>CM053400.1:12836947-12863340 GCA_028644305.1 Xerus rutilus
ATTCCTAGGTCCTTGATGCACTTTGAGTTGAGTTTTGTGCATGGTGAGAGATAGGGGTTTAGTTTCATTTTACTGCATATGGATTTCCAGTTTTCCCAGCACCATTTGTTGAAAAGGCTATCTTTTCTCCAATGAATGTTTTTGGCACCTTTGTCTAGTGCGAGATAGCTGTATTTATGTGCATTATTCTCTGTGTCTTCTATTCTGTACCATTGGTCTACAGAACAAAATGTCTATTTTGGTGCCAGTACCATGCCGTTTTTGTTACCATTGCTTTGTAGTAAAGTTTAAGGTCTGGTATTGTGATGCCTCCTGCTTCACTCTTCTTGCTCAGGATAGCTTTGGCTATTCTCAGTCTCTTATTTTTCCAAATGAATTTCATGATTGCTTTTTCTATTTCTATAAGAAAGGACTTTGAGATTTTAATTGGGATTGCATTGAATCTGTATAGCGCTTTGGGTAGTATGGCCATTTTAATAATATTGATTCTGCCTATCCAGGAACATGGTAGGTCTTTCCATCTTCTAAGATCTTCTTCAATGTCTTTCTTTAGTGTCTTGTAATTTTCGTTGTAGAGGTCTTTCACCTCTCTTGTTAGATTGATTCCCATGAAGGACAGTTTTGAATTGAAATAATTCCTCCTCTGGTTTTCATTTACTCAGACTATCAGAGAGAGTAAAGTCTCTGTTAACCCTGAAGCAGTGGTTCAAAAGCTGGGTTCTGAGACCAGAGGCATCTCCATACCTGGGAACAGGTTAAAAGTACAAATCCATAGGCCTCCCCTACACCTACTTTGTTGTGAGGCTGCAGCAATATGTACACAGTTTAACAAGTACACCAGACAATGCTGACAGCTAAAGTTTAACAAACACTAATATTAACACAACAGTGACAGGTTTTCAGTAGCATTCAGAGTACCTGCATGTTGTGTCTGCTTTCTTTAGTCCACTGAGTTAACAACACAAAATATTAGAAGGCAAACTACTGAACATACATACCACTAGCTACATTACTGCTACATGTGAAAGTACAAAAATACAGTTATTTATAAACATTTTATCATTTATGAACATTTCATCTTTAAAATGTGATTCTATCTTCCTAGTAGAAATCCCTTTCTTAGCCAGATGTAGTGGGGCATGTAATCCTGAGACTCAGGAGGCAGAGGCAGGAGAATCACAAGTTCAAGGCCAGCCCAGAAAATGCAGCAAGATTCTGTTTCAAAAGATCAGCAGGGGTGGCTGCAGATGTAGTTCCATCAAAGTACCCTGGGTTCAAACCTCAGTACGAGAAGAAAAAAAAAAAATCATCCTGCATTCCCATCACACTTCATGGGTATTTTATAGGGTTATAGCAAAACTTTGAAATCCCTGGGGAATTTAATCTCATTATATAAACAAAGTTATTTTCCTTGTATAATTATTTTGAATGCAAATCTATAGCACTATACAATAAATATAATCTAAAGATTTTCATGGTCACACAAATTCAACATTATGAACATCAAGTTTTAAGGGAAACTATATTTAAGGTTTATGAAACATCAATAAAGCTCTTAGTACACTTTTCTGCATTTACATTTGCTGTAATGCAGTTAGGTATGACTTCCAGACACTACCAACATTGCAACTGGAAGCTGTAATTTAATCCCTGTAATTCACTCTTTTTTTTTTTTGGTACCGGGGATTGAACTCAGGGACACTCAACCACTGAGCCACATCCCCAGCCCTATTTTGTGTTTTATGTAGAGATAGGGTCTCACTGAGTTGCTTAGCGCCTTGCTGTTGCTGAGGCTGGCTTTGAACTCGCAATTCTCTCTCAGCCTCCCAAAGTGCTGGGATTACAAGCGTGAGCCACCGTGCCAGGCTGTAATTCACTCTTTCTAATAATCCTGGTAGGCTTCAAAACTCAACAATCAATATTCCGCTATGTTCTTAGTTTTCCAGTGTTTCTCCAACTTCACAAACTTATATATCTTTTTCACCTGCACACCTCTATTCATCCTTAGAAACTCAAAGCAAATCTCACTTCTCATGAGATAAATTTCTCAACACCCTGTTTCCTGACAGTCCTTGCTCCACATGGACAAGAACTGCAGGACATTCACCACCTAGCTTGCTCTAGAAAATAACCAGCACTCCTGATAAAACGCATGACCAATTTTCAGACAGACTGTAATGACTATTTCCAGAAAGCATACCCATACACAAAAGATACCAGAATGGAGGCATCCTTAGTCATACATTTCAATACAAAGCCTTTTTCTTTTCTATAAATACCTTTTATTTTACACGTTTTTTATTGGTGTATTATAGTTGTACATATTGCCAGAATTTGTTGTACATATTCAAAAACCCACACTATAAATATCTATTATCAAGACAAAAAAAATCTTAAGTTTGAGATACTTGACAAATGTTTTTAATTAATTTGTCTGACTTTTTTTAAGTTACTAAATAAGTGATTATTGAGCAAAGCAAAAAATTATACCACTGATTGTATAAATTAAAAAAAAAAAATCACAAAAATTCCAAAGGACCATTGGGGTTTTTAACAGCTAAAGAAATTGAATACCTTTCTACTGAACTACTAAGCATCATTACATATGTGGAACATTCCATGTGGTTCCACCATGGAACCACAGTTAAAATGTACAATGGACAAAATTGGTAACCCTTCACAACCCTTCCCTACAACTATGGCAACCCTTGGCAACCACATAAGCTTTGAAACAATAAAAGGGAATTATGTAAAGGAGAAGTTCAGTATGCCAGTGTCTATTAAAGGTTACAGTTAAAAATGACCTCTCTATTCATGCCAACAACTTCATGACGATAATGCATGCTTTCAGATTAAAGTAGTCTTTGTTAACTTTTTTCCTAAAATAATTACAACTTCGTTTATCACAAAATTAGTTATGACAGTCCAATATTCTTTAACTAACTGGTTTAAACTGGTTCACTATTAGTTGTGTTTATAACAATGATATACATAATAATGTATCAAATGAGTCTGAAGGCAATATTCCATAAGGTAAAAAAAACATGTTTTTCAAAGTTCTCCAATAGGAACTTATTATTTCTACTGTTTTCTTTTCTTTCTTTCTTTCTTTCCTTTTTTTTTTTTTAACTTTTTTTAGTTGTAGATGGACACAATGTCTTTCTTTTATTGCTTTGTATGTGGTGTTGAGGATCAAACTCAGGGCCTCACGCATGCGCGGCAAGTGCTCTACCACTGAGCTACAATCCCAGCCCCTCTACTGTTTTCATCTGAAAAATTCAAAAACCATTAATAACTGACATTTCACAATGGCATGCTCCCTTTTTAATCATCGAGGTTAATCCTTTCGAAGGAGGAAAAACATCAAGTAAACACATATAACATTATAATTAGATACCTGATTTAACATTTATGGAGCTAATCCACATTAAATATTAACAACAAGGAATCCTAACTTTCATAAATGTCATTAATCAGCATAACAGATGAGCAGAAACAAGATTCAGAAATTTTAATAACTGCAATACAACTGAATTACACATGAATTAATGCTTTTCAAAAAGTTACTTCAACGGGGGGCTGGGGCTGTGGCTCAGTGGTAGCGTGCTCGCCTAGCATGCGTGAGGCACTGGGTTCGATCCTCAGCACCACATAAAAATAAAATAAAGTAAAAAAAAAAAAAAAGTTACTTCAACGGGATGAGAGTGTGGCTCAGTGGTAGAGCACTTACCTAAAATGTGCAAGGCCTTGAGTTTGATCCTCAAAAAATAAAATAAATTAAAAAGTTACTTCAAGATGGAAGGACAGGACAGGTATGGTGGCACACACCTGTAATCCCAGCACTTTGGGAGGCTGAGACAGGAGAATTGCAAGTTCAAAGCCACCGTGAGCAACAGCGAGGTGCTAAGCAACTTAGTGAGACCCTGTCTCTACATAAAACAGAAAATAGGGCTGGGGATGTAGCTCAGTGGTCGAGTACCCCTGAGTTCAATCCCAATCCCAAAAAAAACAAAAGATGGAAGGGCAGGCCAGTTTGGTGGCACAAGCCTGTAATCTCAGCAGCTCAGAAGGCTGAGGCGAGAGGATCATAAGTTTGAGGACAGCTTCAGCAACTTAGCAATGCCCTCAGTAACTTAGCAAGATCCAATCACAAAAATAAAAAATAAGGGGTTGGGGTTGTGGCTCAGTGGTAGAGCACTTGCCTCGCATGCGTGAGACACTGGGTTCGATCCTCAGCACCACATAAAAATAAATAAAGATATTGTGCCCATCTACAACCAAAAAATAATATTTAAAAAATAAAAATAAAAATAAATAAAAAATAAGCCAGGCGTGGTGGTGCACGCCTGTAATTGCAGCACTTTGGGAGACTGAGACAGGAGAACTGTGAGTTCAAAGCCAGCCTCAGCAACAGCAAGGTGCTAAGCAACTCAGTGAGGCCCTATCTCTAAAAAAAATACAAAATAGGGCTGGGGATGTAACTCAGTGGTCAAGTGACCCCAAAGTTCAATCCCTGGTACCTCCTCAAAAAAAAAAAAAAAAAAAAAAGGATGGAAGAAGAGTTTTGTGGGGGTTTTTGTTGTTGTTTTGTTTTGAGGGAGTAAATTCTGCCAGAGATCAAACCCAGGGCCTTGCACACTCTACACAAGTGCTCTACCACTGAGTCACATCACCAAGCCTCCTCTAAGTACTTTCTGCCTAATAAGAATTTATGGTAACTCTATCAATAAACATTACTTACTTATTTACAGATATTTGTTTAAATTTATATAATCATTAATGTCACCTCCTTACTTTGCCACATGTACTTAAAACAATGTACCACCACCATCTTGCCTGGTAAATTGAGAACTCTTAAAGACAATGACCATAGTTTTCACCATTTCCTTCTTTTACAATCTGACACAAAATCCTGCAAATATGTATTATTCAATAACCATTTACTGAATTATTTACCTCAACATCTTTAATAACTCTGCCACATCTCCAATGTTTAGGCTAAAGGCTTAACAGCAGGCTCCATGAGGCCAAAGACTTTTTCGGTTGTTCTGTATTTACAATGACACAGAAAAGTAACTTCAAATACTTTTAAGATTATCACAACACACAACAGATAGGCAAACCTGTTCCCCAATAAGAAAGAAAACCATGCTAGAATAAAGATTGGACCTATAACAAGAAACTTTTACTAAAGCAAAAAAGCAGCAAGCAACAGCATCTGACTCCATAAATATTTGAAAGTGCTGACTAGGAAGTTTGTCTGAAGAGGGTAAGAATGAGATTTCTTTTATTTTTTATTATATTTATTTATTTATTGTTGGTACTGAAGATTGAACCCAGGGGTGCTTTACCACTGGAGCTATATCCTCAGCCTTTTTTAATTTTTTAGTTTAAGAAAGAGTCTCACAAGGTTCCTTAGGACCCTGTTAAATTGCTGAGGCTGGCCTCGATCTTGCACCCTCCTCCTACCTCAGCCTCCTACATCTTTGGGATTATAGGTGTGAACTACTACACCCGGCATGAGACTTTTTTTAAAAAAACTTTATAAAGAGGTAAAAATAAAAACCACAAAGAATAAGGAAATGATGTAAATATACTCAATCTTGGATACATTATGAACTTTTGTAAAATTCAATCCAAAATGAATTTAATACAAGGCCTAGGCTTATGTGACTAACATAAGTTTGAAAACAATAATACAGGAACACAATGGAAAAATTGAAAGCCACAATTCATTACTGCTAATGCAACATTATTTGGGGGCTTAAGGCCACTATGAATCTACTGATTCAATCAGGACAGAATTTCTACTGATCTGTATATCAGATCACTAGCACTAACAGTGAGGAGGAAAAATGACTTTAAAGCTTACTTTTGATTTTCAATTGTTAAAATAATATGCAAACATGTTTCTTATTTTTAAAAGGAGATGTCAAAGTAGTAATTCCACTCAAGATGTCATATTCTATTCCTAATGGCATAATACTATATTGTCTGAAAGTAGTTGAACTGGCACATCCCTATAATCCTAGCAATTCCCACTCTGGAGTCAGAGTCCAAGTCTGAGGGAGGAGGGTCGAAGGAGCAATATCAGTTTAGGCAACTTAGCAAGACCATATTTCAAAATGAAAAATAAAAAGGGGTGCGGATACGAGCTGGGACCATGGCTCAGCGATAGAGCACTTGTCTAACATGTGACGCACTGGGTTTGATTCTCAGAACTACATAAAAATAAATAAATAAAATAAAGGTATCATGTCCATCTATGACTACAACTACTTTTGGGGGGGGGGGGCACACACGCATGTAATCCCTGCACTTTGCTAGGCTGAAAAAGGAGAATCTTAAGTTCAAAGCTAGCCTGAGCAACGGCAAGGCACGAAGCAACTCAGTGAAACCCTGTATCTAAATAAAACACAAAATAGGGCTGGGGATGTGGCTCAGTGGTCGAGTACCCGAGTTCAATCCCCAGTACCAAAATAAATAAATAAAAGTATATATACTTGCAGGTGCAGTGGCCACACACCTGTAATCCCAGCAATTACCCTTGGGTTCAATACCTAGTACCAAAAGGGGGCAGGGTTGCTAGGAATGCAGCTCCAGTGAAAGCACTCCTGGGTTCAATTCTCAGTTTGAAAAACAAATACAAACTAGAAAAATAGTCTGATTTGCTGGGCACAGTGATGCACACCTGTAATCCTAGTGACTGAGGACCAAAGTGGGAAAAATCTTAAATTCTGGGCCAGCCTTAGCAACTTCCTGAGGCCCTGTGTCAAAACTAAAAATTAAAAGGACTAGGGAGATAGCTCAGTGGTAAAGTACCCCTGGGTCTAATACCCAATATTTCCCTGCAAAAAATAAAACAAAACAATTATGATGTACATGTTTTCACATCTTTGTTACATTTACAAATTTTTACTTCATAAATACAATGATATAATTACTCTATAATGATCATTTATGAACATACCAGAGATCAGTCCAAGTCATACATATACCTATTCATTCTTCTAATGCATTCAATATGATACAACTGCACTTTTTTAAGTTGTTGATGGACCTTTATTTGTTTATATGCAGTGCTGAGAATCGAACCCAGTGCCTCAACACATGCCAGGTGCTTAAGCGCTCTACCACTGAACCACAACCCCAGTCCGCTGCATTCTTTTTTTTTAACTTTTTTTTTGTGGCAAGGAATGTACTTGGGATTGAACCTGAACCCAAGAGTGCTTAACCATTGACCTATATCCCCAGCCCTTTTTATTTTTTAATTTTGAGACAGAGTTTCACTAAGTTGCTTAGAGCCTCACTAAATTACTGAGGCTAGCTTTCAACTTGGCGATCCTCCTGCCTCAGCCTCTCGAGCCATTGGGACTATAGGCATGCACCACTATGTCTGGCTTAACCATCAATTTTTAAAGGTTAATTTTTTTTTAATTTTTAAAATTTGTTCTAATTAGTTATATGTGATAGTACAATACATTTTAACACAGCATATATAAATGGAGTGTAAACTTCTCATTCTTCTGGTTGTACATGATACAGAAACATACCAGTCGTGTATTCATATATCCACATAGGGTAATAATGTCCAATTCATTCTACTGTTCTTCCTACCCTCGTAACTCCCTACCCCCGCCCCTCTAAAAGTTAACACTTAAACAAAAAGAATTACATTTCCTACTACTTTTGAGAGCCAAACATAAAATAAAAAACAAACGCTAGTTCCTTTTTCCTAAGTTTCAAAAATGTCAACAGAAATTCAAATACCTCAGAAACTAAAGAGGACAATGTTAGAATATCAAAGGTAAACTAACATTCAATAAAATCACAACAATTCATAAATAACTAGTGACAAATAATGAACTGAATCTTTACTATTTGTTTCTGAAGAAAATAATAGCCATTTGTGAGAACACACACCTATAACCCATCAAATTAGGAGGCTGAGGCAGGAGCATCACAAGTTTGAGGCGAGCCTAGGCAACTTAGCCTGTCTCAAAATAAAATTTAAGGATTGGGGGTGTAGCTCAGTTGGTAGAGTGCTTGCCACACATGCACAAGGCCCTAGGTTCAATCCCTAGCACCACAAAGTAAAATAAAATTTAAAAAGGTCTGGGCCTATGGCCAGGGCTCAGTGGAAAAGTCCTTGCCTGGTACTGCATGAGGCCCTGGGTTCTACCTCCAGCACTTCAGAAACAAAATAAAAATGGGATGAGAGTGTAAGGGTGTAGCTCAGAGATAGCATGTCTACCTAGGATTCTTGAGAGCCTGAGTTCAATTCCCAGTACCACAAAAAAGAGAAGGAGAGTCTAATCAATTCATTTTACTCTATTTCATTATATTTCTTGAGAATCAGCAACCACTACCACTTCATCCCATACCTTGCACATATTAGGTTTTTAAGCTTAATTGATTGATTTTTAATATTAATGAAATTCATATGATATTAAAAAATTGAAAATTCATTTTAGGTTGATTTAGTAGCCAAAATAAATTAATGATTTTGTTAGAAACATGCTAACCCCTTTAATCCAATAGAGTCCTGACACTCCACCAAAGGTTCCATAAAATCCACTGCATACTTTACTACCATCTATAAAGCTTGGTATTTAAAAAACACTTGGAATCATTTCCCAAATGTTACTTAACCCTACAAATCAAAGATAAATAAAGGGAAATAATTTCAGAAAATTATGTCACAATAAGATACAACTGAAATAAGACCTGGAAAACATGTTAAAATGATATTATTTCTTTTTAAAAAATCATGGAATTATTAACAATAAAGCAATATGTCTAGCAACATGAAAATGGTTAAATAAAAAGAAATGTAAGCCAGGTGCGGTGGCACACACCTGTAATCCCAGCAACTCAAGAGGCTACAAGCAGGAGGATGGAAAGTTCAAGGTCATCCTCAGGAACTTAGACCCTGCCTCAAAATAAAAATAAAAAAGGGGTGTATGTATTAGTAGAGTGCCCCGGGTTGAATTTCCAGTACCAAAACTAAAAGAAAACTAAAAGTATTAACAGTATTTAAGATTGCTAATGATACTACAAGTCTTCCCTCCCCTCAACTTTCTGTAATATACATTAGTTAGTTCCTTAAGGGATATAGGTTACCATTTCATTTTAATAAAGTTAGATAACCTTATATTTTAAGTATGTATACTAATTGTTGCAGCAGCCACTGTTAAATATCTAGGTGTTCATTTCGTACCAGATTCTAAAAGTTTTAAATGAAATTATCTCATTTAGCCTTAGCCTTCATTATAACCTTTGGAAATGAATATTTTTATTATCTCCACTTTGCTAATGAGGGAAAATTTTGAGGTGCAAAGAGGCTAAGTGGCTTGTCCCATAACACACAGCATATGTGTGGAAGCACCAGGACCTGAATCCATTTCATCTGATTACAGATGAAATGAGTTACTCATTCTTAACATTCTGATCCCTATGTATCCTATTAACTACAGTTCATCGGCTAATATAATATCAGAACACATCACATCTGTAATTTTAAATCTTATATCATTTCCACACTAGATACCCTTCAATGGGCCCTTCTGTGTATCAAATAAAATCCAAATGCTGGAACAAGGGATAGAGTTCAGTGGTAGAGCCACGTGCCTAGCACAGTTGAGGCTTTGGGTTCAAATACCAACATAAATACATACATACATACATACATACATACATAGACAAAATGTCTTTTAAGAACCTGCTAAAATTGTCATGATCTAGACTTTGTCAGCCTCTAGAATTGTATTTTCAAAGTGGCAGACATGTGCCACTATTTACATTTAAGTGGATGAATATTATATAAAATATGAAATTTAAAATTCAGTTTCTCCATCATACTAGTCACACTCCAGTGCTCACTAGACATTTGCCTTACTGGACAGCACAGTTGCTATCTGTCTCAAGAGCATTAAGCTCCACACACCAGGTCTCCTCCCACTGGAAAGTCTAGGCACCTCTGAGACATTTACTTGAAAAGTTCATGCTTTTCCTCCTATCCATCAGCTCCTAGTTCAGGTATCACCTAAGATGCCACCTTCTCTGCCTTTTCACTCACATCAAAATAGAAGTTTAGGCAGCCAGGCTTCGTAGCACTACTACTCCAGATGATGACAGGCAGGAGAACCTGAGCAACTTAGAGAGACCCTGTCTCAAAATACAATTTTTAAAAAGGGCTGTGGGTGTAATTTAGTGGAACAGTACTTGACTAGCATGTCTAAGTACTGAAATTTTTATTCTTTCTCGCTTTCATATAAATGTTGTTCTATAGCACCTACTAGAGTACCAGAGAAGAGATACAACAAATACTGAATAGATACTGAATATGAGTATCAATGAATCTTAATCATTTTGCCTAACAAGGAAAATCTGGATTTGTGTTTCTCAGTAGTGTCACTGCTGACATTTGGGGCTGCTGAGAGAATGTCATGTGCACACTGCATGTTTAGTAGCATCAATGTCTCCTCTACATACTAACATTATAGCAATATCTAACATTAAGAAAATGTTAAAATGGGAGTTTTTTAATCTTTTGTTTAAATTTCAATATGAAAATTTGGGTTCCTACATATTGTCAAGTGTCATAAATGCTACTGGAAAACAATGTCAATAATACCGATTTATATACATACAAGTTTCTTCCAAAACATCTTTTGTGAAACAAAGAGCAAGAAAATTTCATTACTTTTCCATACCCAGTAATTCAAAAAAACATTAAAAGGAAAAAATATTTTTAAAAAGGCAGGGAGGGAAAGTCCCTTAAAAATTTCTAATTATGGGGTTGGGGTTGTGGCTCAGTGGTAGAGCACTCACTAGGTTTGATCCTCAGGACCACATAAAAATGAATAAATAAAATTAAGGTATTGTGTCCATTTACAACTTAAAACAATTTTTTAACTCCGAATAATTATATTCGCTTTTTTAATTAATTTATTCTATTTAGGTTTACATGATAGCAGAGTGCCTTTTGATTCACTGTACACAGATGGAGCACAACTTTTCATTTCTCTGGTTGTATGTGATATAGAATCACAACATACATAATTATATTCTTTTTTTTTTTTTGTACTGAGGATTGAACTCAGGGGCACTCGACCACTGAGCCATATCCCCAGCCCAATTTTGTGTTTTATGTAGAGACAGGGTCTCACTGAGTTGCTTAGCACCTCGCTGTTGCTGACGTTGGCTTTGAACTTGCGATTCTCCTGAAGGGACTTATTTTTTATTGCATATATAATAGTCACTATAAACAGCCAAAGTCACATTTCACCTAACTGAAAAACTAAATTGAAGCAGGCATGGTGGCACAAGCCTGCAATTCCAACTAATTGGTAGGCTGAAGGATGAGGATCACCAAATTTGAGTTCAGCCTTGGCAACTTAACAAGATCCTCAAAACATAAAAAGTAGTGAGGATGTAACAAGTGGCAAAGCACTTGTCTAGCATTTGCAAACTTCTCCCCACTGCCAGGTTCAATCCCAAGTACCATTAAATTAACTGATTTGAAAGCTTTAGGATTCAAACAGTTCAAGAGGCTGGCATTGTAGCTCAGTGGTACAGCGCTTGCCTTGCAAGCATGAGGTACTGGGTTCGATCCTCAGCACCACATAAAAATTAATGAAGATATCGTGTCCATCTACAACTAAAAATATTTTTAAAAAAAGATTCAAACAGTTCATATGAACTGTGTACCAAGCACTGTCCTGTTACTCACAAGATTTTGATAAACTCTTCACCAAAGTAGTAAATTTACAGAATTATGTACGTCCTTATTTATGAGGAATCTTAATGACATATCTATTCTTTAAGTCCACAATCATATTTCTAAAAGCTATTTTACGAAAATCACCCAAAACACAGAAAAGGCTTTAAATTCAAAGTTATTGCATAACAGTAAGTACTGGAAACAATCTAATACATTAAACCTCTTGCTTCCACTTTACCACCACCTGCCCTCATCACGGTCATGTTCCATGTGGTAGCTCCAGTGACCTTTGAAAAGACAACTCGGATACTACAAAGCTATAATAACAAAAACAAAGACATGTACACCAACGGTATAGAACAGAAGACACAGAGACAAACTTAAATACAGTTATCTTATACTAAACAAAGGAGCCAAACATGTACACTGGAGAAAAGATAGCCTCTTCAACAAATTGTGCTGGGAAAACTGGAAATCCATATGCAGCAAAATGAAACTAAACCCCTATCTCTCACCATGCACAAAATTCAACTCAAAGTGTATGAAGGACCTGGGAATCAGACGAGAGACCCAACGCCTAATAGAAGGAAAAAAAGCCCAAATCTTCATCATGTCAGATTAGGACCTTACTTCTTTAACAAGACTCCTATAGCACAAGAAGTAAAATCAAGAATCAATAAATGGGATGGATTCGAAAAAGCTTCTTCTCAGCAAAAGAAACAATCAATGAAGTGAACAGAGAGCCAACATTCTGGGAACAAATCTTTCCCACACACACATTTGATAGAGCACTAATCTCCAGGATATATAAAGAACTCAAAAAATTTAACACCAAGAAAACAAATAACCCAATCAATAAATGAGCCAAGGAACTGAACAGAAACTTCACAGAAGATATACCATCGATCAACAGACATATGAAAAAACGTTCAACATCTCTAGCAATCAGAGAAATGCAAATCAAAACTACCCTAAGGGGCTGGGGTGGTGGCTCAGTGGTAGAGCACTAGCCTAGCATGTGTGAGGCACTGGGTTCAATTCTCAGCACCACATATAAATAAATAAAGGTCCATTGACAACTAAAAAAAATATTTAAAAAAAAAAACTACCCTAAGATTTCATCTCACGCCAGTTGGAATGGCAATTATCAAGAATACAAACAACAATAAGTGTTGGCGAGGTTGTGGGGGGAAAGGCACACTCATACATTGCTGGTGAGACTGCAAATTGGTGCAACCAATCTGGAAAGCACTATGGAAATTCCTTAGAAAACTTGGAATGGAATCACCATTTGACCCCAGCTATCCCACTCCTTGGTCTATACCCAAAAGACTTCAAAACAGCATACTACAGTGACACAGCCACTTCAATATTTATAGCAACTCAATACACTAATGTGGAACCAACCTAGATGCCCTTCAATAGATGAATGGATAAAGAAACTAGCATATATACACAATGGAATATTACTCAGCAATAAAAAGAGAATAAAGTTATGGCATTTGCAGGTAAATGGATGGGAGTGCTAAGTGAAGCACTCATCATGCTAAGTGAAGTAAGCCAATCCCAAAAAACCAAATGCCGAATGTTCTCTCTGATAAGCAGTGCTGATCCATAATTTGGAGGAGGACATAGCAAGAATGGAGGAACTTTGGTCACAGAGGTGGCGGGGAGGCAGTAAAGATGGTGGAATATGATGGTCATCATAGCCCTAGCTTTATGTATGACCGCATGTATGTTGTGATTCTAACATCTCACATACAACCCGAGAAATGAAAAGTTGTGCTCCATCTGTGTACAATTAATGCCCATTGCTATCATGTATACCTAGATAGAATAAATAAAATTTAAAAAATAAAATCTGCAATACATTTATCACAAAAAAAAAAAAAGAAAAGAACACGAAAAGGCAACTCATATCTATTGCTCTTAATTTTCCACTGATTTTCCATTACATCTGGATGAAAATTTAAAACCTGCATGGTGGTCTACAGCATACACGTGACCCACTGTACCTCTCCACTCCAGTACACTGGCAGCCTTGCATTTCCAACACTAGAGTAGGCCCACTGTCATTTCTGGGCCTCTACTTTGCTCTTCTATTACGAATGCTTTCTCTAGAAGTCTTCTAAGGTCTCTGTTTAAATGCCTTTTTTTCTTTCAGAATTCTTTTGTTTGCTTGCTGGAGGCGGGCAGGGGAGCCAGGGATTGAACCCAGGACTTCACACGTGCCACAGAAGCACTCTATCACTGAGCCACACCTCAACCTTTAAATGTTTTGTTTTGATTATTTGGGTGAGGGCAGTACTGGGGAGTGAATCCCTAACTGCTCTACCACTGAGCTACAACCCCAGCTTTTGGGGCGGGGGCATTATAGGTGTGCACCACCATAAATTCCTTTTCAGAGAGACCTTTCCCTAAGAGCCCTTGCTCAGTCATTTTCTATTCTTCTATCCTGCCTCATTTTTATGAAGGCAGCTCACATAAGTCAACAGTAGTGTGGGGAAAGGGGTGTGCTTACTACTGTCAGTATCAAAAAAAAAAAAAAAAAAAAAGTTAGCTCCAGCACAGCTTAAGTACACATAATAAAAGCTCTAGAGGGGGCTGGGATTGTAGCTCAGCGGTAGAGCACTTGCCTCGCATGCGTGAGGCCCTGGGTTTGATCCTCAGCACCATATACAAAGCAATAAAATAAAGACACTGTGTCCATCTACAACTAAACAAATATTTAAAAAAAAAAAAAAGGTCTAGAAACATATGCCAAACAGAACAATTAAATTCTTAAAATATACAACTATTTACTCAAGAAATAACACAGGAAAAGCTCATATAAAGTCACTAATTAGGATAAAACATCTCACACTGAGCCTACACAGAAAAAAAGACATGAAACTATACCAAAAACAAAATGGTTAGAGTGGCTGTCTCTAGAAATCATTCAGGATTATAAGAATTTTTCATTTTCTTTAACTTTTCACAATTTTAAAAATACTTCAATAATGGTATACTTCTATAACTGAAAAAAAATCATATATATATATATTTTTTTTTCTTTTTTGGGGGGGAGTACTAGGGATTGAACTCAGGGGCACTTGACCACTGAGCCACATCCCCAGCCCTATCTTGTGTTTTATGTAGAGACCGGGTCTCACTGAGTTGCTTAGCACCTCGCTGTTGCTGAGGCTGGCTTTGAACTCATGATTCTTCTGAGTCAGCCTCCCTAAGTGCTGGGATTACAGGCTTGCGACAACACTCCAGCTAAGAAATTATATTTTAAGAAGTATGTCTGGGGGCTGAGGTTGTGGCTCAGTACCAGAGCGCCTGCCTTGCATCAGTTCAATCCTCAGCACCACATAAAAATAAGTAAACAAAATAAAGACACTGTGTCCATGTATAACTAAAAAAAATTTAAAAAAAAAAAAAAGTATGTCTGACAAACATGATGCTGCCCTTGTCCCAATACTTTAAAGACTGCAACTATTTTCAGATTCTAAAAATTACTCATAGCTCAAACATAACAATCACTGCTAGATGTTGTCATTTGAGATTACAATTATTTATGGATTCATTACCATTACCAGGCTGCAAGTTTGCTTACCACACAGTAATATATGGTATGTAAAATTTAAATATATAATAAAAATTTTCAGTACTATGTGTTTTACCACCTAGTTACATCTCCAGCCACTTTTTTTAAAATTATGAGACATGGTCTCACTAAATTGCAGGAATTGGCCTCAAACTTATGGTCCTCCTGCCTCACCCCCATAATCCCAGCTACTAGGGATTATGGGAGGGCACCAACACACCTAGCTAGAATTGAAATATTAAAAATGATAGCTTTGCCAGGCACAGTGGCACATGCCTATAATCCCAGCACCTTGGGAGGCTAAGACAGGAGAATTGCGAGTTCAAAGCCAGCCTTAGCAATGGCGAGGCGCTAAGCAACTCAGTGAGAGATGTCTTTGAATAAAATACAAAATAGGGCTGTAGATGTGGCTCAGTGGTTGAGTGCCCCTGAGTTCAATACCCAGCACAAAAAAAAAAGAAAAAAATGATAGGTTTAACTCTGCTAATCCCCACAATTTCCTTAGATTCACTATAGAACACTTAATGTGCTTCTAATTTTATTATCTTCATCCTCTAACTTTTAAATTTCCCTTTACTTATTAATCTGAATAAATCATTTAATATAAAAAAAATAAATTTCCTACATCGTTCACTTTTCAAATCTTTCTGCTTCTTTTATATGTAACTAGGAAGGGGAAAAGTACAATAAAAAAAGTTAAAAAATTAAGAAAAAATTCAGTGGGGCTGGAGTTGTGGCCCAGCAGTACAGTGCTTGCCTAGCACATATGAGGAACTGGGTTCAATCCTCAGCACCACATCAAAATAAACAGATAGATAGAAAAAAGTTTCAAAAAGATTAAAAATCAACGTCCAAAAATAATCATATACAAAGCAAAAGGTTAGTATTTATGGAAAGATAAAAAAGGGCAAGTGTACAAGTCAATCTATCTTAATATAATGATTGCTTTATACTTGTACTTCTTCGATTGAGAGGATGAATAAAGGGCTTAAAAACCTTAATATACTATATACATTCAGTTCTATTCAGGGTTTACTGAACCTTTCCCCCAACCTCTGTCATGTATCAAACAAGCAAACATTTCCTGTAATATCAAGAGTTCAAGTGCAAAACAGACACACAATATGACAAACTTGTGACACTCACCGTGCTGTAGACTGCTGAGACGGTAGGAGTGAAGATTCGGTCCTCCAGAGGCTGTTGCACAGGTCCTCTAGGAATTCTAGAAGGGTGAGTTAAGGATAAGAGAACTCAAAAATGAACTGCTTTGGCAGTTAAGAGAAAATTACCACCATAAGATTCTGCCAAAAACCAACTGTTTTTTACCCAATTAGTGGAGTCATATACTTTTTCCTCCACAGAAACTGGAAAATAAAGTCAAATTTCCTAATGTGATTATCCCAATCTCTTCAAAAGTGGTTCCTATGACAAACATTCCATAGTAACTCAAGACAAATACAATGATAAAACTTTCCAAAACTTTAGGTCCATGATAAGACTCAAGCACCTACACTTTCTATGGAAAAAGACTAGGGAAGGGTAATCGGAATATATTCGGGAAGATAAGACTAACTCATCAAGTGAAAAGTACTGACAAAGGACCAGTTTTTTCTGCTAAAAACATAGAAACAGAAAACACAATTGTTTCCTTGTGTTTTTCCTTTTAATTTTAGCTGCAACGTTGCGCACAGCGCCCCATCAAGTCCCCATTTTCAAAAACAGTATCTGCAACATTACATAGGTTCATTATTTTTTAAAATTTTTTTGTAGTTGTAGATGGACAGAATGCCTTTATTTCATTTGTTTATTTTATGTGATCCTAAGGATCGAACCCAGTGCCTCACACGCTTGGCAAGTGCTCTGCCACTGAGCTACATCCCCAGAACCCAGGTTAAAATATTTTTGCTGTTTAAAGACAAAAGACTACAATTTTATTCAATTTCAAAACTAAAAGATGTAAGTACTCTTCTTCCTGGCATGGTAATATTTTAGAATAGAAAGTGCTTGTGAATTCCAGGCCTCTTTAAGGATGACAACCAATGTGCTGGGCACAATGATGCACACCTGAAATCCCAGTGACTCAGCAGGCGAAGGCAGGAGAATCGCAAGTTCAAGGCCATACACAGCAACTTAATGAGACCCTGTCTCAAAAGACAATTTACAAAGATGGTAGAAATGTAGCTCTCAGTGGTCGAGTACCCCCAGGTTCAATCTCTAGTACCACAAGAAAAAATGACAAACAAAACATCAATAACAATTACCTCTGATAATGAGCTTATATATATATTTTTAACTACAATGGATACAAATTATTTCTGCGATTTAATTTTTTTTTTAAGAATAACAATAAATCCAATGGTGCCAACAAAACTGTGACTAATTCTAAGTGATTTTTAATCACAAAAATATGACTCAATGTCATAGACCTAAAATGAGATCCTTTCTTTCAATGTAAAAAAATAGCTAATGCTTCTCAGAGTATGTCCTTCCCCTTTTTGGGGGGGGGAGAGGGAAGCGGGGAGGAAGGGGGGGACCAGGAATTGAACTCAGGAGCACTCAACTACTGAGCCACATCTCCATCCCTATTTTGTGTTTTATGTAGAGACAGGGTCTCACTGAGTTGCTTAGCACCTCACCGTTGCTGAGGCTGGCTTTGAACTCGTGATTCTCCTGTCTCAGCCTCCCAAAGTGCTGGGATTACAGGCATGCGCCACCGCGCCTGGCTAGCTTGTCCCCTTCTAATTCAGTAAGATGGTTTGAAACAAAAAGTAAATACTGCAACTAGTAATTTTATTTTATTTCATTTTTTGAAGAATGACCGCAAGTTACCAAAATCTGAAAGAATTATTAGAGGTAAAATTCTTTGTCTAAGTAGCCAAACCAGTTTACTGAGGTAAAAGAGGGGAACTAAACCAAAAAAACTACGCTTTAATTGTCAAAGAGACAATAACAGTCTCTAGGTAGTGTTTTAGACTACCAGGCTCAGAAAATAGTTTAACACACTGTTACCATCCTCTACAAAAAAACTGGTTTAAAATGCTGCATTGAGAAGTAACGAAGCTAAAACATTTCTTATAGGAACAGCCTCCTCCAAACCCCACCCCCACACACAAAATGTTCAAAGCACAAAACTCACAAGTTTTAGCACAAAAGTCCTTAATATGAGTTTGTTGGTTAGTTTTTCCAGAATGAAGACAACCCCTCAGCTGAAATTAAACTTTCTTTGCATTACAGTTCTGCAGTGTGGTCACATGACTGGTGGAAAATAAGGCCATCCTTCCTTCTGCAGTACCAAGCACTACTGCATTATTCTCACAATGGAGAATAAATTCTTCAAGTAAGTTATCTTTTAAGGCTGAGCTACTCCCCTTAACTGTACAAAGGAAAGGTTAGGATGCCTGATTTCTTGTAGTTGCTTTGTCAGCTAAAAAGGTAACTGTAATTATAAAATTTCTGAGACAGTCTTTCATTTGGCCAACAATACACTAACAAATAATCTTCCCCCTTCATTTCTTTTGCTCCCTGTAAAATGACAACAGAATATAGTGGATTAATAAATTAGCTGTCTTAGAAGATCTTTTGTACAAAAAATTAATTAATTTAAATTAAAAACAATGAAAAGAGAAATTAAGAGATCAGAGTTGCAAGCCTGGTATGTAACTAACCAAATACACTGTCAGCACTGAACCATTCAGTATTATGCCCTAAAGTAACCTGCCAAATTCAAAAAGCTAAATCACACATCCAGGCCATGTGTCCCCATAGTACACATCAACCTCTTCCTATTCCATCAACCAGTGCTAGGGTACAACACTTCATAGCTAGATAGAAAAATATCACAACTTTTTCAAAATATATTTCCCCACCTAAAGATGAACTAAAGCCAGGCGTGGTGGCGCACACCTGTAATCCCAGAGACTGAGGCAGGAGGATTATGAGTTCAAAGCCAGCCTCAGCAATTTATGGAGGCCCTAAGCAACTCAAGGAGACCCTAACTCTAAATAAAAAACAAAAAAGGACCACAGATGTGGCATGGTGGTTAAGCGCCCCTGGGTTCAATCCCCAGTACCAAGACAAAAAACAAAACTAAAAAAAAATTTTAAATAAGGATGAAATAAATTATTAGTCCACCCCACTAAAATGTCAAAGAACCATCACTAAAATTATTTGAAAAGTTCTGAATTTTTAGCTCAAGCTCAATAAACTGCCCAATAGCAAACAGTCATTACTAGAATCTACACAGGTAACGAATTTAACCAAAGGAACTTATTTTATGGGAGCAATTTTTTCCTTTAATTTACAACTTCATAAACATGTTAAAAAACACTGAACTCTGAGAAGTATGAATTACATGGAATGTAAAGTTTACATCAACAAAAAAACTAACTTGATAGTTTATTAATTTACAATAAGGCTGTTTAGCCCACTACCCCACTTAAAAGGCCTACATAAATCAGTATGAGATCAGCACTACTAAACCTTTTCTCCTGAAAGAAACAACAAAAGAGGCAGGCATGGTGGTGGTGCAAGCCTGTAATCCCAACCACTCAGGAAGATGAGGCAGGAAGATCACAAGTTTGAGGCTAGCCTCAGCAATGTAGTGAGACCCTCATCAACTTAGCAAGACCTCGAAATAAAAAGGGCTGGGGAAGTAGCTCAGTGGTAAAGCATTCATAAATTCAATCCCCAGTAACATTTATAAAAAAGAAAGGAGGAGAGGAGGGAGGGAGAAAGAAGCAACACACTGCAAATCCTTAAGCTACCCCAGACTTCCTCCTAATTATTCCTGCCATTGAGCTTACTATCAATTCTAATCAAGCTCTGAATCTCCAGTATAAATCACTGGCTACTTATTTACCTTTGAACTTAAGGTAACAAGCAAACAGATTTTCATATTACCACTTAAAAGTCTAATTTGACCAAAGAACAGTGTACCATGCATGTACCGTGCTCCAGAACATGTTGGTCTTAACTTCTTAAAATCTATGACTAAAATACAGTAGCATGCTAGGGATGTGGGTCAGTAGTAAAGTGCTTATCTGGCATGCATGAAGCCCTAGGTTTGATCCTCAGTACCAACAAAATAAAATGCAGTGGCAAACCTACTCAAATTGTTGACTTACATAGTGTAATTAGAAAATGCAATCAAAATCACTAGCAAGACTCTACAGATGGTATAAAGTGAATGAGGACTAAGTAGAAAATAATGTAAAATATTTCCAATTCTTAACTCTAATAAAAAAGGTAAATTTCAAAAATAAGTAAAAGGAAATGACTTTTAAAGTACTCACTATATATACTCTATATTAAATGCCAATCAAGCAAATAAAAAGATTTACAAAGATAATGTTTCATCAGAGAAATCCAGTAATACATGAGATTACACAATGATATGTTTTTTATTTATACTATGAAGGAAGGAAGGAGGTAAATAGCTTTTTAAGTACAGATGTTTACTGAAACTTCATGAATGTTAACATTCTACAAGATGAACCTTCTTTTTTTGGTACTGGAGATTGAACTCAGGGGCACTTGACCACTGAGCCACATCCTCAGCCCTATTTTGTGTTTTATGTAGAGACAGGGTCTCACTGAGTTGCTTAGCACCTCGCCGTTGCTGAGGCTGGCTTTGAACTCATGATTCTCCTGTCTCAGCCTCCCTAAGTGCTAGTATTACAGGCTTGCGCTACCGCACCCGGCTAAGATGAACCTTCTTGATCTGCTGCAATCACAACTGGCACTGGACAGATTTCTGGGGAGTGATAGTGACCACATTATATTGTCATACTGTGTGCATGTATGAATATGTAACAACAAACACCAACTATATATACAACTACACATTTTTTTAAAAATGTGCACAAAGGAAAAGAGAAGCAGATTTTCACAAATTAGAAACAAGAGTGAAAGTCAATATAAAATTTTCTTCCATTTGCTGAAATACTAATGTCCCATTTACAATGCCCAGATGAATGTTTTCTAAACCTAGCCCCACTACCCTAAAATAAAAGCTAATATCCCAATGCTCAGCACAGGCAATATTCTTTTTTTTTTTTTTTTTAATATTTTTTTAGTTGTAGATGGACACAATGTCTTTATTTTATTGCTTTGTACCTGGTGCTGAGGATCGAACCCAGGGCCTCATGCATGCAAGGCAAGCGCTCTACCGCTGAGCTACAATCCCAGCCCACAGGCAATATTCTTAAAGTAATAGTGTCTAGTTATAATTTCCACAAGAGAGTAAGAATACAAATGCCATCATACAAATACTGCTTCACAAATGAAAACAGGCAACGATGTCAGTAGATGAAAACAAATAATGCAAAGGCCTTTTTCTATACTATTTCTTCACCAGGCTTTAAACAAATATGGTAATATAGGGCAACTTATTCCTTCCCTACTTTCTCCTGGTTTCCACACACTTTTGACAATAAACAAGGAAGTTAACTTGTATGATACATGAGAATAATGGAAGAATTTTTAGACTGTACCTTAGTTTACAAAGATACTACACATGATTTGTCGTAAGAAGCACTTGTTAAAATATAGTTTTGGAAATCACTAGAGCCCCTTTAATATTAGCACTGATGCAATGGGACAGCTCTTTGAAAACTTGAAGAATTCAATTTAAACAAACCAGAATATTCTGAAAATTATCCCTACCAAAGAAATTTTAACTGAGCTTTAAAAAAAGGAAATGTACTAGTCAAAACTGAAAAAGAGTCTGCATGTATTTTTAAGTCTATAAGAATTCTGTGGTTAAGCCAGGCACAGTGATACTTGCCTACAATCCCCCAGCCAGTCAGGATGCTGAGGCAGGGGAATCACATGTTCAAGGCCAGCCTGAAAAAGTTAGCAGGCCCTGTCTCAAAATAAAAGACACCAAGGGCTAGGGATGTAGCTCAGTGGTAAAGTGTGTGCCTACCCTGCAAAAGGCCCTTGCAAAAAGGTCCTCAACCTGACCAAAAAAAGTTCTGTGTAAAAAAAAAAATGATCCAGATGAATTCAGGATGTTTCAAAAATGTTTTAAAAGGTTCAAAGTTTGGAATTTTTCACATCTACTGCACATAGAAACTTGATATAACTGACTAGTTATAGAAAGACAATTTAAATATTACCCTCTCCGATCAGGCATGGTGATACATGCCTGAAGTTCCAGCTACTTTAAAAGCTGAGGCAAGAAGATCAAATGTTCAAGGTCAGCCTGGGCAACTAAGCAAAACCCTGTCTCAAAAATACAAAGAGCTGGGAATATAACTCAGTGGTAGAGCACCCTGGGTTCAATCTTCAGTATCACAAAGAAAGTGGGTAGAGAAGAACGGCAGGGTGGCACATGCTTGTAATCCCAGAAGCTCAGGAGGCTGAGACAGGAGCATCACAAGAGCAAAGCCAGCCTCAGCAATTTAGGAGGCCCTAAGTAATTCAGTTAGACCTCATATCTAAATGAGACACAAAAAAGGGTTGGGGACGTGGTTCAGTGGTTAAGTGCCCCTGGGTTCAATCCCTGGTACAAAAAAAAATTTAAAAAAAAAATTGCTGGGGCTGAGATTGTAGCTCAGCGGTAGAGCGCTTTCCTCACATGCGTGAGGCCCTGGGTTCGATCCTCAGCACCACATACAAAGCAATAAAATAAAGACATTATGTCCATCTACAGCTAAAAAAATATTTTAAAAAAAAAATTGCTGTTGGATACCTATTCACTAAATGTATAAAAATTAACTTTAAATAAAGACCTAAATGTAGAGGCTAAAATAATAAATTATTTGAAGTAAACACAAGGCTAAATCTGCATTACCTAGGATTTGGTAATTAGGTATGACACCAAAAGCAATAACAACCAAAAACATGAAAATAAAAAAAATAGAGAAATTGTACTTCGCCAAAATTAAAAACCTTTGTATTTCAAAAGATATCACCAAGGCGGCTAAGTGGTTAAGCACCCCTGGGTTCAATCCCTGTTACCAAAACAAAAAAACAATGAGCAGAGCAGAATTCAAAGGTTCCCAACAGAGAAATGACAAGCATTTGTGAAAATGCTAATTATCCTGATTTGATCATTGCAAAAGTTTTGCATGATCATACTGAAGTTTTTAAATATGCTCAATAAATATGTACAATTACAAAATGAGGAATCACAATTAATTCATTAGCTATAAAAACTATTCTGAATTTGGGGGGATGGGGTGGAGGCAAGTCTTGCTCGATTTCTACAACTGGTTTTGAACTTGTGATTTTCCTGCTTCAGCCTCCCAAACCACTGGGATTACTTCTGTGCTTACTTAATTGCATCATGCTGATTGTGATCCATTTCATTTTCAATCTAATCCCAGTAGTCTCTCCCAACTGAAATCCATGAAATGAACCACACTTTGAGTATACCTAATTGATCAGTTGCAAATTTCACCTAATTTGACTTCCATTGACCCAAGAGGTATAATTAATCCTTGGTTGAAATTAAATAATTCGTAGTTTATATACAAAGGGAGCCAGAGTAAGGTATACCCAGACCACCTGCATATAACTGGTCAGAAAAAAAAAAGAAATTCAATACATTCAAGAGAGTAGCCATCTGCTAAAGTTACAATTTGTAAGGAAAAAACTTATAAATAAAGCCATAAATTACAAGTGAAGGAAAAGAATAATCTTGAGAAAATGGAGACACTGAATTCGAAGGCCTAAAAAGCAACTAAAGAATGCCACTAGTTGCACATGGTTAAACTGCCCAAATACAACAAAAAGAAAATGACTTTAAGAATGAAGGCTTTGACTTAACTAATACTGAATAAGCTCCGTACAGTCTCTTTCTCTCACCACTGAAAACTGCAGACGAACAGAACAACAGGCATGGGGGGACTCTGAAAAGTACAACAAAAGAGCAGATTGTGGGACAAAGTTAAATTGGCCAATGTCCCACAAAGTGGCATGATAGTAGTGGGGGAGGGGGAGGATGTTGATCTGTTTTTGTCCTTTTTTCTATAGGCTTTGCCTTGAGTCTAGGCCCTAGTCAAGAAATTGTGTAACAGTCCGGCACTGTGGCTCACACCTAATAATCCCAGCGACTCAGGCGGCTGGGAAGGAAGATCATGAGTTCAAAGCCACCCTCAGCAAAAGCAAGGCACTAAGCAACTCAGTGAGACCCTGTCTCTAAATAAACTACAAAATAGGGCTTGGGATACGGCTTAGTAGTCGAGTGCCCCTGAGTTCAATCCCAAGTACCCCCAAAAAATAAAAATTGAAAAATAATAATAATAAATTGTGTTAAAAAAAAAAAAAAAAGCAACTGAAATGGCTAAAATTTGCCAGCCACAGTGGTACACATCTATAATTCCAGTGGTTCCAGAGGCTGAGGCAGGAGAATCACAGGTTCAAAGCCAGCCTCAGCAATATTTAGCGAGGCCCTAAGCAACTCAGTGAGACATTATCTCAAATAAAATATAAAAAATGCTGGGATGTGGTTCAGTGGTTCAGCACCCCTGGGTTCAATCCCTGTTAACAAAAAAACAAACAAACAAACAAAAAAAACCCACACACTAAAAAGGAAGAAAGCAAAGTAGGACTCAGCAAAGCAAAGCACTCCACACAGCAGTGGCCAATGAGGGAGGAGTACCACCAGACATTGGGAAGGGGGGGTGTCTAAGGACCACACCACTATTCAGAGAAGTCAGTATTGTGGCCTTACCACTCCCTTTACACTGCTGCTGATACACCCAGACAAGGGTAACTAACCTGTCGGCTCTCCAGAAAGCAAGAGAACCAATTCTGAGTGAGGTGTTATACCCTATCCAATGTATTGGTAAAATCTCTTTAGCATTTACAAAAACATCAAAAAACTATATTAAGGCATCTAAGTGTGCCTGGTATATTATAAACCTCAATAAATGTTAGCTACCAGTTAGAGGTGGAGGGACACACCTGTAATCCACTGACTTGGACGCTGAGGCAGGTGCATCACAACTTCCAGGCCAGTAAATAAGTAAATAGAAAAATGACTTAGCAAGGCCTTATCTCCAAATAAAAAATAAACAGGGCTGTGGATGTAGCTTAGTGATCAAGCATCCCTAGGTTCGTTTAAAAAAAAAAAAGTTAGCTATCATGGTTATGTTAAAAATTTAAATTTTTAAAATGGCCTAGAATTTACATTCGCAGGTTTTGTTGGACCAGGTATGAATTCTAGGCTTCCAGAGCAGAGCACTTCAAAATACAGCCACACAATTAATAGGTTTCTCAAATGTATAGTTTCGTTACTGAAAAAAGTGATACCATAAGCATTGTCATGGCTATTCATGTAAGTTACAACAAATTTTTTTTAAAGGAAGAAGAGACTAATCTCTATTTTCCTACACAGGAAGATGGAGATTAGATAACACTAGTTATACTCAATTTAAATCAGATATCTACAGCCTTACTAAGTCACTTGTGTCTCAGATTTAGGACTAAGCATCAATGTTCATTGTCACTCCTGAAGTAGGCAGGTGAGTAAAGAAAAGGTTAACACAATCCTTAAGGCTGAGTAAAAAGGGCAAACGAATGATGGAGGGGGTTGGGGGAGTGGACACTACCACAGCCAAACACCAAACACCAAAAGTATGACATTTCTATCTTTAAAAAAAAAAATCATAAAATATGAAAATAATTCTACTCTTCCCCATAAGTATAAAAACATGGCTCAGATCTTCCTATTATTTAATCACATATAGCACCTTGTAAAGAGATGCACTCCTAAAGAAAATATAACTACCTGTTATTCAAGAAACTTTTCTTGCCAGACAAAGGTGGCACACACATGTAATCCCACCAGCTCCAGAGGCTGAGGTGGGAGGATGAGAGTTCAAAGCCAGCCTCAACAACTTAGCAAGGCCCTAAGCAACTTAGCAAGACCCTGACTCAAATATAAAATATAAAAAGAGCTGGAGAAGGCCCAAAGTGGCCCCGGGCGCGTCTGCAGGAGGCAGTCCCAGCGGCTCCTCCACTCCAGCAACTGAGACCCAAAGCGACCCGGGCGCGTCTGCAGGAGGCAGTACCAGCGGCTCGACTGGGAGTCATAACTCAGAACTCAGAACTCCACTCCTGAGCTGAGGC
>CM053400.1:12870519-12925616 GCA_028644305.1 Xerus rutilus
GTGACAAATTAGTTTTTCAATGCAAGTAAATCTTGCTTAAGTAATATATAAATAATCCTTTTACAATTGATAACCTGGAAATCAGTAGTGTTATCTACCTTCTGATTATGTAAATACAAAGTACACTGTATACACGTGGGTTATACAGTCACATCATCACTGCATTTTTTTTAAAGTAATTTTTTTAGTTGTTAATAGACCTTTATTTTATTTATTTGTATGTGGTGCTGAGAATCGAGCCCAGTGCCTTGCACATGCCAGGCAAGCGCTCTGCCACTGGGCCACCGCCCCAGCCCCACTGCATTTAACTTATACAAATGCAACCATGTCAAGAGAAAGGCAGAGGGCTGGGATTGTGGCTCAGTGGTAAAGCGCTTGCCTTGCATGTGGGAGGTACTGGGTTCGATCCTCAGCACCACATAAAAATAAATGAATAAATAAAGGCCAATCGACAACCAAAAAAATTTAAAAAAAAAAAAAAGAGAAAGGCAGATACAGGGATAGGTGAACAGTACTACCCAAGAACATACGCTAGAGATAGCATGAGACTTGAAATTCAAACTGACTAATTTCTTTGGTTCTCAAGATCATAGGTACGAATATAATGTCAAGTACATAATTTATTATATAACATTTCTCCTGAGTAACAGTGAACTAATCTGTTCTTAGGGAAGAAGCATAATCTGGATGAAAACTCGACTGTGTTACACTTATTGAAATACAGCATGATGGTATCTGACATGAGTTTCTTTTTCCACATTTGTACACAATAGTGGGATCTCCTGTCACATATTTCTACATGCACACAATATAACAATATAATTCAGCCAATACCATTCCCCGTATTTCTTCTATCCCTCTCTCCTTTCCTCTATGCTACTGATCTACCTTCATTTTCTTAAGATTCCCCTACACCACTATTATTTTTCTTTCTTGCTCTCTAGCTTCCACATGAGAGTAAAGAAATACATTGCGAGTTTGGTTTATTTCACTTAACATAACAGTTCTCAAGTTCCAACTATTTTCCTGCAAATTACATAATTTCATTTTTCTTTACAGCTAAATGAAACTCCATCATATATATATACAACACGTTTTCTTGATCCATTTATCATCCACTGATGGACATCTTAGATTAGTTCCATCGTTTGGCTATTGTGAACTGTGCTGCTATAAACATGAGTATGCATATATCACAATAGTATGATGACTATAATTCTTTAGAATTAATGCGGAGTGGTATAGCTGGGTCATATGGTGGTTGCATGCCAGTCTTTTAAAGAACTTACATAATGATTTCCATAGTAGTTCCAACAAGATATTTTTTAATTGTAGATTAACACAACATCTTTATTTTATTTATTTATTTTTATATAATGCTGAGGATCGAACCCAGTGCCTCACATATGCTAGGCAAGTGCTCCACCACTGAGCCACAATTGCAGCCCCTCAACATGACTTTTTTTAAAAAGATTTTAAAAAATGACTTTGACTCTATGCAGCTTTGACTCTATGCAGCTTTGGAACTAACTGTCCACCACACCAATATGCCAGTGTGTATAAAACATCCCAATCACTCAATTAGTCAATTTCTATTTTTGCTTCAAGGCCAAAAATAAAACTAAGTACATTCTTATCAATAAACTCCATAGAGGTGAACATAAAGATTCTATCCAAAAACCATGGTGTTAAATATCAATAAGCTGTATTGGATTTTTTAAAAAAACAATCCTACTGGTTAAAAATGACCAACTTACCTGGGTGTGGTGGTGCACACCTGTAATCCTAGTGACTTTGGAGGACTGAGACAGGAGGATTACAAACTCAAAGCCAACCACAGCAAATTAATGAGACACTATCTCAAAATAAAATCTGTAGAGGGCTGGGGATATAGATTGGTTATAGAGAAACCCAGGGCTCAAGAGGGGACGGGTTATGACACATACACATATGTGTATATACATATAAATACACACGCACACACAAACACATACCTACATAGTGTATGTGTATATTACGTCACTTACAGCCTAACTTAGCAACTATCCAACTACTAATATGCAAGCTAATTGCTTGTTCTACAATTTTAACCCAAAAATTCATTCAATCTTCTCTTTATGCCACTTTAATAATTTTTCTAGAAGCCATCCTCACCTTCCCTTTCCCAAGGCCAAGGTTGCCACCCCTATTCAGATCTTCATTTCTATTCTTGTGGCCTCTATTTGTAATAGCTGCTTGGATTTTGCCAATTGGTATCTCTTTGTCTTCAATTCACACTGTACATTCTTAGATCAATCTTCCTGAAAAACACTGTGGTCATCAATAAACAATGGCTCCCCAAATTACCTCTAAATTCAAATCCTATGATTCAACTGCCACAACTACTTGAGATTCCTTCTATTGAACTCCCCAAAATAAAATCTCTCCTAAATAAAAACTACCAGGCACTTTTTTCTTTGTTTGCTCTTGCAACTCCCAATACCTGAAATGTCTTCCATTTCCTCTTCTAACTTAATCCCTTCAACTCCAAACTACTACCTGGATTGGATTCCTGGTTGTCCTAGTTTATAACAAAACATCACATTTTCCTTCCCTTCACTTAGTCTCAGTTATTCTATTTGTTAATTATAAAAGGAACCCTGGCTGGACACGCAGGGCAGGGGGAACACACTGACTGTGGCCTGACAGGTAGAGGAGGAGATCAACCATGCTGCAGCCCATCTACCAATAGACGGCTGTCCCAGTCTACTTCCATCTAGAGAAAACAGCCAGGACAAGGAAGACTATTCCTGAGGTCCCATCTAGAGAAAACAGCCAGGACAAGGAAGACTATTCCTGAGGTCCCTGCAGGCCTGGTTACACCAGAGGTGAAGTATTGGTAACCTGTAGGGACACTGCAGGATTGTAGGGTAGCAACTGTAACACCTCAGATCAGCACTGCTAGAGAGGAAGACACATAAACAACATGACAAAACAAGGGAAGAAAATGCCCCAAACAAACCAAGATGCTACAACAATAGAATCCATTGACAGCACAGAAGATGAAATGTCAGAGGAGTTCAGAACGTACAAAATTAAAATGATCTGTGAAACACAAATATAAGAGAGCAATTATAGGCAACAATTGATCAATCCAACAAAGAGAATAGAGAGCAAATACAGGGAGCAAAAGATTACTTCAGCAAAGAGATAGAGACTGAAAGAAAAAAAAAAACAGAAATCCTTGAAATGAAGGAAACAATAAACCAAATAAAAAATTCAATACAAAGCATCAGACTAGATCACTTGGAAGATAGAACCTCAGATAATGAAGACAAAATATATAATCTTGCAAATAAAGTTAACCACACGATGAAGATGGTAAGAAACCATGAACAGAACATCCAGGAACTATGGGATAACATGGAAAGACCAAATCTAAGAATTATCAGGATAGAGGAAGGCACAGAGATACAAACCAAAGGAATGCACAATTTCTTCAATGAAATAATATCAGAAAATTTCCCAAACATGAAGAATGAATTGGAAAATCAAATATAAGAGGTTTACAGGACACCAAATGTACAAAACTACAACAGATTCACACCAAGGCACATTATAATGAAAATGCCTAACATACACAATAAGAATAGAATTTTAAAACCTACAAGAGAGAAGATTCAGATTATATACAGGAGGAAACCAATTCGGATTTCAGCAGATTTCTCAACTCAGACCCTCAAAGCCAGGAGACCCTGGAACATATACCAAGCTCTGAAAAAAAATGGATCCCAAACAAGAATCTTATATACAGCAAAATTAAGCTTCAGATTTGATGACAAAATAAAACCTTCCATGATAAACAAAAGTTAAAAGAATTTGCAAAGACAAAGCCTGCACTAGAGAACATTCTCGACAAAATATTTCACGAGGAGCAAATCAAAAACAACAATGAAAATTGGCAAAGTGAGGAACTATACTAGGAAAAGCCAATCTAAGGAGAAACTAACTCAAGTTAAAAACCAAAAATAAACCAAAATCTTAAGAAATACAAACCATATTTCAATAACAATCCTGAACATCAATGGCCTAAACTTATCAGTCAAAAGACATAGACTGGAAGATTGGATTTTTTAAAAAGACCTAAAAATATGCTGCCTTCAAGAGACGCATCTCACAGAAAAAGATACCCACAGACTTGAAGGTGAAAGGATAGGAAAAAACATACCACTCAAAATGGATAGCATAAACAAGCAGGGGTTTCCATCCTCATATTAGATAAAGTGGATTTCAAATCAAAGACAGTCTGAAGAAATAAAGAAGGTCATTTCATACTGCTTAAGGAAACCATGTCAACAAGACATGACACTCATAAATATCTATGCCCCAAACAATGGAGCATCCACATGTATCAAACAAACCATTCTCAATTTCAAGCATCAAACAGACCACAACACAATAATACTGGGTGACTTTAACACACCTAGCTCACCACTAGACAAAGCTTCCAAACAAAAACTAAACAAAAAACCATAGAACTCAATAATACGATCAATAATTTAGAATTAACAGACATACACAGGGATTTCATCCATCAACAAGTGAATACACTCTTTTATCAGCAGCTCACGGATCCTTCTCTAAAGTGTACCGTATGTTATGGCACAAAGCAAGTCTTAGCAAATATTAAAAAATAGAGGTACTACCCTGCATTCTATCAGATCATAATGGAATGAAATTAAAAATCAATGTTAAGCTAAGCAACTCAGTGAGACCCTGTCTCTACATAAAACACAAAAAAAGGGCTGGGGATGTGGCTCAGTGGTCAACTGTCCCTGAGTTCAATTTCCAGTACCCAAAAAAAAAAAAATCAATGTTAAAATAAAAAATAGAAGCTACTCCATTACCTGGAGACTAAATAATACGCTATTGCATGACCCATGGAAAACAGAAGATATCAGGGAGGAGATTTTAAAAAATTCTTAGAGGTAAATAAGAACTCTGATACAACATATCAAAATCTCTGGAACAGTATGAAGGCTGTGTTAAGAGGGAAGTTCACTGCATTGACCTCACTCATTAAAAGAAGAAAAACTCAACAAATAAATGACCTGACATTACATCTCAAAGCTCTAGAAAAAGAAGAACAAATCAACATCAAAAGAAGTAGAAGACAGGAAATAATTAAAATCAGGGCAGAAGTCAATGAAATTCAAACAAAGGAAACAATTCAAAAAGTTAACCAAACAAAAAGCTGATTCTTTAAAAAAATAAATAAAATTGGGGCCGGGGTGGTGGCTCAGTGGTAGAGCGCTTGCCTAGCATGCGTGAGGCACTGGGTTCGATCCTCAGCACCACATATAAATAAATAAAAAATAAAGGTCCATCAACAACTAAAAAAAAATTTTTTTTAAATAAATAAATAAAATTGATTAAACCCTTAGCCACTCTAACAAAAAGAGGGAGAGAGAAAACTCACATTACTAAAATTCAAGATGAAAAAGGAAATATCACAACAGACATTATTAAAATACAAAAGATAATTAGAAACTATTTTGAAAATCTATACTCTAGTAAAATCCCAAAGACATTGACAAATTTCTAGAGGCATATGATCTACCCAAACTGAATTAGGAGGAAATACACAACTTAATCAGATCAATTTCAAGCGAGGAAATAGAAGACATCATCAAAAGCTTACCAACCAAGAAGAGCTCAGGACCAGGCAGATTCTCAGCCGACTTCTACAAGACCTTCAAAGAAGAATTAATACCAATATTCCTCAAATTATTCCATGAAATAGAAATGAAGGGAATCTTTCCACACTCATTCTATGAGGCTAGTATGATCCTGATTCCAAAACCAAAGACACATCAAAGAAAGAAAACTTCAGACCAATATCCATAATGAACATTGATGCAAAAATACTCAATAAAATTCTGGCAAATCACATACAAAAACATATTAAAAAGATAGTGCAAACCGGGAGCGGTGGTGCAAGCCTGTAATCCCAGCACTAGGGAGGCTGAGACAGGAGAATCACAAGTGCAAAGCCAACCTCAGCAAGGGCAAGGCACTAAGCAACTCAGTGAGACCCTGTCTCTACATAAAACACAAAAAACTAGGGCTAGGGATGTGGCTCAGTGGTCGAGTACCCCTGACGTCAATCTCCAGTACCAAAAAAAAAAAGACAGTGCACCACAATCAAGCCGGTTTCATCCCAGGTATGGAAGATTGGCTCAACACACAGAAATCAATAAACATAATTCATCACATCAGTAGACTTAAAGACAAGAACCATAAATCATATGATTATCTCTTATAGATGCTGAGCAAGCATTTGACAAAATACAGCATCTCTTCATGTTCAAAATACTAGAAAAACTAGGGACAGTAGGAATACACCTCAACATTGTAAAAGCTATCTATGCAAAACTGAAGGCCAACATCACCCTGAACAGGGAAAAATTGGAAGCATTCCCTCTAAAAACAGGAACAAGACAGGGATGCCCTCTTTCACCACTTCTATTCAACATAGACCTTGAAACTCTGGCCAAAGCAATTAGACAGACAGAAGAAATTAAAGGAATACAAATAGGAAAATAAGAACTTAAACTATTATTATTTGCTGACAACAAGATTCATTACTTAGAGGATTCAAGAAATTCCATCAGAAAACTTCTAGAATTAATAAATGAATTCAGCAAAGTAGCAGGATATAAAACAATACCCATAAACCAAATGCATTTCTATAGATCAGTGATGAATCCTCTGAAAGACAAATTAGGAAAACTACCCCATTCACAATAGCCTCAAAAAAATAAAATACTTGGGAATCAATTTAACAAAAGAAGTGAAAGATCTTTACAATGAAAACTACAGAACACTAAAGAAAGAAACTGAAGACCTTAGAAGATGGAAAGATCTCCCATGCTCTGGGATAGGCACAATCAATATTGTCAAAATGCCCATATTACCCAAAGCGCTATACAGATTCAGTGCAATTCCAATTAAAATCCCATCATCATTCCTTATACAAATAGAAAAAACAATCATGAAATTCATTTGGAAACATAAGAGACCCAGAATAGACAAAGCAATCCTTAGCAACAAGAGTGAAGCAGGAGGCATCACAATACCGCACCTTAAACTATATTACAAAGCTATAATAACAAAAACAGCATGATTTGGGACCTCAGCAACAGTGAGGCACTAAGCAACTCAGTGAGACTCTGTCTTTAATAAAACATAAAATAGGGCTGGGTGTGTGGCTCAGTGGTCAAATGCCCCTGAGTTCAATCCCTGGTACCAAAAAAAAAAAAAAACCCAGCATGATATTGGCACCAAAATAGACATGTATATCAATGGTATAGAACAGAAGACACAGAGACAAACCTACACAAATACAGTTATCTTATACTAGACAAAGGTGTCAAAAACATACATTGGAGAAAAGATAGCGTCTTCAACAACTGGTGCTGGGAAAACTGGGAATCCATATGCAGCAAAATGAAACTAAACCCCTATCTCTCACCATGCACAAAACTCAATTCAAAGTGGATCAAGGGGGCTGCGGTGTGGCTCAGTGGTAGAGCGATTGCCTAGCATGCGTGAGACACTGGGTTCGATTCTCAGCACCACATATAAATAAATAAAATAGGGGCTGGGATTGTGACTCAGTGGTAAAGCGTTTGCCTTGCATGCACGAGGCACTGGGTTCGATCCTCAGCACCACATAAAAATAAATAAAGATATTGTGTCCATCTACAACTAAAAAAAATTTAAAAATAAAATAAAATAAAGGTCCATTGACAACTAAAAAATATTAAAAAAAAAAAAAAAGTGGATCAAGGACCCAGGAATTAGACCAGAAACCCTGTGCCTAATTGAGGAGAAAGTAGGCCCAAATCTTCATTTTGTCAGATTTGGCTCCAACTTCCTCAACAAGACTCCTAAAGCACAAGAAATAAAAGCAAGATTCAATAAATGGTACAGATTCAAACTAAAAAGCTTCTTCTCAGCAAAAGAAACAATGAGGTAAACAGAGAGCCTATATTCTGGGAGCAAATTTTTACCACACACACATCAAATAGAGCACTGATCACCAGGATATATAAAGAACTCAAAAAACTTAACACCAAGCCAGGCACGGTGGCTCACGCCTGTAATCTCAGCACTTTGGGAGGCTGAGACAGGAGAATTGAGAGTTCAAAGCCAGCCTCAGCAATGGCGAGGCACTTAGCAACTCGGTGAAACCCTGTCTCTACATAAAACACAAAATAGGGCTGGGGATGTGGCTCAGTGGTGGAGTGCCCCTGAGTTCAATCACTAGTACCAAAAAAGAAAAAACTTAAGACCAAAAAAACAACCAGAAAAAACCACAACCCAATCAATAAATAGGCTAAGCAGCTGAACAGACACTTCTCAGAAGAAGATATACAATCGATTGACAGACATGAAAACAGGTTCAACATCTCTAGCCATCAGAGAAATGCAAATCAAAACTATTCTAAGATTTCATCTCACGCCAGTCAGAATGGCAACTATCAAGAATACAAACAAGTGTTGGAGAGCATGTGGGGGAAAAGGCACGCTCATACATTGAGGTGGGATTGCAAATTGGTGCAACCAATCTGGAAAGCAGTATGGCGATTCCTTAGAAAACTTGGAATGGAACCACCATTTGACCCAGCCATCCCACTCCTCCGTCTATACCCAAAAGACTTAAAAACAGCATATTACAGATTAATGCAGCCACTTCAATGTTTATAGCAGCTCAATTCACAAATAGCTAAACTGTGGAACCAACCTAGATGCCCTTCAATAGATGAATGGATAAAGAAACTGCGGTATATATACACAATGGAATATTACTCAGCAATAAAAGAAAATAAAATTATGGCATCTGCAGGTAAATGAATGGAGTTGGAGAATATCATGCTAAGCAAAGTAAGCCAATCCCAAAAAACCAAATGCCGAATGTTCTCTCTGATAAGTGGATGCTGATCCACAATGGGGGTGGGAACACAGGAAGAATGGAGGAACTCTTGTCAAAGAGGAGGGAGTGGGAAGGGGGCATGGGGACAGTAAAGATGGTGGAATAAGATGGACATCATAGCCCTAGCTTCATGTGTGACTGCATATATGATGTGATTCTACATCACATACAACCAGAGAAATGAAAAGTTATGCTCCATCTGTGTACAATGAATCAAAATGCATTCTGCTATCATGTATACCTAAGTAGAATAAATAAACAAAAAATATTTTAAAGGAGACAAAAATCAATGACTTCAAGAACTTTTATAAATATTAATTGAATATACAGACGCTAGAAGGTACTTACATAGTAAGTATTCAAAAAACAGTATCTTAGATGAGAGAACACTATTCAGACTCCATTTCATCATTATTTCTAAATCTAACATTTTTGTCGCCGGTTAGATCACAGACTTTTTGGAAGATCCCTAGTTGAAGAATTAACAAAAGTAAATTAGTTCCAAAGCTAATTAGAACCCAAAGCTGCCAGCTTCTCTTTTGATGTCGCTGAAGGTTCTCAGGGTAAGTATTACTCTGCAGTACTAAGTCTTGGTCTGAATGACCCAAAGGACCTCTCTCTCATGTGAAGACTGGAAAAAATAAGGATGTGGCACCAAAGCAAGACCAGGCATCTCCAAACACAGTACAGACACTGTCTCAAACATCTAAGTCCTAAGAGAAAATCCTACCTAGGCAGCCTCACCAGCTGAAGTCACCAGAGATCAGTCAGACAAAAAAGACATGACAACCCAGAGGAAGCCGGTTAAGCAGGTACATAGAAAAAAAGGGAAAAGGAAAACAAATTATGTAGAGAAAGAAGTGCTGACTCTATGTTGCTTGAAAGTAATAGACTAAATGTAAAGTATTTGCTTTTAGGAAAAAAGATCTGACTTTGAATTTTGATCTCTTTATTTCCTAAACTGGCAACTACTTCACTTTTCACCAAACCTGTTTCTTCATAAAATGGTAATAATTTATCTCACAGAATTATTATAAAGATTAGGTAGGATGCATACTTCCTTGGAATATGGCAGACACTCATCAATGTATTTTGGTACTGGCAATTGAACACAAGGACACTCTACCATTGACCTACATCCCCAGCCCTATTTTAAATTTTTTTTAAGGCAGGGGCTTGCTATGTTTCCAGACTGGCTTTGAGCAATCAATTCTGCTGCCTCAGCCTCCTGAGTAGGTAGATATGTTGTACACATATGCCACCAAGCCCAGGTGGAGAGGTTTTTTTTTTTTGGTACTGGAGATTGAACTCAGGGGCACTCGACCACTGAGCCACATCTCCAGCCCTATTTTGTGTTTTATGTAGAGACAGGGTCTCATTAAGTTGCTTAGCGCCTCGCCATTGCTGAGGCTGGCTTTGAACTCACGATTCTCCTGTCTCAGCCTCCCTAAGTGCTGGGATTACAGGCTTGCACCACCCCCCAGGGCTGAGAGGGTTTGTTTCTGTTTTTAGTTTTTGTGGGGGCGGGGCTTACCAGGGATTTAACCAAGAGCATTTAACCACTGAGCCATATCCCCAGCCCTTCTTTTTATTTTTGATTTTGAGAAAGGTCTCCCTAAGTTACTCAGAGACTGCTAAGTTGCAGAGGCTGGGTTGGAACTTGTAATCCTCCTGCCTCAGCCTCCCGAGCTGCTGAGATTACAGTCATGAGCCACCACAGCCAGCAAGGATTAATTTTTAAATTGCCTTTCTTTAACTAATCAGTTAATCAGTTTCTATGTGCAATAGATCTGAAAAATTCCAAAGCATATAACTTGGGACTTTTTTAAAATATTGTTTAAACATCCTGAATTCATCTGGGTCATTTTTCAGTAAACTTTTTGGGGGTGAGAAGGAGTACTATTGAGGATGAAACCCAAGGCCTTTTGAAGCTAGGTAAACATTTTATCACTGCAATACATCCCTAGCACTTCTCTCTTTTTTTTTTTTTTTTAAATATTTTTTTAGTTGTGGATGGACACAATGTCTTTATTTTATTGCTTTGTATGTGGTGCTGAGGATCGAACCCAGGGCCTCACGCATGCGAGGCAAGCGCTCTACCGCTGAGCTACAATCCCAGCCTGCACTTCTCATTTTTTATTTTGAGACAGAGTCTCACTAAGTTGCCAGGGTTAGCCCTGAATTTATGATCCTCCTGCCTCAACTTCCTAAACAGCTGGTATTACAGGCATGTGCCCAGCTCACCTGATCTTGTTTCTGTTTCCTATGCCTTTAAAACCTCCAAGCTATACTTAGAAGAGGAAAAAGTAAGGAAGAATACTTGCATGCAAAAAAGAAAGAGGTGAAAGAACATAAGAGAAGATATTGTAAGTAAATGCTACCTTAAATACAATTCTCATTAAATCTAAGAAGAGAGGCTGGCAATGTACCTCAGTTGTGGAGCAAGTGCCTCACATGCTACACATGCCTGAAGCACTGGGTTCAATCCACAGAGCCACCAAAAAAAAAGAAAAAGAAGGAAGGAGAAAAAATGACACATCTAAGAAATAACAGACCATGTAGACAAACATTTTATGTAATCAACAATGTAGCCTGGTGGTGCACACCTGTACGCCTCCCTGCCGCTCAGGAGGCTGAGGCAGTAGGATCATAAGTTTGAGACCAGTCTGGGCAACTTGGCAAGAATTTGGTTCAAAATTAAGATAACACAAAATGAAATAAAATAACGTAAAATAAAGAGCTGAAGATGTAGTTCAGTGGTAGAGTATTTGTCTAACATCTGTAAGGCCCTAGATTCAATCCTCAGGACAATCAAACACAAAAACAAAAAAGTAAACTCTGATACTAAGATGCTTTTGAGGGGAGGCTGGGATTGTGGCTCAGTGGTACAGCGCTTGCCTCACATGCGTGAGGCACTGGGTTCGATCCTCAGCACCACATAAAAATAAATAAAACAAAAATATTGTGTCCATCTACAACTAAAAAAAAATATTTAAAAAAAAAGATGCTTTGGGGGCTGGGGTATGGCGCAGTGGTAGCGTGCTCGCCTAGCACGCGGGAGGCACTGGGTTCGATCCTCAGCACCACATAAAAATAAAATAAAGCTATTGTGTCCACCTACAATTAAAAAATAAATTTTTTTTTCTAAAAAAAAAAAAGATGCTTTTGGGGGAAAGGGGGTACTAGGGATTGAACTCAGGGGCACTCAGCCACTGAACCACATCCTCAGCCCTATTTTGTGTTGTATTTAGAGACAGGGTCTCGCTCAGTTGCCTGGCACCTCGCTATTGCTGAGGCTGGCTTTGAACTCTCTGATCCTCCTTCCTCAGCCTCCCAAGCCACTGGGATTACAGGCATGTACTACCATGCCCAGTACATTCATCTATTTTTAATAATATATCTGTGAAATATGTAAACAGGAATAACCACAGTCTATCATTTTTTCAAATAAAAATGGTGATAAATTTTAAAAGACCATAGTTGAGCATACAACTAACTTATCTAAGTGGTTTTCATTATCAGATCAACTATGTAACAGAAGTGCTTTGAGCACTCTTCCCATTTTACCACACAGAATATTGGAAAAAGTATATGTACTCAAGGGTCAAGACTTAATTAAATAAATAATTTATGCTGTTTCATCACAGACATTATGTGAAAGGTAAAAACTGGCTTTTTTCTTTTTTTGGAGAATGCATGTTCATGAAGAAAACTATCATCATTAGCACTATTAGCCCACCTTGGAACTATGTGGACTTGAGCTAAGAAGCCAGCAGTTTTACCCAACACTGATACTGAAAATGTTGATAAAAGGAAAAAAGGGGAAAAAATGTTTTACTTTAATTACTAAAATAGTTCTGACTCTCTCAACAGTGCAGACATGAGGCCCTAGGAAATCCATACACCCTCATAAAGATTCTAATGCCAGGGGCTGGGACTGTAGCTGTGTGTGTGGCAAAGCACTTGTCTGGCATGTGCCAGACATTAGCACCATATTAAAATAATAAAAATAATAAAATAAAATAAAGGCCTACTGTCCATCTATAACTATAATTTTTTTTTTTATGATGCCAGGGGGCTGGGGTTATGGCTCATTGGTAAAGCACTTGCCTAGCATGTGTGAGACACTGGGTTCAATTCTCAGCACCACATATAAATAAATTAAAATAAAGGTCTATCAACAACTGGGGCTGGAATTGTAGCTCAGCAGTTGAGCGCCTGCCTCGTATGCATGAGGCCCTGGGTTTGATCCTCAGCACCACATACAAGCAATAAAATAAAGACATTGTGTCCATCTACAACTAAAAAATAAATAAAATTAAAAAAAAAGGTCTATCAACAACTAAAAAGATATTTTAAAAAATAATGCCAGGAGAAAAATTTTCACTACTCCTTTAATATGCAAAATAAAGTACCTACAAGTACAGTAAATCCAGGTGAGTAGGCCAGAAGCATACTTCTCCAAGCAAGTAAGGGCACCCCATCCAACTAGCAATGCCACATTAACTCAAAAATGGTCATCAAATGAGGTCATGAAAAATCCAAAAGGCCTTTCATTCACACTGACAGAGAACCACTGTGTACATGACCAATTAAATATGATTACTCATTAATGTTCTTTCTGAAAAAAAGAACTAAAATGTATGCTGGAATGCATTTCATTAGTTCATGTTTAGTAAAATTCTAAAATAAATGTAGCAATGGCAACAGGGTGTGGTGGCACACACCTGGGATCCCAGCATCCCAGAGAGGCTGAAGCAGGAGGATACCAAGTTTGAGACCAGATTCCACAATTTAGTGAGACTATGTCTCAAAATAAAAAATGAAATTAAAAAAGAAAATGACATAGGATTGTGGCTACACCTCAGTAGAAAAACAGTAGTAACTTTCTCTGCAGCTCTTCCATGCGGGCCTCAGCCCACGGTCATATAATTCTCCTTCTTCACCTTACTCTTGGGATCTTACACTACAGGTCCTGCCCACACCTCCTCTCACTCATCAGAGTAGTTCAAACCACTGGAAAAGTGAAGACCCCCTTGCCCTCTCTCCCAGCCCTCTTTTTCTTTTCTCCGGCAGCAGGTTTAAAGTAGCTAAGAACCCACCACATCCACCATCCTAAGATGTCTGTATTGACCAGGTGCCAGCGGTGACAAACCAGTCTAAGAGCTCCAGGTTCAATCACTCACATTCCACACATGTCCTTTAGAACCAGCAAGCCCAGCCAACACTTAGATTTCAAAGAATTTGAACATACTTCAACTTAAAGCACAGATTTAACCAAAACAAATCAATTTCAGACTATACTAAAGAGGTGTACTACAACACTTCCAGTAACACGGACTTCAGGATGTAGTTTATTCCAACCATTTATGTAGAGTACAAATTACAGTTCTTCCACTCACTACCTGTATGACTGCCAGGACACGTTATATTTAACATCTACAACTATGTGACTCTTTTTTTTTTAAATATTTTTTTAGTTGTAGACGGACACAATGTCTTTATTTTATTGCTTGTATGTGGTGCTGAGGATTGAACCCAGGGCCTCACGCATGCGAGGCAAGCGCTCTACCACTGAGCTACAATCCCAGCCCCACAACTATGTGACTCTTAAATTGGAAAATCAAGACAATAACATCATCTACTTCAAAGGGCTGGTGTACAACCAAGTGCAGTGGCACATGCCCATAATCCCAGCTGCTCAAGAGGCTGAGACAGGAGGATTGCAAATTCAAGGCCAGCCTCACCAATTTAGCAAGGTCCTGAGCAACTCTGTGAGACCCCGTCTCAAAATATTTTTTAAAAGGTCTGGGGATGTAGCTCAGTAGTAAATTGCCCCTACGTTAAATCCCCGGCACCCCCTCCAAAAAAAATAAATGAATAGATAAATAAGTAAATAAGTGAGTGAGCTGATGTACAATTTAAATGAGACAACTTATTTAAAGCATTTAATTCAGTGTCTGGCATACAGTAGGCACACAATAAACCAATGCTAACTGTGAAGACATCCAAGAGCAATTCCTCTTTCCTATATAATTTCAAAATGAAGTACAAGGTTTTATAGCTGTTGGATCAGTGACCAAAAAAAAAGAAAGAAATTTTCCTTCATATTTCAACCGCATAACAGGTTATATAACATACCCAAATAAATTTTCACCATGTACAATATATTAGTTCCCATTTGTAGTTTCCATTCTTGCAACAATCAAGTTTTAGCATCTAAAAATTTACTACACATAACAATAGTGCGATTAAGCTTGAAAAGCTCACAAATACTTTCCAGTGGATACTATGTAAGGGTAATGAACTGTGGTGACCCACTAGGATTACCTTAACAGATGACTTACCTAGGGCAAAATTTGTGACAGATGAGGTAATAAAATAATCATAAATTTTCACAAGGCACAGATTAAGACCTAAGGGCTAGGGCTGGAGTTCTAGCTCAGTGGTAGAGCACTTGCCTAGCATGTGTGAGGCACTGGGTTCGATCCTCAGCACCACAAGTAAATAAATGAACCAAATAACGGTATTGTGTATATCTACAACTAAACAAAAATAAAAATAAAAAGACATTAGAACTCATCAAAATCTCTGTTAAGAATGCAAATGTGGGGCTGGGGCTGTAGCTCAGTGGTAGAGCGCTTGTCTAGCATGCGTGAAGCCCTGGGTTCGATCCTCAGCACCACATATGAATAATAAATGAACAAAATAAAGATCCATCAACAACTAAAAAAATTTTAAAAATTAAAAAAAAAAAAGAATGCAAATGTGGGCTGGGGTTGTGGCTCAGTGGTAGAGCGCATGCCTAGCATGCGTGAGGCACTAGGTTCGATTCTCAGCACCACATACAAATAAATAAAGATCCATTGACACTAAAATATATATATATATATATAAAAGAATGCAAATGTGGGCTGGGGTTGTGGCTCAGTGGTAGAGCGCTTGTCTAGCATGCGTGAAGCCCTGGGTTCGATCCTCAGCACCACATATGAATAATAAATGAACAAAATAAAGATCCAGGGGCTGGGATTATGGCGCAGTGGTAGCGTGCTCGCCTAGCACGCATAAGGCACTGGGTTCGATCCTCAGCACCACATAAAAATAAAAAATAAAGATATACCTACAACTAAAAAAAATAAACATTTAAAAAATAAATAAATAAATAAAAAATAAAGATCCATCAACAACTAAAAAAATTTAAAAAATTAAAAAAAAAAAAGAATGCAAATGTGGGCTGGGGTTGTGGCTCAGTGGTAGAGCGCATGCCTAGCATGCGTGAGGCACTGGGTTCAATTCTCAGTACCACATACAAATAAATAAAATAAAGATCCATTGACACTAAAATATATATATATATAAAAAAAAGAATGCAAATGTATCAAGGAGGGCATGTTGGCTATAATCCCAATGATTAGGTAGGCTGTGGTAGGACAATCTCAAGTTCAAGGCCAGCCTCAGCAACTTCATGAGACTCTGTCTCTCAATTTTAAAAATAGGGCTGAGGATGCCTAAAGAGCTTGCCTAATGTGTGAAATCCTCCTGGGTTCAATAATCTCAGTACCAAAAAAAATTTTTTAAAGGATGCAAATACAACAGAGCTGAGTGGTAGGTGCACAATTATTTGTTACATAATTCTCTGTAATTTTCTATATACATTAAATATTTCATTAAAAGATGTGGAAAAAAACAGGAAAAACTCTTGCATAATTTAATTTGGAAATAAAATTGGAAAATATAGTCCAACTCTATCTCATAACATTTACATATCCAAATATAACAATAATTTTTTAAATCTTGTATTTCATCTTGATGGTTTACTGCTATATAAAAGAAAAGTATAAAACAAGGGCAACAGCCAGGGGCCACAGGCTGTATCCCAGCAGCTTGGGAGGCTGAGACAGGAGGATTGCAAGTTTAAAGCCAGCCTCATCAACGTAGCGAGACACTGTCTCAAAAAATAAAAAAGGTTGGGGATGTGGCTTAGTTGTTAAGTACCCCAAGTTAAATCATTACTGGAAATGAACAAATATTTCACCTGACACTGGTGAAAGATTCTTGTATTTAACTTAAATGTTAAATAAGATACAATCATATAAAAAGAATTTTTTAAAATTTTCTGTGTGTGTGTGTGTGTGTGTGTGTGTGTGTGTGTGTGTTTGCGCAAGCCGCGCGATGGGAAGGGGGGTGCTGGGGCCTCAACCAAGTACATGGCTCATACTAGGCAAGCACTGTGCCACTGAGCTACATCCCCAGCCCTGTTTGTACATTGTTAAAACAACTGAGGAAAATTTTACCAAGACCAAGTCATACATTGCTATGCTTAGATCCAACAGGGTACTTACTTTATCCAAATTAATAATAGAAAAACTTTACCTTCCATTTTTCATTGCAAGAAACTAGATTTTTCTTTTCCTACTATTTATTTTTAAATAAGGAAGGAAAACACCCAAAATGATACAGTTGCTACCGCACCAAGCATGAACAATGAGACTGGGGGTGGTGAGAGAAAGGGTTAGTGCGGGGCCTAACAAGAGCCCTGCACACCGCTCTAGCTAAACCCTGAGGATGAAAGCATTCTTTGTCTTTCTGGTCAATGCAAGGCCTTTCAGTATCCCTGTATATGACTTTTTTTTTTTTTTTTTTTTTAAGCAAAAGTAGTGGGAGGATGGGGAGTTCTGCTTCTTTAGGGGATATCTCCTCAGCTGCCTGGCTATAATAAGGACAAAGGTCACAAAGACACAGAAAAGCTTTCCAATCACGCCACTGCTGGGCCTTTGTCTATTAACACAGACCAGCAGGAAGGACTTGTATGCTCTGCTTACACTACATCATATTCACTATGAAACAACATACCAGGAATGGCATTTCTATTTCATACTGATCCTTGCAATTTAGAAAACCAGAGGAAATAGTTTTTTGTTTTCCGATCTGGACTCCAGGAATGACAATCCCTCTATTTTGTACGAGAAGACATAAGAAAAGATTAAAATTAAGAACACCATTTCATTTCTCTGTTCAGGTGTTTTTCAAAAGGTCACAAAACCAAGTAAGATTCCCCAACAAAACTACAATACAGTGTTTTATTAAGCATTTTATTGAGACCTCTCATCTCAGAAGGTACACTTTGAACATAATAAACCCTCAGGATGTGGATCACATTTCCCTCACTGTCTTAACTTCACCAAATAAAATAATATAGTGAAGGAGCAAAGAGTTTAACAAAATCTGATGGATAACCCATTGTGCAATCAAACATGAAGCTACAGTTAGCATTAGGCATCATCTCCATTAAAGTTTTAAACAAAACAAGGCTCATTTCTCCAGTATTAAGAGTAAAAATACAAATGTTAACATGCTTTACATATATAAAACATGTAAAATAAGGGTGTGTTAATGCACACATGGGTGTATGGAGAGGAAGAGAGAGAATATGTTATCACTACTAGAAACTAACTTTTCAAATTCTAACTCCGTAACTAAAATTTTATGTATGTATATGGCTGACTTTCTGCAGAGCTATAATTAAATACACTTATGAGACAAATCAGGTTGCAAACACATTTTTATTAACTTAAGTTTACTCAGAAGGTTAGCAAGATTTTTGTTAATTAGAAATTTTACTATAACACTTAGAGATTTGGAAGAGGTCCTGGAAGATAATCAAATAAAATGAGTACTTGATTAACTGAACAGGGTTAAAAAGACTCAAATTAAGTAACTTGCCAGGGTTCACAAAGCTAAACTTCCTTTCTTGTGACAGTAATAAAAATTCAATTTTATGTACAGATTACAACCGCACTTTTTTTAACTAGGTCATAATTCACAAATGAACAAATTTTCTACTCATCCCAAAGGAATGGCTTCTGGAATCATACTACTTGTGAAATAATACTATTTCAGTGAAAATAAGGGAATATATTAAAGAATGCCAGCTATCTTTATTTGGTAAATAAAAAATAACTATTATGCACTTTGACGACAAGAGAAACAAAATTACATCTACAACCTAAGTACCAACCAATTACTAATAAAGAAAAACTCCACTTAATACAGAGGATATACATATAGCAGAAAAGACCAGTTCAGGAAGATGTAAGATAGAAAGTACTTCCCATCATCCACTCTTATTCTAACAAAACTAACCACTGTGCAGTTTCTTATGTATCTTTCCAGAAATTGTCTACACATAGCCATATGTTATCATTTTTAACAACTTTGAAAAAATGCTTCTAAAATTAGTTATCATGACTTTAGTAAAATTATCTAAAAGGTCAGATCACTATAGGTTTATGAAGTGAGAAGGAAATTTCTAAAATATGGATTATTCACAATTATGAAAACAATGAATATTGCTAGATAAAAATTATTAGAAAATAAATGCACTAAAGCGTGTTGTTTTTTTGGTTTGTTTGGTATCCAGGGCACTTAATGAATGAGCCACAATCCCAGCCTTTTTTTTTTTTTTTTTTTTTTTGAGACAGGGTCTTCCTAAATTGCTTAGGGCCTTGCCAAGTTGCCAAGGCTGGCTTTGAACTCTAAATCCTCCTGCCTCATCCTCCCAAACTGCTGGGATTATGGGTGTACAACCACCACACTTGGCCTAGTCCTTTTTTTGGTACCAGGGGTACTCAACCACTAAGCCACATCCCCAGCCCTATTTTGCATTTTATTTATAGACAGGGTCTCACTGGGTTGCTTAGAACCTCGCCAAGTTGCTGAGGCTGGCTTTGAACCTGCAATCCTCCTGTCTCAGCCTCCTGAGCCGCTGGGATTACATGCATGTGCCATGGCCCCCTGCAGGTGCAGTGGCACACACCTGTAATCCCAGCGGCTCAGGAGGCTGAGACAGGAGAATCGCGTGTTCAAAACCAGCCTCAGCTATGGCAAGGCGCTAAGCAACTCAGTGAGACCCTGTCTCTACCTAAAATACAAAAGAGGGCTGGGGATGTAGGTCAGTAGTCAAGTACCCCTGAGTTCTAACCTGGTACCAAAAAAAAAAAAAAGAATACAATTTTAATGGGGCTGGGGTTGTGGCTTGGTGGTAGAGCACTTGCCTAGCATGTGTGAGGCATTGGCTTCAATTCTCAGCACTGTATATAAATAAATAAAATAAAGGTCCATCAACAACTTAAAAATATTTAAAAAAACAAAGAATACAATTTTACTCATTTGGTGGTAGACCTTGGATTCTAGCTCAAGTCTGATTTTAAGTTCACAATCTTGCTTTTGAACAGAAATTTAGGTAGGATTATTTGAGTTGTTGCGGTTCATGTTCAGTACCGTAGCCTTTTTACCCCATTTCAGTGGGTGTACCTATTTAAAACTGGTATCCTAAACTGGGTGCAGAGGCGTGTGCCTGAAGCTCCAGCTCCTTTGGCCATTCCCTCTCCCCCTTCTCTCTCCCTACTCCCATTCCACATACACATTTTATGGTGTGTGTGTGTGTGTGTGTGTGTGTGTGTGTGTGTGTGTGTGTGTGTGTGTGTGTGTGTTTTATATATACAAAGCAAATGAACATTTCTATTTTTACTGAAGAAAATTTCCAGTAATGACGACATATCTCCTCCTTCTCTTTCTCTCTCTCCCAATAGCACACAAACAATTTATATGCTATATATATAAAGCAAATCAGCATTTCCATTTTACTTAAGGAGGATCACTTGAGCCCAGGAGTTTCATGCCAGCCTGGCCAACAGAGAGCCTTGTCTCTTAAAAATGAACAAAATCTGGGATCTTGGATTCAAACCTATGGGACATGTTTACTGAAAACTACGCATAGTGTTATAGATTTTTATTTGTTAATTTTCTTCCATTGGGACCTGGAATGCTATTGTTAGTTTATAATTTGACCAAAGTTTATTTATAAGAAGCAATTACTAAGCCAGGTTTTGTGGTGTACACCTGTAATAACAGCAGCTCGGGAGGCTGAGGCAGGAGGATCGCGAGTTCAAAGCCAGCCTCAGCAATTTAACGAGGCCCTAAGCAACTCAGTGAGACCCTGTCTCTTAAAAAAAGGGGGGGAGGGGAGGCCCTGGAGATGTAGCTCAGTAGTTAAGTGTCCCTGGGTTTAATCCTCGGTACCAAAAGAAAAAAGGAAGCAATTACTGAATTAAATAGACTTAATAAGATATAATTAAAAGGAAATGAAGCTGAGCACGGTGGCACATGCCTGTAATCCCAGCACTTTGGGAGACTGAAGAGAGGAGAATCACGAGTTCAAATCCAGCCTCAGCAATGGTGAGACACTAAGCAACTCAGTGAGACCCTGTCTAAACAAACCAGAACCCAATAAATAAAACAAGATCCCAAGACTCCTCTAAATAAACCACAAAATAGGGCTGGGGATGTGGCTCAGCGGTCAAGTACCCTGAGTTCAATCCCCAGTACCAAAAAAAAAATAGATTAAACAATTTGTCAAACATGACAGAATCATTTCCCTAGTATGTATATTTAAAGTGGCTGTACTGAGTGGAAATAATGATCTTTGCAGACAGAATATTCAACCGCATCATTCTGTTAACACTTTGGTGATGTGTTAAATTTTAAGAAATATGAAAACAGCATTGAGCTGAGTAAAATCTAAAGTAATATATGAAAAATGCCACCTAAGTGGACTTTCACCTTTCCGGTTGGCCTTATAAAACATACACAACACTCAAAGATTCGAGGGAAAACCTTTAGGTACAGTGGTCATGAATGGCTAATGTACACATGTGGTAGCGAAGATCCACTGTAAAAGAACCAGAAAGTTTCACATCCTAAAACTCTGGAAGTCTAGCCAGGTATGGGAGTACATGCCTGTTATCCCAGTAATTCAGGAGGCTTAGTCAAGAGGAACTTACTTCAAGGCCAGCCTCAGCAACTTAGTAAGGCCCTAAGCAACTTAGAAAGACCCTATTTCAAAAGAAAAAGAGGGGCTGGGATTGTGGCTTAGCGGTGGAACGCTTGCCTCGCATGCGTGAGGCCCTGGGTTCGATCCTCAGCACCACATACAAAGCAATAAAATAAAGACACCGTGTCCATCTACAACTAAAAAAAAATATTTAAAAAAAAAAAAGAAAGAAAAAGAAAAAGAGCTGCGGATGTAGCTTAGTGGTAAAGTGCCTCTGGGTTCAATTCCTGGTATAAAAATAAAACAAACAAACAAAAAAAACTAAAAATCCAATAGTCCAATAAGAACTTGCACCTATACTATAAAAACCAAAGGCTGGGCTGGGGTTGTGGCTCAGTGGTAAAGTGCTCGCCGAGCATGCGTGAGGCACTAGGTTTAATCCCTGGCACCACATAAAAAATAAAAGTGAAAAATAAAACGAAGATATTGTGTCCATCTATAACTAAACAAATTAAAATTTACAATTTAAAAAATAAACAAAGGCGACCCAGGCATGGTAGGACACACCTGTAGTCCCAGTGACTCGGGAGGCTGAGATAGGAGGACCCAAGTTCAATGCCAGCCTCAGCAACTTAGCAAGACCAAGCAAGACCTTGTCTCAGAATTTTTAAAAAAAGGGTGCTCCTGGGTTCAATCTCCTATACAAAAAAAAAAAGGCTAATTGCTCTACCTCAATCTGCTCCACAGAAGAGGTATGCTAGAAGAGAAAGGGAGAGATGCTGCTTTGGAGAAAAGCCTCACAGACTAGCATAGCATTGGAAAGTATGATGGTTTAAAAACAAACACTGCAAGAACAGCACATCTCTACTGATCACTCCCTGTAAGGTGGGTTCCATGAAAAGCATGCACATGCATCTGTCACATAAGACTCAAAACAATTTGCAGCCAAGCCTGGTAGCACATGCCTGTAATCACAGTGATTCAGGAGGCTGAGGCAGGGGGATCACAAGTTCAAGGCCAAACTCAGCAATTTAGCAAGACCCTGTATCAAAAATAAAAGGGCTAATCAGGTACGGTGGCACATGCTTGTAATCCCAGCACTTTAGGAGGCCGAGACAGGAGAATCGCGAGTTGAAAGCCAGCCTCAGCAACTACAAGGCACTAAGCAACTCAGTGAGACCCTGTCTCTACATAAAACACAAAATAGGGCTGGGGATGTGGCTCAGTGATTGAGTGCCCCTGAGTTCAATACCAAAAGGGGCACGGGGTAGGGTGGCTGGGGAATGGAGCTAAGGATGTGGCTCAGCGGTACAGCGCTTGCCTAGCATGTGTGAGGCACTGGGTTCAATTCTTACCACCACATAAAAATGAATAAACAAAATAAAGGTACTGTGTTCATCTACAATTTAAAAATTTAAAAAATAAAGGGGAGGGGGCTGGGGAATGTGGACCAGCAATTAATCATTTCTGGGTCCAATCCCTGTACCCCCTCGCCCCCCAAAAAAAACAACTTGTAAGATAGGTTCTATTATTAAACCCATTTCACACTTTTAGGAAGCTAAGGAACATAAAGGTTAAGTAACTCTCCCAAAGACACAGAGCTAGTGAGAATGAAAGAACAGACTGAAAGAACTCAGGTCATCTGAGCTCCACTCCCAGTGAAGCCTATAGCCACCATCCTCAATCTCCCCTCCTGGAATGTATTCATGTAAATGTGAATTTGCAGATGGAAAAAAAAAAACTTAAAAACATTACTGTTTCATTTTAAAAGGATAAAAGTTTAGAAGATGTACTTCCACTGCAGTATATTTCTACTATACTAACCCTCAGGTGAACACTTTTCAAGATCAGAAAACTCCTTCATACCAAAGAATAAATTGTAATTACTAAACAAAAACAAGAAGTCAAATAATTTCTGTCCTCTAAAATATTGAAAACCAAAATATTAAAGAACTAATTCATACTAGGGAAGAGAAAAGAATGATCTTTTTTTTCCCTACATATTACAAATTAATTGGAAAATTAAGTTACAAATATAAACCTAATGCTTTTTAAATAAACATGTCCCTTTTTTTTTTGGTAGTGGGGATTAAACTCAGGGACACTCGACCACTGAGCCACATCTCCAGCCCTATTTTGTGTTTTATGTAGATACAGGGTCTCACTGAATTGCTTATCACCTCGCCATTGTTGAGGCAGGCTTTGAACTCGTGAGTCTCCTGTCTCAGTCTCCCAAAGTGCTGGGATTACAGGCGTGCACCACCGCGTCCAGCTAACATCTCCTTTTTTGATATGCTTTCACACATCTAATATTTTAATACTTTTAGCAGTTAGCACAAACGAAAAACAAATTTCCTGCTAGGTCATACAATAGATTTTTTTCAGTTTGGACTAATTCAAATTCAGCTGTAATTCAATTACTTAGTCCAGGCCAACAATATTGAGTCCTCTCATGTAAGAAAATAACACAATCTAAACGTGTGAAAAGCTACTTTCCAGTGCATTTAACACATCAGCTGGGGGCTTAGTCTGCCAGTTTACATAACACATGTGAATGCAAGTGTGCTTGGACTGGTGGCAATGCTTTTTCACACAGCTAAAGGTCCAGACTCAGGCAAGACTGGAATCATGATGACTACGGAGCCTGAACACTAGCAAGCCAAACTCATGTACCAAGGTAAACTGCACAGTAGGAAACACGAAAGTCTACACAAGAGTAATACATGAGTAACATAATCCAATTCCAATTTAAAAAGAAAACTCACTGGCAGGGCACAGTGGTGCACATCTGTAATCCCAGAGACTCAGGAGTCTGAGCTCGTAAGAGGATCACAAAGCTTTACGCTAGCCTTAGAAGCAGGTAAGACCCTGTCTCAAAATAAAAAAATTTTTTTAAAAATTTTTTTTAAATGGTTGGGTATGTGGCTCAGTGGTAGAGCACTTGCCTAGCATGCGTGAGGCACTGGGTTCAATTCTCAGCACCACATATATAAACAAATGAAAAAAAAAAAAATAAAGGTCCACTAACAACTTAAAAAATATATATAAAAAAAAAGAAAGAAAAATGTTTTATTATCTTCTCTATATTCTCTTACTGGCAAATTATCCAAGTATTTAATGGTTGTTAAGACATCTATCTGATACAGTGGTATGCTTAAATAACACAAGATTAAACACTGAAGGAAAGGGGAAAAACAGTAAATCAGAAAGAAAGGAATTATATGGTGTAGCGGCACACAACTACAGTCCCAGCTACTTGGTAATCAAAGGCAGGAGATCAGGAGTTTGAAGCCAACTTTGCCAACACAGTGAGATGCCTCAGTACCTACAATGAAGTAAATAAGAGCATTCTGGCCAACTACTTAGCTTAAAATTTACTGGTACTATGATGAAAAGATAGGAGGAAAGAAGACTTAAATTGCACCAGGAAACATTTTAAATAGCAGAAAACAAACATCCGCAGAAAAAGTTCTTCCACAGACGATAATCAAGCAAAATTCTATCACATAAATCCCATGAAAAACACAGAATTACTATTCAGTGGAGAGCTAGTGAACTAGATACTCTATATGTAAATTTAAAGGATAAGCTTAGGGCTGGGGTCGTGGCTCGGTTGCAGAGCACTTGCCTGGCATGTGTGAGGCACTAAGTTTGATCCCCAGCACCACATAAAAAAATTAAATAAACAAAAATAATGGTATGTTTTTAAAAATTTAAAAATAAAGGATAAGCTTCAAATTGCTTCTATAGAATGCCTAAGGCAAAACCAAAATCAGAGGCCAGATTGTCTGGGTAGTCAGCAGCCTTCTGGGTGGTGAAAGAAACTTGCAGAGTCAGAATTCTTCAGAAATCTTAAATCTTATCAAATTGTCCCACCCACAATATCTCAGGGTATTGGTTTTAAAATTTTTCTATATACTCTTTCCTTTTTTTTTAAGTTGTACATGAACACAATATCTTTGTTTATTTTTATGTGGTGCAGAGGATCGAAGAGTCACACATGTGAGGCAAGTACTCTACCACTAACTGTCACAACCTTAGCCCTATGAAGTCTTTCTTAAAGAAAGCATAAAAACGGCATTTATTTTGGCCTGCCAACAAAGTATATTTCTAAATAGTTAAATAGCATAATTTTTTGAATAAGATTAAAATTAACCATTTTAAACTGGTCAAATAAAGGCCTTCATTTTTGCAAAATTAAATGCTGAAGAACACGCTCCTTATCTCAACTGTTAATCAAGAAAAGTAAAAGTTTAGTATTTCAATCAGGTTTTCTTTCTTTTTCTTTTCTTTTTTTGGTACCAGGGATGGAACTAAGGGGTACTTACTCGACCACTGAGCCACATCCCCAGCCCTATTTTGTGTTTTATTTAGAAACTGGGTCTCACTGAGTTGCTTAGTGCCTCACTTTTGCTGAAGCTAGCTTTGAACTCGCAAGCCTACTGCTTCAGCCTCCCACAGTGCTGGGATTATAGGCATGCACCACTGCGCTCAGCTTCAATCATGTTTTTTGATTACCCTTCTTTAACACCAAGTAAGTCTCAAGAAATAAATTTCACAAGTCCTCACCTAAACTGACCCTGTACCCAAATTCAAAAAAAAAAGAAAGAAAAATGTAAACAGACAATATCAGCTACTATAATGGTATGAACTGAGAGGCAAGAAATTCATTTTTAACTATATATCCACTAAGAGACATTGACTTCTCAGTAACTGTGCAGCTATTACAATGCTAATGTGTAAAATGATCAAATCTGGGTTTTATGCATGGAGTATATGTGAATAAAAGGAAGAGTCTTTTCAAAGAGAAAACAACTAGAGAATACAGTCACCTTCACCTTGCAATAAAACATGACATCACAATTCTTCACCCCTAGAGAACTGAGCACTTAGTAAATAAATACTTCTATAATTACAGATTTAACTAATAAGTTTATTTAATGGTATCAAAGCTCTAAAGTTAATATTAGCGTATCAGAGTATATTAACATATTTAAACAATTTTCAGAAGTCAGATTAACATGAGAAAACTGAATCAGTATTTTTAGTTAAGATGATCCTTTATATTTAAAGAAATGTAAGTAAATGCATTAGTTATTCAAGCCCAAGTTACTTCTCTTCCCAGTATGAGACAAATTTCAGACTATATTAACACTTGAACTTTTACTAGTCACAAGTTTATTTCAAAATGGCAAAATGAACCACACATATCCTGATGAACTTCCAGGAGTTAGCACATTCCATCAAAATCATTCAACTGCTGACAAAGTTACTGTGAAACAAAAACAAGGAAGGCCTAGAAACTGTTTAAAACACAGTTGAAATAATGACCTCACTTTTTCAATGACAAAAGCCCTTACCAGAATTCTATGGTTGTGTATTCCATAAAACACAACACTACTAGGCACTTACTATACCCAGTCCTGTTCTATGCACATTTAATTCATTCACAACAAACCTAGGAGAAAAGTTCTACTATTTAGCCCCATTTCAGAATGAAAAAATAGGCACAGAAAAGGCAAAAAACCTAAAAAGGAAAAGTCAAAAAACCCCAAGACTGTTCTTTAAAGCTAGGTACTCTAACTCTGAAGTCCACATTCAACACAATATTTTTCTGCATTTATATAAAGTACTGATTCTAAATAAGATTATATTTATTTATTTATTTTTATTTATTTTATTTTACTTTTTTTTTTGGTACCAGAGATTGAACTCAGGGGTATTCAACCACTGATCCACATCCCCAGCCCTATTTTGCGTTTTATGTAGAGACAGGGTCTCACTAAGTTGCTTAGCACCTCCCTGTTGCTGAGGCTGGCTTTGAACTCCCAATTCCCTCATCTCAGCCTCCCAAAGTGCTAGGATTACAGGCATGCGCCACCACACCCGGCTTAACTAAAATTGTATTTAAAGTAAGGTTCTATCTTGCTTAATGAAAAACATAAAAAAAATAAAGTACTGATTCTGATCCTTGAGAGATTTAAATAAGCAAACATATCAAGGTAAGGGAAACAAGGCATTGGGTATCAAAGATATTAAAAGAGAGACAGCTGGAGGTCAACAGATGAAATAGCTGAGTCTGCCCTTGGAAATCTCATTTCTGTAGTCTACTGTGCCTCACTGGGTGGGGCTCTCCTCTCCTTCCTTCTTAGTCATGAGTATTTTCAGCATCACTAAAAATGACAAAAGACTCAATCTTAATCACACTTAATATACCCTAATAAATGATAGGAACAGAGACTTGAACCCAGGGGTGCCTAATAACTGAGCAACATCCTCAGCCCTTTTTATTTTTTAATTTTAAGACAAGGTCCATCTAAGTGGCTTTGGGCCTCACGAAATTGCTGAGGATGCCCTCAAAGTTGCAATCCTCCTGCCTCAGCCTCCTGAGTTGTTGAGATTCTAAGTGTGTACCACCTTGCCCAACCAAAGAAAAATTGTTCTAAAAGAACAATTTTAAGTGCTGTCTAGGAAACTTAACAAGTATTTTGGAATAACATGGGGTCTTCAGGTATAAACAGATAGAATACATGATATAGCAGTTTAATGAACTATTACAGAATCTGAATGGTAGGTATAGATAAAAACCAGAGTATCCATACAAAATAAGGCACATAAGTAGCATTTCTGCACTCTAAACCCTCTAATGGTTTTCCACCTCACTCAGAATAAAGTCCAAAATGGTTTATCATTTTCTACAAGGACCTACATGAACATGCCCCTGACTACTTCTGTGACCTTATCCTGACCTCAACTGGCCTTCTTATACTGGCCTCAAATATTGTGTACACAGGACAGACTCAGAAACTGTTCACTTTCTCTTTCTTTGACTCAGACAATCTACACGAGATACTTAGATATCTCCTTGAATCTCCACCGCTTTCATCTCTCACTGAAACGTCCTCTTTAAAAAATAGCCTTCATGCTGGGCAGAGTGGTATACCCGTAATCCCAGGTACTTGAGAGGCTGAGGCAGCAGGATCACAAGTTCCAGGACAGCCTGAGCAAGTTAAGTAGACCCTGTCTAAAAATAAAAATTAAAAAGGGCTGGTAATCTAACACAGTGGAGGTTCAATCCCCAATACTGAAAATAAATGAATGAATGAATGAATGAATGAATGGCTAGCTGGGGATGTAGCTCAATGGTACAGTGCCCCTGGATTCAATCCTCAGTACTGGGATGGGGTTGTGGGGTAGCCTTCCTTCATCACATTACATAAGGTAACAAATTGCTCCAACTTCCAATCATTCTCTGTGGCCTCACCCTGCATTATTTTTCCACCTAGCACTTATCCCTATCTGACACTATATGTTTGGGTACTATTTATATACTCCAATACAAGTTTTTTAAGAAAAGGGCTTTTTGTATACCATTTTACATACTTAGCTCTTGATACAAGTGGGCCAGGCATGATGCATGGTGGCACACACCTACAATCCCAGCGTCTCAGGGGTTGAAGCAGGAGCATCGCGTGTTCTAGACCAGTCTCAGAAACTTACCAAGGCCCTTAGCAACTTGGTGACACTCTGTCTCAAAATCAAAAATTAAATAGCCAGGCGCGGTGGTGCACGCCTATAATCCCTGCACTTTGGGAGGCTGAGACAGGAGAATCTCAAGTTCAAAGCCAGCCTCAGCAACAGCAAGGCCCTGAGAAACTCAGTGAGACCCTGTCTCTCCATAAAACACAAAATAGGGCTGAGGATGTGGCCCAGTGGTCAAGTGCCCCTAAGTTCAATCCCCAGTACCAAAACAAAAAAAAAAAAATTAAAAAGGGGCTGGGAAATGGAGCTCAGTGATAAAGCACCTCTGGGTTCAAGCCACAGTACCAGAAAAAAAGAAAAACAGCAACATCTGGTACTTCATATGCATGCAATGAAGAGTTGTTGAATAAATGAACAAACGAATAAATTCCTTTACCCCACCTATGCATAAAGCCATCATGGACTCCTAGCAATATTTTAATGTTAATGGACTATTTTGAGGGACTCTGGGATGTTCACAATAGCAACTATCTTAAGAACAATCCACTCTACAGCTAGTCTTTCACTGCACTAGCACCAGACACAACATGCCTTCCTCACTGAGATTCCTTACTTCTAGCTTTTGATTTAACATGAGACATCAGAGGTTCTTCTTCTCAACACTTAGAAGCCACTATAGGGTTATAAACTGGCCTAATTTCAATACTGTTGTGTCTTAGGGAATAGCAAGGGCTGAAGAAAGGGAGAATGGGGAAACAGCAGGTCAATGGACTAGTCAGAACACACACATTTATCAAATTAAGTTCACCATCTTGATTCGGGTATAGTTTGTGGCACCCCAAAACAATTATTATAACAACAAAGATCGCTGACCACAGACCACCATAACAGATAAAAAATGAAAAAGTATGAAATATTAAAAGAATGACCAAAATGTAACACAGATATGACAGCACATGCTGTTGGAAAAAAGACACCAACAGATGTGCGAGACAGAAAGTTGCCACAAACTCTGGATTTATAAAAATGCAATTTATCTGCAATGCACAACAAAATGAAACATAATAAAATAAGGTGTGTCTGTATCTATGTTCAAGATAGACATCTTATACATTACATAATGCACTCCACTAGATCTACCAGTTAAAGTGAAAAAAAAAGTCCTCCTGTATTTAAAATGTACTCACAGGGGTTGTTGGTAGTAAGAGTGAACGCTTGATATGCACAAGGCCCTGACACCAAAAATAAAAGTGGCACTCATGAAAATGAATTTATTAAAAATCTGAACACCGACTTTGCTTTTGATTATTATAAAGTTCAGATCCAGGACTGGGGTTGTGGCTCAGTGGTAGAGCACTTGCCTAGCACATGTGAGGCACCAGGTTCGATCCTCAATACCACATAAAAAAATAAAATAAAAAGAACAATTTATTAAAAAAAAAAAAAAAAAAAAAAGTTTAGATCCAGGGCTGGGGTTGTAGCTCAGTGGTAGAGTGCTTGCCTGGCACAAGTAAGGCACTGGGTTTGATTCTTAGCACCACATAAAAATAAATAAAACAAAGCCATTGTGTAGACCTACAACTTAAAAAAAATTTTTTTTTAACAAGTTCAGATCCAAAACTTCAATTCACACGCAGAAACCATCCTGTTCTTTGGAATTCATTTCTATAGAATACTCTTGACCTACCTAGTTGGGTAGTGGTTGGTGGTGATGTTCTCTTTTAGTTGAGGTCAAATCATTTTACTGAGGGTCTCGGGGAGGGAGCTGAAGAAGAACTGAAAAGGACAATGACATCCAGTCCTCTCAGAAGGGCCCTATCTGTCTGTCCTCAAAGTGCCAAAAGCTGTCTGGTTATATTTTAATCTCTATTCTTATTTTCCTCTTGCTTTGACTTTCTAATTTAGCTTATTTTTTTTAACCTAGTATTTCAAACATTTTTGTAATCCTTCCTGAAATGATTACAACTTTCTGAGTCCTCCTGGGAATAAAGTTTGAGATAGACTAATTAATTCTAAAGGTCATTACTAGATGTTTCCGCTCAAGATATAGAGAGTTACAAAGAACACCATAACACACTTTAAAAGGTGAAAAGGCCACATAACATAAAACATCTTAGCTTTTCTTCAGTCCATCAGAGAGCTGAAGTTGGAAGGAAATCAAATGAACTGAATTCCAAAGAGGGACAAGGTCTCCCAATAAAGGACAGAATATACACGAGAGATTATGAAAAAGAGAAAGTGGTAATACAGTAGTAATAATAATAATATATACTTAAAGTTTAATAAATACCTAAAAGCTAAGTGTGAGCTATCAGTTTCCCAAACAGGTGCCCCAACACATTAGGGCACCTGTAAGCTCTTTAATAGGTTTCTACAGTGCTCCAGAGAAAGACAGGGTTCGTAGCATAAGAATGAAGAGTCCCGCTGGATGGAACAGGAGTGCAAGAGGTGATAAGCTAAAGCTGGGAACAGGCACAAGGGCCCCCATAACTCCCCAGCTCCTTTTCTTCTATGAAGCAATAGCCTTAAAGCCACAGGAGAAAGGACAGCAAATCTTTTCTCCCCTAAGACATCAGCAAAAATCTGTTGCCAGGATAAGGAGACAAGTGCTTCTACCCCTGTTAAGTCAGGAAACTACACTGATACAACAAACACAGGTCTCCTACCACTGGGCAAGTGGTAGGAAACTTCCAACCAAGAACAATCACAAATACAAGTTAATCATTGATTGCAACAGGGAGGAGAGGTGGAAACACGGACAAAACCACACTTTTGAGGCCTCTACTTCTGAATAGACGATCTGCATAAGATAGGGCTGAATCAGGAAAACTGCCTCCTCCACCATCTTCGTACCAAGTAGCAAGCAACACTGTTATCTCACTGGGGTAAAGCAGCCACCAGTAAGACTCCAAAGCTTGTGGTATACTAAAGGTAACGATAACAAAACTAGCTCAACTCATGAATAACTTACACTAATGACCCAAAAGAACTAGCCTCATCTCTAAGCCCACAATACTATTTACAGTTCTATGAAATGTTCAACACTTAATCTAAACTTAGAAGACACAAAAAGAGAACAATCTGAGTTGAAAGGAGAAATAATCAATACAACTAGACTCTGCATAACCCACATGCTAGAACTAAAAAGACAAAGACAGGGATTTTAATTTTTCCTTTCTGTGGTACTGGGAATTGAACCCAGGGGTCCTTTACCACTGAGTTACATTTCTAGACACCCTCTCGCCCCCCCCACTTCTGTTTTGGAGACAGGGTCTTGCTAAATTGCTGAGGGTGGCCTTGAACTTGTGATTCTTCTGTCTCAGACTCCAGTCTCTGGGATTACAGGTGTGCACTACTAAACCCAGCAAAGGACTTTATTATGATTAATATGTTAATAAACTTCATGAAAGAGGTGGGCAACATATATGAATAGATGAATAGTTTCATCAAGGAGATGGAAAATATTTTAAAAGATAAATACAAACGCTATAAATAAAAAATACAACGTAAACAGATTAGGCTCAGCTAATGAAAGAATCAATGAACCTAAAGACACGCAAAGATACACTGTGGTGGCTTCACTACTGGAGCACTTGCCTAGCACGCGTGAGGCACTGGGTTTGATGCTCAGCACCACGTATAAATAAATAAAAAATAAAAGTCCATCAACAACCAAAAAAATATTTTAAAAAAAAATTATCCAAACAGAGAAAAAAGAAAAGAGAGAGAGGGAAATTCACTGACATTATAAAGTAACAAATGGTCTAAATGCATGTAACTGAAGCTGCAGGAGGAGGAAAAAAAGGCTAGGACAAAAATACTGGCCTGGAGCTTAATAGAAATAATGAAAGATATCAAATCATAGATCCAAGAAGCTTAGAGAAATTCCAAGCAGGATAAATATAAAACCAACCAACAAACATGACTTGACACATCAAAGTCAAGGCAGCCAGGGGGAAAGTATTACATATACAAAGTACAAAGATAAGACTTGTCAGAGGCTAAGCAAGCAGGAAAACAATCCCTTTTCTCACTGCTTCAAAATAGTAAAAGAAAAAAGCTATCAACCTAAAATTTTATGTGTAGGAAAAAGGAAGGCAACATAAAGACTACTAATATTAAATATTCTCCATGCCAAGCTGAATACTGGTAGTTCTCTTCAAAACTAACTCAATAAATGCATGAAAAAGTGTTTTTATCCTGGAAATAAGGTTAAAATACTGAGCAATCCAAACATTTTTCTTTATATTCAAAACCCTTCTAAAACCCTTCCTGATTCTTCTTGTCCAAGCTATTCTTATAGCTTCAAATACTACAGAACTGAAGCAATTAAAAGAAAATAAGAATTGGGGATGTAGCTCTCTGGTAAAGTACTTGCCTAGATTTCATCTTCAACACCAAAAATAAGAGAGTGGGAGAACAGGGGAGAGGAAAGAAAAAAGCAGAGTGCAGGACAAACTGCTGACTACCACAAAAGGTTCTCTGAATAATGAAATTTGGCTGCCTTTTTTCCCATCTCTTTAAAGCTTTCAAATATTCTGTTATGAACACCTTGTCAAATTTCCCATGTTTAATTCTTTTGAAAAATCCTATTAAAGCAAAAATGACAATGTACCAGAGTTAAATAAAATTACATTTTACAGACAAGACTGAGATTAATCTCAAACTCTCATTCTTAATGGCTGATGTCATGCCACACTGGAATATCACTGCTACTTATATAAAAGTTAAGATGCAGTAATCAAGAAGGAAACACAGAAACCAGGCATGATGGCACCTGCCTGTAATCTCAGCCACTCAAGAGGCTGAGGCAGAAGGATCACTAAGTTCAAGGCCATTCTGGGGAACTTAGTCAGACTCACCACAAAAAATAAGAAAACAGTTTTACCTTCTACCGTAGTTCTACCTTTCAAAGTGTCAAAATCTAAAAGCAGCAGCTTCTGACTTACCTGTTCCACTCACTGCTACCACCTCCAACAATTGAAAGGAAGTTACTGATAGACAAGGCTTTTGGGCAGCCATTTAAATCCAAAGATCACACATACTAAGGATTGAAAAATATCTGCTTGCTGAAGATAAAGCACTAAGGTTGCTTCAAAGCATTTCATATATTCTAGTCCTCTTCATTATCCTAATAACAAACACTGCTATTCTCATTTATAGGTTAAGAAAGTAGAGGTATTAGATTTAATCCTTCAACTGTATTGCCACATTTCCACTGCAGATACCAATGTCATTAGCTTCTTCTGTACGTAGACCCCACTAATGATGAACAGACCATATTTAATAAAAATGCCAACACTGATAATATTTACTAAACATAGTTTATATATTTATATATGTGTGTATAAATACAACTGTACATATTTAATAAAATATCACATAAAATTTTACTTTACTGAGCAAAATAATTTAAAATGGTTGTGTCCTTGTAATTCAGAAGATTAAAATCTTAACAGTTCAAAATAATGGGCATTTAAAATCAAATCAGCTCTTTCAAACTAAAAGTTCCTAGTTCTCAGTCATAATAAGGCTTAATAACTCTATTAAGAAAGACGGTATTACAAAGCATAATGGCCCACATCTATAATCCCAGCAGCTCAAGAGACTGAGGCAAGAGGATCACAAGTTCAAAGCCAGCCTCAGCAACTTAGCAAGGCCCTAAGCAACATAGCAAGAATCTGTCTAAAAACAAAAAATAAAAAGGGCTGGGGCTGGGGCTTTGTGGAGAGAGACAGTTAATAGGCTGGAAGTGTAGCTCAATGGTAAAGCACTTGCCTAGTATGCACAGGGTCCTGGGTTTGATCCCTAGCACCGCAAAAAAGAAAAGGGGAAGGAAAAAAAAATATATATATATATACATATATATATAGCATTGGAAGTAAACTCAAAAATACCTTAATAACTTACAGGTAGAAAAATATACATGTGTCAATTGAGATTTAATAATTCTAATGACTACTTCTTCAGCTGAGGTAAAAATAAAGAGATTTGGAAAACTATAATGTACATTTGTAGCAGTATAGAAAAATATATACTAGATTAATAAATCTCAAATTCAGGGTAAGTTACCTCCAAAGTTTTCACTAGAGAACAAGTACACAAGAGAATACATGTGAGACATTTTATGTATAACAATATTTTGTTTGCAAAGCTAGTTGATAGATACTTGGTTTTACTATATTGTAGTGTATTTTAGTTATTACCTACAGTATTTTTAAATGTATGTGTGCACAGTACTGGGGATCAAACTAGAGCCTCATGCATGCTAGGCATGCTCAGTGCTTTCCCAATGAGCCACATATCCAACCCTAAAATACTTTTTTATTTTAATTTTAAATTTTTGAGTTGTAGATGGACACAATACCTTTTTTTTTGTTTATATATTTTCATATGGTGCCTCACAGGTGCTAGCCAGGAGCTCTACCACTGAGCTACAACCCCAGCCCCTAAAATACACTTTTTAAAGTTTTTGCATCAGATGTACCATTCTGCATCTCCCTAAAAACCATTTTAAATTTCATGCAAAACATAATCATCATCATAAAGATTCTAGAAGAAGAAATATCCCAGCACATAAACCAAACCTATGCAATAACTCCATTCATGACATGCAAGTGCCTTTTTTTTTGGTACCAAGGATTGAACTCAGGGGTACTCGACCACCGAGCCACATCCACAGCCCTATTCTGCGTTTTATGTAGAGACAGGGTCTCAATGAGTTGCTTAGAGCCTTGCCGTTGCTGAGGCTGGCTTTGAACTCGCAATCCTCCTGTCTCAGCCTCCCAAAGTCCTGGGATTACAGGCATGTGGCACCGCGCCCGGCTGCAAGTGCCTTTCTAACAGTGGAGAGTATAACCCATTTTCATCATCTATACAATGAGGTTGATAGTACCTGACTATTCAAGCCATCATTATTAAAGGTAAATGAGGCCAAAAATATATATATAAAAATTCAAAAATAAAACACTATGTCAGTACTTACTTACTCTAGAGTCTTCACAAATGAACTCTATCTTCCCCAACTCCTAAACTGTAGAATAAGCTTGGGAATGAATACATTTATAACTAATATAGGTGACATACACACACAGCTCCCAAAAATGTAATAAATCATGCCAAAAATCTTCATAGACAGTGTTTAAAGCTCTCTGCTCTCAGGATAAAAACTTCTAATAGGCATTTATTTATGAGAGTCTACTTTGTCCTTAGCATTGACAGATCTATAGGAACAACAGGAAAAAACATGGTTCTTGCCTTAAGTAGTTGATACTATGGAAAAAATAGATAAAAAATAAAATCACTATACAGTGCCCAAAGTTAACCATAGAACAACCAACTCAGGTGGGATGAAGTAGCAAGTGCCACCATACTCATAGGCACTCCCTGCCATGTAGCTCTTTCTCTTCCCTTTCCCTTGCCCCATTCTGCTAGTTCCAATCCTCTCTGAAAGCAGACAGGAAAACAGTATTTATTTAAATATACTACAAAACTATATCATTCAACAGGAAGCCTCTAGCCACATTCAGTCAATAAAAAAGAGTCTACTGGACTGCAAAGACTTACTACAAAGAAAGAATGTTAAAATATACTAATCTCATAATAGTTTCATAATGATCACATCTTGAAATGATAAAATGATATCCATTTGGAGTATATTAAATAAATGTAAAATTGATTTCCCTTCATTCTTTTTATGATTTGTTTATTTACTTACTTTTTGTACCAGGGATTGAACTGAGAATGTTTAACAACTGAGTCACATCCCCAGCACTTTGTTTATTTTATTTTATTTTTTTGGTACTAGAGATTGAACTCAGGAGCACTCAACCACTGAGCCACATCCCCAGCCCTATTTTGTGTTTTATGTAGAGACAGGGTCTCACTGAGTTGCTTAGCGCCTCGCCATTGCAGAGGCTGGCTTTGAACTCGTGATCCTCCTGTCTCAGCCTCCCTAAGTGCTGGGATGACAGGCTTGTGCCACTGCACCCGGCTTCAGCTTTCTTTTCACTTTTTAATGTGGCCACCAGAAAATCTAAAATTCAGCCAGAAGCCTTGCAAAGTTAGTAATCCCAGTGACTCAGGAGGCTGAGGCAGGAAGATCACAAGTTCAAGGTCAGCCCGGGCAATTTAGTAAGACCCTTTCTCAAAATAAAGAATGGAGATATAGTTTAGTAATAGATGGCTCCTGGGTTCAATCCTAGTACTGCAAAAAAAAAAAAGAAAAGAAAAGGAAAAAGAAAATCTAAAATTATATATTATATAGGTGGTTCACATTCTATTTCTACCAAACATAATTATCTACAAAAAATTTAAAATGTGTTCATAACACATCTCAGAAGTGCTCAAAAGGTATCATTAGCTAAACGTGAATCTTATATTCAAACTTCAAAACTAAACATTAAACTAATGTTTAACTAAATCCAAGTTTAATCATTTTAAAAATTGAACATTAAAAACAGACCTATGTTGTCAGAATCCTAATTACCTGGAGAAGATACTTATGGGATGACAATGACATTCATTAACCTAACAAATTAAAACCACAAAACTCCACTTTTTAGATTAAAATGCAGTAAAATGATTCCTTTGCCTATATCACTAAATTAAACTCCAAACAGCCCAGCACACAATTCAGCAGATCTGACCACAATTCAAAACCCAAGCTCTTCATACAAGAAACACAAAGGCATTTGTAAACCTCAAAACATCCACAAACAAGATTTTTCCTGATTAATGCAATCCATTTAAATTATCTATAAGTGGACAGATGTAACATCTGTCCCTTGGAGGTAGAAGTCAAATTTCTTGCTCTTAGATGACTAAAGGAAAGTTTGAAAATTAATTCATTAGGTACATGCAATCACACTGACCTAACTACATTGAGAGTTACCAGAAGGAAAATAAGGAGCAAGAGTAACAGCGAAAACTGCACAAATGCATTCCAAGCAGAAAAGAGAGAACTCCTATGCTCTCCTTCCCCCAAGTCAAAGTAGTTCACGTGGCTGCAAAGGCTCAAACCAAAGGGACTATAAATGAATCTGACTCAGCATTGCCTCATCTCTAGAACCCAGAGAGAGATCAGGCCTAAAGATGCATGGAGACATGTTATTCTTCTACTCAATATTCTTATATATGTAAAATCCCAAAGTCCTGGCAATTGGACCCCAAGGAACTCTGCAATCTGTATCTCTAAATCACAGAAGCAAGACAGTCTCCTTGCTACTACTTTACAAGACAAAACAAAATGCTATTTTAAAAAGTTATATATGGCCTTAGGAAAAAAGCAGAAAAATATCAGCATTCAGCTACTCAAGAGGCTAAGGCGGGAGTATTACTTAAGCCCAGGAGTTGAAGGCTAGCCTGGGCATCAGAGTAAGACCCTGAATCAAAAAAAAGCCAGTGCTGATCCCAAATACTTGACAAATAATAATGGCCAAGTGCTTCTATATCCTTTAGTGACATGGTAACACAAAGAAAGACTCAAGGAAATACAAGAGAGTATTTTGATACCAAGCTTCTTTTGACTTAAGAGCCCCCTCACCACCACCCTGCCCCAACACGACTTACACCCAGTTTTGGATTAAGTACAAACCCCTACCTATGTTCCCATAGAGTGCTATGCTTTTCTTTCATTAAAAACTACATGCTAGGAGCCGGGCGCGGTGGCTCAAGCCTGTAATCCCAGCACTTAGGGAGGCTGAGACAGGAGAATCGCGAGTTCAAAGCCAGCCTCAGCAATGGCGAGGCGCTAAGCAACTCAGTGAGACCCTGTTTCTACATAAAACACAAAATAGGGCTGGGGATGTGGCTCAGTGGTGAGTGCCCCTGAGTTCAATCCCCAGTACCAAAAAACAAAAAACAAAAACTACATGCTAGGGGCTGGGATTGTGGCTCAGTGGTAGAGCGCTTGCCTCGCAGGCATGAGGCACTGGGTTCGATCCTCAGCACCACATAAAAATAAAGATATTGTGTCCATCTACAACTAAAAAAAAAATTTTTTTTTAAACTACATGCTATATTGCAAGTATCTCTTTAATAATCCATCTCCTTCACCATACTAACAACTCCAGTTATCACTGGCACTTATTGAGTGCTCAAGAAATATTTGCTAATTGAACAAGATAACAAAACTATGCTGTCCAATATGGCAGCCAAAAGCTACATGTAACTATTTAAATATAAATTTAAATTAAATAAGATTTGTAAGCTGAGTATGAGTCTGTACTAAATCTAAACTGCTCGGGAGGCTAAGGCCAGAGGATCACTTGAGTTCAGGAGTTCAGCCCCACTCTTAACAACACAGTGAGACTCCATATCTAAAATAAAATAGAAATTTTTATCTAGTTTCTCAACCACACCACAAATGATTATCACCACAAATGATAGGTAGCTGCCATAGAGGACAGTGTATAGTTATACAATGCTTCAATCTTCACAGAAAGTTGTACCGGGCAGTAGTGGTCTGGACTGCCTCCTGATCTGGAGGTAGCTAAAAGACCAACTAATTCATAATTTTTCCCTAAGAGGATTGTTCTAAGAGAAAAAGTGGAAAGAAAATGTTTAAAATATGCTTAAATCCCAATAATAAGCAATATAATCAAACTAAAAAGTTCTTCTAGTATCAGTTATATTAAAATTTTTTCTGACAATATGCTGTCACTAAGAATTGTTTGGTAACTAACTCCCTTCCCCCCACATATTTTCCTATTGTGCCTAGACAAAATCATTAGTAACAACAAAAAACAAACACACACAAAAAAACGCTTATTCCTAAAAGATGGGAAAAGGGATATGGGGCTATTCTGCCCTAATAATGGGCTAATAAAAACATAAGGTCAGCCAGGCATAGTGGTGCATGCCTGTTACTACTTAAGAGGCTGGTGCAAGAAGATCACAAACTTGAGGCTAGTTCCAGTAACTTAGTGAGACCCTGACTCAAAATAAAAATTAGAAACAGTGGGGGCCGGGCGCAGTGGCACACTGCTGTAATCCTAGCACTTAGGGAGGTTGAGACAGGAGAATCGCAAGTTCAAAGCCAGCCTCAGCAACAGCGAGGCCCTAAGCAACTCAGTGAGACCCTGTCTCTACATAAAACACAAAATAGGGCTGGAGATGTGGCTCAGTGGTCGACTACCCTTGAGTTCAGTCCTTGGTACCAAAAAAAAAAAAAAAAAAAAAACAGTGGGGGATGACATAGCTCAGTGGTTGGAGCCCTCCTGAGTTCAATTCCCAGCACCACAAAAAATAACTTAAATAAAAACTAAAAATATAAGGTCAAAAAGGACCTTGGAGTTCATGTAGTATGTTTAATCAGTTTACAGAGGAAAAGTCTGAACACAAGGAAGTAAAATTATCCCAAAGAAAATAACAGATGTTAGCAGTAGATCAAGCAGGTAAAGGCAGAGTGCAAAGAAAGCCAGGAAGTTTAGTGTTTTTCCACAGGATTATGGAATCTTACCAAAATATCAAAAAAGCCTACATTTAAAAGAAAATAATGAGCATCAGCAAAAGGCCAAGTTTGCATTACAAATCCTACTACTTAAGCACTGGTTTGGCAGTTTACTTTCTCTTTCCATAACATAATCATGTACTAGTCAAAGTCTATTTCATCCCATTAGTCAGAATAGCTCTCAATTAGGCCCCCAAAATGCATGACTAAAACTACAAACAAAACTGTTTACTATTTATAAAAGAAGGAAAATTTCAATGGCAAGGACAGAACATAAACTTTGTAAGTAGAACTAAGAGGAGAGAGATTTTGCTAAGAATGAAATCATTGCTGTCATTCATTATTTGAGTACAAACTAATGTAGGAGTGTGATTTTTTTTTTTTTGGTGCTGTGAGTAAAACCTAGAAGTGCTTAACCACTAAGTCACATCCCCAGTCCTATTTATTTTTCATTTTGAGATAGGGTCTCTCTAAATTGCCCAGGCTGGTCTTGAACTTTTTTTTCTTTAGAAGTTATTCACTCATCTTTCTTAGAAGTAATTTACATTTGTGTGTGTGTGTGTATGGTGTGGGGATTGAACTCAGGGCCTTGTGCATTTGAGGCAAGAACTCTACCAACTAAGCTTTATCTCCAGCCTCTTGTCTTGAACTTTCAACCCTCCTTTCAGCCTTCAGAGTAACTGGGATTACAGGCCTGTAGCCCAGCCACCATTGGGATATTTTTAAAAAGAGAAAAGACTAATAGGCATTGTCTTGACATGGTAACTCATGCAGCTTTGGGTGCCCTGGAGGACCAAGTTCTTAAGTAAATGCTATATTTTATCTTTTAAAAGAGCACAAAATGTCTCCTTTGTAGGTTTTTTTTTTTTTTTTGTACTGGGGATTGAACTCAGGGGCACTCGACCACTGAGCCACATCCCCAGCCCTATTTTGTGTGTTTTATGTAGAGACAGGGTCTCACTGAGTTGCTTAGCGCCTCGCCATTGCTGAGCCTGGCTTTGAACTCGCGATTCTCCTGTCTCAGCCTCCCTAAGTGCTGGGATTACAGGCTTGAGCCACCACGCCCGGCTCTTTGTAGGTTTTTAATACATTTTATTCCTTACCTCTGAAGCTGTAAGAAAGCTTTAAAATCTGATCCACATAAAAGAACACATCAAACCTAGAGCTGAATCTTCTTTCAAGGAAATATGCCAAATGAATTAAGAATTTTATGACAGTATAAAAGAGAAACAATCATACCATATTTTTATTCTGCATCATGTTAATTTCTTTTTTTTTTAAACAAGCAGGATTTGGCTGTGTTACCCAGGCTGGTCTCATATAATCCTCATGTCTCAGCCCCTGCAAAGCAGCTGAAACTAGAAGTACATGCTATAGGTCCAGCAAATACTGTTTTTGCCTTTTTTTTTTTTGGTGGTAATGGGAATCAAACCCAGAGCCTCCAGCACGCTAAGTAGGAAGTCTACCACTAATCTACTCTCCAAACTCCATATCATGTTCATTTCTATAATTCATTTCAATGTGCACATCTAGTTAGAGATATTTGTAATACTAGAAAATTGTATTTCAAAAATACTAAATTTTTAAAAATTCAGACCATAAGTAAAATAATAACTTTACATTACTGTTCTTGGGGTTAGGGGTAGGTGAAGCAAACAGCTGAAAAATCTCTTGGGCAAATTTATGCAACATGCTTTCACTAAATTCATAACTAGAAATTTCAATATTCTCTGACACATTTAACAAAGATTTTATTGGTGAATTACTGAGTACCATAAAGTTAAATATAAGATACTATTAAAACATAATCCTATTATTTGGGTTATGACTCAATTATACTGTTTAAATTCTTTTATATGTGGGTGTGTGGGCTGTTATAAGAAGCATTTGGCCCAGACTACATCTCAAGAAACCTACTTCATTCACAATCTTCCTTTTTAACACTCAAGAAATATACAATAGGCTTCTTTTACTTTAGTTTAAGAATTAGTGTTTGTTTCATATGAGTATCTCCCCAAAAAGAGTAAAGCTAATTTAGAAAGAAGCTGTTCATCTAAACAGATATATTTCAGCCAGATGTGGTAGCACATGCCTGTAATTCCAGCAGCTTCAGAGGCTGAGGCAGGAGGAGAACAAGTTCAAAGCCAGCCTCAGGGGCTAGGATTGTAGCTCAGTGGTAGAGTGCTTGCCTGGCATATGTGGGGCACTGGGTTCGATCCTCAGCACCACATATAAATAATAAAATAAAGATCCATCAACAACTAAAAAAAAATTTAAAAAAAAAAGCCAGCCTCAGCAATTTAACAAGGCCCTGAGCAACTTAGCAAGAACTTGTCTCAAAATTAAAATTTTTTTTTATTTTAGTTGTAGATGGACACAATACCTTTATTTATGTGGTGCTGAGGATTGAACCCAGTGCCCCACATGCTAGGCGAGCACTCTATCACTCACTGAGCCACAACCCCAGCCCTTGAAATTAAAAATTGTTTTAAAAATGGGGACAGATGGGGGTGTGGCTCAGTTGTTAAGTGCCCCTGGGTTCAATTCCTGGTACTAAATAAACAAACAGATAAATTTGTCACCAGTTTTCCTTAAAGCTCCAGAGTGAATACAGTCAAGCAAAGAACTAGGCGAAGAGCAGACACTCAAAGGACTTGTTTTTAAAACATAAATTACCACTGACTAAGTACCTATTCAGAGTCCATCATTCACCAGCAGTGGCACACGCCCATAATCCTAGCAGCTCGGGAGGCTGAGGCAGGAGGATCTCAAGTTCAAAGCCAGCCCCAGCAACTTAGTGAGGCACTGAGCAACTCAGTGAGACCCTGTCTCTAATAAAACATAAATGTTGGGGGTGTGGCTCAGCTTAATTCCTACTACAAAAAAATAAAATAAAGAGCATCTATACTAAGGCAGGCTAGTCATTTCCCAAAAATAGGAATAGATCTTATCACTATTGGAAACTATATTACAGAGTCTACATTACAGAATCAATAAATATAGGAGTCATTAAGAAAATTATACTCTTCTTTTATCTTCAGGGTATAGGTTCCACTATACCCAGAGTGTATGCCTGAAACCTCAGACAGTATACCAAACTCTCTACATATTTTTAATACATATAAAATATTAATAATAAATAATAATAAAACTGAACAAAGGGGTAGGGATATGGCTCAGTTGGTAGAGTGCTTGGCTCACATGCACAAAGCCCTGGGTTCAATCCCCAGTACCACAAAAAAAAAAACAAAAAACTGAACAACACACTGTAATAAAAGTTATTTAAAACTTAAGAATTGTTCATTTCTAGAATTTACCATTTACTATTTTTGGACCACTGTAGACCACAGGCAACTGAAATCATGAAATGCAAAACCACCAATAAGTCAAGACTACCATAAGAAAAAACACTATGAAGCAGATGATCCAATTTTAGTTACTATTTAGAAATGTTAAAAATAGGTACAGGGCTGGGGTCGTGGCTCAGTGGTAGAACACTTGCCTCGCATGCCTGAGGCGCTGGGTTCGATCCTCAGTACCACATAAAAATAAATAAAGATACTGCGTCCATCTACAACCAAAAAAAATAGGTACAGAACGCTGACGCACACTGTAATCCCAGCAACTTGGGAGGTTGAGACAGGAGGATTGCGAGTTCAAAGTCAGTCTCAGCAAAAAGTGAGGCACTAATCAACTCAATGAGACCCTGTCTCTAAATAAAATACAAAATAGGGCTGGGGATGTGGCTCAGTGGTCAAGTGCCCCTGAGTTCAATCCCTGGTAACCAAAAAATAAAAATAAAATTAAAAAAAAAAAAAATATATATATATAGGTACCGAAAATATTCTAGAGAAAAACATCAGGCACTTAACTGAGAAGGAATAAAACTACAGGGAATTCCACTTCCTAATGCATTTCTGTAATGTACAATAAAACATATCTGTTGGTTTTATTAGCACAATATAAATAAAATTCATTATAACAAACATTTACTGAACATACAAGGTTTTTTTTTTTTGGTACCGGGGATTGAACTCAGGGGCACTTGACCACTAAGCTACATCCTCAGCCCTATTTTGTGTTTTATGGAGAGACAGGGTCTCACTGAGTGACTTAGTGCCTCACCATTGCTGAGGCTGGCTTTGAACACGCTATTCTCCTGTCTCAGCCTCCCAAAGTGCTGGGATTACAGGAGTGCGCCACCACGTCCAGCTTATACAAGATATTTTAAAAGCAAACATACAATAAAGAAATTTTAGGTGGTCGTAGGGGTGGGGAAGGGAGAAAAAATTAAAAATTTAAAAATCTAAAAAATAATAAAGCAATTTCATGTTTTAAGAGATTATTCTGAGTGGAGCACAGTGGCACATGCCTGTAATCTCACCTACTCGAGAGGTTGAGGCAGGTGTGTTACAAGTATGAGGTCAGACTGAGCAATTTAGGGAAACTCTCAAAATAAAAGAATATTTTTTAACTGTTGATTATTTTAAGCCAGTAGGTTTGGGATGATTTCTTAGGTTTGTTTGTTTGTTTGTCTATTTATCTATTTATTTATTTATTTTGCAGTGCTAGGGATTAAACCCAGGGCCTTGTGCATGCGAGGCAAGCACTCTACCAACTAATTGAGCTACATCTCCAGCCCCTCAAAATAAAATTTAAAAAGGGACAGGAGTATTATTCATAGTATTGTTACCTAACATACTCTGTTAATGTGGATTCAATCCATATTATCCTCCAAAACAAAAAGACGATTCTGATAATTGAAATAGAGCTCCAAAAATTAACCTCAAGAATCCATGAGAAACCTTTCGGAGATAACATCTCTCCCATAACACTTACAGTATCTGATTCAGTCATTTTTACATGAAATAGAAAAGACTCAAGAAATAAAAGCAACTTAGTGCAGCTAGGGTAATAGAATGGTTCGACAATGAAACTGAGATTCAATTTGGCCTAACTATAAAAAGAGCCATAAAGCAAATTTTGATGAGAAAATAATTATAATAAATGAGTCCTTAGATGACAAAGAGTGGGTCCCAATGGGCAAGGCAATCTCCAGTACCAAGAAAAAAAAAAAAAGAAAAAAGAGGTGGTAAACTGGGCGCAGTAGCACACGCCTATAATCCCAGCAGTTCGGGAGGCTGAGGCAGGAGGATCATGAGTTCAAAACCAGGCTCAGCAACTTAGCAAAGCCCTAAGATAAACTCAGTGAGACCTTGTCTCTAAATAAAAATATTTTTAAAAATGGCTGGGAGTGGGCTGGGATTGTAGCTCAGTGGTAGAGCACTTGCCTCGCATGTGTGAGGTATTGGGTTCGATCCTCAGCGCCACATAAAAATAAAATAAATAAAGATATTGTGTCCATCTACAATTAAAAAAAAGTTAAAAAAAAATGGCTGGGAGTGGGGCTCAGCACTCTGGGGCTCAATCCCCACTACCAAAAAAAAAAAAAAAAAAGGTGAGGAAGAGGAGGAAGCAGAGGAGAAAAATACAAGGGCTGGGATGGGTAGGTCAGTGGCAAAGTAAATACTTCACATGGGCAAAGTCCTGAGTTCAAAATTCCCAGCACTGCAAAAAAAAAAGAAAGGAAAAGAAACACAAATTAAAACAGTGCATCCCTTTCACCTATCAAATTAACAAAAATTTAATTAGAGGCCTAGCTCAGTGATGGAGTGCTTGCCTGGCATATGTGAAGTCCTGGGTTTGATTCCCAACACCAAAAAAAAAGTAAAAAGTAAAAACTACGAAAGTTAATGCTGGTAAAGGTATAAGTAATAGCAAGCACTAGGATATAAAACAATAAAGTACAAGTACATATCTGCAGGTTGTTGGTGTGGGTCACCAATAGAGAACTTGCCTGACAAGTGTGAGGTCCTGGGTTCCATCCCCAGTGAACCAGGGAGAAGAGGGAAAAAAGAAAGATCTGTTAATATGTGTCCATTAATCTAAACGTTGGCACACCTGCTGACCCAGTAATTTTTACTTTTATTAATGCAATATCTGAAATATGGAAAAACATTATAAACAAAGATGTTAGTCTCAGAATTCCTAAGAGCCAAACTGTTAACTTAAAAATTCAGCATTAAAGGATGTTTTAAATAAATTGTGATACAATCATACACTTAAATATTATAAAGTCATTAAAAGAAGCCCTCATCTGGGTGAGCTGGTGCATGCCTATAATCCCAGCTACTCAAGAGGCTGAAGAAGAAGGATCTCAAGATTGATGCTGGGTAAATAGCTCACTTGGTAGAGTGTCTGCCTTGCATGCACAAGGCCCTGGGTTCAATCCCCAGCACCAAAAAAAAAAAAAGATTGAGGCCAGTCTCAGAATACCACCATCATCTCAAAAAATAAAAACAAGGGGTGGGGATGTAGTTCAGTGGTAGAGTGCCCCTGCATTCAATACTGACTACCAAAAAACAAACAAACAAAAAAAGCCCTCAAAATGTTTACTGAAATGTAAATACCGATATATCAAAATTAGTGGTGCACACCTGTAATCCCAGTGGTTGGGGAGGCTGAGGCAGGAGGATCACAAGTTCAAAGCCAGCCTCAGCAAAAGCAAGGCACTAAGCAACTCAAGGAGACCGTGTCTAAATAAAATACAAAATAGGGTTTGGGATGTGGCTCAGTGGTCAAGTGCCCCTGAGTTCAATCCCCAGCACCAAAAACAAAAAAAACATATAAAGTTATATTTACAAAATTTTTTGCAGCTATTCAAATATTGTATACATACATAAACACCTAAATGCCAACACGTGTACAAATAATTTCTTGTAGGAAATTTTATCAAAATGTTTATAGTCATCAGGGCTGAGGTTGTAGCTCAGTGGCAGAGCGCTTGTCTCACACATGTGAGGCAATGGGTTCGAATCTCAGCACCACACAAAAATAAGTAAACAAAATAAAGACACTGTGTCCATGTGTAACTAAAAAATATTTTTTAAAAAAATGTTTATAGTCATCATAGAGCTGTGGAGTTATGAATGAGTGTTTTTCTTTTCTGTGTTTTCTACCTGATCACATCACATGGCTTTTCTGGGAAAGAAGGCCGTTTGGTTTTGGTTTTGAAGCAGAAAAGCCTTTTCTCTTCACTCTGAAAAAGTTGTACATTACTGCCCATCCAGATATACCATATCTTCCTGGTTGCTAAGCAGCAGAACTTGGTGTTCTTTTTTTTTTTTTTTTTTTTTTTTGGTAATGGGGATTGAACTCAGGGGCACTTGAACACCGAGCCACATCCCCAGCCCTATTTTGTGTTTTATGTAGAGACAGGGTCTCACTGAGTTGCTTAGCGCCTCGCCCTTGCTGAGGCTGGCTTTGAACTCACGATTCTCCTGTCTCAGCCTCCCTAAGTGCTGGGATTACAGGCTTGAGCCACCGCGCCCGGCTAGAACTTGGTGTTCTTACATCACGCTTATCTTCTAGTCACAGACAGGACAGGAACTCAAGCACAAACATACCCTATCACATGACAGTGTATTCACTCCAGATGTGGACAGAAGGACCAACAAAGCAAATTCAGTTTTCTACTCAAACTACATCTCTCTCACCTTATATACTTTTTTTAAAAAAATATTTTTTTAGTTGTAGATGAACACAATACCTTTATTCATTTTATGTGGTAATGAGCATCCAACCCAGTACCTTACACATGTGAGGCAAGTGCTCTACCACTGAGCCACAATTCCAGCCCACCTTATCTACTTTTGAAGTGGCACAGTATTCCTTACCCAAGCTGCACATGGGGGAAGACCTTTCTAATTCTCCCACTACATCCCTCAATGATGATTTGCATCTCAGTAAACTCACCCACTAAGCCAGAAATCAGCATCATTCTAGACAATTTTCATCAACTGAGAGACACAGGTAAGCCCTGCTGCATTCTGAAAATAGGCAATCCTGTTCAAGGAATGATAGCATCTGCTAAGATTTCTTACTGCTGCAGAGAAGGGGTGGTTCCCCTGCTGAGGCTATAAATCTCAATACTCAGTGGCATCCCTCCCAACAGCAGCATCTGCAATACAGAAACTCTTCCACAAGAAAAGCTCAATTCTTGTAGCAACATTAGGTATGAGAATCCTGACCCAGGATGCTCTCCCCAAGCTACTACTTCTGCTTCAACACAGGAACCACAGCAGCCAAGTGCTATACTACAACTGCCCCTGCTGCAGTAGCAGCCATTTTTGGCTCTGCCCTGCTGCAGCCCCAGCTCAAAGCCAGGACAGCAAGGACAAGATGGTAAAGGACTTTGAAGAAAAATTCCATAATAAACAACAGATTCGACACCATGAAAAAAGCTGCACTTATCTGTTACATCATGAATAATATGGCTTCTTTTAATGATGCCTATATTAAAATTACTACTTTAAACTCTCATGATATCATGAAAGCAAATTTGTGGAATCTAGTTCATCACAATGTGAGATCACCACTAGTATTGGTTATTATGTTAAAACAAAAATTAACTTAATCAGGGGCTGGTATTGTAGCTCAGCGGTAGAGCGCTTGCCTTGCATGCGTGAGGCCCTGGGTTCGATCCTCAGCACCACATACAAAGCAATAAAATAAAGACATTGTGTCCATCTACAACTAAAAAAGATATATATATTAAAAAAAAAATTAACTTAATCATAATACTTACGGAGCACAATGTTTTAACTAGTTACATTTCTACTTAAGGTAACAAAAACAAAACTTGCCCTTTTATCCCTTAATTCCCTGATGAAAAAAAAATCCATAAATGTCATTTTAAATCCTCTTCACTCTCTGAAAACAATATATAATAATTCAATCTACTTGACACATGAGACCCTTGCAGAGAGGCAAATTTTAGCTACCTTCATTTTTCAAAATGATGTACCTAGGGCTAGAGTTGTGGCTCAGTGGTAAAGCGCTTGCCTGGCATGTGTGAGGCACTGGGTTTGATCCCTAGCACCACATAACAATAAATAAAGGCATGCTGTCCATCTATAACTATAAAAACAAATTTTTAAATAAAAAAAATAAAGGTATTGTGTCCATCTACAACTAAAAAATATTTTTTATAAAAAATCCAAGTACCTTTATTTTTCTGATTATAAAAGTAATGCTTAAACAAAATATCACTACAAAAGAAAATAAAAATTACCTAATCTTACCAGTAACCACCAGGTAACCATATAAACACTGCTGTATCATCAAACACTTTATTTTTATACATATACACATATGTTTAGGGGATGCTGGAGATTGAACCCAGGGGCGCTTAACCACTGAGGGACATTCCCAGCACCCCCTCCCCACCTTTCTTAATTTTTGAGACAAGGTCTCACAAAGTTGCTGGTGCTGGCCTTGAACTTGAGATCTTTCTGCCTCAATCTCCCCAGTGACTGGGATTACAGGCATGTGTTGCTGCACCAGGCTATCTACATATTTTTAAAATAAATTTGATCATTTATGTTTTGCTTTTATACTAGGGAATGAGCCCAGGGCTCAATCCTCAATTTACCACTGAGCTACATCCCCAGCATTTTTTTTTAATTTTGAAACTGGGTCTCACTAAATTGCTTAGGGCCTCGCTGAGTTGCCCAGGGTGGCCTTGAACGTGCAATCCTCCTGCTTCAGCCTCCCTGGTTGCTGGGATTATAGGCATGAGCCACCATGCCCCACCATACATGCTACTTTTAACTGACTCTTTATCTTTAATATTTTTTTTAGTTGTAGATGGACACAATACTTTTATTTTATTTATTTATTTTTATGTGGTGTTGAGGATCAAACCCAGCACCACACACATGAGGGCAAACGCTCTATCACTGAGCCACAACCCCAGCCCTTATGGCCCTTTTTCATGTCAGTAAATGTTTCTACAGTACTTCTAATGATTATATAGCCTACATATATTTTGATGCAAAATAGTCTGTATTTTGCCCAAGCTCTATTACAGGCCTTTTAAAAGTTTGCTATTTATAAATGTGACATAAATCAGAATTTTATTGGAACATCCAACTTTCATGTACAATTCTGTAAAAGCAGGTGATATTTTTTAAAAAGCAGAACTGACTTCAAAGTAATCCTTGAATATACAATAAAATAATCCCTTAGAATACTAGCAAAATTTTGGGCTAGCAGTGGTAAAGCACTTGCCTAGCATGCCTTAGGCCCTGGACTCCATTCCTAGTACCACAAAATAAATAAATAAAAATAAAATTTTAGTGTAATAGTCCAAGTTCTGTTTCATCATCTAGAAGTAAAAGAAGCAAAATCCTACATCAGTCTCTCACCTATACCACTTAGGAAAAGAAATGCTTTGTCTCAAGTATATATACTGGCTTAGTAAAACACACCAAGTTCAAACAAAAGACGACAGTAGCTAAGGGCAAACTGAAAGCAATTCCAAGAGGTAAAACTGACCAAGGAACCCAGTTAATTAACTCTGAACTCCATCTTCAGACTAGAGGACAGAGGAATTTTAAAGCTCGGAAGTAGTTCTAAAACTCCCAGATCTATAACTGACAGAAAATCAAGCACCTAGAAAATTCAGTCAATCCAGCACGGTGGTACACGCCTGTAATCCCAGCACTGTGGGAGGCTGAGACAGAAGAATCGTGAGTTCAAACCCAGCCTCAGCCTTACCAAGGAACTAAGCAACTCAGTGAGACCCTGTCTCTACATAAAACACAAAATAGGGCTGGGGATATGGCTCAGTGGTCGAGTGCCCCTGAGTTCAATCCCCGGTACCAAAAAAAAAAAAAAAAATTCAGTCAAGCTCAAAAGTACACTACACATTCCACTGTAGATATTTATTTACGTTAAAAAAATAGTATTTGAACCCAGGCATGGTAGCGCAGGCCTGTAATCCTAGCACTTTGGGAGGCTGAGACTGGAGAATCACTAGTGCAAAGCCAACCTCAGCAACAACAAGGCATTAAGCAATTCAGTGAGACCTTGTCTCTAAATAAAACACAAAAGAGGGCTGGGGATGTGGCTCAGTGGTGGAGTACCCCTGAGTTCAATCCCCAGTACCAAACAAAGAAAAAGGCTGAGGCAGGAGGATTGAAAGTTCCAGGCCAAGGAGGGCTTGGTGGCGCATACCTGTAATCCTAGCACTCTAGGAGGGTGAGATAGGAGGATTGTGAGTTCAAAGCCAGGCTCAGCAAAGGGTGAGGTGCTAAGCAACTCAATAAAACACAAAATAGGGCTGGGGATGTGGCTCAGTGGTCAAGTGGCCCTGAGTTCAATCCCCGGTACCCCAAAATAAAGTTCAAGACCAGCCTGGGCAACTCAGTAGACTCTGTCTAAAACTAAAAAATAAAAGGGGTTAGGGATATAGCCCAGTGGTAGAATACCCCTGGGTTCAAAAAAAAAAAAAAGTATGCCTGTGTATATACATATATGTGTGTTATATACATAAATGAATGCAGAAGTAGATGACAATCTAGGTGTCTTCTATTAAAGTAGAAAGTTGGCAAAAATATAAAACAAAACCACTCTTATCACTACTACATTTGTTTTAGAAAGTTATGTTTCATAGCCGGGCACGGTGGCGCAAGCCTGTAATCCCAGCACTTAGGGACGCTGAGACAGGAGAACCGCGAGTTCAAAGCCAGCCTCAGCAATGGCGAGGCGCTAAGCAACTGAGTGAGACCCTGTCTCTACATAAAACACAAAATAGGGCTGGGGATGTGGCTCAGTGGTCGAGTGCCCCTGAGTTCAATCTCTAGTACCAAAAAAAAAAAGAAAGTTACGTTTCATTTTCAGAAGAGGTATTTGTTTACATCTAATAGGTCTATTATTGTTATTTTTAAATTAAGTAAATATTTTAAATTGTTTTAATATCTAATAATGTAAATATTAACAGATATATTCCACATAACAAAAGCTCTTTGAGATCCTCAATAATATTCAATAGTGTAAAGGAATCTTGAGATTAATTAAAGAAAAAAAAAAAAACAACTGGGAACCACTAATATAAGTCAATGGTTTCACTGTATTGTCTACAGAGCATTCACTTCCTGGAGTGTTTGTCAACCCTATCCTATCTATAGAACACAGAATCATTTCTGCAAATAATTTGGTTTTTGCATCAAAAAACTCTAAACCGTGGGCTGAGGGTGTAGTTCAGTGGTGGAACGCTGTCTGGCATGTGCAAGGTCCTGGGTTCAATGCCCAGAACCACCAGGGAAAATATTTAAACCACTTAGCTGACAGCTCATATAAATTTAAGTAAGCCTCCTTAACAATCCAAGTATCAGGTGGATCAATGTATACACTGTTTAGTAAGCTGGTCCCTAAATGTTCCAATGTTTGTCACTCCTTCCTCAAATCTTTTTTTTTGTACTGGGGATTGAGCCCCAGTAGTACTTTACCACTGAGCCATTTTCCCAGCCCTTTTTATTTTTGAGACAGGGTCTTGCTAAGTTACTGAGGGCATTGTCTAGTTGCTACAGCTGGCCTCAAACTTATAATCCTCCTGCCTCAGCCTCCTGAGTTGCTATCATTACAGGTATATGCCACCACATGCCTTTCTCAAACCCATTTTTCCAATTACATCAAAAACTTTCAGGCACAAAAACTCTCTTCTTACATCAACAGCCCCTCATCCTCCTAAAGTGTACAGCAGTCATTAAATGTGTGCTTCTTTACCAACTGCTTTTAGCCACTTTTTGAATAACCTATTTCTGAAGAGAGCCTAAAAAATTCTACCTCTCAAGGATTCCTAGAGAGAAAAAAGTCCTCCCTGGGATATGGTGGCACACACCTATAATCCTGGATACCTGGGGTACTGAGGCAGAAGGATCACAAGTTTGAAGCCAGAGTGGGCAATTTAATGAGACCCTGTCTTAAAATAAAAAAGGTTGAAAATGCAGCTCATTGGTGCATTTGCCTAGTACATGTGAAGCCATGAGTTCAACCCCCAACAAAATAAAAAGGAAAAGAAAAGGTCTTTGTTTATTCCGAAGATTCTAATGGCACTCTAAAACGCAGCACCACTAATTATTTTAAGTATCAACTGTGGTATCTGCCACAACACTGTTTCTTTTTGATAGTTGAGGCCATCTAATAAGGGCTGAGTTAGAAAATTTTCCTGATCCACCAACCCTCACATTCTAAGACTCTAGTTCTTTTTATTCTCAGTCCTAGCATTAAATAATGCTGGGCACTACAGTTGTTTAGGGGCTGGAAGATGAGTCAGCAGGTGAAGCCATTTGTGAGAAGCAGTTTCATTACACTTGGAACAACAGAGAAGCCAGCAAAAGACAGCTGCCATTGTTTACATTGCTGAACATGCTGTTGAGTTTCAGGGGCCTGTAAAACCACCTATTGTCAGCAAGCTGCATTTTTCTTAGTTAAGGGTTAAGAAGCATCAGACTCATCTAGTAGCTCCTAAAGCACAATGAACAACTTTCTCAAAGCAGAACTAATATAAGTCTCACAAAATCAGAGTTACTGGTTAAATAGTACTTAGTTCATTTCTGAAGATGTCTGAACCAGAAACCAGATAACTGACCACTCAAAAATCATTCTTACAACTTGGCATGTGCCTGATTGAAGTAACTTAGGTCTCTACATAACTACTGTTATACATGCTCAGACACAAAAAAAAGTGCTTCCAATAACCAAAATAATAACAACAATAAGTCAAAAGCATTTTTTTAGATCACACAATGCTACTTAAAGCACAGAGAGAAGAATGGTGAGGAGTAAACAAACTGCTAATCTTTTTTTTTTTTTTTTTTTGGTACTGGAGATGGAACTCAGGGGCACTCGACCACTGAGCCACATCCCCAGCCCTATTTTGTGTTTTATGTAGAGACAGGGTCTCACTGAGTTGCTTAGCGCCTCGCCATTGCTGAGGCTGGCTTTGCACTTGTGATTCTCCTGTCTCAGCCTCCCTAAGTGCTGGGATTACAGGCTTGAGCCACCGTGCCCGGCTCTAATCTTTTTTTTTTTTTTTTTTTTTTGGTAGTAACAGGGATCAAATCCAGGGCCTTGTGCATACAAGACAAACATTCTACCCACTGGGCTGTGTCTCTAACCCCAATCTTTTCCTGAGGGCAAGGCACAGAAACCTAGAACACCCAATGGAAGTATCTCTGGTTGTGGTTTTGAGTATTTTCAACTCAGTTTCACTTCTCAGAATCAAAAAAGTTTCATCTTTAAGAATCCTAGCCGGGCGCGGTGGCTCAAGCCTGTAATCCCAGCACTTAGGGAGGCTGAGACAGGAGAATTGCGAGTTCAAAGCCAGCCTCAGCAACGGCGAGGTGCTAAGCAACTCAGTGAGACCCTGTCTCTACATAAAACCCAAAATAGGGCTGGGGATGTGGCTCAGTGGTCGAGTGCCCCTGAGTTCAATCCCCAGTACCAAA
>CM053400.1:12925716-12938887 GCA_028644305.1 Xerus rutilus
AATATTTTTTTCAAAGTTTTGGTGGATTGTTTTGGTTTGGTTTCGGTGCTGAGGAACAAACCCAGGGCCTCCTATGTGGTGGTACACAAATGCTGTACCACTGAGCTAGGTCCTCAACCCACCCTTTTTTTTTAGTTGTTGATGGACCTTTATTTTATTTATTTGTATGTGGTGCTGAGAATCAAACCCAGTGCCTTGGGCATGCTAGACAAGCACTCTACCACCAAGCCACAACTCCAGGCCCCAGCTTTTTTTATTTTGAGACAGAGTCTAGCTAAATTTCCCAGGCTGTCTCAAACTTGTGATCCTCCTGCCTCAGCCTTCCCAGCAACTAGGGTTATGCCCACTTTTTTTCCAATGTAGGACTGGACTAAAAAATTCCTCCTAACTGCTTACTGGTTTCATATCCAATGGTTTATCTAGGCATTACACCCTGAACAAAACTGACTGACTTCTCTATTTCAAAGGTACCCAAAGCCAGGAAGTATGCATAGGTAGTCCCAGTTACTTGATCAGTTGAGCCCAAAAGTTCAGACCAACCTGGGCAACGTAACAACATGCTGACTTAAGGGGAAAAATGCAGCCAAATCAACCCAATATTTCAACATTCCTAGCTGAACTAACAAGGAGCTACAGATACACTGATGTGGTATGCCTCTATATATCCTCAGTACCTGCTCCTCCTCCTCTTAACAACTTCCTCCTTGTTTTTTAATCTACTTATTTATTTTTATTTTTATAGTACTGGGTGGGATTGAACCCAGGAGCTGCCTCTGAGCTACATCCCTAGCCCTTTTAAATTTTTATTTTGAGATAAGGTGTCACTAAGTTGCCCAAGCTAACCTCAAATTTGTGACCCTCCTGCCTCAGCCTCCCCTGGAGCTAGAATTATAGGCGTGTACCACCTTACCAGCTTCTGAAGGGATCTTATAAAACAAAAATTGCCCATGTTAACCACCCAATCATTGTATTGGCTCCTTACTGTCATCTGGGTAAATTTCAAACTCTTTAGCATGGCTTATAAAGCCCTTCCTGTGGCCTCTGTCCACTTCTCCCCTGCAAACCCTGGCTCTAGTAATAATGAATGTCATTTTTCAGTATCCTGATTCTATATGCTTATTATTAGCTGGAATATTCCATCCCTCTCTGCTATTCCTCATATGGTTCATTTGTCCTTCCAGATTCAATTCAGAGGTATGTTCTTCTCCGGGAAGTTTTTGAATTCCGTCATTCTTCCCAATCATCTCCCATTTACCTCTGCCTCTCAAGTTAAATGATCCTCCTCAGAGCTCCCATAGGCCCTGTGCTAAAGGATTCCTGTTTTCCTTCTTACCTGCCTCCTGAATATTAAGTTCCTTAAAGCAGAAACTATACATTATTTCTATATTCTCAGTGCTTAGTCTAGGAGGTACTGAATGATTCAGTCAGAATACATAAGCAAGAAAGCAGTTTTCTCTTCAGAACCTTTGGAGAAAGTATTCCAACTCTGCTTTGTCCTACATTTCATACAAAACAGACTGCCAAACCACCAGCACCTAGTTGATGCAAATAACAGACTAACAAATCAAATGTGAACTAGACACCCTAGGCCCACAAATTCATCATCCACAAGTTATTTTCATTATTTCAAAATGCCTAAGATGGACACAGTGGTACACATCTATAGCCTCTGCTACTCAGGAGGCTAAGGCAAAAAGATAACTTGAATTCAGGAGTTCCAGGCCAGCCTGGATAACATAAGCAAAGACCACAGTCTCAAAAAAAGGAAAAAAGTCTAAGAAATTATACATCAATCCATAATGAGGAGGCAAAGATCAGCTAACTAAAAATAGTTCCTTTTCTTCTACTTAAAATTTGTCAATTAATGGTGTTGGGGTTGAAGTACAGCCTAGCGTTAATAGGGGGTGGACATTAAGGATGTTACAACTATCATGCTATGCTCAATTGCTGATTAGCATATATGGAGATCTTTTATTGAAAATGAGATTCAAATTAGTGGTTTCACAGTAACTACTGCCCAGAACCCCAAGACAGTCTGAATAAGCAAGGGAGGTAAGTGGTTTAAAGTATTAATTTCAGGGCTGGGGTTGTGGCTCAGTGGTAGAGCACTTGCCTTAGCACACATGAGGCACTGGGTTCCATCCTTGGAACCAAATAAAAATAAATAAATAAATAAAGGCATTGTGTCCATCTACAACTATATATAAAGTATTAGTTTCAAAGTTTTTAACTTTAAACTACATGATTGAAGAAAATAAGCAGAAGTATGGACTTAAACAGAACAATTGAAACAAGTCCTTTAAGGACCAAATTGAGACTTGTAAGCAAACAGCAAAAAATTCCTCTTTAGTCCCCAATCTTCCTTAAATGTAAAAACAATGACTTACATAGAATTCAAGAGTTTTAAATCAAAGTCTACTTGTTAAGTATTAAATGTCACTTCTCCAACTACATAAACAAAGCTCAGCAGGAACCTATTCTGGAAAGCTTAATGATTGTGTTTCCTTGGTTCTCTATTTCCTCTCAGCAGCTCCTTCCTCTTTCTGTAGCTTCCTCAAATAACCAGCCACTGCACAGACTACTAAAAACCTTTGCTTTTCTCTTCACTCTCCATTTTGCTTATGTTATCACAGACTTGTTTTGTCAATCCTTTCTGCTCATCTGACTTTCATCTCTCTGTTGTTTTTTAATTTTTAGTTGCAGATGTACACAATACCTTATTTATGTGGTGCTGAGGATGGAACCCCGAGCACCAGCATGCAAAGGCAGCGCTCTGCCACCAAGCCACGACCCCAGCCCTCCATCTCCCTGTTTTAAACATCTTCAGTTATCTTCATTGGTTAAATGGAGTGTTCCATTCATTTCAAACCCAACATGTCCTAAACTAATCTGTCCATTCTCAAAATGAAGTACAAAATTAAATCCTATATCTTTCTTATTCCATCAATGACAGCATCATCTTTAGTCTCAAAATATTACAGTTGCCTGTAAACCCAGCTACTTGGGACGCTGAGGCAGGAGGAACCCAAATTCAAAACCAGCCTCAGCAATTAGCAAAATTCTGTTCTCAAAAAAATATTTTTTTTTGATACCGAGGATTGAACTCAGGGGTATTCAACCACTGAGCCACATCTCCAGCCCTACTTTGTGTTTTATGTAGAGGCAGGGTCTCAGTGAGTTACTTAGCACCTCGCCGTTGCTGAGGCTGGCTTTGAATTTGCGATTCTCCTGTCTCAGACTCCCTAAGTGCTGGGATTACATGTCTGCACCACCGCGCCTGGCTAAAATTTTTTTAAAAAGAGGTGGGGACACAGCTCAGTGTCCCCTAGCATGCAGCAAGGCCCTGGGTTTGATCCCCCATTACCACAAAACTAAACAAAACAAACCTTAAAGTTAGTTTTAATGCTTTTCCTTCATTCAAGCCCTAAGCTTTCTTCCTTTATGATAGCTTCAAAATGAGATCGTCCTTTCCATTTCATTTTCTTCTAGTCTGGATGTGCATCAGCACAACCTCAGAAAACCTTCAATGGCCTACCATATAGTGTCCATGCTTCTTGACTATCTCAATCCATCCAGCACAATCTAATCTAACCTAGTACAATTCCTCTAATAAAGTCTTCAAAAACCTCCCCTTGCCATGGGATGAAAGCACAGATCACATAACCAGCTATCCAAAGATTCTTCAAAATCGTCCCTCACAACACATTCACTGTTTTCCATATCTGCCAAATGGGTCTTTTCACTACCACAAACACACCATGCACCATTTCTGCTGACCAAGGCTTTGCTGACACCATTTCCCTCAGTTATAAATGTCCTTCCCCTTAACTTCAAGTATACCCAAATCCACAGTGATAAAGTGCTTGCCACCTAACATTCACGAGGTCGTAGGTTCAATTTTCAGAAATTGGGGGCGGAGGGGGACAGCTGTAACAATATCATGTTTCTGAATTAATTTTGAGAATGCAGACCAAGGGAAACACCCTAAAGAACAAAACAAGCAGGGCTGGGGTTGTGGCTCAGTGGTAGAGCGCTTGCCTAGCATATGTGAGTCACTGGGTTCGATTCTCAGCACCACATATAAAACAAAGTCCGATGACAACTGAAAAAATATTTAAAAAAGAACAAAACAAACTATTTTATACTCTCAGAATTTTCAGGGTAAGAATTCAATTAATACAAGTTCCTATCTAATGCTCCAAGCTTAACAACATACTTACAGTGAAGTAATGAAAACAATAAAACAATTCAAACATCCAGTAACCAGGACACTACTGTATTAACAAGACAGACTCGGGCTGGAGATAACACTCAGTGGTAGTTTGCCTAGCATGTGCAAGGCCCTGGGTTGGTTTTGTTTGTTTGTTTTTTGTTTTTTGGTACAAGAGATTGAACTCAGGAGCACTCGACCACTGAGCCACATCTCCATCCCTATTTTGTGTTTTATGTAGAAACAGGGTCTCACTGAGGTGCTTAGCGCCTCGCCATTGCTGAGGCTGGCTTTGAACTTGCGATCCTCCTGTCTCAGCCTCCCTAAGTGCTGGGATTACAGGCTTGCGCCACCGCGCCCGGCTTAGGGCCCTGGGTTTGATCAAAATCCCTACCCCATACAAAAAGGACAAAAATAGCAACTTGATAATTAAAAATGTAAAACAAACATTTAATGTATCAGAAAGAGATAGTTATAAATAATATTTGGAACCTAATCTGAAGAGAAACCTCCAATAATACAAAATACCTAAGATTACTCATTGCATCGTCTCTAACTGCAAAATATTTGAAACAACCTAAATGCCAAATATGGCTGGTTGGAGACACTATGGTACACCTACGCAATGTGATACTCTGCGGCAATAAAACAGAATGCGAAGATCTGTACGAACTGAAACAGTGATTTCTAGTGTGTACTTTTTCCTTGTGGTGCTAGGCATCAAACCCAGAATCTCACAGGTACTTTATCACTGAGATATTCCTCCAGCCCCTGGGTATAATTTTAATTGGAAAAATAAAAAGCCCCCAAATTATGTACAGTACACTATCTTCATATAAGAAATGGGATATAAGAAAATGCACAGCTAGCCGGGCGCGGTGGCTCAAGCCTGTAATCCCAGCACTTAGGGAGGCTGAGATAGGAGAATCGCGAGTTCAAAGCCAGCCTCAGCAACGGGGAGGCGCTAAGTAACTCATTGAGACCCTGTCTCTACATAAAACACAAAATAGGGCTGAGGATGTGGCTCAGTGGTCGAATACCCCTGAGTTCAATCCCCAGTACCAAAAAAAGAAAAAAGAAAAAGAAAATGCACAGCTGAGTGCATTGGCACACAACTGTAATCCCAGCAGCTCAGGCGGCCAAGGCAGGATCTTGAATTCGAAGCCAGCCTCTGCAACTTGGTGAGGCGCTAAGCAACTTAGTGAGACCCTGTCTCTAAATAAAATATAAAAAAAGACTGGGAATGTGGCTCAGTGGTTAAATGCCTCTGGATTCAATCTCCAATACACCCCCCCAAGAAAAAGAAAGAAAGAAAATGCATAAGCATCTACCCATTTATGAAGAAAAAAATATACATATAGGGAAGGACAAAACAAAAATTTTAAAGTGACCGGTTACCTAGAGCAGGTGGGAAAGAAAGCAGAAATGGAGGGCTAGGATAGAGTAATACTTCTTTTTTTTTTTTTTTTTTTTTTTTTTTAAAATATTTTGTTTAGTTGTAGATGAACACAATATCTTTATTTATTTTATGTGGTGCTGAGGATCGAACCCAGGGCCTCACATATGCGAGGCAAGCGCTCAACCGCTGAGCCATAACCCCAGCCCCAGAGTAATACTTCTGAGTATATCTTCTTTATATTAAACTCTGAATCTTAGAACAGAGAATGTTTTACATAATATAAACAAAAGTAAAAGAAGAGAAATGAGGTTAAAACTCCTGAAGCTATTTTATGTGTATACTAAATAATAAATTGAAATACAAGTTTCTTAATGTTGGAAAAAGTTAACAAATACAGATAAAAGGGAAAGTTAAAACAAATCAAAGAGGTATTAATTCATGTTTTTCAATACATTATAGACACTAAAACAGACCTATGTGCATGAGTTAATATCCTGTACGTATTCCCTAGCCTGTCTGCTAAGAGGGACTAGAAGCCATGACACGTACACCTAGGACTCAGGACGCCTGCTTCAGTGGTACACTCCTATGATCCTGGCTACTCAGGAAACTGAGGCAGGAAGATCCCAAATTCAATGGCCAGCTTCAGCAACTTAATGAGACCCTATGAGATAGGGCTATAGCTCAGTGACAGAACACTCTGGGGGGAGGGGGACTTGGAGAACTGGTTGATCCCTGGACAGAGGCAAGAAAAATACACATAAGGCTGAAATATCTTGTGAACCAGAAAGCAATTGTTTTTTTAAAAAAGGTGGTGGCATATTCAGAGAACACAGGAGTCAACCTGAAGGAACCCGTGAAGGCCAAAGCCAGCAAAATTTCAAACAAAACAATGAATGATAATTCTGGACTAACTCAGAATAAAATATATACCTAGAGTACATGATGATACAAATAAATAAGAAGAAAAAGTTAAAGTGACTGGTTACCTATATTCCTCATAGAATTACAATCAATAAGTACAGAAAGAGAAAGTCACAATTAGGCAATTTCAAATGTAAATGCTACAGACAAGGTCCACCAGGACAAGAAACATTCTTTGCAGTCTTGAAGTATCTTCCACAAGCTATTTATCAACTATGAAGGGGAAAAAAGTAACTCTATAGGAGAAAGACCAGCAGACACCAGCTTACTAAATAAACTAATCACCACATACTGACATTAGGACCCTCCTGATGATACACTGAGAAAAAACATGTAACCTTATTCCTTTCATAAGAAAACACTGAACAAATCCATATTGAGAACCATCCTATAAAATATCTGACCAGTAATCTTTTCAAGTGTCACAGTCAGGGTTGGGGGTGTAGCTCACAGGTAGAACATGTGTTTAACATGTACCAGGCCCTGGGTTCAACATCAGTAACACACACACACATACACATGCAAAAACATCAAGGTCATGAAAGAAAATGCTGAGGAACATTTATAGACTAGAAGAAACTAAAAAGAAATAACAGGCAGGGGGCCAGGTGTGGTGACACATGCCTGTAATCCCCCCAGGTCAGGAGGCTGACACAGGAGGATTCCAAGTTCAAAGCCAACCTCAGCAAAAGAGAGGCGCTAAGCAATTCAGTGAGATCCTGTCTCCAAATAAATTACAAAATAGGGCTGGGGTCGAGTCCACCTGAATTCAATCCCTTGTACCAAAACAAAAAAAAAGAAATAACAGGCAGGGACTATAGCTCAATGGTGGTACACTTGCCCAACATGAAAGGCACTGGTTTCAATCACCAATACCACAAGAAAAAGAGAGAAAAAAGAAGAAAAAATTAAAATGTTATTATGATCCTGGAACAGAAACAGGATATAGTGGAAAAAACTAGAAGTTGCAAGAGGTATGTAATTTAGTTGATAAAATTGTACCAGTGATAATTTCCTGTTCTTGATAATTGTACTATGGTATGAAATACATTCATATTCTGTAAGTAAAAAATCAGTTCAAAATACAGTTTTCCTGGGGCTGAGGCTGTAGCATGCGTGAGGCACTTGGTTCCATCCTCAGCACCACATATAAATAATAAATGAATAAAATAAAGATGCATCAACAACTAAAAAAAATTTTTTTTAAAATACAGTTTTCCTTTTTTAAAAAGGGGGCTGACAATAATTTTTTCTATTTAGGTTCACATGCTAATGTTGAAGAGCTTTACAACTTAAAAAAAATCAAATGCAAATTGTTAAGAGAAAGGAATGCAAAATGCGGTCTCAAAATTTTCAGTAACATGGGGCTGGGACGGTGGCTCAGTGGTGGCCCTGCATGCGTGGAGCGCTGGGTTCGATCCTCAGAACCACATAAAAACAAAATAAAGAAAGATATTGTGTGCATCTACAACTAAAAAAAATTTTTTTTTTTGGTACTGGGGATTGAACTCAGGGACACTTGACCACTGAGCCACATCCCCAGCCCTATTTTGCATTTTATGTAGAGACAGGGTCTCGCTGAGTCGCTTAGCGCCTCACCGTTGCTGAGGCTGGCTTTGAACTCGCAATTCTCCTGTCTCAGCCTCCCTAAGTGCTGGGATTACAGGCTTGTGCCACTGTGTCTGGCTAGCTCATAACTTTTTAAAATGACTTTTTCTTCACTCATTTTATGAAAGCTGAATTCTTGGTTTCTTTTTTTTTGGTACTGGAGATTGACCTCAGGGGCACTAGACCACTGAGCCACATGCCCAGCCCTATTTTGTGTTTTATGTAGAGACAGGGTCTCAGTGAGTTGCTTAGCGCCTCGCCGTGGCTGAGGCTGGCTTTGAACTCGCGATTCTCCTGTCTCAGCCTCCCAAAGTGCTGGGATTACAGGCTTGAGTCACCGCACCCGGCTTCTAAAAAAATATTTTTAAAAAAATTTTTTAAATAAAAATTTTTAAATTTATCAATAACACATCTATAAATAGCAGAGCGCCTCCAAATTTTCTAAGCTCTGAAATCATTATTAGATGGGTAATCATATAATATACCATTCAAATCAGGGCTATTACAGGAAAAAGGAGACCTTTGGTCACCCTATTAGGTCAGTGGTCAATGTCACTGAAGATCTCAAATCACTCTGAGTTGGCATAAACTTTGTGCTTAGGAAAGACACTCATACGGCCCTCAGCCTCTGAAGCAAAGACATGAGAGGACAGAAAGTTGAATCAGAGGATCCTAAAACATCCTTCCAACTTAAAATAATCAATGATTCATGGTAACATTCTTTGAAAACATTTACCATACTAAAAGTGTCTACTATGTATAAAGGGAAAATAAGTTAATGCATACTTATATGTTGGGATCCCTTAATTATGGGATCATTATCCCTTAATTATCACGATTTTTTAAAAGAAGAACAGGAATGAAGTCACTGATTTTCTAAAGAAGCATTTAGCTTTCATTGCTTGCCTAAAATTCAAGTACACAGACCCAGTCACCACAACATGCAAGGATATGTGTTAAGGTCAAGTACTCTGCTGTCTACTTTTGGAACTGCAGTTACCTCAAGAAGTTGGACTGGTTCCAAATTCTAATATTTCTGAAAAAGACTGACAATGTAATATTGCAAATATCAGTTGATCATATTAGCCTTAAAGGTTCAAAAATATTAATCAGTAGCTGGGCGCGGTGGCTCACGCTTATAATCCCAGCACTTGGGAAGCTGAGACAGAATCACGAGTTCAAAGCCAGCTTTAGCAAAGGCCAGGCGCTAAGCAACTCAGTGAGCCCCTGTCTCTACATAAAATACAAAATAGGGCTGGGGATGTGGCTCAGTGGTTGAGTACCCCTGAGTCCAATCCCTGATACCAAAAAAAAAAAAAATTAATCAGTGATGTCATTAAAATTTATATAGGTTAATTAAGAACCACATCCCTTGTTGGTTTTTTGTTTTTGTTTTTGCGTTGGTAGCAGGGATCGAGCCCACTGATCCACATCCTCAGCCCCTTATATTTTTTAAGACAGTTACTACAGCCACGTTCAATTGCTAAAGCTGGCTTTGAACTCATGATCCTATTGCCTCAACCTCCCAAGTTGCTGAGATTACAAGTGCTCACCACACTGCCCCGTTGTGAATATTTATTAGTAAAAGGAAACCTAAAGAGGGCTGGGGGGCTGGGGTTATGGCGCAGTGGTAGCGTGCTCGCCTAGCACGCATGAGGCACTGGGTTCGATCCTCAGCACCACATAAGAATAAAACAAAAGCTATTCTGTCCACCTGCAACTAAAAAATAAATAAATATTTTAAAAAAAAAAAAAAAAAGAGGGCTGGGGTTGTGGCTCAATGGTAGAGTGCTTGCCTAGCATTTGTGAGGCAATGGGTTGCATCTCAGCTCCGCATATAAACAAATAAAGTCCATTGACAACTAAAAAAAAGTTTTTTTTAAAAAAAAGCTAACCTAAAGACACACATAATAGGGGCTGGGTTTGTTGTTCAGTGGTAGAACACTTGCCTAACGTTTGAGGCACTGAGTTCGATCCTCAATACCACATAAAATAAATAAAAGTATGTCTATCTACAACTAAAATTTTTTTTAAAAAGATATACATAAGGGCTGGGATTGTAGCTCAGCGGTAGAGCGCTTGCCTCGCATGCGTGAGGCCCTGGGTTCGATCCTCAGCACTACATACAAAGCAATAAAATAAAGACATTGTGTTCATAAACAACTTAAAAAAAAATTAAAAAAAGATATACATAATAATTTTAAAAACTTAAAAAATAGGTATAATCTTGTAAAATCAGTAATCCCATTCCTTCACTATAATACTTCTATTTTAAGTCCCTCAAGAGATTTTTCTAGTGGAAAATTCTGTCCAAAATCAATAGCCATAGTTTTTATTAGACCTGAAAAGTTATAAAATGCCTCTACTTTCATGTTGTCTTTTTCTAAATAGCAAAATGAATCCTGTTCGACAGAGGCTAGCACTATTTCCCAATTCTGTTTCTTTAAAATATGTATATATTAGAATAGCCTGAGGATATAACCTTATCAATCAAAAATCAAATTTAAAATTACTTAAATGCTTTAGGACATTTGATATGAAATACACTAACCCAAGAATCTGTAACTTCACACACAATTTCAAGTCTTCCCCAGAAGAGTGAAGTACTCAATTGCCTATACTTTATATTTTATAAGGCTATCCTTGCCTAGTAGGAATTTACCTTAAGAACAAAAGCAGCCAGAATCTTTTATGAGCTGTTGTTTTCAGGCCTTATAAGAATGTTAAAAATGGTAGAAGTTAGCCAGGCGCGGTGGCGCAAGCCTGTAATCCCAGCACTTAGGGAGGCTGAGACAGGAGAATCGCGAGTTCAAAGCCAAGGGTAAGGCGCTAAGTAACTCAGTGAGACCCTGTCTCTACATAAAACACAAAATAGGGCTGAGGATGTGGCTCAGTGGTCGAGTGCCCCTGAGTTCAATCTCCAGTACCCCCCCCCAAAAAAATGGCAGAAGTTCATTTATTCAGTAGGCCATATTTTATAAACAGCACATCTCAGTAAATTTTAAATGCTTAATTATAAAACCTTACATGTGCCAGATGCAGTGGCACACATTTGTAATCACAGCAGCTCCACAGAGCTGAGATAGGAGGATGGCAAGTTTGAGACCAGCCTCAGCAACTTAGTGAGGTTGGTCTAAGCAACTCAGCGAGACCTTGTCCCAAATAAAGGAAAATAAAACAAAAAAACCTAACATGTAGTTGTGATGCCATTTCTATTCTTCTAATTTTTCCCATTTCTGATTTCAACCTGCACAGTTTCAAAAATACTGTTTCAGGGGCTGGGGTTATGGCGCAGTGGTAGCGTGCTCACCTAGCACGCGGGAGGCACTGGGTTCGATCCTCAGCACCACATAAAAAATAAAATAAAGATATCCTGTCCACCTACAACTAAAAAATAAATATTAAAAAAAAAATCTTTAAAAAAAAAATACTGTTTCAACATGTCAGTATCTCAACAAAAAACAAAGTAATACAGGGCCTAGGATATAGCTTAGAGGTACCGTGCTTGCCTAGAATGTGGAAGGCCCTGGGTTCAATCCCCAGTACCACGAAAGTAGAGAGAAAAGAAATACAAGTGACTTTTGACAAGCTACCAAGATAACTCACTAGGCAAAGAACTGTCTTTTCAAGAAATGGTATTGAGACAACTAGATATCTGTATGCTAAAGAGGAAAGTTGGACCTCCACATTATACACAAAAAATAACGTGAAATGGGTCAAAGACCTAAAATTTAAAAAAACAGAATAAATCTTCAAAAATTTGATTTAAGCCAGGCACAGCAGCTGAGGCTGGCTTTGAACTCGCAATTCTCCTGTGTCAGCCTCCCAAAGTGCTGGGATTACAGGCGTGCGCCACCACGCCCGGCTTGAGCTCTCCTTTCTAATGAGCAGTCATAACATCTGAGCTACATGCCAAAGGTAAAAAGAATATCCCTGAGAAACAAAAGCTCATTTATATTCCAAACTGACTATTCAAAAGTACTTTTTGTGAATATTTCCAATGAATCTCACACTTATGAATAATTATAATGCACCAATAAAAAAATTATTAAGTTCTTTTTCTTTTTGAGGGGTACCAGGGATTGAACTCAGGGGCACTCAGCTACTAAGCCATATCCCCAGCCTTATTTTTGTATTTTATTTAGAGACAGGGTCTCACCAAGTTGTTTAGCGCCTCACTTTTGCTGAGGGTTGTGATCCTCCTGCCTCAGCCTCCTGAGAAGGTACTTTTTGAAAGGAGATACAGTCAAATAACAAAATAAGATGCAAAAGCTGGGTGTAGCTCAGTTGGTAGAGTGCTTGCCTTGCATGCACAAGGCCCTGGGGTTCAATCCCCAACATCACAAAATAAGTAAGTAAGTAAGTAAGTAAAAGTTATATCACAAAAAAGAACAAAATTTAAGTTCGACAAATTAAAATCCAGAGAGGGTAAACATGTAGCTCAGTGACTGAGCATGTGTTCAGTGCACAGGTGATCCTGGGTTCAGTCCCCAGCAAAAATAAATAAAATCCATACAAAAAAACAATAGGCAAACAATCAATGAGGTAAACAGAGAGCCTACATTCTGGGAGCAAATTTTTGCCACATGCACATCAGATAGAGCACTAGTCTCCAGGATATATGAAGAACTCAAAAAACACCAAAAAAAACAACCCAATCAATAAACAGGCTAAGGAGCTGAACAGACGAAGAAGAAGATACACAATCGATCAACAAATGTATGAAAAAATGTTCAACATCTCTAACCATTAGAGAAATGCAAATCAAAATTACTCTTAAGATTTCATCTCATGCCAGTCAGAATGGCAGTTATCAAGAATACAAACAACGAACATTGGAGAAATGCAGGAACTCTAAACATGGTTGGGGGAGGGGGGAGGAAGGTAAGGGAAATGGGCATAGTAATGATGGTTATTTGAGATGGTCTTTACTACCCCTGACACATCTATGAAGACTCTAATGTTGAGACTTTATTTGGTTTGCAATCAGAGAAATGGGAAAACAGAGATCGGGTTATGTACTATGACTT
>CM053400.1:12939387-12965707 GCA_028644305.1 Xerus rutilus
GCAATTACATTTCCGCAGGAAGAAAGAGAAGGAATTAGAAACAGGATAATGTAGTCTTAAATCACCATTCTTAGCCTTTGCCTTCTTGTGGGAGCCCTGAATTTTTATAACATGCCCTCATATTGTATAGTGTGACACAACAAAAAACACAACTGTTTTGACTCTTCCTCAATAAAAAATCATTTTGTCGGACATCCTAAAAAAAAAAAAAAAAAAAAAAAAAAAAGAATACAAACAACGGGGGCTGGGATTGTGGCTCAGCGGAAGAGCGCTTGCCCTGCATGTGTGGAGCCCTGGGTTCGATCCTCAGCACCACATACAAAGCAAATAAAATAAAGACATTGTGTCCATCTACAACTAAAAAAAAAAAAAAAAAATTAAAAAAAAAAAGAATACAAACAACGGGCTGGGGTTATGGCACAGTGGTAGCATGCTTGCTAGTACGTGTGAGGCACTGGGTTCGATCCTCAGCACCACATAAAAATAAAATATTCTATCCACCTATAACTAAAAAATAAATATTAAAAAAAAGAATACAAACAACAAGTGTTGGTGAGGATGTGGAGAAAGGCACACTCATTCATTGCTGGTGGGACTAAAAATTGGTGCAACCAATCTAGAAAGCAGTATGGAGATTCCTCAGAAAACTTGGAATGGAACCACCATTTGACCCAGTCATCCCACTCCTTGGTCTATACCCAAAGGACTTAAAAACAGCACACTACAGTAATGCAGCCACTTCAATGTTTATAGCAGCACAATTCACAATAGCCAAACTGTGGAACCAGCTTAGATGCCCTTCAATAGATGAATGGATAAAGAAACTGTGATAGCCGAGCCTGGTGGCACAAGCCTGTAATCCCAGCACTTAGGGAGGCTGAGACAGGAGAATCGCGAGTTCAAAGCCAGCCTCAGCAACAGCAAGGCCCTAAGCAACTCAGTGAGACCCAATATCAAAAAAAAAAAAAACGAAACTGTGATATATATACACAATGGAATATTACTCAGCATTAAAAATTATGGTAAATGGACGGAGCTGGGAGAACATCATGCTAGCAAAGTAAGCCAATCCCAAAAAACCAAAGGCCAAATGTTCTCTCTGATAAGTGGATGCTGAGCCATAATATGGATTGGCATGGGAAGAATGGAGAAACTTTGGTCGAAAGGGAGAGGAGGGAAGGAATCAGACACGGGGGCAGAAAAGATGATAGAATGCAACAGACAACAACGCCCTAGGTTCATACATGACTGCACATATGGTGTAACTCTATATTGTGTACAACCAGAGTAGTGAAAAGTTGTGCTCCATTTGTGTACAATGAATCAAAATGCATTCTGCTGCCATGTAAACCGAATTAGAATAAATGAAAAAAAAAAAAGAGCAAGAAATGTATTACCTTTTCTTTTCTTGGTACTAGAGATTGAACTCAGGGGCACTCGACCACTGAGCCACATCCCCAGCCCTATTTTGTGTTTTATGTAGAGACAGGGTCTCATTGAGTCGCTTAGTGCCTCGCCGTTGCTGAGGCTGGCTCTGAACTCGCAATTCTCCTGTCTCAGCCTCCCAAAGTGCTGGGATTACAAGCTTGTGCCACCACGCCCGGCTGGAAGAAATATATTAAATGTTAACGGTGGTGATCCCTACATAACAAGATTATAGGTGATTCTTACTTCCTATTTTTCTCTATTTTTTAAATTTCCTGCTTCATGTAATCACAAAACAAGTTTTTGAATACTAATATTTGACTACAGATGTTCCTCTCTGGCCTTTACACCAGCCTTAATCCTCAATAATATGCTTCAAATACAAGTCAGCCACTTTAGTTTTATAAACTGGGTCAATGATATTCCATCTCAAAGGAAAATTACAGACGTATTTTCAATTCAATTACATAGCAGGTCAAAACAATTTTAGGGCACTCTTGAATGCTAAAATTGAGTTGTGATGCCATCTATATTTGCCCAAAAACTTATCTGAAATTGATCCCCAGACTCCAACTTACTCAACATTTCATGTGATAAATATTTACCAATTGCCTGCTGTCTGCCAAGCACTATTCTAGATGCTGACAAGTCCTCAGTGAATAACAGGACAAAAAATCTGCTTTCATGGAGTTTACATTCTATTGACAAGAGTCAGCGAGCACACACTGGGCTCAAAAAAAGGATAAAACTACTACTAGTTAATACAGGTCATAAAAACTGACAAATTTCAAATGCACTTAAAATAGCTTAAACTATCTCAAATTTCAGCTGAGGCTACAGGAGACTGAAAAACGCCCTCTGGCTGGCAGCAAGCCAAGGAACTAGAAGCCACTTGAGAATTCAGAAGTAGCTTGAGATCCTGCAATACTTCATCCATGTAAATCTCAGCTGCAGTTTATTCACTGCTTGAAGTCATACGCCTGGCTAAAAATTAGGAAATAGTTTCCTATTATTTTAGTTCAATGTATTATTCCTTTTTTTTTTTTTTTTGGTACCAGGGATTGAACTCAGGGGTACTCGACCACTGAGCCATATCCCCAGCCCTATTTTGTGTTTTATGGAGAGACAGGGTCTCACTGAGTTGTTTAGCACCTCACCCTTGCTGAGTCTGGCTTTGAACTAGCAATTCTCCAGTCTCGGCCTCCCAAAGTGCTGGGATTATAGGCGCGCATCACCGTGCCCAGCTTGTATTATTCTTAAAGTAAAAATACACTATGAGCCGGGCGTGGTGGCTCACGCTTGTAATACCAGCACTTTGGGAGGCTGAGACAGGAGAATCGCGAGTTCAAAGCCAGCCTCAGCAATGGCGAGTTGCTAAGCAACTCAGTGAGACCCTGTCTCTACATAAAACACAAAATAGGGCTGGGAATGTGGCTCAGTGGTCGAGTACCCCTGAGTTTAATCCCCGGTACCAAAAAAAAAAAAAAATACACTATGTCTTATCACAGTGGTTTATTCCAGAACTTACTTTCCCTCATACTTCATAATGAACCAACTGCATCATCACCATGAGTAAGCCAGACACTAAATGAGAACCTTTGGTCTCAAACCATCCCACACCTGACAATACAATCTTAATAACTAGCACGATAGGGGCACTTTAATCTCTTTGGCTAAACTCAATAAGCCAAAACCTAGAGGCTTCTTATATGAGCAAGTTGTCTCACCTCTGATTCATATTAGCATGTTTCTAATAAGCTGCCCTAGAAAAATGTCACTGTCCATCAGACAAATACTATTAACTGGTCCCTTATATAAATCCTTCCCCTAAACATGGAAAAACAAAACAAACTTCAAAGTATGATCTTCAGAATCACAAGCCATTATAAATCAAGAATGGGGGCTGGGGTTATGGCATAGCGGTAGCGTGCTGGCCTAGCATGCGGGAAGCACTGGGTTCGATCCTCAGCACCACATAAAAATAAAATAAAGATATTCTGTCCACCTACAACTAAAAAATAAATATTAAAAAATAAATAAATAAATAAATCAAGAATGTCACTGGATAAATGAATCTATATTTTTTTATTGGGGGAGGGGGTTGAGGATCTTGGTATTGAATCCAGAGGCACTTTACAACTGAGCTACATCCCCTGACAGTTTTGGGGGGGGTTTTGTTTTGCTTCCCCTTTTGGGTATAAATGGACACAATACCTTTATTTTATTTTTCTAATGTGGTGCTGAGGATCAAACCCAGTGCCTCATACATGCTAGGCAAGCACTGTCACCAGAGCCAACCCCAGTCCCCTAGACATTTTTATTTTTAGTTTTGAGACAGGGTCTCGTGAAATTGCTGAGGCTGGCCTCCAAATTGCAATCGATCCTCCTGCCTCAGTCTCCAAGTTGGTGGGATTACAGGCATGTGCCACTGTACCCAGCTCCCAGTACTATTTTTATTTTTATTTTTTAATTTTGAGACAGGGTTTCCCTAAATTGCTGAGGTCTCACAAGTTGTCGAAGTTCGTCTCAAGCTTGCAATTCTCCTGCCTCAGCCTCCCAAGATAGCCTCTATATTTTAGAGAAGAGAAAACTTGACACCAGAAGCAGTTAATATGACTACTCCAACACATTTATTAAAATGGAAGAGCCAAACTCAAACCCAGATTTTTCTACTCCACGTCAGAGGCACTGCTGAATATACCAAGCTAAATGTTATACTTTAAGGCTAGCAGGTACCACTTCTAAACCAGTATTTGGGGGGAGGTAACACAACTGAATTCGGGCACTAGAACACCGAGCAATATCTCCAGCTCTATTTTTTGTATTTTATTTAGAGACAGGGTCTCACTGAGTTGCTTAGTGTCTCGCTGTTGCTGAGGCTGGCTTTGAACTGGAAATTCTCCTGTCTCAGCCTCCCTAAGTGCTGGGATTACAGGTATGTGCCACCACAGTGGGCTTCTAAGCCAGTATTTAATATCAAAAGGCAGGGTTATTATGTAATGAAGTGGGGAAACTAGGAAAGATCAGTTACATATCTCCTCATACATTAATTTCTCAGGTTATCATGCAGAAGATACTTTGAAACTACAGCTACTGCATCACTGCTTTCTATGGCACCTTCCAGCAAACAAATAAATGAAAAAAGAAGGAAAAAACCTGAAACATGGCTGAAATGCACTTTATTAAAATTTTATGCATCAGGGCTGGGGCGTTGGCTCAGTGGCAAAATGCCTGCCTAGCATGTGAGGCCCTGGGTTTGAGCCTCAGCCCCACATAAAAATAAATAAAATAAAGGTATTGTGTCCATCTACTAAAAAAAAAAAAAAAAAAATTCCATGCATCAGCAACAGCACTGGAATTAGAAAAAGCAGGATAGCAGAAGAGAAGCTAGGTAAGCCGGGGTAACACAACCCTCATCTTTTTTTTTTTCGGCACTGGGGATTGAACTCAGGGGTACTCGACCACTGAGCCACATCCCCAGCCCTATTTTGTGTTTTATGTAGAGACAGGGTCTCACTGAGTTGCTTAGCGCCTCGTCATTGCTGAGGCTGGCTTTGAACTTGCGATTCTCCTATCTCAGCCTCCCTAAGTGCTGGGATTACAGGCTTGAGCCACCGCGCCCGGCTACACTCATCCTTCTAATTTAGTTCAGATGTCAACTTCCAGGAAGCCCTAATTCCTCCTTCCCCAGACTAGATGCAGAGCACAGTTAGCACTGTACTTGTCTCACTATATTCTGTCTGTTTATCTATCTGGATCAAGTTCTTTGAGTCCTCAACCCCAGACCTAGCACCAGTCTGGTACACAGAAAGTGCTGAATAAATGAACAAATGAATTCATAAACTTTACTACTTATGCCAAAGCTCCAATATAAATGACCCAAATGGCAGTCCTCTGCATTTTGACAATGACAAATGGATAGAGTTTTAACATGGTTTTTAAATCTTTTTAGCAGACAGACCTTTTGGGGGCTGTGGATGTTGCTCAGTGGTAGGGCACTTGCCCAGTGGTATGCTCAAGGGCCTGGTTGCTAGTTATAATCATATTTTGCTGGAGGCCTTCTTGACTTCTGAACAGGGAGAAACATGCATTGAATCAAATGTAGAGAACCTATGCTTAAAGGATCAGTGAGATAAAGATAACCTACTTGTCTAGCAATACGTAGCTATGAACTAATTAAATATGGTACAGTATCACTATGTTCTAGATTACTCCACAGAGCTTCTTTTCTGTATATAGACTTTCCTTTGGCTCTCAAATATAGGAGAGTTTTCTTCCTCTCATTCTCACATGCAGGTTGCATAAGAAATAGCACACCATGGTAAAAAGGGCAATTATGGGCTTGGAGTCCGTCACAGCAATGCAAATCACAGACCACCCTTCACTAGGCAGATAACCCTGGCAACATTACTAACTACTCTGCAATTCAGTTTCCTTATCTGTAAAATAGCAACAATATCTACCTTATTAGAACTGTTGGAGAAATAAATAAAATCCTGCAGGTATGGTTCCCAGACAGAAGGCACTCAATAAATGGATATTATTGTTGTTGTTGCTGTTATTTTTTAGATCTAGCTTTGGTAAAGAGGCAAAAAAGAAAACAGCAAACATTATTGGCTTTATCCTGTAAGATAAAACTAAAAAAAAAAAATCAACAGAGGGGGAAAAAAAGTAAAACTGTAGGGCTAGGGTTGTGGCTCAGTGGTAGGCTGCTTGTCTACCACGCGCGAGACACTGGCTTTGATCCCCAGCATCATGTTAATAAACAAAATAAAGGTACTGTGTCCATCTACAACTAAAAACACTTTTTACAAAAAAGGAAAACTATAATACAAAAATAAAAAACAACAAACAAAAGGAATATTGGTTTTTAGTAATATATGTCAGCCAGGCATAGTGGCACACACTTATAATCCTAGTGTCTGAGAATGTTGAGGCAGCAGAATCGGAAATTTGTGGCCAGCCTCAGCAACTTAGTGAGACCCTAAGCAACTTAGCAAGATCCTGTTTCAAAATAAAAACGATTGGGATATACTCTGTGGTAAAGTGCCCATGGGTTCTATTCCCAGTACAAAACAGTAATAGTAATAAAAATAAAAAATCATATATCACAAAACAGCTGAGGACACAAATCATTTTCTGGTTAACACAAGTCTTTACCAAATTTAGTTCCTGCAAAGAACCACTGTCTGATTTTTCTTTTCTTTTTTTTTGTGGGATGGGGGGTGTCGGCAATTGAATTCAGGAGCACCTGACCACTGAGCCACATCTCCAGCCTTGTTGTGTATTTTATTTACAGACAGGGTCTTGATGAGTTGCTTAGGGCGTGCTAAATTGCTGAGGGCTGGCTTTGAGCTTGCGATCCCGTCTCAGCCTCTGGAGCCACTAGGATTACAGGCATGTGCCACTTTGCCCGGCCTCTGATTTTCTTAATCAATCTAGCTGCCCCAAAACAGTAACTAAACTCCCCAGAAATGTCTACAGTCCTGAGAGATATTACACTCTAAAGTCTTTTCATATAAACAGAGAGAATGTTTGTCTTGATTATCTGAAGGGTGACTAGTTTCAATGTAAAGAACTAGGCTTTTTTTTTTTTTTTGGTACCGGGGATCGAACTCGGGGATCGAACTCAGGGATACTCGACCTCTGAGCCGCATCCCCAGCCCTATTTTGTGTTTTATGTAGAGACAGGGTCTCACTGAGTTGCTTAGCACCTCACCGTTGCTAAGGCTAGCTTTGAACTCGCGTTTCTCCTGTCTCAGTCTCCCTAAGTGCTGGGATTACAGGCGTGGGCCACCACACCCAGCTCTAAAGAGCTAGCCTTTTAACAGGGGCCCAAGAATGCCCTGAAAACTCTAAGCCAGATTTTCTGTGTAAGGACAATTTTCTGTGGAAAGGGTCAAAGCAGCTTTCATCAAAATGTAAAAGTTGAGCCAAGCATGGTGGTACATACCTATAATCTCAGCTTCTCCAGAGGCTGAGACAAAAGGATCCCAAATTCAATCCCAAAATCAATCCCAAGTTTGAGGCCTGCCTGAGCAATTTAGGAGACCTGCCTCAAAACAAAATTAAGCCTCTCACATGCACCTGTAATCCAAGAGGCTTGGAAAGCTGAAGTGGGAGGATCAAGAGTTCAAAGACAGCCTCGGGGCTAGAGATGTGGCCCAATGGGCAAGTACCCCTGAGTTCAACCCCTGGTCCAAAAAAAATGTTTAAAGGGTTAGGGGTGTAGCTCATTGGTAGAACACTTGCCCAGCATGTACTAGGCCCTGACTTCCCAGCACCACCAGAAAAAAAAAAAAAAAAAAAAGTCAAAGTTGTTCAATCACCCCAAAAAAAGAAAAGATTAAAAATTATTAAGATTCTCAACCTCTTTTTTTTTTTTTAATATGATAGGATGACCCATGGCTGATGAGAGCTCATGGAGATCTGCTTCTTCTTCTTTTTTTTTTAATATTTTTTAGTTGTCAATGGACCTTTATTTTATTCATTTATTTATATGTGGTACTGAGAATCGAACCCAGTGCCTCACGCATGCTAGGCAAGTGCTCTACCACTGAGCCACATCCCAGTCTCTCTCAACCCCTTTTATGGGGGAGAGGGGGGGATTGAACTCAAGAGCACTTGACCACTTTTGTATTTTATTCAGAGGCAGGGCCTCACTTCTACTGAGGCTGGCTTTGAACTCACTATCCTGTCACAGCCTCCGGAGGCACATGCACCACTGTGCCTGACTGTCAACCCCTTTCTTTTTTTTTACCCCCAGTACCGGGGATTGAACTCAGGAGTACTCCACCACTGAGCCACATCCTCAGCCCTATTTTGTATTTTACTTAGAGACAGCACCTCGTCATTGCTGAAGCTGGCTTTGAACTCCCAATTCTCCAGTCTCAGCCTCCCGAAGCGCTGGGATTACAGGTGTGCACCCCCACGCCTGACTTCAACCTCTTAATAGTAAGCTGGGGTGAGCAGATATTAAGGCAATTTTTCCCCCCAGTACCAGGGATAGAATCAAAGGTCTCACAAATGCTAGGCAGGCACTCTACCACCAAGTTACATCCCTGGCCCTTTAAATTTTGAGACAAAGTCTCCCTAAATTGCCCAAGCTGGCCTTGAACTTGCAATACTGCCTCAGCCTTCCAGGCAGCTGGTATTACAGGCATGTACCACTGTGCCTGATTTCAATGCAAATATTTTGAAGTGACGATTTAATAAAAACTAAGTTCCATGTCAGCTTATGTTATGAAAACTCTAAGCATATTTCTCCCGTTTTAGCATTTTTCATATCAGAGTTTTTCTCATTCTAGCCCCTCCATCTACCAAGTCGCATCTTCTGCCTCTTTGCCGTCAAAGAGGTCATTCTACTTGAATTGGTTTTATGGGTCCCATCATGCAAAACTGATGCCTATTTAAGCAGGCTCCAGTTTACATTCAAATTCATTATTACTAACATTTCCCTTCGTTTCTGATTTGTCACTTGAACACTAAGTACAAATGAAGGACACCTCGCCATATGAATCTCTCCTATTTTTACATATTCAAAATGATGTCTGAACTTATTAATTTGATGCAAACAACTGTACCCACATATTTTAAGGAACTGGATCTATTCAAGCTATGGAAAGAGCAGCTCCAGTTCTGCACTCCAGCCTGGATGCTTCAATGTTATCAACTTATCACATGATGACCACTGTGTTAAACACAAATTCCCACATTCCCTCAGGTTAAAAAAACAGAATTGCTCTTTCAATCCATTTTTAACCAGTTTCCCATTACCAGTTGATATCATTTCCCCACTGCTATGTTCTGATGAAATCTGTAACCTCTAAATCATTTACTATTTATATAATGTATTTATATTTTAGCAATTGTAACCTTTCAGAACAGAAAGCAAAGGGAAGGTAACGAGTTGTAGAATACATCAAGAGGAAAATTAATTTTAGATTCAATGACATGAGACAAAATAAAACCTTGAAGTTACATAAAACTAAGTATCTCATATACTACAGATAAGTTTTAAAACGATCTCCACTGAAAATATCTTAAATTTATCTTTAACAATTGTTTCTTTTATTCAAAGGAAAATTAGGTTGCAGAACTAGTAACTACTTCTGTTACAGCCAACTCAGAGCTTTTAGAAGTCCTCTCTTCCTGAAAAGCACTGAGAAAAAGCACACTTAAAACACTCAAATCACAGCTCTGTGTGTCTAGGAAGTTACCCAATTCACCAAGCACGGTCCACATTCAGCAACGCAGCCCCTCCTTATTACTTTGTACATCAACACCACACACTATGGCCTTCCTTACAAAAACATCTCAAAGACACAGGTAATGAATAATGTACTTAATGACACAATACAGAAACCTCCAGTCTTACTCCAGAGTACTGACAAACAAAGGGAAAAAAACAAATTAGAAAGAACTTAAACTCACGAAGTATTAATGGAAGACAGAAGTATTTAGGAAATCTAGCACTGACCTCTACCCGATGTAACCTCCTCTCTCTAAAATAATTAGGGATATTGAACAAAACTAACCAGGTTTTCCAAAAGCAACACTCAACATTCTCATAGGTGAACAATTCTTAATTGAACAGAATCATGCAGGATAAAAACATTGTGAAATCAGTACACACATCACACTGGAATGGAACTTATCTTTCTTCTGCGCCACAATACCTGCATTGAAAAATGTAGACTAACAATATTTAAAGAACAGAGCAAATGACACTTGACCAAAACCAGTGACCTGAAATGACTCTGAAAGGGAGATGCCTTTCCCTTCTCAAAGTAATTGATACAGACAAGAATCAAACTAGATTGTGAAATAATCTGTGGCCCTCTGAGCAGTTATTTACTCAAACATCCTCCTATCTCTAAAAATCAAATTCACCATGATACGAACCCAAAAACACATCCAATTCTTACTGATTAACAGAAATACAAGGGATGAGAGAAGGAAGGGAGCATGATGAAACGTTATTCTCAGTAGGTAACACCTTTCTATACCTCTATGGAATTCTTGAATTCAATGTTCTATGTTCACCAGCTAGTTTTTGACTAAAACATCCCATCACCAACACTTTTCAATCAAAGCTGTCCAAAATTCCACAATCCAGCAAATAACAAGAAACACTCAATACTAGCCTTTCCTCCAGGAGCCCTGCTGCCCTGTAGACATCAGGCCTACGAAGAGCAAATTAAAGCCCTTTAGAAATATTCGTCCTAACACAAGACTTCCAAGAAGTAAGACTTTTGGGGGTGATGGGTAATGTCAGTTAACTTCCTCTTCCTTTAAAAAGGTCAAAGACAGGGAAGCGTCCGGTGTAACATTTCCTCCTTAGATCGCGCTCTACCACAAACCACATCACAACTCCCCCAATCGTTAAAAAACATTAGCCAGAGGGAGTGCTTTTTGTACGTTTCACCATAGACTGAAAATCCAACTTACCTCGGGAACGGATGATTAGTTTCAAACAGGAAATTTAGCAATAAAGTTTATTATGTATTAATAATGACTCGGGGAGCCCACTAAGGCCCACTGCAGAGGGAGCTGACAGGGAGTAGGAGGGTGTGTATCCTCACAACAATCAGAAAAGCCTTGCCTGCAAGGTTGATCCCAGGCAGCAGCCCAATAAAGGGGGGAGGGGGTCACCGGAGGAAGAGGAGGAAGCGACAAGAGAGAAGGTTCCCCAGATCTAACAGGGAAGGGCTGCAGAAGCACGGCCGAGCGCAGCTAGTTTTCATCGTACTGCGGAGGGTCCCAGTGCGCCCCGCAGTGCTGCTGCCAGGGAACCCCAAGAGCTCCGGCCAACCTTGGTGCCTGGGCTTGAGCGGCAGCCCCTTTCCTAGCTGGAGGGTGGCGGCCGTAAGGAGGGTCCCCCCCAGACTGCCGGGTCCCCCTGGGCTGCGGCAACCAGAGCCGAAGGGCCGGTAGGAAGGTGAAAAGGATACTGTTGGGGCGCCTGGGTCTGGAGGGCCCTGATGTTCGGGTGAGGAGGGGCCGCTGCCGCCGCTGCCGCCGCTGCTGCCGCCGCCGGGTGAGGAGGCGGTACCGCTGCTGCCGCCGCCGCCGCCGCTCCGGTGCCGGGTCCGGTTCCTGCTGCAGCCGCTGAGCCTGATTTCAGAGCCGGTTTCTGCGGTAAACTCATGGCAAAGCGAAGCCACCAACCCCCCCAGAGCGGGACCGGGCGCGCCGGGGTGCAGGGGCCGGGGGCAGCGGGGGGGCGGGTTGGGGGCTGACCCGGGGAGGCGGCGGGAGCGGGGGGCCGGGGGGAGGCTGGGAGGAGGAGGAGGAGGGGGCCGGGGCCGGTCACACACGCCCTCCGCCGCCGCCGCCGCCGCCGCCGCCGCCGCCGCCGGCAGCAGCAGCCGCCCCGCGGGCCAGCACCACCGGCTGCCGGTCTCCGTGACAACGCGACCCCAGGGGGGGGGCCGGACCCGGCGGGGGCAGGAGGCGGAGAGACCGGACCTTTCACGGCAATATCCTCATGAGCCGGCGGCGGGGGGTCTTTATCCCCCTCCCCGGGGGAAGCGGCGCCCTTCTCGGTAGCGGGGCTCAGGCGATGCGGGCGGATTTTCTTCACTCAACGAGCAGAGCATCCAACATGGCGCTGCGGCCGCCTCTAGCAGTCCGGCAGGACGGCCGCTCGGAAAACTTCGGGTATTTTCGGAATAACTCGGTAGGCCGAGGATGGGAAGCACCTTCGGCTCTTTCCGGAGACAGAGAGCGGTCGGGATTCTTCGGAAGCGTTCGGGCGCGTCTTCGGTCTCCGTTCGGGAGCTCTCTAGGGCTGACTACCTTCCTCGGGAAAGATCGGCTAAGGGGCTTCTCAGGCTCGCCACTGCGCGAGTGCCGGGCGGAGGGAGAGACCAAAGGCGAGGTCTGGCCTGCGAGAGCCCTCCCCTGCGGCCCAGCCTCGAAGAACAATGGTAACCGCCTCGGAGCCTGCGGTCCACAGAGCCCTGCCCGCAGGGGCGGCGAGGCGATAAACCCCGGTTCTTGCGGAAAGAACCGCTTAACCAGAGCGAAAGCCCGAGATAGGAACCCGCCCGCCGCGGGCACTTATTAGCATAACAAATACCAGTCGCTGGCCCTTGACGACGCATTTCACATCCATTATGTCGACACGCAGTGGGAGGGAAATGGAATGAGGAGGCCGGGAGAGGAAAAGTGACCAGTCCAAGGTCACTCAGCCGGGAAGGACCGAGCCAGTCAAGCCTGGATCGTAATTCTATTTCATCGGGATGAACCTTGCCTCCTCCCGAGTTAACTGGCGACTGATCTGACGCGCTTATCTAGTCAGCATCCTGAACCTAGGGCTCTGGATGGGCTCTTCGAAAGCCCACCCCAGGACTGGAGCGCCCCTTGGCCGACAGCCGGTAGCCAGCTCCCCACGTCCGTCCGACGCTGGGGCAGCACTTGTTGATAAGGTCTTTAAATCCCCAGCTGGCTCTATCAGGATCACTCCCACCCTCACCCAGCACACCTGCCCCGTGCAGGGGCTTCTGGAGCACTCAGTAGCATTGAGGGGAAAGGAGCCTCAGGATCTCGGGTAGTCCAGTGGCCATCAGGCATGGCACTGAGCCTTCACTAGCTCATGCAGTCCTGTGAAGTTCAAGTGGAGAAACTGAGGCCAAGAGAGACCCAATAACCATCACATAACAAAAGAGCTGAGGAAACTGAGGCTCAAAACGGACCTGCCAGGATCGTGTGGACAGTAGTTGACAGTCAAGGTCAGAGCCCAGTTCTGACTCCTGCTGACATTGCCTCACACTGCCGGCTTGCCTTTTTTTTTTTTTTAATTAAAGATTTACTTGTAGTGGATGTTTAATTCATGACAGACAGCCCCTGGGTTCCCCAGATGCGCCCACTGGGATAACAGCATCTGGAAGAGCATGTTACCACCACCACCACCTCTGTTGTCTGGGGCTCCACAGTTCCCTTATGAAAAGAAAACCTCATCCCCATCTCCACACCAGGAAGGCAGCAGCTACTTTCTACTCTGGAATCCTAAACCGTTTGGATTTGTAACACCTTGTAATCTAGGATTGGATTTCTGCAGCCTCTCCAGGCTTGCCTGGAAAAATTCCCAAGTGGTCCTTAAGTTCCCCAGATTCTCATTTCATGTTCTGAGATCTCAGGCTTCTTTATCCCAATCAAAACCTGTTCCCAGCAAAAGATTTGACTTCTCATTTACACTAGGGTGATAACAAACTGATAATTGCTTAATTGTTATTCTTTTCTGAGCTAGTTTCATTTCCTAACTTAATAGCTACAAGCAGCAGGCAATTAGTGTATGCCTGGTCTTTGCTAAGCACTTCATGAACATTTATCTCTTTTGAAACAGATAGATCTTGGGCAAAATAATGTCAAAGTCCCTGATAAGATTCTGGCCTCAGGCTATCAAAGGAGGGAAGCTTGTAGAGAGCAAAGTCAAAAAGATGAGCTCCTTCATCCAAAGGCATGGCCCTGCTCAACACCTCCCCACTACTACAGAGCAGCTAAAATGTATTGAGTACCTACTATGTGCCAGGGTACAACCCTGCTTAACATTTTGCTTACATTAACACAGTCCCCTAACAACCTATAAGATGAATATATCTCATTTTCGATTAAAGAAACTGAGATTCAAGCCAGGCACCGTGGCACAAGCCTGTAATCCCAGCACTTTGGGAGGCTGAGACAGGAGAATCGCGAGTTCAAAGCCAGCCTCAGCAACGGCGAGGCGCTAAGCAACTCAGTGAGACCCTGTCTCTGCATAAAACACAAACTGGAGTTGGGAATGTGGCTCAGTGGTCGAGTGTCCCTGAGTTCAATCTCCAGTACTAAAAAAAAAGAAAAGAAACTGAGATTCAAAGATGTGAAAAGGCAACATATATAACTTTTAAGTAGAAATGCTAAGATTCAAACCTAAAGCACCAACTGCCTTCAGCATAGTAACCCCTTCACTACAGCCAGTCACTGTCAGGAAGAAAAGCTGCTTTTGGCTTGGCAAGGTGGTGCTTGCCTGTAGTCCCAGCTATTCGGGAAACTGAAGGCAGGAGGATTGCAAGTCTAAGGCCAGCCTGTGCAACTGAGCAAGACCCTAACAAAATGAAAAATAAAAAGAGCTGGGAACTTATAGAGCACTCACCTTGGATGTGTGAGGCCCTGGGTTGGATCTCTTGTACCACAAAAAAATACAAAAGAAAGAAAAGCTGATTTTGTTAACTTGCCTGTTAAGAGTCCTGCATGGTTCCCCTGTTGACTTCAGCATTATGTCTACATCCAGGGTCCCTTGGGATCTAGGTTCTGCTTTCAACCTACAACATTCCACCTCGAATCTAGAGCTGCAGACATCTTGGTCTTCTGCCACAGTGCCATCATCCTTGCCCCGGGGCCTGTATGCTGACTGCTTCTATTACCTACCCCACCAAACCATCCTGTCCCCTTAGCCATTTGGCTCATTGCTGCTTCAAAACTTGGCTCAAGCATCACCTGCTTCAGGCAGCCTTTTCTTACTCCTGGGCCGAGCAGGACATGGCTCCCAGGCTCCCAGGGCCTCCTGGGCAGTGGAAGCTTTCACCTTTCAGGGCACTCGCTCTAGAACCAAATTACCTGAGTGTGATTCTCCGCCCTGCCAATTATTAGCTGTATGACCTGAGAGAGAACTCTTCACCTCTCCAAGCCTCAGTTTTCTCATCTGTAAAATAGATTCTACCTTCTGGTTATTATGAGAAATAAAACAAATACAAAGCTCATACCCTGGCTCATAGTAATTTTTTGTTTGTTTGTTTTGGTTTTTGGGGGGGTTTTTTGTTACCAGAGATTGAACTCAGGGATACTCCACCACTGAGCCACATCTCCAGCCCTATTTTGTGTTTTATTTAGAGACAGGGTCTCACTGAGTTGCTTAGCACCTCACTTTTGCTGTGGCTGGCTTTGAACTTGCAATTCTCCTGTCTCAGCCTCTTAAGCCACTGGGATTATAGGCATGCACTACTGCCGTTGGCTATCGTAATTTTTTAAGACATTTTAGCTATTATTTATTTATGCAGGGTCATTTCTTAATCATTTAAAGTATCCCTCAGAGCTAGCACTCAATAAATAGGATGTGAAATTTGTTGAGTGAATTCCCAGTAGATTTGGTGTTATGCTGGAGAAGTCCTAGGCAACAGGGCCCAGGCTTCACTGCACAGGGAAAAAGGAGGAGAGGGATTTTCTAAGACCCAAAGAGCAGCCAGCCAGCTGCTGTTCCCAGAACCGAAGACAGATGAAGGTAACTTGTGCATGTTCTCATGGCCCAGTGACTTGTTAGCATGTGGGGATCATTGCTCTTTTTCCCTGAGTGAACTGGGGATTAGGTTTAAGATAAGGAAGAACCTTAATTTCTTTTTCTCTTCCTCCTCTCCTTCCCCTTTCTCTCCTCATCCTGTTCTTTCTCCTTCTTCTTTGAGACAGGTTCTTAACTATTTTGCCCAAGTTGGGCTCAAACAATAGCTGAGACTATAAGCATGTACCACCACACCCAGACTCCTAATGTTTTTTTATTTTTGTACTAGGGATTGAACTCAGGGGCACTCAACCACTGAACCACATCCCTAGCCCTTTCTCGTACTTTATTTAAAGCCAGGTCTCACTGAGTTGCTTAGGGCCTCACTAAAATGCTGAGGCTGGCTTTGAACTCACAATCCTCCTGCCTCACTCTCCCAAACCGGGATTACAGGCCTGCACCACTGTGCCCAGCCCTAATGTCTTAATTGAAGTCCATGAAACTCATCTTAGTGATGTAGTTTTTATGAACCAATTGACCTAATTATTTCAATGTTCCAGTCCTTAAAGTTCACTAAAAAACAAAGCGGAAGATAAGAAAGAAAGAAAGAAAGGAAGGAAGGGAGGGAGGGAGGGAGGGAGGGAGGGAAGGGAGGGAGGGAGGGAGGGAAGGAAGGAAGGAAGGAAGGAAGGAAGGAAGGAAGGAAGGAAGGAAGGAAGGAAGGAAGGAAGGAAGGAAGGAAGGAAGAAAACTTTCAAAATTATTTCGGCAACGGGCTGGGATTGTAGCTCAGTGGTAGAGCGCTTTCCTCGCATGCGTGAGGCCCTGGGTTCGATCCTCAGCACCACATACAAAGCAATAAAATAAAGACATTGTGTCCATCTACAACTAAAAAAAATATTTAAAAAAAAAATTATTTTGGCGAGCTGAAGTTCTCTGGCTCCAGCACATTCCCGTGGTACAGACACGCCTCCTTCCTTCTCATCTCCCTTGATTGACCGGGTCCCAACCTCTAGACTCCAGCAAGTCTCCCAAACCATCTGATACTGTCCACACAGATAGCCATGTGTGCAGCTGGAAAGGTCTCGTTGGGTATCATCATCATCAAAGTGATCTTCATGACCTGTTTTTTATTTTTTTGGTACCAAGAATTGAACCCAGGGGTATTTAGCCACTGAGCCACATCCCCAACCCTTTTTATTTTTTATTTTGAGACAAGGCCTCACTAAATTGCTCAGGCTGGCCTTCAACTTGGACTCCTCCTGCCTCAGCCTCTGGAGTTGCTAGGATTACAGATGTGTGCCACCATGTCCAATTCTTCATAGTCATTTGAAAAGTCTGCATGGACTGCCTTTCCACTCACTGCTGTGTCTATCAAGAGTCCAGTGGATTGTAGCTCAGCGGTAGAGCGCTTGCCTTGCATGCGAGAAGTACTGGGTTCGATCCTCAGCACCATATACAAAGCAACAAAATAAAGACATTGTGTCCATCTACAACTAAAAAAAAATTTTAAAAAAAAAGAGTCCAGTCCTGGGCTAGGGCTGTAGCTCAGTGGCAGAGTGCGTGCCTAGCATGTGTGAGGCACTAGGTTCAATCCTTAGCACAATAAAATAAAAAATAAATAAATAAAATAAAGGCATTCTGTCCATTTACAACTACAAAAAATTTTTTTTTTTAAATAATAAAGTCCAGTCCTGCCTCCTGCCATCTGCCTCACCCAGGTCCATGGGCCCAGTGCCCTCAGGGAACACATCTCGTTCAAGCCTGTTTTTATCTTAAGCCTATGGGACTCTCAAAAGAAATCATCTTTATTAGCCACAAAGGGTTTGTGTATCATTCAGTGCTCAGCTCTACTAACGCCTGCCAACAGTAGAGTCCTTACAGAGCTTGGAAGCCCAAGATCTAAAACCTTGACACTTGAGGTGTAGAGATGGGAGGTCAAAAGACAGGGGAGTCAGGATTCCCGCAACCTAGATGCACTTCAATAGATGAATGGAAGCTGGGCACAGTGGCGCACGACTGTAATCCCAGCACTTAGAGAGGCTGAGACAGGAGAATCGCGAGTTCAAAGCCAGCCTCAGCAACAGCAAGGTGCTAAGCAACTCAGTGAGACTCTGTCTCTATATAAAACACAAAATTGACTGGGGATGTGGCTCAATGGTTGAGTATCCCTGAGTTCTATCTCTGGTACCCCACCCCAAAATAGATGAATGGATAAAGAAACTGTGGTATATATACACAATGGAATATTACTCAGCATTAAAAGAGAAGAAAATTATGGCATTTGCAGGTAAATGGATGGAGTTGGAGAACATCATGCTCAGCGAAGTAAGCCAATCCCAAAAACCAAAGGCCGAATGTTCTCTCTGATTAGTGGATGGGGCATGGGAAGAATGGAGGAACTTTGGTCAAAGGGGAGGGAGGAAAGGGGAGGGAACATGGGGACAAGAAAGATGGTGGAATGAGATGGACATCATTGCCCTAGATACATGCATGACTGCACATATGGTGTGACCATCCTGCACCTCCACTGGGCCGGGCCCATTGAGAGGCCTCTACTACCTCCTAGTGCCTGTAACCCTGTACAAGCCCAGGGACTTCACTCAATCACCTACACATCCTCGAGTCTAGAAACCACATCCTTCTACCCTGGGCGGCCCAGCCTCCCCCTGGCTCTTGTTGAGTCTGAGGCCATTTAAATATCCTGCCAAGCTAGCTGCCTTGAGAAAATCCTGGATACTGATTTACCCCATATCTAGTGGCTGGAGGAGAAGGCTGGATTTCCAGATGCCCACAGCTGGTGCCAGCCACCTGGCTGGCTCCTGTGATCTCCGTGGGAGCCAGCCCGGCCGGGCCGCCAGCACTCCAGACACCTGGAGGGAGGCCGCGGTGTGGCTCAGCTCTGCCTTTTCCCACAGGCATGAGAATGCAAATAGCAGTGGTTCAGGATTAATTCTGCAGATGAACATTTTTCGTTTTCCCAAATTTGTCAATTAGCTCTATCTTTCTCCTCCACCCTCATCGCATGCCTTCTCTTCAGCTGGAATGGATGTGCTGAAGCAGGAGCTTGGTTCGCACCTTTTTTTCCCCCCTTTGGTACTGGAGATTGCACTCAGGGACACTTGACCACTGAGCCACATCCCCAGCCCTATTTTGTGTTTCATGTAGAGACAGGGTCTCACTGAGTTGCTTAGCGCCTCGCCATTGCTGAGGCTGGCTTTGAACTCGCGGTTCTCCTGTCTCAGCCTCCCTAAGTGCTGGGATTACAGGCGTGTGCCACCGCACCTGGCTATTTCTCACCTTTTATGCAGGCTAAGTGGGTATTCAGTAGAGTCCAGGTTCCTCAGCTGGGCGCCTGTGACCCATCACATCTGGCACTTGTCAATCTCAGTTCCTACCACATCATCTCTGAAACGCAACCCGAACATCCACATACTTTGATGTCTCCAGGGCTTTCCATACAGTGGCCCACACACACACCAAAGTATCTCCTGCTCCTGGGTTGCCTAGAAGCTCCTATTTGTCCTTCAAAACCCAGCCCAGAGCTGGGCGTGGTGGAACACACCTGTAATCCCAGCATGTAGGGAGGCTGAGGCAAGAGAATCGCGAGTTCAAAGCCAGCCTCAGCAACGGCGAGGCACTAAGCAACTCAGTGAGACCCTGTCTCTACATAAAACACAAAATAGGGCTGGGGATGTGGCTCAGTGGTCGAATGCCCCTGAGTTACAATCCTGGTACCAAAAAAAAGAAAAACCCAGCTCAGGTGTCACCTGTGAGAGACAAACTTTCCTTGGTTCCCTTCCTCCTCCCCTAAATAGAATAAATTGTTCCATCCCCTGCAGTAGGACATTATTTTCCTGTAGTTTAATCACACTATATTAAGAGACTTGTATAGCCTACTATCTGGCACATAGTAAATATTCAATACTTATTTATCTTGGGCAGGAAATATAGCTCAGTATGCTTGCCTAGCGTGTATGAAGCCCTGGGTTCAATCCCAGCCCCAGAAAATCAAACAAAATATATTTATCTCTTCTGTGAAGCTGGATTTTTTTAAAAAAATGTTTTAGTTGTAGATGGACAGATATCTTTATTTTATTCATTTTTTATGTGGTGCCGAGGATCAAACCCAGTGCCTCACGCATGCGAGGCAGGCGCTCCACCACTGAACCACAATCCCAGCCCTGTGAAGCTGGATTTTACATAGCTTGGGGATAATATCACAACTTGCTTTTTGAACACACACACAAAAAACTCTTTTTCATTTCATGCCCTAATACGGAGGCTTTTGTGTGTCTCTCTCAAGGACAGGGACTGTAACTTTCACCTTCACTGCTGTATGCCCAGCACAGTGCCTGGCACACAGGAGAAGCTCTGTAAACAGTTAAGGAATGGATGTTGATTGAGTCTTTGAATGTTACCCTACTCTGGCAGATTTGGGGACTAATATCTGTTGGGGGAGTCTGGAGTCCTCTGCCACCCAAATTTTGTTTTGTTTGTTTGTTTTGGTACCAGAGATTAAACCTAGGGATGCTTAACCACTGAGTCACATCCTCAGCCCTTTTTTTTTTTTTTTAATAATTTTTTAGTTGTTGATGGATCTTTATTTTATTCATTTATTATTATATGGTGCTGAGGATTGAACCCAGTGCCTCACACATGCTAGGCAAGCGCTCTACCACTGAGCTACAGCCCCAGCCCATCCCCAGCCCTTTTTATTTTTTATTTAGAGAAAGGACCTCACTAAGTTGCTGAGGCTGGCTTTGAACTTGTGATCCTCCTGCCTCAGCCTCCTGAGCTGCTAGGATTATAGGCTTGCACCACCATGCAAGCCTATAAGTCACCCAGGAGTTTGAGTGAACTTTCCTGGTCTTAGGGAGAATTGAGCCCTTCCCCCTGACACTATAACTGAGAAATGTGGGTGGAGGACTCAGTGCTGTCCTACTTCTGCGGCTTGGGGCATGGGGTTTGGAAAACAGCAGCTCTTGGCACAAATCCCAGTTCTGAGACCTTAATTGAATTGCTTCACCCTCTGGGCCTCGATCCCTCTCCTCTGTACATAGGGCATGGTGATCGCTCCAGTGTTCCTACAAAGTTGCAAGGTGTAAAGATCCAGCACAATTCTGGACAGATAGGAGACTGTCAATCGGTGGGGATCCCCTTTTCTCTCTCTTAGCGCTTCCTCATCTCTGATCCAGCTGCAGCACTTTGGGGAGGGGAAATGCCACTTGGCTCTGTGGTAGCAGCACCGAGCTCTGACTCATGGTCCAAGAAGGGCACGATGGTTAAGAGCCCAGGCCCTGGAGCCAGGTCACTTGGGTTCCCATCTCAGCTTACTAGCCGTGTGATCTGAACATCAGTCTCTTATCTGTAGCAATGATGATCCAAGCCTTGATCTCCTAAGACTTTATAATGAAAAAATGAAAAGCACCAGGCTGGGGGGTGAAGGTCAGTGGTAGAGTGTGTGCTTAGACAGCATGAGGCCCTGAGTTCCATCCCCAGCACCAAAATAAATAAGAGCGCCCAATAGATAGTAAGCACTCAGGAAACCAAATGCGAGCCAGCTCTTGTATTCAAAAAGTCTCTTGCCTAGAATTGGTTTGGTCAGCCTCATAGCTGCCCTATGATCGGACCTGCCACAGTGACTTGACGTCTGCAAGGACTAGACTCTCTGGACTGCCATTCCTTGCTGACCCTCAATGCACTCGTGGCCTGGAGGTGAGGAGAAACCTGGCTGCAGAAGGTGGCCCCGTGTACTAGGTACCATGGTTTAAATAAGTCCCCAGTGTCCTGCAAACTTAATCTCCAGAAATCTTGATAATGGTAATTAGAGATAGGGGTCTTGCAGGTAATTAGCATTAGATGACATCATGAGGGTGGGGCCCCGATGATGGCTGTAGTGGCTTTATAAGAAGAGACCAAAGTGGGGCTGGGATTATGGCTCAGTGGTAGAGCGCTTACCTCACATGCGTGAGGCCCTGGGTTTGATCCTCAGCACCAGGTGTCCGTCTACAACTAAAAGAAATATTTTTAAAAAATTAAAAAAAGAAAGAAGAGACCAAAGCTAGCCTGCTTATTCAGTCTCACTGTGCGATGCCCTCCACCATGTTATCCTGCAGCAGGAAGCTCTTGCCCAATGCTGAGGACTTTCCAGCCTCTGGATCTATAAGGAATAAATATTTTCCTTATAAATTACCCAGCCTGTGGCATTCAGTTAATGGACCACGACAGAGGACTGTGGAGTCAGACCCAGGTTGGGTCTGAATCCGTTTCGCCTCTTCCTGGCTGCTTTACTTCTCTAGATCCCAGTTTCCCACTAGGAATGACAATATCCATCTCACAGAGCTGATTTGAGGCTTACGGGGATCACCCATGCAAAGCCCCCACAAAGGAGCCAGGCCGGGGGTGGAGGCACAGGGGAGAGTGGTTCCCTGCCCCGCCTTCTGGGCTGGCGCTCTGCCCCTTCCCAGCTCTGGCACTGCCCACTGAGTTCAAAAGTGGCTGCTGCAGCTGTCGTTTCTGAAAATACATTCCCTGGCTGCTTTTTGTCTTTTCATCCAAGTCTTTCCCAAATCCTTCAACATTCTCAAATTGGGGGTTTCAATCACACGCAAAAACTCCAACTCTGACCTATGCATGCCATTAAGTTGGCAAATGTCCCAGAGATTCTTGACCACTAGTCACTGAGTTAGACATTCAGTTTCCCTCGGTCAAATTCACTCATCGCTGACAAGATCAATGAGGGAAATAGGCAGCGATGATCAAAAGGGCCCATACTGGCTCTGGAGGCAGCTCTCGCAGCAGGATCTCACGCCACACAAAAGTCCATGCAGGGGGTGTTCCATAAAAGCTCCTCTACCCACAGACAGCCCTCATGCCCAGAGACACCGAAAAAAAAAAAAATGGTTCCCATGACAACGTCACTGCAAATGTTATATATAAACGAGTATGTGCGCTCCTGTGTGTGTACATAGCCACACAGAATGCACTGAAATAAACTCTTGGCACATTTTTTTTTTCTATTCTAAACACGAAACAACTTGCAAGAATTGATTGCTGGAGAAGAGAACAAAGGTTTTGAACAAATATTCTTCCAATGGACTGGCTCCCAGTGATGTCCACCCCTTTTAGTATGGGTCTGTTTTGGTTCCTGCACCTGGAATAAAGTAGATTGTCAATAAATAATTGTTTTTTTCTTTTTTCTTTCTTTCTTTTTTTTTTGGTACTGGAGATTGAACTCAGGGGCACTCGACTACTGAGCCACATCCCCAGCCCTATTTTGTGTTGAGTTGCTTAGCACCTCGCCGTTGCTGAGGCTGGCTTTGAACTCATGATTCTCCTGTCTCACCCTCCCAAATTGCTGGGATTACAGGCATGCATCACTGTACCCAGCAATAAATAATCTTTGAAGGAATGAATGCATGATGGATAAATGGAAAAAAGGAAAAGGAAGGAGGGAAGGAGAAGAAGCAGCCTAGAACATCATGGCTAGAAAGACGCCTGCTGAGAGTATCCAATCCCATCTTACTCCCTGTGTCTCTGTTGGAGAAACTGAGGCTCAGCAAAGGACTTTTCTTCCAAGTCCCAACAGAATCTCTAGCAGAAGCCCAGACCTAGAGATTCATTAAGTACTTAATGAATCTGAGTTAAATTTCTATAATAATACACATGTATTGTACAATTATTATGTGCCAGCCCCTGCATTAAGTACGTGCAGACAGTATCTCATTTAAAATTTGCACCCATCCAAGGGATATATTAAAATTCCCATTTAAGCCAAAGGCAGTGGCGCATGCTTGTCATCCCAGCAGCTCAGAAGGCTGAGGCAGGAAGATCAGGAGTTCAAAGCCAGCCTCAGCAATTTAGCAAGGCCCTAAGGAACTTAGCAAGATTCTGTCTCTAAATGAAATACAAAAGGTCTGGGGATGTGGCTCAGTGGTAAAGCACCCCAGGGTCCAATCCCTGGTTTTAAAAAAAAAAAAAAAGCCCGTTTAACAGAGATGGAAACTCTTTATCCGAGAGGTGACATCACTGGACCTAAGTTATAGTCAGTATGAGGTTGAAGCCGGGAAACTCAGGACACTCAAACACCAAGTCCTGCTCTCCATTCAGGACCTCTCTCTAAATCGAGTGCCACGGAGGGGTCTAGGCCAGGGATAGTTAGCTGTACTCGCAGATGTTGGGGGCTCAGAGAGGTAAAAGAACTTGCCTAAGACAGGAAGCTGTGGGGGAGGGACTTGAACTCACATTTTAAGACACGCAGTCCAGGATTCCTTCCAGTTTCCTTCCTGCTTTCTAGAGTCAACCATCTAACTGGGCAAGGGACAGGGACCCCCTCTGGCCGTCTTTGCCACCCGGGACTCGGTTCCCACAAGAACTAGGCTGATTCCAAGCGGCTCTTTGGGGTTTGCGCCGCCTAGTGGTAACATCTTAAAACTGCATCAGAACTAGCTCACCTGAACCAGCACATGCCCTCTTTGGAACCAGGTGTTTGCCCTAGTTCTCTGGAAGGAAATAGAGCTGGTGCATAGGTCCAGGTGTGGGCTCCTTGCTGCCCTGGATGTGCCACACTCCTCTTTTTTCTCTAAGCTTCCTGACTGGCCTCCCTGCCTCCATCTCTCCTATCTTCTTCCAATTGCTAGCGTCTGTCTGAGCTACTTCCTATACTCCTCCCTACACCTAGCAAATCCCCTGCCCTGCGTCTGGAAAATTCCTGCTTGTTAAGTTTCAGCTGAAAGACGACTGCCTCAGAGATGCACTTTTTAAAACTTGGGCCTGGAGTTGGGATTGTGGCTCAGTGGTAGAGCACTTGCCTTGCATGCGTGAGGCACTGGGTTCGATCCTCAGCACCACATAAAAATAAATCAATAAAGATATTGTGTCCACCTACAACTAAAAAATATTAAAAAAACAAAAAACAAAAAACTTGGGCCTGACCCTTACTAGGCAAGTGCTCTACCTTGATCTGCACTCCCAGTCCAAGGACATAATTTTATATTACCCTCTAATGCCAGGTTCAGATGCTCTTTGGAATTGCAATTACCTGTGCAGTGACTGCCTTTATTGATAGTTAACAAGAACTCTGTCTCAATGCTGTATTCCCAGCACCAAGCAAAATTCCTAGACATGTAGCTTCTCGATATTTGTTAAATAAATGAATGGATTAATAAAGCAAAGGCAAAAACTAATATTTATTAAGCACTATATGCCACAAAGTACTCTAAATTATTTGTGTGTGTGTGTGTGTGTGTGTGTGTTGTGTGTGTGTGTGTGTGTAACTGGGAATGAATCCGGGGGTGCTTTACCACTGACCGACATCCCCAGCACTCCCTTCCTTTTTGAGTCAGGGTCTCTATAAATTGCCCAGGCTGGCCTGAACATGTGATCCTTCTGCCTCAGCCTCCTAAGTCACTGAGATCACAGGCATAAGCCACCATGCCCAAGGAAAAGTCCTTTATAACCATTACTTCACCTGAGCTATGACATGGCCATTATTAACTCCATCTTACAGATGCAGAAACAAACTCTGAAAATTCAGATGAATGGGGCATGGTGACACGTGCCTGCAGTCCCAGCCATTCAGGGGACTGAGGCAGGAGGATCATTTGAGCCTCTGATATTAAGTCCAGCCTGGCTGGGTGCTGTGGTGCATGCCTGTATTCACAGCAATTTGGGAAATTGAGGCAGGAGGATTGCAAGTTCAAAGCCAGCCTAGGCAATCTATTGAGCCCCTATGTCAAAATAAAACATAAAAAAGATTGGGGAAGTGGCTCAGTGGTTAAATGTTCCAGGTTTGATCCCTGTGACAAAAACAAAACAAAACAAAATCTGAAGCTGGGCGTGGTAGCACATGCCTGTAATCCCAGTGTCTCAGGAGGCTGAGGCAGGAGCATCGCGAGTTCAAAGCCAGCCTCAGCAAAAGTGAGGAACTAAGCAACTGAATGAGACCCTGTCTCTAAATAAAATACAAAATAGGGCTGGGGATGTGGCTCAGTGGTGGAGTGCCCCTGAGTTTAATCCCCGGTACTCCCCAAAAAGGGCGGGGGCTGGGGAAGCAGTTCAGTGGTAGAGTACACCTGGCTTCAATCTCCAGTATCTAAAAAGAAAAAAGAAAGAAAGAAAACTGTCAACCACACAATTCTATATACAGCAAAAGTATCTTTCAGAAGTGGTACTGGTAACATGAATCTATGCATGATTTAATATTGCATAGACCTCCACATGTACACGCACACATTCTCATAAAAATGAATGCGTAACTAGATGTAGTGGCACACACCTATGATCCCAGAGGCTCAGGATGCTGAGGCAGGAGAACTGCAAGTTCAAAGCCAGCCTCAGCAACTCAGCAAGGGCCTAAGCAACTCAGTGAGACTCTGTCTCTAAATAAAATACAAAAAATACAAAAAAGGGCTGAGGATGTGACTTGGTGCTTAAGCACCCCTGAGTTCAATTCAATCCCCGGTTAAAAAAATAAACTAATGCATACATTGCTGAGCATGGTGACTCACGCCTGTAATCCCAGTGTCATGGGAGGCTGAGGCAGGAGGATCACAAGTTCGAAGCCAGCCTGAGCAATTTAACAGATCTCTAAGCAACTTAGCAAGACCCTGTTTCAAAATAAAATATTAAAAAAGGATT
>CM053400.1:12965807-13025797 GCA_028644305.1 Xerus rutilus
CGCTTGTAATCCCAGCACTTAGGGAGGCTGAGACAGGAGAATCGCGAGTTCAAAGCCAGCCTCAGCAACGGAGAGGCGCTAAGCAACTCAGTGAGACCCTGTCTCTACATAAAACACAAAATGGGGCTGGGGATGTGGCTCAGTGGTTGAGTGCCCCTGAGTTCAATCCCTGGTACCCAAAAAAAAAAAAAAAAAAAAAGGATTGGGGGGCTGGGGCTGTGGCTCAGTGGTAGAACGCTTGCCTCGCATGCGTGAGGCACTGGGTTCGATCCTCAGCACCACATAAAAATAAATAAATAAAGACATTGCGTTCATCTATGACCAAAAAAAATATTTTAAAAATATTTTTTAAAAAAAGGGTTGGGGATGTGGCTCAGTAGTTAAATGTTCCCAAGTTCAAACCCTGGTACTTAACAAAATAAATAAATAAAAACAAAAACCTTACTACAAGGCTATAAAAATAATACATACAAAAACTAGTGACATCTGAATAATGTCTGTATTCTGCTTAACCATATTGTAGGGGGGCAGTTTTTTTTCTGGTACTGGGGATTGAAATCAGAGGCACTCAACCACTAAGTCACATCCCCAGGGTCTCACTGAGTTGCTTAGCGCCTCACCATTGATGAGGCTGACTTTGGACTCACGATCCTCCTGTCTCCTCCTCCTGAGCTGCTGGGATTACAGGCATGTGTCACTGTGCCCAGCTCTGGTGCAGTTTTTTGAAGTGATGATATTGACATTGTACAATATTTATTTAAGATAGGTGAAGGGTACATAGGAGTCTTTATGCTATTTTTTGCAACTTCCTGTGAGTCTATAATTATTTTATTTTTTAAATTTTGTTTATTGGTGCATTATAATTATACATAATAGTGGGATTCATTGTTACATGTTTGTACATGCACACTATAATTATTATTTTAAAATAAGGATTTTTGAAACTGAAAGCATAATTTTTCTGTATCCTGATTGTGGTTACATCATTCTATACATGTCTCAAAACTCATTAAACTGTACATACAAAAAGTCAATTTTTTTGGGGGGGGGGTACTGGGGATTGAACTCAGGGGCACTCGACCACTGAGCTACATCCCCAGCCCTGTTTTTTTGTGTTTTATGTAGAGACAGGGTCTCACTGAGTTGCTTAGCGCGTCGGCTTTGCTGAGGCTGGCTTTGAACTCGCGATTCTCCTGTCTCAGCCTCCCTAAGTGCTGGGATTACAGGCTTGCGCCACCGCACCTGGCTTATATGAAATCTTAAAGGAAGTTCTTCAGGTGGAAGAATGGTAGCCAGCAGACCCTTGAATCTACCAAAAGAAAGATTTCCAGAAATGGCTAAAATAAAGCAAACCTAAAAGACAAGTTTAAATTTATTATTTTTTTAGCTGGGCATGGTGGCACATGCCTGCAATTCCATCAATCTGGAAGGCTAAGGCAGGTGGGTTGCAATTTGAGACCAACCTCAGCAACTTAGCAAGATCCTGTTTCAAAATCAAAAATAAAGAAGGCTGGGAAAGTGGGTCAGTGGTAGAGGGTCCCTGGGTTCAATCACCAGTACCCAATTGTAAAAATGAAATGAAAATAAAGTAAACATATTATTATTTATTATTGTTGAGTCACGGCCTTGCACATACTAGGCAATCATTCTCCCACTGAGCTCTATCCCTAGCCCATTTTATTTTTTTAATTTTTATTTTGAGACAAGATTTCACTAAATTGCCTAAACTGACCTTGAACTTGTGATCCTTCTTCAACCTCCTGAGTAGCTGGGATTATAATTGTGTTCCAAGTAGGTCCAGCTCAAAACAAAAACAAAAACTTTTTTTTTTTTTTTTTGGTACTGGGAATGAACACAGGAAAGGACCGGAAGCTGAGAGTTGAATAGCAGGGTGGCTTGGTCATGGAAGACTGACTCATCCACCCAGGGAGGGTTAGAAGGCGCATCTTCCAGCCCTGTGACAATACCTCTGTGCATTCTCCAGGAGCTCTGTGCTCATCTCTTTAGTTCAGAATTTATAGTGGGAATTCCTGAATTTCCCATTGAGCTGAGATCCCTAAATCCAGTAGGATTGTGGAATCACGCACTAGCAGGAGTCAAGTAGTAAACACGATTTGCCAAAGACGAGGGACGCACAGAGACTGTGACAGACAGCAGAGGCAAAGCCGAAGCAGAGATCAGTTTGGTTTGACATTGGAGACCGGGCCTTGGCTTGCTGACTGCAGCCTCCCCAGAGAAGAAATCAAAGAGCAGCTGGCCAGATTCTTGCTTGATCTGTGTAAGCAGAAGAGTTCTAGGCCGAGTGAACAGAGGTCTAATCTGAATTGCTGGGCAATGGAGACTATAAGCAAGGAGTGGCGTGAATAACATGGTCCGTTTTGGGTTTTTTAAAGCTGGCCGGCTATGCAGAGAACAGACTGGAGGAGGGCTGGAGTGGAGGCAGGAGGCCAGTCAGGAAGCTGAGAAAAAAAGGGGAGTGTGCTAGCCCAGGCACGTTGGCGCAAGCCTGTAATCCCAGCACTTAGGGAGGCCGAGACAGGAGGATCGCGAGTTCAAAGCCAGCTTCAGCAACGGGGAGGGGCTAAGCAACTCAGTGAGACCTTGTCTCTACATAAAATACAAAATGGGGCTGAGGATGTGGCTCCGTGGTGAAGTGCCCCTGAGATCAATTTCCAGTACCCCCCCCAAAAAAAGGGGGGGAGTGTGGTGCATCCCACGTGCTCCACAGCCTCTGAGTCAAGTCCCAGGCTTGAGCCAGTTTACAGACTCAGAGACCCAACCCCCCCTGAACGAAGGAGAGGGTAGGTCCCCCTGGGGAGGAACTGTGCCCTGTTGCCCAACATTTGTACTGTTCATCTTTCTCTCCGTTTTCCCCAAGGGACTTATGACTGTGTATTGGGGAAAAGGGAACAATCAGACTCTCCAGGGACTGCTGGAAACCAGCTCTGAACTCAGTGAGACCCTGTCTCTAAAAAAAAACACAAAATAGGGCTAGGGATGTGGCTCAGTGGTCAAGTGCCCGAGTTCAATCCCGGTACCACACACAAAAAATAAATAAATAAATAACCCAACAGCTCTGATCACAGGCCCAGCTGCAGAAATGAGGACTGTTATGGTTCCGGTGCTCTACCACTGAGCCACACTCCCCGTCCACCTCCGCGTTTTTAAGGGTGTTTTAGTGGTGTGATCGGCCCTCTCCCAGACTAATTGAGCAGAATTCCCTGTTCAAGCCGCCCTCCGCTGTGACTTTCTTTGTGAATGGTGGTCAGAGGATAGGGGAAAGTTTTTTCTTATTTCTCCTTTATCTGTGGATTTCTCTTTTCCTTTCTTTTTTTGGTGATGCTGGGGACTGAATCCTGCACCTTTGGCATGCTAAGCAAGCGCTCCACCGCTGAGCTACATCCCCTACCTTATTGTACCTTGTCTTATAAAAGAACTAAATTTCCATCTTGCCAAATGTGTTTGTCTTTTCCTTTATGTTTTTCTTTTTGGGTCTTTTTAAAAGATGGCTTTGCTAATCCAAAGTTATAAACGCATTGTTATATTTTATCAAATACATTTATAATTTTTGTCCGTTTAGGTCTCTAATGCCTAGAGAACTCACTGATGTACATAGTAGGAGGGAATTCTATCTAAAGTCATTATTTTTCAAATGGATCCCCCAACACCATCTATTAAATGGTTTATTTCCCCACTCACTTGAAGTGCTTCCTCTATCTTATACTAATTCCTAAATATATGCAGGTTGTCTCCAGCTTCTAATCTATCCCAATTGTTTGACATCCGTTCCTACACCTGCACTATGCTCTCATTTACTATTGCTTTATAAATATTTACATATGGGAGCTGGGATTGTAGCTCAGCAGTAGAGCGCTTGCCTCGCATGCGTGAGGCCCTGGGTTCGATCCTCAGCACCACATACAGAGCAATAAAATAAAGACATGGTGTCCATCTACAAAAAAATTTTAAAAAATATTTACATATGGAATATAGCTCCTTCATTTTTTCATTTTTTTCAGAATTGTCTTGATGGTGCAATTTCTCTTTCATGTGACTCAGCTTATCAAATTCTAGGCAAAATTATCTTGGGATTTTGGCTGAGAGGATGCTGAAATTATAGACTGATTTGGGGGAGAGCTGGCATTGATTAGTATATTGGACTTTTAGCCCACCGTCTCGTGTTCAAGTGCATTTGCTCAGGGCTTCTCTGATGGTCTTTGGTAAAGTTTCTTAGATATCTCTACTAAGATCTTTCCCAATTCTGGTTGGGCTCATTAGTAGACCAGATTCTTTAAAAGTTTAAAGTCTTTTCTAAATCCTCTCGTTCCCTCACCCTTTCAGAGCACCGCTGCAGGGCCCTTTTGCTTACATGATTATTAGATTGCTTACATGTTCCAGCTGCTCCCAAGTTACATCCTGCGTGTGTTTCCACATGTGTTGGGTGAAGTTTAAAGGGCTAGGCTGGGGTTTAAGTCCTGCTTGGGAGGCAAACATGGTTGGGCCAGGATCTGCCAAGAGGGGCCGGGCCAGGGGCGCAGGCCCAGAGCTGGCAAGAGGAAGGAGCCTGCTCTTGGTCACTGGGAGAGGGCCTGTCTCGAGGGAGGGCATCTCTACCCCAGGCCCAGGGCTGGGGGTAGGGTGAGTTAAAAGTAGGTCTCCCTTCTTGGGAAAAAGGTGGGCAGCAGGCAGCACCTCCTTCCTGTACATTCACACGTGTGTGTGTGTCTGTGTGTGTCTATGTGTGTGTGTGTGCGTGCACACGTGGCATCCCTGGGGATTTCTGTTTCTAGCAGCTTCTCATGTTTTCCCAAGCAGCTCCTTGCAAATGGCCTGGGTTCAGAACCCAGCTCAGCCACTTCCTGCCCTGCAACCCAGTGTCCCTGAATGACTCCTCCTCTGAGCATCAGGGTTGAGAAATTCCCTGTCCCACAAACTTGCCATGAGTTCAAGGAGAAGCCATGTGGAGAACTTGCGGCACATGGCTCCACTCGAACAGGCATGTGGAGAGTCTAAACAGAACTCACACAGGCATCCTCACTGACAAGGGGTGTGCGTGTGGGCAGAGAACATTCCAGGCTGAAGTACCAAGTGTCTGAGTGGGAAAGGGCTTGGCCTGTTTGGGTTCCAGAAAGAAGCTGGAGACCTGGGGTGTGGCTCAGTGGGGGAGCTTGCAAGCTTGAGGCCTGGGTTAATCCCCAGAACGGGACACACACACACACACACACACACACACACACACACACACACACACACGAGACTCAAGGTGTGGTGGGGAGGGGTACAAGTCCCAAGGGGCAAGTGGCAAGTGTGTGTGGTTGGAGCTGGTGACAGGACCTTCTCTTTGAACAGGCTGCTCTCCTGAGGACAAGAGGTGGAGGGGAGGGGGCTCTCCCAGTTGCACAGAGGAGGGATGCTGAGGCCTATGGGCCTCACATGCCTGTTCACACCTAGTATGAACGCTGAGCTCAAAGCACATCACTGTCTCTGGCATTCTTACAGTCTTCCTGTATCTGAGGGTTATCACCTACAGGACAGAAAGTAAATTGCCCATTTTATAACTACAGAAACTGAGTCCAAGAGAAATGATCTACTTGTAAAGCCAGGTAGAGTCAAGCTGGGCTGGTTGGCCCACACCTGTAATCCCAGCTACTTGGGAGGCTGAGGCAGGAGGATTGCCAGTTCAAGGCCAGCCTCAGCAATTTAGTGAGGCCTCAGCAACACAGTGAGACCGTGTCACAAAATTTTAAAGAACAAAAAGAGCTGGGGATGTAAGTCAGTGGTAAAAAACCCCTGGGTTCAACTCTGGGTATTATAAGAATAAGCAAGACAGAAGCCGGGCGCAGTGGTGCAAGCCTATAATTCCAGCACTTTGGGAGGCTGAGACAGGAGAGTCGTGAGTTCAAAGCCAGCCTCAGCAATGGTGAGGGCTAAGCAACTCAGTGAGACCCTGTCTCTATATAAAACACAAAATAGGGCTGGGGATGTGGCTCAGTGGTCGAGTGTCCCTGAGTTCAATCCCCAGTACCAAAAAAAAAGAATATGCAAGACAGAGTCAAGAGGAGGGGTTTTGTCCCGAGAGAGGGTTTGCACCAGCCATTACTCTGTTCAGTGTGGGATGTGAATCCCAAGACCCTCCCCCAAAGCACCTCTGGAATTTCTCTGCTCCAGGAAGTCTTCTCTGGTCATTGTGGCCCACCGAGCTGGTTTTCTCTGGTGTTGGTGATTCAGGATGGTCCTCAAACATGCATTACTTATGAATATCTGTCTATCCAGTGGCCATCCATCCACCCAGCCATTAATCCAGCAGTCACTGGACCTTGCTTCGTGCCTGGCCTTGCTTTAGGAAGTGGAGATGCTGTGGGTACCCCCATCATCTAGAGAATCCAGGCCTCTGTGTTACGAGCTGAATTGTGTCCCTTCACCCCAAATTCATGTGTCAAAGTCCTAACTCGCAGCACCTCATAACATGACTTTATTTGGAAATAGGTTACTACAGATGTAATTGGTTGAGACCACAAAGGTGGGTCCTGATCCAATATGACTGATTGTCCTTATAAAAAAAGGAGATTGGGAGATAGACACAGGGACAAGGCCATCTGAAGGTGATGTAGAGATGGAGTGATCTTCTACAAGCCAAGAACACCAAAGATTGCCAGAGACCACCAGCAGCCAGGAGAGAGGCAGGTGGCACCTTCTCGCTTGCAGCCCTCAGGAGGAACCAGCCGCACCAACACCTCCATCTGTCCTGTAAGCCACCACGTTCGCCGTACTTAGTTACAACAGCCCTAGCAAACTCACACTCTGGAAGGAGAGGGAAGCCTGTGTGAGGCCCCCTGGCATAGACTTGGAGGTTAGGAAGGTTATTCTTCCTAGAGCAGGTGATGCTGAGCGAGGTGCTAAAGGATGGGCAGGAGTTCACCCGGTAGAGGAGTCGCAGAACGTTCCAGGCGGAGAGAAGAACCTCTGTAAAAGCCACGAGGAGGCTGTTTTTTGAACCTCTTTGAATTTCCTGCTGCCCTGTCCAAGCCTCTGAGATTCAGACACTCTTGCTCTGAGATAATGGAAACATGATGTTGACCAGGGGTCCCTTGGGCCCAGGCAGTGACATGCATCATTCTCACCACGAAGCAGGGCTGGCTAGGTCTAATGCCTCTTCCTGGTGAGGCTAGGGTGAGAAGCCCTGGGCTGGCTGGGGCTCTCATGGTTGCACAGGATGCACAGCACTCTGGAAGGACACTTGGACACGTGGCTCTTGATACAAGTATTTTATTTGAATTACAATAGTGCCACACCAAAACTACAGTAGCACAAAACATAATACAAAAAAAATAGATTCCCAGCTCCAAACCCCACACCCATGTACCCACAGAGAAGCAAGCCCTATGCTCCCTGGTCTTGGAGTGCAGCTGTTCATCTCACCTTGGCCTTGACACTGTGGAGGGGCAGTGGGGGTGGGGTGCTGCCTCTGTGTGGGCCTCGGCTTCTCGCCCTGCCCCGGCACACCCTGACAAGGAGCGCCATCTCCATTCCCTCTGGCTAGATACCAGCCCCAAGTCGCTGGCTTCTGGCTGGTGATGCTGACAATTTCCAGGACTGCTCCCTCCCTGAGGGAGGCAGGAGGCTTGGGGAGGAGGTGCAGAGAAGAGCTGGGGCCGGAAAAGGCCCACCTCCCAGTTGGTTGGCTCCAGCTCCCTCCCTGGTTCCTTTTTATCTTTCTCCCAAAGAGGTACCAGGCCTTGAACTTGTTTGTGAGGAACAGTGGCCTCATCTGGAGCCCACTTGCAAGCCTCCTGTGGACCCAAGCTCACAGGGCAAGGCTGAGCTGTCTGTACCTCTTGGACAAGGAGGAGTCTGGCTCCTGCATGAAGGGTGCGCGCCCGTGGGACAGGGCCTGGCCTCAGTCATGGGGGCTGCCGTGCAGCTGCAATCAGGTCCACCTGGTGGAGCCTGAGCATCCACTGCTGTGAGAAGCTGTGGTCTTAGTGAGGGGATGACCTTCTTGGTCCCTTGACCCACAAGCCAGACTGGGCTGGGGAACCTTCCCCTTAGCCTCCTGCCTAACAGCTCCCAGAAGGAGGGGAGCTGGTCCAGCTGCAGGTGCCATCCTGATCCAAACCAGGGGGCCGTGATGGCTGGAGCCCAGACCGAGCTCAGCGGTATCTGACTTCTATTACCCGGAGCCACGGCTCTGCAGGCCAGAGTTCCTGGGGGCTGAGGGGTGGCCCTGTGGGCATCAGGAGTGGGGGTGTGGCCTTGGGTTCCAATCAGGACACTTGGGCGCTCCACTGAGGAGGCCAGGGGCCTCTGGGGCAGATAGCCACTCATGATCTCTTCAGTGGGGTCCAGGGCCGCAGCCTCAGATAAGGCACTAGAGAACTGATCTGGAAGCAGACCAGGCTGGGGACAGAGGTTAGAGCTCAGAGGGAGGATCTGGACCCTGCAGGAGACAAGAATAGTATTCTCTTTTCTCCTTCCCCTGGGGAAGAGGGACCCAGCAAGGCAGAGCTTCATATGACTGGGCTGGGGACATTGCTACAGAAGCAAAAGGTCCCGTGGGGTGACCAGACAAGGAAGGACTGAAAGGGAAGGTCTGTGGGCAGCTGGGTATCTGGTGCTGGAGGGCCCTGACCTGGCTTCATCTGCCACAGCCATCAGTCCCTTGCTGTGACCATGGACCATGGAGTTGGACTCTGGGGGCGGGGCAGGCAAGCTGAGAGGCGCTGGCTATGAGCTGGGCCCTGCGGCCGGCTCCTCCCCCTACCTGGCTCCCACATTCCCTGTCTGCGGGTGACTGTGGCAGCAGTAACCAGGGTGGCAGTCATACACGCCAAGGGCTGAGGCAGCTCCCCACTTGGGGATTTGCTTAGTGGCCTTGGGGGATGGTGTCCCTGCCTCAGCCCAGCCTTGCAGTGAGGGGGTCCATCGGCAGGGCTTCCTCTGTCCACAGGTTATTTAGAAAAACAACATAATAAATATACTACTCCTTCCCTCAAAAAAAAAAAAAAGTGTTGTAAATGCATTTTTCCCTGAAGATTTCCAGTGTATTCCACAACGTTTAAAAAATAATTTCCCCAAAAATATATCTTTAAAGCATTTGACACAGTGGTAATTGTGGTCTATCTGGTGCTGGATGTGGGCAAGGGGCTGTGTCCTCCCACCCTTGTCGCTGTGGGGCCCAGACCCGGCGAGCCACCAGCCCGATACCTGAATGCCTGCTGGAGATGGCTCACATGTGCCTGGGACGTCAGGTCTGCACAGGGGAGAAATCTTGGGTATGCAGAGGACCTCCGTCCCAGCCCAGTGCCGGCTGCAAACCCTCCAGTTCGGGGAAAGGGGCCCTGGATGGCCAAGGGGCTGGAAGGAGGGGGCAGATTTGGTAGCTTCCCCTGGGGCCTCGTCCTCGGTCCCTTCCTCTCCTCCGTCTTGGCTCCCTGTGCTTCGCCCCTTACCAGACTTCACATTTGTGACGAGGGTTCATGGGTGACCCAAGGGGGCAGTGGAAGTGTTCTGAGAACTCTTTGGAATTGGAGAGGGAGCCGATGACCCTGAAGCGAGACGGGCTGTGGGGGTCAGTGATGAGGCCTTCGTGGGAGCTCTCGGGCGTGCGGACAGAGCACCAGACCTTTGAGGGACAAGGGGGAGAAGTTGGGGTTACTGTAGAGCCCTGAGGCCGCCAGACTGGCCCCCTCAGAACAGTGGTGGAATGAGCCCTCGGCTGGTGCTCAGATCCCAAGGGGCCAGGAAGGCCTGTGGGTGGGTAAGGAGGGATGGAGGTGGGAGTGTCTCTGTGACCGTCTCTCTAATGCAAGTGTCACCAAGCTGTGTCTCTTCAGCCAGAGCAGTGTCTCTGTCTGATGCATGTGCACCAGGTTTGACCTGATCAAGGGATTCTGCCCAAACTCTACAAATCTTGGATTTAGTCCAGATCTCATATTTCCTGGGCAGGACACTCTTGTCTAAAGGCCTGGCAGCTCTGGGAATCAACTGATTTTTTTAAAAAATATTTTCTTAGTTGTTGATGGATCTTTATTATATTTTATTTATACGCGGTGCTGAGATTCGAACCCAGTGCCTCACACATGCTAGGCACGCGTTCTACCACTGAGCTACAACTCCAGCCCCCCAACCTGTGGTATCTTGATTTTTTTTTCTTCCCCAGTTCTGGAGATGGAACCCAGGGGTGTTCAATCACTGAGCTACATCCCCAGCCCTTTTTATTTTGAGACAGGGTCTTGCTAAGTTGCTAAGGTTGACCTTGAACTTGTATTACTCTTGCCTCAGCTTCCCAAGGAGCTGGGATTATAGGCATGTATTATTGTGTCTGGTTATCTTGAGTTTAAGAAGTTTCTAGAAGCCCAGAACCTCCACCAGATACAGAATCCTTTAACTAGTATTCTTGGCCCTTCCTTGAATCTCTCCAATGACAGGAAGCTCACCTCTTCACAGGGTAATGTCTCGAAGATGGTCTGATGAATTAGGGAACTGTTAATCTCAGGGGACATGTACCTAATGAACTCACCTGTGCAAACCCCAGGAAGAAGAGCTGGTTATTGGTGAGACCCAGGGTGGGCAAGGTCTGCTCAGCTCCGTTCTTCTTTACCCAGTTCTGGTAAGCCTGGGAGGACAGAAAACCAGAGCTCAACTTGAGGGCTGCAGAGACACGGGGTGAGGGGCTCGTGTGCAGGCCGGGGCTGGTTTCTAGGGTCTGGGCCTCAGCTTAGCCTGTAGGATCCCTCTTCTTTCTCTGCTCTCACCCTGAAGGGGAGTGCTATCAACCCCAAGACCTAGAATGCCACCTCAATGCTAATGGCCCTCCAACATACACTCTGGCGCCAGCCTCTTCCTTGATTTGGATATTCAACTTCCTCAGCTGGACATCCAAGGTCACCTCGAACTCAATATGGCACAGAAGGAATAAGTCACACACACACACACACACACACACACGTGCCCCCACAAACCTGCCCACCATAGGATGGCAGCACCCCCTCCTAGTTACTCAGGCTCAAAACCCAGAGCTCCTTTCAACTCTTCCAGCCAAGCCACACACCCTAAATCTGACTCCCTTCCACCTTCCCCCTGTCCCACACAGCCTCTTGCCTGGATAACCTCACAACAGCTTCCAATGAGTCTCCCTGACTCAAGAGGAACTGAGGACACAATCCTGGTTTCTTCCTCATGTGGTAACTATTTTTTTTTTTGGTACCAGGGATTGAACTCAGGGACACTCGATTGAACTCATGAGCCACATCCCCAGCCCTATTTTGTGTTTTATGTAGAGACAGGGTCTCACTGAGTTGCTTAGCGCCTCACCATTGCTGAGGCTGGCTTTGAACTCGCGATTCTCCTGTCTCAGCCTCCCAAACTGCTGGGATGACAGACATGGGATTATAGGCATGTGCCACCGCGCCTGGTTCATGTGGCAACTTGAGTGAGCCATCTAGGGCAGGTGTTGGCAGACCTCCTCCGTGAGGGCCAGAGGAGGTGTTCCCAGCTGTGGGGCTACTGGTCCCTGTTGGACTAGCCTCCTCTGCTCTTAGAGCACAAAATTAGCCACAGGCAACCTGTGAACATTGTGTGGCAGCGTCCCCCTAAACCTGTGGACAGGCTGGGGCTGGATTTGCTCACGGTCTGTGGGGTTGCTGACCTGCTTTAAAGAATGAATTAGGGGCTGGGATTGTAGCTCAGTGGTAGAGCGCTTGCCTTGCATGCGTGAGGCCCTGGGTTCGAACCTCAGCACCACATACAAAGCAATAAAATAAAGACATTGTGTTCATCTACAACTAAAAAAAAAAAATTAAAAAAAAAGAATGAATTAGATCATGTCTCCTGTTTTAGACCCTGCAGTGGCTTCCACTGTCACCAGAATAGAACCAAGCTCCTTTCTCGTGCCAGAGGCCCTTGCTCCCCACACTCCTTCCACTCCCCCAGCCCTTTTTCCTGTTGGTGAGTGTGCCAAGCTGTGTCCACCTCTGTACTGCTCACAGACAGACTTCCTCTCTGCTCTCATGACCTCCGCCTTCTCTCTCCTCCTCTGATTCTCATGTCATCTAACTCAGCTGACATTTCTGAGGCCTCTCGGGACCAGGCCCTGTGTCTGAGACTTTTGCTTTCATTTTCTGGTCACCTGAGGGTGCACATGTCACGTGCTTACAGCCAAGCCAACAGGCTCGGGTGGCTAGCGATTTACTCTAGACCAGGATCAGAACCCAGAACTGGCTCCGCACCCAGTGTCCTCCTCCCTCCTGGGCCTTGCTGCCTGAACGGGCCGTGGCTTCCCCTGAAAAGGTAAAGAGGGGCCTGCTCTGCAGGTGGACCCTGGCCCTGCGCTCTTCCGGGTCTCCCAGGCAGGTTGCCTCTGAGCAGAAACCCCCGGGCACCCGGCTGTGGCTGCTGCGTTCACAGTCAGCGCTCATGTCCTCCTCGCCCCCATCTGACAGATGAGGAGACCGAGGCACAGCACTCCTGCAGCTTGCAGGGCATCTCTGCGCTGACCTACTGATGAGGCATCTGGACAGACGCGAAGCTGGACCAGGGAGCTCAGGGAGTAGACACACCCGATAGGCCGCCTTGAGGCCCCCGTTGTCTGCGATGTTCTCCCCGAGGGTGTGGCGGCCGTTCACGGGCTCGCCGTTCACGCTGTAGTTGCTGTACTGTTCCACCATGCACTCGGTCTGCTGCTTGAAGGCCTCCACCGAGGAGTTCTTCCACCAGGGCCGGAGGTTCCCGTCCTTGTCATACTCCCGCCCTGGGGTCAGAGGGCAGAAGTGGTGCCTATCACTCTTCTCCCCTTCCCGGGAGAAGTGGGTTCCTGTCTGCACGGGACAGGATGCCCATGGGAGGGCCAAGAGTGGGAGAGGATGGAGGAAAGCAGCCAGGCAAGCAGCCGTGTGGGTGTGCAGAGGCTCGGGGGACAGATTTCCCACACTGGCCAAGGGCCCTGGATCCCAAGGAATGGAGGCCAGCCAGGGGCCACTGGAGTTGGTAGAATCAACATCATCTGGCAGGCCTGGCCCCCAAGGTCTCTGCTGCTTCCTTCTTGGCTATGAGATCCCTGAGCAGTTGGCAACAAGGAAGACCCTGCACATTAACTGCTGAGGAGGGTGTGACTTCAATGCCCCTGACTCCTCACACCCACAGAGCATTGGACACCCTGCAGAAGGTGCTCGCTGTAGGGTCCACACGATCCCCCCACCCCTGGGGGAACTGTCTCGCCCACTTTACAGATAAGGAGATGGAGTCTCAGAGAATGGACTTGCCGAGGTCAGCGCATCCGGTGGGTGGCAGAGCCAGGATTTGAACCCTGGTCCTTCTCTCCAAAGCTAAGACCCTTAGAAGAGACAGGACCAGGGAGCAGAAGCAGTGGGGCTAGGAAACTGATGGGCTCTGTCTGGAGGGGACCCCGAGGAACCTGTACCTTGATCATCAAAAGCGTGAGTCAGCTCATGGCCCACGACGACGCCAATGCCACCAAAGTTTAAGGCCCTGGAAGGAGACACAAAGTGACAGGAAGGTCTCAATAGGGCCTCTGGCTCCTGCCCCATTATATGACCCTCACTTCCTGCACCTGAGATGCGGCAGAGTCTCTCAGGGCTCTGTGTGGACACAGCCCTGGAGACAGTGGGAGGCGGGGCAGTCTAAGGAAGCCAGCTGTGCCTTCTGGGTGCCATGCACCGTGCTGGATGCTCTACAGAACCCCGTCCCCTTCAGTGGTCTCAGTAGTTAGGCTTTAAAGCAAGGAGCCTGGGAATGGGCCAAGCACCACACAGTCATTGTGAGTGTGGATTTCACTTCTAGGACAGCGGCCTCCCCCCTGCCAACTCCCAGCTCCAACTGCTTTAAACCGCAGTAAGCAGCAATATTTCCCCACACAGGGCTCGGGACTTCACGACGGTGCCTCATTCCCCACAGCACAGCAACTTTCAACCCCGAAGACCCCTGGAGGGAAGGCAGGGGAGGGGGCTGCTTCCCTCTGCACCATCGCTGCGATCCTAGGCCGCCTGGGCCACTGGGGCGCAGATGGCTCAGTGACATGGCTGGGCAGAGTCAGCTGCGGACACAGGGCTGGGCTGAGCACTGGGGGAAACAGTTGGGGTGACAGCGCCAGAAGCAACTTACTTGGGTGATGAGCGGGTGTAGAAGGGTGCCTGCAGGATCCCAGCTGGAAACACAATCTCGTTCTTGGTAGGCGAGTAGTAAGCGTTCACCATGGGAGGGGTCATGCTCCACCTGCAAGCAACAGGTGCGTGAGAGCCCAGGTGCAGAGTCTCCCAAATGTGGGCTCCCCTTGACCAGGGCCCAAGTGCTCACAAGCACAAGGTCACTGTTTTTGAGGGGGAAACTAGAAAACACCTGCATGTCTGTAAGTCGATGACATCACATCAGACGGTGCAACACCAAGGCCCACAGGCAGCCAGAGGCAGAATCATATATTGAAATGATGTTATTTATTTATTTTTTTTAATTCTTTCTTTTTTTAGTTGTAGGTGGACAGAATATTTTTATTTTGTTTTTATGTGGTGCTGAGGATCGAACCCAGTGCCTCACGCATGCTAGGCGAGCACGCTACCACTGCGCCACAATCCCAGTCCCTGAAATGATGTTATTTTTGAGGCTTGAAATGTGTCTAGCAGCAGTTCTAAAGTGTGGTGTGTGGACAAGAAGGAGTCCCCAAGATCCTTTGGGGGATCTATGATGTCCAAACTATTTTCATTATAATATTAAGACATTATTTGAGCTAGGCGCAGTGGCGCACGCCTGTATTCCCAGCACTTTGGGAGGCTGAGGCAGGAGAATCACGAGTTCAAAGCCAGTCTCAGCAACGGCGAGGCGCTAAGCAACTCAGTGAGACCCTGTCTCTACATAAAACACAAAATAGGGCTGGGGATGTGGCTCAGTGGTTGAGTGGCCTTGAGTTCAATCCCTGGTACCAAAAAAAAAAAAGCAACTGTGGGTGACACTGTGACCTCCTGGGCAGGAAGTCAGGCAAGTCCTAGTGGTCACCTGCTTCTTTGCCAGTAGGTGCTCCAGCAAACACAAGCCAGAGGGGGCTGGGATTATAGCTCAGTGGTAGAGCGCTTGCCTCGCATGCGTGAGGCATTGGGTTCGATCCTCAGCACCACATAAAAATAAATTAAAGATACTGTGTCCATCTACAACTAAAAAAAAATATTTTTTTTAAATTTTTTTTTTCTTAGTTGTTGATGAACACAATGTCTTTATTTTATTGCTTTATATGTGGTGCTGAGGATCGAACCCAGGGCCTCACGCATGCGAGGCAAGCGCTCTACCGCTGAGCTACAATCCCAGCCCCTAAAAAAAAATATTTAAAAAAACAAAAAACAAAAAACAAAAACAAGCCAGAGAGTTATTTTCATTTACAACACCCATGAAAAAGTAGCCTAATTATTAATTCCATTAAATCTAGACCCTTAAGTGCCAGCCTTTTTAATACCCTGTGTGACCAATTGGGAAATACCCGTGCAGTGCTGCAGATCTCTTCATGAAACACCTATCATTCTCTCAGGGTGGCAGAACGGCAGTGGAATTTGGATGTGGGCAGACATTTTCTTGAAAATGAAAAAGGAAGCTTAGCACCTCAAGGGAAATAATTCACACCCATTTGTTGCCAATAACAAGAATCTGAAGTTTAAAAAAAGAAGAAGTTTCAAAGAAAAATTAAAATTCTGGAAAACTTGTATTGAGCATCATGAATTTGATAGCTTCCCAGTACTTTAAGACTTTTCTCAGGATATTATGATATTAACAAATGTGGATTTTTTTCTTATTAACAAATGTGGATTTTTTTCTTTTTCTTCCTTTTCTTTTTCTTACTTTTTTTGCTGTAGTACATGAGTGGAAAATCTGTAAATCTTAGTGAACAACTATTTCCTTCCTTCCTTCCTTCCTCCTTCCTTCCTTCCTTCCTCCCTCCCTCCCTCCCTCCTTCCCTTCCTTCTTCTTTTTCTTTTTGGTACTGAGGATTGAACCGACAGGAGTATAACTACTAAGCTATATCCTCAGCCCTTTCTAAAAAATTTTTTCTTGTAGTTGTAGATGAACAGAATACTTTTATTTGTTTATTTTTATGTGGTGCTAAGGATGGAACCCAGTGCCTTACACAAGCTAGGTAAGTGCTCACCCACTGAGCTACAGCCTCAGCCTCCCAGCCCTTTTTTAATATGTTATTTAGAGACAGGGTCTCGCTGAGTTGCTTAGGGCCTTGTTAAGTTGCTAAGGCTGGTTTTGAACTCGTGATCCCCCTGCCTCAGCCTCCCCAGCTGCTGCAATTACAGGTGTGTGCTCCCATGCCCAGAAAACCACTATTTTCCAAAGAACTAATGCATGATGTTGGAGTCATGACTGTGTAAAAGATCCATTCAAAGTGCAAGACACGGGGCTGGGGTTATGGTGCAGCGGTAGCGTGCTCACCTGGCATGCGTGAGGCACTGGGTTTGATCCTCAGCACCACATAAAAATAAAATAAAGATATTTTGTCCGCCTACAACTAAAAAATAAATGTTTAAAAAAAAAGTGCAAGGGGCTGGGATTGTGGCGCAGTGGTAGCGTGCTCACCTAGCATGCGTGAGGCACTGGGTTTGATCCTCAGCACCACATAGAAAAAATAAAATAAAGATATTCTGTCCATCTACAACTAAAAAAATAAATAAAATTTTTTAAAAAAGTGCAAGACAGATCAATGATTTTAGTGTACAAGGTATGAAAAGTTCATGAATAAATTTTCAGATTTTCCACATTGTATTAATCTTTTCTTGCTTCCTTCCTTCCTTCCTTCCCTCCTTCCACCTTTCCTTCCTTTCCTGAGGACTGAACCCAGGGGCACTCTATCACTGAGCTTCATCCTCAGCCCTTCTTTTTTACTTTACTAAGTTGCCCAGGCTGGCCTCGAACTTGGGATCCTCCTGCCTTAGCCTCCTGGGTAGCCTGGATTACAGATGTATACCACTGTGCCTGGATAGAAGACAAAGTTTAAGTGAAAAATTTTAATCTAAAATTTAAAAATCCAGGGGCTGGGGTTGTGGCTCAGTGGCAGAGCACTTGCCTAGCATGTGTGAGGCACTGGGTTCAATTCTCAGCACCACATATAAATAAATGAATAAAATAAAGGTCCATCAACAACTAAAAAAATATTTTTAAAAAATTTAAAAATCCAGGTAAATTGGCACTAATGTCTGTGCCATATTCTAAAGGCAAAGGCTCACCTAACTTGTGTGTTTATGATGGGAAACAGATGTTTGAACTTTCACTGCCCAGAAGAGGGCGCCAGAGGCAAAGAGGAGTTGCTTTCACATTTCCTGAGATTTACCCCACAAATGTTTCAGGAATGGAGGGAGCACTGTCTGAGGCCTAGTACTGGGCTGACTTTCCTGGGGAGACCATTTTAAGAAGATAGGTCTTGCTCCAGATAATTCTGACTTAAGCTCTAGGGTAGAAGTTAAGCTATATTCAGGTGCAGTGGTGCACACCTGGGATCCCAGCAATTTGGGAGGCTGAGTCAAGCTGATCGCATGTTCAAGGCCAGCCTCAGCAACTTAGTGAGGCTCTAAGCAACTTAGTCAAAATCTGTCTTAAAATTAAAAAAAAAAAAAAAAAAAAAAGGGCTGGAAAGGTAGCCCAGTGATAAAGCACTCCTGGGTTCAATCCCCAGTATCCCTCCAAAACAAACAAACAAAACCAACAACAACAAAACTTCAGGAGGCAACACACACACATTTTTGGCAGTGCTGGGGAGGGCACCCAGGGTCTCGAGTACTAGGCAGGTACTTTACCACTGAGCTGCACCCTCATCCTAGGAGACTATTTTTGAAACTGCTCCCCAGGGGACCCTGATGCATGGTGGAATTTGCAGTGAACTGATTGCTTAGTTATCAGGGCCCATCTAGAACCTTCCCCAGGCCTCAGTGGGACAATGGGGGACATGCCTCCTGAGAAACCACTGCTGTTTGTAGGAGTTATGGGGACACTTGCCCTTGCAGAGGGCCTCCTCTTAGGGCCGGGCTCCCCCCACAGGTTCTTACACTGGATTGCTACAATGACCCAAGAACCAGTTCCCTTCCATTCTACTTTGCAGATAATGAAATGAAGGCTCTGAAGCTGGGATGTGTTGCCAGGCCCACTCAGCCTCACAAACCAGGTTCACTCTGCAACATGCTGGGCACTGCAGCACACAGACCGGGGCCCGTCCCGGCCCCTGCCCTTTTTTTTTTTTGGTACTAGGGATTGAACCTAGGCGCACTTAACCACTGAGCCACATCCCCAGCCCTTTTTGGTATTTTATTTAGAGACAGAGTCTCACTGAGTTACTTAGTGCCTTGCTTTTTGCTGAGGCTGGCTTTGAACTTGGAATCCTCCTGCCTCAGCCTCCCAAGCTGCTGTGACTGCAGGCATGGGCCACCACACCCGGCAGCTTTTGATTTCTTAATTTGAAAAGTGGAATAACAATATCCACTCCTAGAAGGATTCTGTGACTGCTGCACCTGGCAGTGGGTCAGGAAGGCAAGCTTGGGGGGGTGCATCCCCCTGGTGGGGAACCAGTGCCTTCCTGGCTGGGCCCGGGGGGACTCACTGATCTCTGTTGGGGGCTTTCCTGAGCTGGTCAGCGGTGACCCTCCACGAGAAGTTGAAAAATCGCATGGCGTTCTCAAAGTAGAGGTCTGGAACTGCGGTGTACTAAAGAAAGCAGAGACACAGGATTGGAGCATGCGAGGGTGAGGGACAGCAGCAGGGCAAGGCTGGAGCGTGGGCTCGGGGCTGCAGGCTGAGCTCTCCCGTAGGCCTCTAACCTGAGGGGCCCCAGCATTCACTTTCCTTCAGGCGCCTGATAGTGTCACAGTGCTGCATGAGGCCTGGGCAGTGGTTCCTGGGCCTTGGGCAAGAAGTATCTCCATCACTGTTCTGCGGAACTGTGATAACGGTGTGTTTCATGCCCACATGGTAGACTCTGATGACAGGTGGCTACAGAGCATCTCAAATGTGCTTTAAGTGTAACTTAAATTTTAATTAATTAAATAGCCCTCCATGGCTAGTAGCTATCGTATTGGACAGCATAGATTTAATGAACCAAGCTGGAATCTATTTCTGAAATGTCAAGGAAGAGGCATTACCACAACACCCCACCACTGGACGCAGCCTCTCAGCTCCTGACAGGTGCAAAGCTCTCAGATCTTTATAGCTATACCAAAGGGCTTTGGTAAAACACTGGGCCCGCAGGGGCAGGCCTCTGATGCTGTGGGCCCTGTCTGGGCCATCTCCAAGAGACCCTGGGTCTTGCATCATGATGACCCTGAGGTGTCTTAAATTATTCTCAAGGAACAGGGCTGCGGGATGAGTCCCCTATTCTCAGAAGTAATTTTAATATTCTTAGGTTTTAAATAGAATCATGATGAGAGGTTATTATAATTTCAAAAATGCCTGAATTTCACTCACGAGAAGCAATGAAACTTTATCATTTGGGCAAAATCACAGTCCCCTTAAAGGAATGACGTGCTGGGAATTCTGACAGGAGGGAGGCAGTGATGACCTGTGCTGCCTCAGTGAGGGTTAAACCTGCATTTGGGATCCATGCTTTCTCTTTCCCCTCTGCATTTCAAGGTCAAAATTTGAGGTCCAAGGTTTCTTTGAGGAGGTTGGGGAAGGACCCGAAGACAGGCGGCAATTCTGGTGGCAGGAGCAGGGGTTGTGAGGGGCTTCACTTTTCATCCCACCCGTGGTATTTTAGGGTCACCAGTTATCCCTGCCCCTTCTAGGATCTGTTTCCCCCACTCTTTTCCACAGTGCTTGGGTTGAACCAGCTGGAATTGTGATGCTAGGCAAGCGCCCTCCAGCGGAGCTCCTCCCCCATTACTCTCCGCTCACCCGATGGAGCTGACCATTTCTGGTGGTACACGCAGCGCGTGTTCTGGTAATGGCCCCTGGATGTTGCCTGACGGTAGCTCCAGCAACCCAGGAGATGAAAGAGCAGGGAATGGCTTCTTTGTACCCACCTCAAACCCCACCTCACATCGCCCGGGATGCCACAACAGCCTCCCTGCCTCTAGCACCCATGGGCACCCAGCCCTGCCTTGGCCCCACCCCAAGTGGGCACTGGGATTGCAGGATGGAAGCCACTCACGTCGTTGAACACTTTGTCCAGTTCCTTGGGGTCCATAATGAAATTGGGGTAGCCTATCATGTTGTAGATGGCATCTGCCTGGATGGGAGGAACAGAGGAAGTGAGTACCCGCAATGCTGGCCGGCTGGCCCCAGCTCCGTGGGCTCTGGGCTCAGGGTCAGGTCAAGGGGAGGGGGGACCAGGCTCCTCCCGCTAAGGGCTGTCACATCTTTTTTGGGGAAAGATTCTCCCCTTGCCTAACTTATCTTTTGGGTTTCTAATTAAAATGTTACTTCCCCACGGGAAGCTGCTATGGTCTCAATGTACCCTCAAAGTTTAAGTGTTGGAAACTCAACCCCCAGTGCTGTTGCACCAGGGGGCGGGGGACCTTTGGGAGGCGATGAGGTTCTGAGGCTCCACCCCCCATGTGGATTAATGCCACTGCTGGGGGGCTGGGCTAGCTGAGGAGGGAGCGGGCACCACAGTGGCTTGGTCCACCTGTTGCATGTGCTCTCTGGCCTGTCCACCTTCTACCAAGGGATATGTGACTATGGGCTTCGGGCTGTCCCCCCAGCCTGCTAGCCTGGTCACAAGGGCAGCATCTATGCATGCCCAGGGGACAGGCTGGCCTCTCCCTGCCCGCTCTGTCTGTCTGCTGCTCTCGCCCTGTGCAGGAAGCCGCAGGGGTCGCAGCTCCTGGGCGGCCCCACCTTCTCCTTGGCTGATTTCCGGGTGTCTTCATCCATCCACTTCAGCGTGCTCAGGCTCTCTTCAAATGCTTTCTTGATCTCCAGGATTATCTCGCTGGCCTGAGGAGACAGAGCTGCACCGTGAGGTCTGGGCACTGGCCCCGGCGCCGGATGCAACCAGTGCCCCAGGCAGGACGACACCAGGCCAGAGGTCAGACTGAGGTTTGGCTCAAGGCCTCAGGTTCTGCACAGCTGGGCTAAGAGGGCGGCCACAGCCGTGCTTCCAGACTGTGTTCCTAACACGGATATCCTGCGAGATGAGACTGGCCTTCTGCGAACAGGGCTCTGCCGTCAGACAAGCACGCACACGCCTTGGGGAAGCGGAAAAGTCGGCTGCAGGACTTTCCAGAGCCTGTAACATGAAGTGCCCTGAGACTCTTTTGGCGATGTCTAGACTACATGGCCTCTCTCAGACTGATGGGATCACAGGATTCCTTTTTGATGGGATATAGCTTTAAAATACCGAGAACTTGATCTGAGGAGCAGTGTCAGAAATGCCACGCTCACTCTGGTGACAAGTGGCAGCTCTCGAGGGTGACGATGCATAGGCAGACCTGGGGCCAAAGACGGAAGATGATGGAAGATTCTGGGGGAGGGGAAGGCGGAGCTTCAGCACAGCAAGAGCCGTGGGGCTGGGGGCAGACAGACCTGGACTCCGATTCTCCCTCAGCAGACCTGAGGTGCAGTGCTGCCCCCCGACTCAGATACTCACCACGCCAACAACACTACTAGTGACAAATACCGTGGCGGTGATATGATCGCTGCCACTTACTGTGGCTTATTTTGTGCCACGTGTTCTTTACATGTAGCATCTCATTTAACACCCCCCTGAAGAAAGGACAGCCCCACCTCCATGTCCCAGGTGAGGGGAGAACACTGCCCAAGTCACCCAGCCAAGTGACAGAGCCAGAATCCGAGCTGGGGGCTGGCTGTCTCCCCAGCATTTAGCCATGATGGTCCTCTGCCTGTCCAGAATAATTCTGTCACCCATGGAATAAGAAAAATGTCACTTCCAGGTCAACATTATCTGGAGGGGTCCTTCACAGCCCTAGGAGGGGGAGATGGCTATAGTAACCTCGTGGGGTCACCGGGAAGATCAAATTACACAGACAACCAGACTGGCACTCAACAACAGAGGTTATTACGAGTCACGTCCTGCAAGCCCTGGGAAAACAGGCCTCTGAGTTAAAGCAGGACCCAGGATCCTCTGGTCTGGAGTAGGGAAAGCCCAGAGCAGAGTGGAGTGTGGGCTTTCAGGTTCCAGAGGGGCCCAGCAGAGGCAATGCCAGCTCCCTGTCCACACGGGAGGTACTTACTATGTTCTTGCTGTCCTCGGCGAAGGTCGCTTTGACAAACATGGGGCCCAGGGCGAAGCCCAGGTTGTTTTCTGTGTCACTCACACAAAACTTCCAGCGAGGAAGGCAGGTCTGGAAAACACGAGTGTGAAGGGTCACCGGGCCCTAGTCCTCCTGCCAATGCCTGCCTGGGAGATGGCGCCGTAGGGGGCCCGTGCTTCCCTCCAGCCTCCAGGGAGACGGGCCTCTTCTGACAGCCGAAGTTACTTTGGGCCATAGCCACCCCTCACGGCCACCACCTACTGGTTCCTGAGTGCCAGCTTCTGTGCTGGCACTTCACAAAGGTCTGCTGCTGAGCCACCAAAATGCCCCTAGGGGGCAGGGATGGGCTGTTGGACAAATGAAGAAGCAAACTCATCAAGGGCAGTCGCTGGTCCAGGGTCCCCTAGTAGGTGACAGAAGGCAGGGTGCCACAAGGATGGGAACTCAGACACGCCTGGCCCTCCATCTGCTGCTCCGGCCTACCCGACTCTGTCCTGCCTCCTGGAGGACACAAGGAATCTTGGAGGCGGAGAACCTCGGGAAGTTGCCTGTCTACCTGAGCAACAGGAAACCTTCCCGGAAGGCCAGGGCCCCAGCCCCATTTACGGCCTGTTAGAAAGAGAACAGCCACAGTGACACCACAAAAATTTCAATGTGGCTTTTTTTTTTTTAAATGTGGTGCTAGAAATGGAGCCCAGGGCCTTGCACATGCTAGGCAAGCACCTTACCACTGAGCCACATCCCAGCCCTATTTTGTGTTTTATGTAGAGACAGGGTCTCACTGAGTTGCTTAGCGCCTCGCCATTGCTGAGGCTGGCTTTGAACTCGCGATTCTCTGGTCTCAGTCTCCCAAAGTGCTGGGATTACAGATGCGCACCACTGTGCCCGGGCCCGGTCTTTTCTTATATTTCATTTTGAGACAGGGTCTCACAATGCTTGTTGCCCAGGCTGGCCTTGAACTTGCAATCATCCTGCCTCAGCCTCCTGAGCAGCCTGGATTACAGGCGTGTGTTGCTATGCCGGGCTTGGGTTGGTTCTTCCTCCATCTCACCTACAAGCACCACTAGTCCACAGGACATCTCAGTGTGAACCAGGAATGGTCCTTAGGCTACAGCTCTGGAGCACTGATTGATCAAGAGTCCCAGGAGGGTTTCAGCCCCACTGGCCCCCTGCCCGGCCATCCCTCTGTGGACAGTGTGCACGACCAGGCATGATGACCCTCCTTCGGTAAACAGGTCCTGCTGTAGGGTCCTCTTAACCCTGAAGAACAGGTGTGACAGCCATAGCACTCGGGGCGGCCTGATTCAGACTAGCCCTACTGCAAACTACCCAAATGCCCATCGGCAGACAGATGGATAAACAAAATGTGGTGTTTTTATACAGCAACATACCACTTGGCAACACAGAAGGCCCAGCTACTCAGATGCCAAAGCATGGTGGGTTCTACAGACTCGCTGAGCAAGGCGGCCAGGCAGGGAGGGTAGGACTCAGGCCGCCCCACCTGCATCGCCTTGGGGGACACGGGGAAGGGGCCCGAGAGAATGCTGGATAACTGGGTCATGGAAAGGGTCTCTCTGACTTGGGGTGGTGGTCACAGGCACAACTTCATTTGTCAGAAACCAACGAGCTGCATCCTGAACCCTTACTCTAGGTATAAGTGTGTGCATGTATTTTTTTTTCAGTACTGGGGACTGAACCCAAGTATTCTATCACTGAACTACATCTCAAAATTTTATTTTGAAACAAGGTCTTGCTAAGTGGTCCGGGCTGGTCTTGAACTTGTGATCCTACTTCAGCTTCCCGAGTCACTGGAATTACAGGACTGTGCCACCATGGCCGGTATACTGAATACTTGATTGTATGTAAATTATGACTTAGTTTAAAAAAATTTTTTTTTCTAGGCAAGAAAGAAGGGAGGGCCATTCTAGTCCCTCTAAGTGTAGTTCCTGGATTCTGCTTAACTGTCCCAACAGCATGTCCATTTCAATGGCTGCTTTCTGCTCCCCTCTCCCTCCTGCCTGTCCCCTGCTGGCCACTGTGCAGCCCACAGCTGGACACAGCCTTCGCCTGGATATGCTGAGGCTGAGCCTTGAACTTTGAGGCTCGGCAGAGGCTATGACTGCTCGCTCGTGGGCAGGTTCTTACTCCTCTTCTCCCCAGCGCCTAGATGAGCCCATTCACTCATATACACATTTGTTCCTGGAGTGATTCCACTGCTCAGGGACTGTGCCAGGTCTCAGCTGAATCAACCGTGGGCCTGCCCTTGAGGACTCTACAGAAATGCCCAGAACATCCAGCAGGAGAGACAGACATGTAGTAACGATGTCAACAGCCGCGACAGCACCGAGCATCTGAGCCCTCGTGGTGCGCCAGCCCCCACCCCCCCAGGATGCTCACAGTAACCCTACAGATTAAGACAGAGAAACGCGGCAGAGAGAGGTTAAGTCACTTGCCCAAAGGGATCACTCAGGGACTAAGTGGCTAAGGTGGGATTGAACTCAGAAAGTCTGGCTCCAGTGACGTCCCTCAAAAAGACCAGGCTGACTGCCTACAAGTCATAAATCTTGAAATGTTTTGGGATGACGAGAAAATCTTTTTGAAAGGAGAAAAGGTCAGGCTGACCTGACAGGTCAGTAAGCGTTCAGCTGACCTGAGGGCCAGCTCTGGGCAGAAAAGGAGTGGCCACCAGGCCCCTGAACGGGCTGTATGACTTTTAGCCTCTTCACTGTAATGCAGGGAGCACTCAGCAAGGAGCAGGAGAGGGGTTCCTCAACCCTCCAAGAACTGGCGAACTGTAAGCAGGTGACGCCGAGGACAGCCAGCCAGTGGAGGCTCCTGCCTTTGGGACTGACTTTACAGCTTGAGGGTAAGGAGATAAGGAGACCAGGGATCAGTTTTCACAGATGGGAAGACTGAGTCCCTGCCCCATTTAAGTGACTTGCCCAAGGCTGTGTGGTAAGAAGCAGAACCTCACACTCAAATCTCTGGCCCGCATTCTATGCTGTTTCCTTACACCACGCTCCATCCCTGCAAGGAACACTGAACTCGCTGCTGCTTTATTTGGTAGAGGGAAGCCACTCACAAGCGACCTGTGAGATGAGGACAGGAGCTATTCTACACTGCAGATGGCAAAACAGAGGGACAAAAATTCTCCAAGGTTGCACAGCAGACCAGACTTGCTCTGCGTCCAGAAGCAGCCACAGTGGAGGAAGCTAGAGGTTAAGACGGGAGGCGCAGCACCCTCCATCCCTCAGCCCTGGGCCAACCTCCATCCTGCCTGGCCTCCCTGTGTTCCACTTGCCTGAGTAATGTCAGGGTACCACTGGGCCTTGGCCACAGAAGTCATCTGCATCTTTGTGTCACAAAGGCAAACACAGAGACAAGGCCCAGAAGAAGGTGGCTGAGAGGAACCCGGCTACAGAGCACTTTGGACCTGGCCTGGGGAAGCTCATGCTAGTAACTATGGTACTAGGGATTGAATTCAAGGGCACTCGGCCACTGAGCCACATCCCCAGCCCTATTTTGTGTTTTATGTAGAGACAGGGTCTCACTCAGTTGCTTAGCGCCTCACCATTGCTGAGGCTGGTTTTGAACTCGCAATTCTCCTGTCTCAGCCTCCCTAAGGGCTGGGATTACAGGCTTGTACCACCACACCCAGCTTAGTAATTAGTTTTAATGGTGGTAAAATACACAGAACATAAAAGTGACCGTCTTAACCACCTTCAGGTGTGCAGCTTAGCAGTGTCAAGGACGTTCTCATTGGGGTGCAACCCATTTCCGGAAACCTTTTCACTGCATAAATCTGAAACGATCCTCACTTGACAATAGTTCCTTCCCACCCTCCCCGGAGCCCTTCGCCATCTGGGGAAGTTCAGTTTTCACTCTTGCCCTGCAGAGCCGAGGCTGCAAGGGGCAGCAGAGCCAGGGGTGTGGCTGCGGATTCAGAGGTGCCATGTGTGCGAGCCCACTCTCCACTCAGGGGTAACTTGGAACAAGACCTTTTCCCTCGGTTTCCTCATCTGAAACACGAGAGCTAGTAACAGTAGCTAACACGCAGAGCCGTTGCAGGGAGCTGGTGAGAGAACACCTATAAAAAGAAAATATCCACGCTCTGGAGGCTGAGGCAAGAGGATTGCAAGTTTGAGGCCAGTCTGGGCAACTTAGGGAGATGCTGTCTCAAAATAAAATAAAAAGGGCTGAGGATGAAGCTCAGTGGTAGAGTACCCCTGGGTTCAATCCCAACGCGCACGCGCGCGCACACACACACACCCGGCCCGTAACTCTCTAGGCAGACTGTATGTGGTTGTTATGACCAGCAGCAGCAAGGAGCTGAAAGTACTAGACGGTGTGGCCAAGGGACCTAGAAGCTTGGCTAGTTCTTTGATGGGGGACTTGAGAGAGTCCCTTTACCTCCCCGTGTCTCAGTTTCCTCATCTATGACCCAGGAGGGTAAAGGCTAAAGTAGGAAAGTGCTCCACATACAGAGTGGCCTCTGTGACCACCATCCTGGGACCTGGTCAGAACTTCTTGTATAAAATCCCTAGAAGGCCAAGGGCTGCTGGGGACAGAATTCAGGCCTTGGCCACATCTGTGACTCAGAACCAGTTCAAGGTAGGAGCAGGTGAGTGGGAAGGTGGGCCAGCTATGCAAGGGCAGCCAAACTGTCACTTTTCCTGGCCTTCCCTGAAAGGCAGGTGGCTCTTGGGACCAAGGTCCAGTGTGCCTTGGAAGCTTCCCTGGACAGAAGCAGGGCTTGCTGCCCTCACCTTCTCTCTCAGCACCTTCCTGCCAGAGGTGTTGGGAGAGAAAAGGAGAACTTTCTCAGGATGAACTCGAAGCTGGAGGCAGAGCCCACCTCCTGCCATCCCTGCCCACCCATCTGGCCCCGCCCATTCTGCTGGACTCGGGAGGCTGCGAGGGGGTGGGGGGTTGCACCAGGTCAGCCCCCTGGCCCTCTTGGGGGCTTGCTAGCTCTGTTCTGGGTGGTCTGAAAGCCCAGCTTCCTCTGCTCTGCAGCCGGGGCACTTCCAGCCATTCTCTAGGTCTTTGATGACAGGTCAGCCCTGGCACCTTCCAAGAGGACAGGTCAGCCCTGGCACCTTCCAGGCAGGCAGGGCTCTTGGGCACAGACCCATCCCACCCGTCTTGGTATTCCCACACTGGCCTCGTGGTCTGGCACACAGTAACAGTTCAGCAGGTAACCGTTTGCTGGATGTATACATGAGAGGTGACAGCCGCATTGATGGCATCAGAATTCCTATGGGAGGCAAGCTCCGCAGGCGGGAGGGAGGCCTGGAAGCCTCTTAAAGAAGGACCCTCAGAGATTACGAGGCACCTAAGGTGGGTGGAGCCCACTGGGTCTGGAGATGGGGACTCCAGCTCCCTGAGAGAACACAGTGGTCTGGATCTGGACTGGGGTTCCCTAGACTACAAACAGGGAGGATTAACAGGGAACCCTTGTGAGCAGGCGCTGGTCTAAGTGCTTGATGCTTCTGGGGAAGAAGTAGTAACAGCCCCACCTAGAGTCGCAGTTACCTAAGGAGACCGCTTTCATCACCACCGAGAAGCAGCTGGAAGGAGAGCACAGAAACTATCTTCTACGTACACTAGCTTAGTTGCTAAGACTCCTCTTTGTGCTTTGGCTTGGCATAAGCACCTCCTTCCAGAAGCCTCTGCCCACCCCTGGGGGGCTTAAGTCCCCTCCAGCGTTCCCATGACTCCTCTTCAGTCTCTTCCTAAACTCAAACCTCATAAGTGCCACAGCCCTCTGAGGGTACAGTGCCCCGGGCAGTGCACACAGTAGGCGCTCATCATGAACACTGGAATGTACTGTCAGGCTCACCTTCTTGGTCCCGTACATGACTTCCATGAACTTCTCATCAGCGTCCTGAAAGCGCTGGTCAAGGAAGGAACTTGTTTTCCGCACCAGGTTCCAGATCATGTAGTTGTTCAGCAGGCTGGGGCGAGAGGACCCGCGGGGGTTCAGAAATGCCCTGGGGGCTCCCAAACACAGCCTCACCCCGGCTCCTTTCTAGCCTACCCAGGTGTGGCTGGTGACTGCCCTCTAAGCACATGGAATGTAAGCTCTTCAGGTAAAGCCAGGTGCTCCACCACAGGACCCCGTTTCTACTGCAGTCACTTGCATACCAGCAGTGCTCAATAAATGCTGTTGCTTAGCTGCTTTGTGTCTGGAAGCTGGGAAGCCATTGCACAAAGACTCGCCCTGATGGTGTACTATAGGGCTGGAGTGGGGAGGGGGTTGTCATTCCATGCTGGAAGGCCAGACAGGAAGTGGGGGCCTAAGAACAGGAGGGGGAGGAAAGGAAGCTCTGGCCAGCCAGGTTTCCAGGAATGACAGCTCCCACTGTCCCACTCGCAGGGCACAGGGAACCTACTTGTCTGTGACTGAGTCATGTTTGCAAACATGTTACCTTAGCATAAAGATATTCACTATATTGACACCTGAATCACCCTGAATGTTTGAAAACGGGAGGGGGTCGTAAATATTGTATATATAGTTGATGGGATACTATGCAACTATTAAAATGATCCTCACAGAGAGTTTGGGATGGCATGGGGAAAACACTCATGATAAAAGTCAAGGCTGGGCTGGGGTTGTGGCTCAGTGGTACAGCACTTGCCTAGCATGTGTGAGGCACTGAGTTCGATCCTCAGCACCACATAAAAATAAATAAATAAAAGTATTGTGTCCATCTACAACTAAAAAAATATTAAAAAAAAAAGTCAAGGTAAGGCTGGGCATGGTGGCACATGCATGTAATCCCAGAAACTTGGGAGGCTGAGGCAGGAGGATCTCAAGTTCATAGCCAGCCTCAGCAAAAGCAAGGCACTAAGCAAATCAGTGAGACCTTGTCTCTAAATAAAATACAAAATAAGTCTGAGGATGTGGCTCAGTGGTTAAGTGCCCCTGGGTTCAATCCCTGGTGATAATAATAATAAAAATTATAATAATAATATTGATAATAATAAGTCAAAGGAAAAGTAGATTATACACTAGTCACATTAATGGGAAAAAAGAATGATGGATTGGAAACCTCCCCCTCACACCTTATCTCCCTGATATGCACACACATAAACACCCCCCCCACATAATCAAGAGTAGTATTTTCAGTAATTTTACATTATTTCCTATTTTTCTGTACTTTTCAACATTTAAATTTAAATTTAAATTTAGCCTTTAAATTTTAAAAATATAAGTATTAACCAAAAGTCATGGGTGACATTTGCTGAGTTCCGTTATGTGCCAGGTGCTGTGTTGAAACACGAATTGTTTCGTGTGACTTTCACGAATCCCCTGCATGGTAGGTGCTATTTGCATCCCCATCTTATGGATGACAGTATGACCCTGAGAAAGGACAAGGGACCTGCTCCCAGCTACAGAGCTGGTCCGAGGGCAGCCAGGATTTGAACCTGCCCTTGGGACCAGCATGCACTGCTGCCTCTCAGGGAAGCCCACCAGGGTGCTCTGTCCTGAGTCCGGCTGGTCTGCCATCTCCTGTCCCCGTCCTGCCCAAGCAGAGGGCCGCCCGCCCCTCACCATCTGTCGGTGCTGTTGATGAGGGTGGACACCTGCCCCAGGTACTCCTTGTCGTAGACCACAATAGGCTCCGTCTCGTTGATCTCCACGGGGTGGAAGATGGCGTTGAGAAAGGGCAGCCAGTTGATGGCGGGTGCCAAGGTCTGCAAGGGAAGAGGACAAGGTGAGGCTGGAGGGTGGCTTCTCCTCAGCCCTGTCCCCAGGGCACTCCTCCGAAGGCATCATTGTGCCTTCTCCCTGTGACCAAGGAGAGAGCGCCGTGCTGACGGAGCGCCAGGCAGGGGCTGGCCGACTCCTCAGCGCTGCTGTGGACAGCGTTCTCGGGAGCCAGACAGCAAAACCTCATCTGCAGGGGAACCGGGATGGAATGACAGGCCGCAGCTCAGCAAGGACAGCAGCCGCCACCACTCACCATGCCCTTCCGATGCGGCATGTGCTCCTGCAAAGCACTCACATGTTTTATCCCAACTGACCGAGCAGTGGCAACAATCATCCCCATTTACAGAGGAAGACACCGAGCCTCAGACCTCCAACAGTTAAGAACTGGGAGCTGGGGGCTGGGATTGTGGCTCAGTGGCAGAACGCTTACCTCACATGCATGAGGCACTGGGTTCGATCCTCAGCACCACATAAAAATAAATAAAATAAAGATATTGTGCCCATCTACAACTAAAAAAAAATTAAAAAAAAAAAAAAAGAATTGGGAGCTGGACTGGGCTCCTAGTCTAGCTGCCTTGCTCAGGAACTGTGCAACCTTTAATACGTTAATGTGCCCCTCTGTGCCTTGGTGCCTCCTGTGAGAAACAGGGATCATCATGACAAGGGACCTCATGTATCTGGTAACTGGGAGGATCACACACAGGAGCCAGTGCTGTCCTACTCAACGCAGGTGTCGGTAGCAGCAGTCTGCTGCAGAGGGTCCAACATCCAGGAAGGCCAGCATCGCGGGGTGTAAACCCAGTGGTTCACAGGTGAGGCTGCCGAGGTATGGGAGCTGGAAGACCAAAATCAGTGACAACCTGCAGCAAGAGGGAAGAGGCCCGCAGCTTGGCCCACACACACATCAGGCCAGTGGCTGTTTTGTTTGTTTTAGGGGGGTATTGAGGACTGAACTCAGGGCCACTTTACCACCGAGTCACAGTCTCAACCTTTTTTATTTTGAGGCAGCTACGTTGGCCGTAGCAAGTTGCTGAGGCTGGCCTAGAACTTGTGATCCTCCTGCCTCAGCCTCCTAAGCCTCTGGGATTATAGGCATGCACCATCATGCCCAGCGGTGGCTCTGTTTTAAGGTGACTGAAAATGAGACCCTGTATGCAGGGCTTTCCAAAGGGAGACCCTCAGCTTTTCATAACTGTCAGCTCCCAACAGATCTCACTTTCCCTTGGGCACCCCAAGGTGCCCTGCTGCTCAGAGCTCTCTTTCCATAACACCTCCGCATCCACTGCCAGGATCTCCCACGGCAGCCTCCGGCCATGGGAGCTATCCCTCTTGAGGTTCCAGATATTGTTTTGCTTGTTATTACAAAGCTCTACAACTTTTTAAAAATAAATTATGGTAAAATATGCTGCATACTAGTAATCCCAAAAACCCAGGAGGCTGAGGCAGGAGAATCGCAAATTCAAGGCCAGCCTCAGCAACCTAGCAGGACCCTGTCTCAAAATGAAAAATAAAAAGGGCTGGGGATGTGGCTCATCCAGCCGCAGATTGCCTTTTGCAAGACTGGAACGCTGTGCTTTCAACTTCCCACCCCTACTAGTCCCCACAAAGTCACCACTCACTCCGCTTCTGTCTAAGTCTGGCACTTGCCCGAGCGGCCCCACTTTAGTGCGAACACACAGGATCTGGGCTTCAGTGCTGGCGTGTGTCCCTTGGTGCCACCTCCTCAAGCAGAGCTGTGCAACGTGAATGTCTGCTCTGGCCCTGCATTCCCCACGTGCCCAGTTATTTTTAGTGTGCAGTTTTACAGAACACGAGGCTTTGGGCTACAGATCTTGTATTTGAGCAAAGACGCCTGTACATGTCAATCACTTGGATGGGCACCTGCACTTAGCCAGCAATCCCAGCAATTACGATCATTGCTCAAGATCTTCCAAAAGTGGCCCTGGGCCTGGCAGATTTCAAACTCTATTCTCATGAAAGAGAAAATGTAAGACAAATAAAGGAAGTGAGAAATGCATTCCCTTCCTACAGGAAAACCTACCCATAACGCAACATAAGATCCACCCCCGCCTGCTGGTACAGGCAGTCACAAGACCCCCACGTCACAGAGGCTGAGTTTGCTGATCAAGGAAGGTGATTTTCCCGCGGTTACCTGGTCAACTGTGTGAGTCAAATAAAACCCAGGGCACTCATCTCTGGGTATATTTTAGGGGGTGCTGGGGATCAAACTCAGGGCCTTGTGCAGGCTAAGCACAAGCTCTACCACTGGATGGACATCTTAGCTATTGGAGAGCAAAGAGCTCAAAGGACAAATGAGGCTGGGGATGGGGTGGGGACCAGCTCCCAAAGGCGGCAGTGTGCTGGTGCAAGTCAATGACCAGTTCTCAGAGGGAGCTGATTCGTGTCATCCCTAGGTGAGTGTCCCCACCAAGACTGACACAAAACCCCCACAGGGCTGGGAAGAGAAGTGCACACTGTGCCAGCACAGCCCCGCTGCCCAGCTGTGACATGAGCTGCAAGTGAGCAGACCCAGATCAGAGTCCCCAGCAGGGCAGTCCTCGGGGCATTTTGTATCCTTTCTCTAAAATGTAGTCAGTGATCCTCACCCTGCAGCTGACTCCCCCCATGGCCATGAGCCTTCTCTCTCCCTGGCAGGAGACCCGCAGGCTAATCTTCACATTTCTGTGGCCACAGAATTCAGAGGTGTGCTTATGAAACCTTCAAATTGGGTCCAACAATGAGAGTCACCTGACTGTATGGCCTGGTGGCAGAGACCCTGGGAGAGTAGCCACTGAATGTCACTGCTGACAGGGCTCACGAGAGCTTCACGAACTGCAGGTGGCTGGATCTCTGGTGCAGGCTGAGGCCTTGAGTGGGGAAAGCCCTATGTCAACTGTGTGAGTCAAATAAAACCCAGGGCACTCATCTCTGGGTATATTTTAGGGGGTGCTGGGTTCAAACTCAGGGCCTTGTGCAGGCTAAGCTCAAGCTCTTAGCTTGTGCACCTATGTGCTCATCGCAAATCTGCTCGTTCAGGGAGAGCAGGGGTCCTGAGCAGGGCAATTCTCACGACTCGGAGAAAAAGAGGCAGGTGTCAACACAAGGACTACCACATTCTCGGTCTCTTGCTTTAGTGAACTCCAGACAAACGCGCATGTGGCTTGATCCATCTCCACGGACGCAGCAGTTTTAAAGGACTAGGGCACTCCACCCCGACTCACAATCCCCCGGGCATGCTTGCAAGCTCTGTTGTCCACACCCACGGCCAAGGAGCACCACTGGGCACCAACCAACTAACTCGAACAGGCCTGAAGAGTGGGAAAGACGAAGATGCTTTCAGGCTTCATTTTGGCGAGAGAGATGTCAGAAGATGGAGCTTAGGCCCAAATGGCCTTTGAGGCAAGAGGTCCTAGAAAGGAACGAGAAGGTGCCCCAAGAGCAGCAGAAGGCAGTCTAACTCATGGCTCTGAATCCACACTCCACTTGGGGCTAGCCTGGAACACCATTCCGTACTCCAGCAGGTCTAGCCTGGAACAACGCGTTAAACCTAGAGTACCTTTCCTCGATTCATCCAGAGTAGGAGAAGAAACCAAATCTCCAGCTACCAGAGAAGAAGATACTCTCTGTCCCAGGGTGGAATGATTCAAGTTAATTTAGTGTTAGGGACCTGAGAAATATCACCGATCACAAGAGCATCAGTACCACTGAGAATGATTTCTGTGACATTTCTTTTCTACAGCGCATGTCACTTTACAAAAGGAAATCTCATCCTTTGCTTTATCTTATCGCCTCATAACCTGCAGGCAGGCCAGGCAGATCCTCACACCAGACTCCAGGGGAGTCCAGGGCTTCTTTAAATGTTAGACGTGTATGTTTTTTTCATGCACATGCCTATTTCTCCTGGGTGACATTCCATAGTTTTTGAGCTATTCTCAAAAGACTCCATAACTTATAGTTAAGAGCCACTGTCCCTGGGGAGGGCAGGGGCCGTGTCTCATTCATCTCTGGGCATAGAACACATGTGAGCAAATGAGGAAAGGCCTTTTTACCAGGAAGGAACCAAGGCTCAAGGGGTAGGCTCCTGAGCTGCCAAGGTCACATGGCTCTAGGTATAATCCTCTGACTCCAAGCCCTGGCAGGCACCGTGGGGTCTCTGCCTCTGCTGAAGTCATGACCTTTCCTTTCTTTTTTTTCTTTTTTTTTGGTACTGGGGGTTGAACTCAGGGGCACTCGACCACTGAGCCACATCCCCAGCCCTATTTTGTGTTTTATGTAGAGACAGGGTCTCACTGAGTTGCTTAGCGCCTCGCCGTTGCTGAGGTTGGCTTTGAACTCGCGATTCTCCTGTCTCAGCCTCCCTAAGTGCTGGGATTACAGGCTTGAGCCACTGCACCCGGCTCCTTTCCTTTCTTGCATGGAAGAAGAGAGCAACAGCAATGGGAAGAGGCTGCGGGGGCAGAACCTGCTGGCCACACTAGGCTGATGTCCAGCACTCTGAGCATCACGTCAGCGGCTGTGACCCAAGCGCTCAGGCTGAGCCCCGTGCAGCTGGAGGAAACCAAACCACACTGTGCAAACAGCATCTCCTTCCACCTCCTGGCCTCAGAGTGGAAAACGGTGCCAGATGGTGCCTGACACAGGCTGCTGATCTCCATGACAACCTGCTCGCACCACTCACCCTGGCGCCAACTCCCTGGGGACCCAAGGGGCAGCTGGTGTCACCAGGAGGCTGGGCTCTCTTGCCTCAGCCTAGGTCCTTGCGTGGGCAGCACCTGTGCCTAGGATACCCACAGTCCTCAGGATAAAGTTCAAAGTCCAGGATCTGCTGCATCTGGGGCCAGATGGTGCCCTCCTCCCCCCGCCCAGCAGCTTCCCCAGCTGGACCATGTAGTTCAGGTATCTGGTCAGCACCTGGGACTCAACACTCCCAAACTGCTGCCCACCAGACCAAGGTGAGGCAGGGTCGGCCATAGCCCTGTTCCTGAAGCCAGAGGGCCACACACTTCACCAAGAAAACCCAACAGAAACACGACTTCAGGAGTGAAGCCACAAGCCTCTGCATACACCAGGGTCCCCACAGGGTGGGTGCACAGTGGTCTCCTTAGACTCAGCTTCTCTAGCACCTCCCCACATGGCCTTGGGGGCCCCTCTTCTTTTTTTTTTTTTTTTTTGGTACTGGAGATTGAACTCAGGGGCACTCAACCACTGAGCCACAAACCCAGCCCTATTTTGTGATTTATGTAGAGACAGGGTCTCACTGAGTTGCTTAGCACCTTGCCATTGCTGAGGCTGGCTTTGAACTCGCGATTCTCCTGTCTCAGCCTCCCTAAGTGCTGGGATTACAGGTGTGCGCCACCGCACTTGGCTGGGGCCCCTCTTCTTTTGCCCATAGCACTAGGTAGGGAGACAGATTGTTTCTTTCTTTTTTTTTTTAATATTTATTTTTTAGTTGTAGGTGGACAGAATATCTTTATTTTATTTTTATGTGGTGCTGAGGATCGAACCCAGTGCCTCCCGCATGCTAGGCCAGTACGCTACCACTGCGCCATAACCCCAGCCCCCAGATTATTTCTTAGTAGGGTATCCCCCCTAGACCAGAAGCACAGGAAAGCAAGGCCCAAGGTGACTCCATATACATCTGTCAGATGGAGGAGGAAAAAGGGGCAGGAACTGGTACTCTCCCTGAAGGAAGAGGGAATGGATGGGAGAGAAGTGGGGAGAAGGCAGGTCAATGGAGGAGCGGGGTCCACCCCAGCAGAACAGCAAGGTCCACCAGGCGTTCCTGCCTGAAGGCAAGAAACAGGGAGATGGGCGGGGCCACTCTGCTGATTCCTCTGAGACCACGCAGGCCCAGGACAAGCTGGTCAGCAATAGTGCAAGGACCAGAAAGAGGCAACCAGTTGGCAATCCGCTCCAGGTTCTGGAGGCCTGAGCAGCCACCAGGGGGCAGCCTTCAGCAAGGCTGACCTACAGAGGGGACAGCAGGCCTCTGGTCAGTCACACCAGTTACAGAAAGTGCAGGTCTGACTTCCAGTTACGCCTCCGGGATATTGCTGTGGGCCATGGTCAAGAGCTGAGCTCCAGTAAGCCAAGCCTGAGTCCAAGGCGGCCCTCAGGAGCCTCTGGCCCTGACCACGTCTCTTAAATCTCCTGGCTCAGAAAAGGGAGAAGCAAGCACAGAATCCACAGCTCACGTTTACACAGTGCTTGGTGCTGGGTGAGCTGGGAATACCTCGTCCACGTGAGCTCTTACTGTCACAGCCACAGGGCTGCTAGGGAAATACTGTCACACAAAGCAGCCCAGCGAGGGCAAGAGCTTAGCTCTGGGGTCACTTTCTACTCTGGGGCTATCAGCAGGCAATCTTACTTCTCTGAGTCTCAGTTTCTCTATCTGTAAACTGGGCATAACAACCTCCTTCTGAGAGTGGCTTTAGGAAGTGGGTATAAACCCCCCGGCAAAGAGCCCTGTCCAAGGCCAGTGGCTGGCCCTGCCTGTGTAGTAGCTGGCACACAAGGTACCTGCAGCTCGGCGGCCGTCACTTTGTGGTAAATGAGCTCCTCGTCCCGGCGCTTCTCCTGGGGGATGGTGATATTGGCCAGCGCCGTCTCAAAGTCTAGGATCTGCTGCATCTGGGGCCGGATGGTGTCCTCGTCCCCACCGCCCAGCAGCTTCCCCAGCTGGACCATGTAGTTCAGGTATCCAGTCAGCACCTGTGGGAACCAGCGCCTCCAAAGGGTCAGTGGTTGCCACCTGCTGCCCAATGGGCCGGGTGGGGAGGCCCAGCTGCAGCCCTGTGCACAGGACCTGGGGAACACACTGGAAAATGGCTATGGAAATGATTTTGGTGCTGCGTCCATTGACTGGTTCCCATGGTCTTCCCGGTAAAGCCCACAAGCCTCTGCACACATATAGGTCCCCACAGGGCCTGTCCCTGCTGCTCTGGCCCTGTCCTTCAGGGCTCATCCTCAGCCATCTTTCTGTTCTGCACCTTCTCTGAACCATTCTCTGCTACCACGTCCCCAGGACCTGAATCAAGTCCTTGCTCGGCTCCCCTTGCCCTGATCACAATGTATAGTTGGCATCTAGTTGGGTGGTCAGTTAAGTAATCTCTGTCTCTCCTACTGGACTTGAGCCTTGCGGACAGGTGAGTGAGCCTCAGAAGGGCCAGGCAGGGGAAGGGAGAGTCGTGAGCTTTGGGGGAGGTGGATCTAGTTATTGGATCTCAGTCTCCCCACTTACTGTGTGACCTTGAACAGGTCACTTGTGTCTCTGAGCCTTTTTTCCTCCTCTGTAAGGGGCAAGGTAAAAGTCATACCCATTTGACAGATAAAGTGAATGATGTTCAGAGAAGTTGAGTAACTCTGGGGTGACTGGGAAGGTTAGGGGTGATGTATATAAAAGGTCTAATAGCCACAAGTGGTGGGGGCTGCTACTGCTGCCTCTCTCTAGAATGGGGACAAATGACACCTACCCCCTTGTGCCCACAGTGCCTGAATATGACCTAGCCAGCTTGGAGGCATCCCTCCCCTGCCTGGGACTGCCTGTTGCCCATAAGGAAAGTGATACCCCTGCGCTCCCCCAGCTTCTGACACCTGCCCAGATATGTTGTGGGGGACGTGGAGGGAGAACCACCTGCACAGGACACTCACCTTCTCATTTTCAGTCTTGTTCAGGTAATAGTCTCTGGAAGGCAAGCCCAGGCCAGACTGATCCACCTGAACAGGGAGGCAGAGTGAGAGGGAGTCCCCACTGCAGGTGTGTGTGGCCCCAGTCCGGCCTCTGCCTGTCCCGGGACCACTCACACCTGACACAAGGATCAGCCCAAATCCCAGCAGGAGCACAAGCTGGTGCTGAAGTCACAGATGGGCTCACTTGGCGATAAGACAGACATATTCTTGCCCACCTGTGGGGTCAGCTGCAGGGACCTGGGCCCTTCCGAAGGGCTGGACAGAACCTCCTTCCTCTTTACACAAGCCCTGGCCTCAGCAATACACCCTACTTCACTAAACACTTCCCAAGTGGTTAGGAGCCACCACAGATGGGTAACCACGGTCAAGTTACTGAGCCTTTCTGATCCTCAGTTCCTCGCCCAGATAGTTAGGGAGATAACACCTAACCTTCAGAGCTAGAGTGAGGATTCAAGAGGACTGTGTCAGTATAGGGCTTCCTGAATGCTGGGCAGGTAGAGGAGGGTCAATTCTTTTTTTTTTTTTTTTTGGTACCAGGGATTTTGTGTTTTATGTAGAGACAGGGTCTCACTGAGTTGCTTAGTGCCTCACCGTTGCTGAGGCTGGTTTTGAACTTGCGATTCTCCTGTCTCAGCCTCCCAAAGTGCTGGGATTACAAGCATGAGCCATCGCGCCCGGCTGAAGGGTCAATTCTTTTTTTTTTTTTGGCACCAGGGACTGAACTCAGGGGCACTCGACCACTGAGCCACATGCCCAGCCCTATTTTGTGTTTTATGTAGAGACAGGGTCTCACTGAGTCACTTAGCACCTCGCAGTTGCTGAGGCTGGCTTTGAACTCGCGATCCTCCTGTCTCAGCCTCCCTAAGTGCTGGGATTACAGGCGTGAGCCACCGCGCCCGGCTGAAGGGTCAATTCTTGATAGCTACCATTGGAAGCTTTTGGCCACACCTTGGTGCACCTCGGGTAGCTGTCATTATAGTTCATTAGGGTGAAAAGGAAAGTGCAGCTCAGAGAATTGAGCCACTTGCTAAGGTCACAGACTGAGTAAGTGGCACAGTTGGGCTGGGAACCAGGGCTTTAGGACCCCTAATCTGAGGGCTCTCCTGGGTGTGCTGATCCTCAGCCTCGGGTACACTCTGGTAGGAAAGATGGACTCAAAAGTATTTCAAGTGGCACCATAGAGGCCAAAGGCTGAGGTAGGGGAGAAAGAGGTGGCTCCAGCTGTGCCCGAGTTGAGATCACTCATCACTCCTGCGGCCCATGATGAGCTGCCCACCAGGATGGGCAGTTGGCCCTCTCACAGTCTCTTGCCTGCAAAAATCTCACCCCTGGGGGCTGCCAGAAATAACCCCGGCTTGGAGACCAGAAGCCTGCCGCCACCCAGGGCAGCAACCCCCCCCCCCCCAGCACTTGCCAGAATCAAGACAGGAGGAGGTCATGCCCTTTCCCCTCCCAGGCTCAGGCCTGCTCACCTGGATCACGTTGCTGTTGGAGTTCTTGGAGTCGGCGCTGACATAGACGGAGAAGAAGGGTGAGGTCCGGTAGTGGGCAGTGACCACCTGCAGGGTGTCCTGGAAGTTGTCCTTGGCCCAGGGACTTGTGATATTCCAGCCTCCAAGCTGGGGGGAGGCAGAGCAGACAGGGAGGGGAAGGTGGTAAGGACACCTGAATGCAAATTCTGGTTCTGCTGCTGATTTTCTCTGTGACTCTGGAGCAGTCATCTGACCTCTGGGAGCCCCCAGGGCAAATGGAAGGGATGGTCTTCCCTGGAGGCTTCTGACCTATGAGCTGGAGACTCACAGAGGGAGCAAAGACTTATCCTTGACAAATGAGCCATGAATCCCCATAGTGGCTGCTCCTGGGGAGCAGGGGGGTGGGTGCTAGAGCAAGAGTGGCAAGAAGCCAGGTGCGGTGGCACAAGCCTGTAATCCCAGCACTTAGGGAGGCTGAGACAGGAGAATCGCAAGTTCAAAGCCAGCCTCAGCAAGGGCGAGGTGCTAAGCAACTCAGTGAGACCCTGTCTCTACATAAAACACAGAATAGGGCTGGGGATGTGGCTCAGTGGTCCAGTGCCCCTGAATTCAATCCCCAGTACCAAAAAAAAAAAAAAAAAAGAGTGGGAAGAGACTTTGCCCCACGCACTATTTATTTGTTGGACAATGAATTACAAGAACGTAATTACTATTAAGACACAAATCCAACTGTAACTATGGAAAAAAAGGCTCCATATTTTGAAAAAGGCTGATAAGTTATGGTCTACCTCAGTCTCTCTCCAAGTTGGGACTTAAAAATAATCTCTTCCTCCTTGGCTTGGCACACACTGGCACGCGGGGTCTGTGCCAGAGAGGAGGGACCAGGAAGGTCCCTATGCCTGCAGCAATACCCTCCTCAAGCTGAGCTAGGATGGAGAGCAAGCAAGGGGTGGCCAGAAAAGCCACAGCCATCTTCTGTGGGCCTGGCAGCCTGGCCAGGAAGGAGCAAGGTGAGGCCTCCAGCCAGAAGGTCTGGCTCTGTTTCTGGCCTGACTCCCTGTTGGTCTTTCTAGAACAACAAACGTCTCTCCACACGCTCACACCCACCTCCTGAGGAAGAGGAAGTGGCAATGTGGAGGAAGAGATTCCCCGTGAATATGGTCCCCAAGCCCCACGCAGATTCACCGAGAGGCACACAGACAGACGTCCACAACAGATGCTGACACACAACCCCACACAATACGACAGTCCCCCACGCAGAGACAGGCGCGCACACGCACACACTCGGGAAGCCCCAACACGCTGTGGCAGGCAGACAGGCCGCATGTTCCAGCCAGGTGCGGAGGCTGGAGGTGTGGGGTAGCTGAGCACCAGTGGGCCTGAGAGCTGCAGCCGGAGGGGCTGGCAGGCCGCACGGCCGGAGGAAGAGGCAAGAATCTGTCCCAGGCACTCACTTTCTCAATCAGCTCCATCAGGGGCTTGGCCCTGAGCTCCTCGATCCTGGTTTCATTCATACACGCACGGTAGTATACTTGGGCCTTCCTCTCCGCCTCACTCACGCTGGCTGTGGAATTTTCTAGAAGGATAAGAGATAGCAGAGATTGAATAAGACCCCATTTGCCTGCTGGGGATCCCCAGGCAAGTTGTTCTTGGAGCCTCAGTATTCCCCACTGTGAAGCAGTCAGGGCAGCTACTGTCAGGTGGGGAAAAGCCAGCCCCAGCAGGTGTAAGTGGCCTGGGCAGAGCTGGCACGCTGGAGGTGGCTCCGAATCCTGAGTGCAGATCAGGAGGGCATACCCTGTCCTTGTCCATCTGCTGATCAGTCCTGAGGACCTGTCCCGGGCATGGCAGCCTGGGCCCACCCAGCAGGACGGTATCCCTGCCAGCCAACACGTGGCACAAATTCCCCTGCTCAGTGCTGGGACAGAGCCATGTCTTGGCTTTCAGATCCCAGCTGACCTTCCTTGTGAGAAAGCCTGGAGTCAGATGAAGCTTGAAAGGCCACATTCATTATGAATCGACTTTCCGCTTCCTCCTGAGGGCCCAGGCTCAGACAACAGACTCACAGGCGACTCCAAGGGCTGTTTTCCACCTCCCTCGCCAGCCTGGGCCAGCAGCACCTCATCCTCTTTGGTTCTCAGACACTCCCCTGCCAGGAGACTCCCTTCCCCTCCTCCCTCTCCTCAGCACCTGGTCCAGAGCCACCTGCTGAAGACCACCCTCCTGCATGTGCATAGCACAGAAGGTCCCCATCTGTACCTGGTGAAGTTGACTACTCAGGTCCCCAGGACCTACTGTGTGCTGTGGCTCCTGCGCCTAAACGTCCATATCAGAGCTGCACTCCAGATAGAGCCAGATCCCCTGGCCCCTGCGTCCGTCTGTCTGGCTTTCTCCCTCCCTGGGCTGGCCACTCGTCCTTCTTTCAGATTAGTAGCTCTCTGACCTTGAAACCTCTTCCTTTGCTTTCTCCCAAGATCTACCCAAACCACCTCCTCCACGAGCACCTTGCAGAGGCTTCTGTGTGCCAGGCACTGTGGGTGTTCTGGGGCCAGACGACAACGTCCTCAACCCCAGGAAGCTTCTGCATGGGACCCTGTTAAACCCCATTCGCTTCCAGCCCTTCTCAGTCTGTTTTTCCCAAAGCCTCTCCTATGATGCTCCTTCCAGAAGGCTCTTAGCACTCTGGACAAAAATAAGACCCACTCTCTACCCCAAGGAGCTTACGGTTTAATGGGGACACAGACATGCAAAGGAAAGCACACAGGACACAAAGGTGCTTTGAACACTTCGAACGTTTTGGAACAGAAGCCTGGCTCTGTCTGGAGGTGGGGGCGCGGGCGGGGCTGCCAGAGGATGTTCCACTGGAGCTGGGGCTCAAAGATGAAGAAAAGGCGTTGGCCCAGTAGAAATGAGGGGATAGGGTGCGGGCGGAGGGAGTGGACAGCGTGGGGCCAGAGAAGGAAGCAGGAGAGGGCATGCTGTTGGGGGAAAAGGAAAGTGTGTGTGGCGGCCACTTGGTGCCAAGAGCACGAGTCACTTCCTGACCAGTCTTTAATCATCTTTTCCAGTCCTCACCCCAGAGGGCTCCCTGTCCCTCGATTCTTGCCATAAATAGCACCATGGTTATCACTGGTCAGAGGGCACCAAGTCCCAGTCCAGCTGAAGTCTGGAAGGTAGACCAGGAAAGGGGACGGGCACTGCCTGGGGCTGGTTTGAAGGGAGATCCGGAGGCAGGAGAAGCCCCTGCATGAGAGACAGGGGTTTGGGGGCTTGAATAAGAAGGGGCAAACACTGCCCTGGAGTCCAGCTGCTGCTGGACTGTGGAGACACCTGTGTGAGGTCTCCAGGAAAGGAGGGAAAAGGGGCGGAGCTAGGGTTGCCACTGCTCCTCAGACTCAGGAAGCAGAGCATCAGAGGCGGCAAAGGGGAGCCCCCCAGCCCAGGGAGGGGACCGCATCTCTATGGCAATGCTTCACTTCCCAACAGCTAGGCTCTGGGAAGGGCAAGCAGGAGAACTGTCATCATTTGCCAGGCCCGGAAGCTGTGTCTTACCATCCATATCTGGCTCCAGCCATGACCCTGAAATGCCAGGGCCATTGTTAGGGGATGTGCTCTGTGCACCGGCTCAGAGGGTCTGGCATCTCCCTGCTCCAGAGCCCAAGGCCACCCAGATAAGAGGCCCAAAGAAGCCTCACTAGGAACAGCCTGGTTGTGCTAATTACAGCGCGTTCCGAGTTCCAGCTTGAGGCTGCCTGGCACTCTTTCCCTAGCACCTGGAGGTCAAGGACACCTCCTTCAAGCATGGCCTTCCCCTCTCCTTTGTCGAGAGGCTCCCCCAACCAAGCTCAAAGTTCCTCCAGCAACCTGGGGTCGTGCTCACTGGATTTCCCACAGCGGTTTGGTTTGGGTGTTTGGTGGCTGCCAGGCTGGGTGTGGAGATGCAGGCACCTGTCTGTGTGAAGCTGGCAGCCCAGTGGCAAACAGCCAGCCACTGAGGTCACAGGTGTGTTTAATTCCACACAGGGTGTATATGAAGAGAAGGTGCCGGAAGCCATGAGAAGATGGTGGGAAAGGCCTGGGAAGCTGGCCAGAGGAAGCCTTGCTTGAGCAGGAGGAGGTGACGTGGAGCAGGAGCAGGGCTGTGTGGGCTGCCTCGCCCCACATTGTATCTTAGTCATCCCCGTGTCCTCAGAACCTGAGCAGGCACCAAATAGGCCTTCAGCAACATGTGCTCAAAGAACAGAGCTCAGTGTCCACGTTTAACAAGGCAGGATGTCACATCAGGGGAGGACAGGGTGATGGGCTGGTGCCACCCAAGATTTGCATGGAAAGGAAATGCAGGATGTGTGCAGTGTTCACGCCCCTCCAGGCGTACCTCACCTGGACCCCACTGCCAGCTCCGGCTGGGGCAGAAGCCCTGGTGGAAATTCAAGTTCCTCTTCCTGCTTCCTGAAGTCCCCAGATTTCCCTACCTGCTCTCCTTCCTCACTCATGGGGCAGCTACAACCTTGCAGGCTCCAGGAGGACAGTGCCCAGCGATAGGGCCAGGTGGAGACCACTGGAATAGACCAGGTGGGAGAAGATGGAGGCTTGGGCCAGGGCCCAGACCAGGGGGCAGGAAGAGTTTGGAACGTGCCAGAGTCTCAGGAAGGGCGCCAAGCTTCCTCAGCCTGGGCAAGAAGCTGCTTTTAGCCAGGATGCGGGGCCTGGGGAACCAATGACAGGCGAGGAAGCACAGGAAGTGAAGAGTGTCAGACATTTAGAGATCTCTGCCAGACATCCAAGTGGAACTCTGCCCTGGGCCTCAGCCACTGACTCATGTGACCTCCAATAAGTCACCCAACCTCTTACCTATAAACTGGGTGTGATCCTTGTAAGAGCCACCGTGGGAACTCTTAGGAAGAGATGCACACACACGGCTGCACCCACATAGAGGGGCGGCTGGTCCCCAGAGAGGCTTAAGTGTGCCTGGGTTCAAATTCTAACAAGCGGCTGTGGGCTCTGCCCTCCCAGGCAGGCTCCTCTCCTCCCTGGGCCTAACCTTCTCGCTGTCTCTGAAATGCCAGGATGATGCCGCCGGGGCATCTGTGAGATCTCAGTGCAGCGCCTGGCCGGCAGTAGGCACCAAGAATGGCAATGACATGTGTTATCCTTATTTTTTTTTTCCTGCAGAACAAGGCGCCTTCTTTATCAGTTCCCCCTATCCCCAGCAGGATGGGGCTCCAAGGCCTTTGACTGTTAGAACTGAGTCTGTGGTTTTTATCTAAAACAAACACAGGTCCTGCCCTGATGGTGGAGTGGGGGCCCCACAGGCCCCTGGCCAGGCAGTCCTGCTGCAGCCGAGGAGACTGTGGAATTCCCAGCCCCCCGCCCCGCAGCCTGCCTCGGTCACAGCTCTGCCTGCCTGGACTCCTGTTGGCTCCTCAGGAGGGATGTGGGAAAGGGCGTTCCAATAAAAACTCCCAGAGGAAGAAGTGGCTAGATTAAATGGGATGCAGTCTTTCCTCTCTGGGACTTTGGGGAAGTGACTGGGGAAGCTTCTGGAACTCGGGGCCGCAACAAAGAAATACCTAGGCAGTTGGAAACCTTATGGTCTGGTCCCAGGTTGCCATACAATTTCCATGCCCTTGGGGCCCCAGAGTGGCCCCATTCCCAGAATATGCCCCCCACAGAGCAGGCATTTCAGAGGCAGAGCCTGTCCACAGAGGGCCGGAAGATGAGAACTAAACAGACAGCAAATGCGGAGAAACAAAAACAAAACCACCAGAGAGGACAGAGTGACCCGCAATACAGGTCACCTGATGACAGGTGATTCATTGCCAGATCACTGACGGGGACACATCTCCTGCTGCTGGAATATCGTGCCTGTGTTTTTCAGGGAGATTGGGGTTTGGGATAGAAGGAAGGTAGACTTTTCCTTATGGTACTGGTGTTTCTTGAATTGTTACAAGCTTGCATTAAATTTTTTTGTTATTATACAAAAATATATACACATATAGTATAAGATGTTGTAAAGTAAACCTGAGCACCACCATGCATGCGTAGCTCAAGCCCCAAGAGGCCCTGGGAAGACACAATAGAGGAAGGCGGATAAGGGTTCTTGAGGAGCTGGGGGGGTACTCTAGGTGCTGGAATAATCTGACCCAAGCACAGCCAGAAAGCCTCAGGCGAGGGTCAAGCTAAGGGGTGATGCACCTGTCTGTCTGCTTCCTCTGACGATGTGAGGCCACACTCTTTTTTTCTTGGTACCTGGGACTGAACCCAGGGTCACTTAACCACTGAGCCACATCCCCAGCCCTTTTTTTTTTTTTCAAATATGTTTTATTTGTTTTAGTTGTTAATAGGCTTTTTATTTTTATTTATTTATATGTGGTGCTGCTAAGGATTGAACCCAGTGCCTCACACATGCTAGGCAAGTGCTCTACCACTGAGCCACAACCCCAGCCCCCCCAGCCCTTTTTATTTTTCATTTTGAGACAGGGTCTCACTAAGTTGCTTAGGGCCTTGCTAAGCTGCTGAGGCTGGCCTTGAACTTGTGATCCTCCTGCTTTGGCTTCCCAGGTAGCTGGGATGACAGGCGTGTGCCATTGCACCCGGTGAGGCCACACTCTTGTCTTTCCCAAGTTCACAAGGCCAGCCCATGGATGCCTCTTGGGGCAGTGATGGAGTGCAGTGAGGCACCTGTGTTCTGCACAGCTGAGGTCGCACCCTCCAGCCAGCAGGCTGCAAGGACCCACCACAGTGGTACCTGGCCTTGTTCAGCCCACCTGCTCCAGGTCTCTGGATTTCCTGAGGCGCTGGGTGAATTCACCCATCAAAGAAATGCATGGCTTGCCCAAGGTCACTTGGCAAATGGATGATAATGGCTGTCCTGCCAGGCCAGTGGACACAGCTCTCGCTGGCCCTGCCGACGTCCCAGAAGTCTGTTCCAGGTGACCTCAGAGGCACCAGAGCACTGTCTCATTCCAGTGTCCATCCAGGTATCAAAGCCCACAGGTGAAGGGCTGTTTTAGACTAGTTCCCAGGATTAAGCCTGAGGAGGAGGGGACCCCGGGATGTGCCTTCCAAGTCCCTGGTCAGTCTGACATGAAATTGACCCCAGCTACTGAGTCAGGCCTAGGCCAGGGCTTGGCTGGCCTGCAAAGTTCAGCCAAGCAGCCACTGCGGAAGGGAGCTGGGAGGCTGGGAGCTACTTCTTGGCCAATATCTTAAGCAGCCTCCCTGGGGCCTGTCGTGGTGAATCTGATTGCAGAAGAGCCAGGGCACAAGAACAGAAGTTTGGGGCCCCACGGCTGTGTCTGATCCCAGCTCCACCTTTTCCTGGGAAACACGTATTTTTTGTCTTTGTGAAACTCATCTGTAAAATGGGAATATACTGGTGCCGACTGGAATGTCCACGAGAATAAAATGCAATAACACAAGAGCCTCGGCACCGTGGACACGGCTGTGCTGCCTTCTCTGTAACTAGGTCCACGCCGAGGCTTCTGTGGGAAATCAAATAAGCAATAATTCTTCTTTTCCTTAGAGCACCCTTATTAATGATGTGGGTTAGATTTCACTTTACAGGTGAAGAGCTGAGGCCAAGAGGCTGGTGGCCTCTCTGATGTCACACAGCTTGTCAGGGTAAAGTCCAGGTGGAACCCACCACTGCCAAGAAGGGCACCTATGTCTTGCTGAGCACTTGGTAGTCGCCAGGCCCTGTGGGCAGCACTCTGGACCATCATGTGCCAGTCAGCACTCAGCAACCTCTCTGCCCAGTGGCGCTGGCTTCTCCATTTTACAGAGACTGGAACTACACTGGAGAGAACCAGGTCGCCTGGCAGCAGCCGAGCTCACATGCCAGGGCCACCAGACTTCACAACTCTCCAGTTGGCCTCCTGGTACCATCAGACCCTGGCCCTGGGGTCAAGGGCTCGATTGCGTGGTGCTGACTGTTCTGTGCCCAGTACAGGGAAGCTTTCCACCTACAACAGGACTCTCAGGGACAGGGTGGATGTGAGGCCATGGCCCAGGCCAGGAGGCCAGTCCTCATGAGCCCTGCCAACTTACAGTAGGACAAGACAAGATGGATTGGTCCAATCTTGGCACAGATCTTCCCCATAAGAATCCGCTCCAGGGCCAGTGGGATCAGCACCCTTGACCACAAAGCAAGAGGACTGGGTCTGGGCCTAACTGTCCATCTTTCTTCCTCACCCCCTTGGTGGGGAATCTATCTGCTCCCCAGAGCATGAGCCCCCCTCCATTCTGGAATGAAAGTGTGTTCTTGGCAAAATTACCTAACATTTCTCAGTTTCATCATCTATAAAACGGAAACGATAATTCCTAAGTCCCAGGATTGTAATGAGAATTAAAGAGGCAGTAGATATGAAGAGCCTAAAACATAATAGACACTCAGCAAATGCCAGTATCCTTCCCACTTTCCTTCAGGCCCTCAGTGCTCTGTGCTCCCCGCAGGCCCTCTCCAACATGGTGAAAAGGGAGCTATGTCTGTCCCTCATACCTGAGAGAGGGCATGGGACAGGGGAAAGGGCACAGGACCAGGAATCAGGCCAACTATTAGCCTATCTTGAGGACCTCTCTGAACTTCAGTTTCTTCATCTATCAAATGAGCTCCCATCCTACAGGATAAAATGGGATGATAGTAAAAAAGAGCTCTGTGAACTGTACAGTGCTGTGCAGGGACTGATGGTGAATAACAGGAGTACTGTCACTATAAAGAGCAGCCACCACCTGCCAGACCGAGGAAGAGCTCTTTAAAAGTATTTTCTCATTTAATTTTTACAATTTGGAGGAGCACAGTTGCCACTGTGTTGGTGAAAAAAGGAGCCCAGACGGGTTCTGTGACTGGCCCAGCTTCTCAGTGAGAGAGAGTCAGCACTGGAGCCCAGGTCCTGCGGCTGCAGCAGAGGGGCCAGCCCGTCTCACTACCCGTCTGGATCATCCCTTGCTTCATGTGGTCCTGCCAAGGCCCTAGCTGTGTCGTTAGGCACTGGGGAAGGGACAGTCCTGAGTTGTAGTCTTGAAACCACAGACATATTTGCCACTCAAGCTTCCAGATCTGAAACCTGGAAAGGCGGCATCCCCTTTGGAAGACACCTTTGGTGGCATTAGGCAGCTGGGAGCCATCTCAGGCTGGGGCTTTGCCGTTTCCGGTCTGCAGAGTTCCTTCAGCCCCACCTTCACAGACCACCCTGCTCCCATCCCCAGGGGGACAAGCAGGAGGCTGTTGTGCTGGGTGCTGCTGGGGCATCCTGCCAGGAGCTGCCAGGGTCAAGGAGAAAGGACGGGTGGGTTTTACCTGGTGGCAGCTGAGCCCCCCTGGGTGTGAGAATCAAGGACTCCTTTACCTAAATACAAGTTCTCACCTTCACAAAAAGTCCCAGCTGCCTTGAATTCAAAATTGTCAAATTAGTGTCATTTCCTATCTCATAAGGAGATGACTGTCCCTTTCAGAAGATTTGTCCCCTTTCAGGTAGCTTCTTTTACTTTACCTACTATTGGGTGTCTTAAGTGGTTTTTAAAAACTTAATGAGTATTTGTCAAATCCAAGGTCTGTCCAAGATGGCTGAATTGATTTTTTTTTTTTTTTTTTTTTAATGATCTATCTCCTCCCAGCATTTAGGATCCCAGGATAGGGCAGGGGGCAGCAGGAAAGGGTCCCTACTGCCAAGGGGTTCAAGTCAGGACTCTGGTGCAGCCTGGTGCTGGAACTCCCTCTGGATTCCATGGGGCAGATGGGAATCCAACAAATGTGAACCAGGAATACAGCTGCAAACAAGGCAGATGTGGGATTCTAATCTGAGGATAAAACCATCAACACTGAAGTACTTTGGAGAGTCCGTGAGGCCATGGAAATTTTGAGATAGTCTGGCTAAGTTGCTGAGGCTGGCCTCGAGCTTGTGAGCCTCCTGCATCAGCCTCCAGAGAGGAAGACTCCTACATGGAGAGCTTAACTCTCAGATAAGCTGTTAGTCACAGCCTTAAAGTCTGATTTGTGTCCAGCCTGGATTCCATTTGCTCACAGCTTTCAAAGCTCGGTCAATGCTAGTCAAGTCCTATGTTGCATCCTGGAGAGCCACAAAATACAATGACCACAGCTATCAGCTCCTGTGGACCTGCTATGTGTCCCACACATGCTGATGCGTCACAGGTGTGTTCCGTAGTGCTCAAAGCCTTGCAGTTTGGGCTGAGGGCAACGGTGCATGTCTGTAATCTCAGCTACTTGGAGGCTGAGGCAGGAGGATCGGAAATTCGAAGCCAGCCTGGCCAATGCAGCAAGACCTTGTTTCAAAACTTTGAAAACATTTTTAAAAGGGCTAAGGAGTGTAGTTCAGTGGCAAAGTGCCTGCCTAGCATGTGCAAGGCCCTGGGTTTGACTCCCAGCACCAATGCCATATGCAGATGAAGAAACCGAGACTAGACATGAGTAACTGACACAGCAGGGCCCCACAGTGAGTGACAGGGTAGATGTGCCAGCCCAGCTCCACCTACCCCACAGGCCTGGCTGGCAGGTGCAGCAAGTGGCGCCCCCTGTGGCCCATTCCTTAGTCTCCCCATTGGTGCTTACCCAGCAGGTGCTTGATGATGGCTTGGTTGTGTTCCCAGAGGTTGCTGAAGGTCCCCCAGCGTGAGTGGCCATCAGGCACGGGGTTGGCCTTGATCCAGCCCCCACAGGCATAGCTGAAGAAGTCCTGACAGGGGTCCACCGTGGGGTCCATGGAGTTCAAGATGGAACTGGTCACCGAGACACAGGCCTCGCTCAGGCACACCGAGGGCGTTCCTGGAGGGGTAAGGGGAAGAGACCAGTGAAGGGCAGGCAGGGAGGAGGATTGGGGAGCAGCGCAGGGGGCCTAGGGTCCCTAGCACATGAGCTCCACCCCTGCCCTGACCAAGCAGACCTGGAACTGGATGGTCACTAGACCCCAAACAAGAAAGCGTTCCAGTAGCTTTATGATCTCCTAGTTTGTAAAATAAGATTTCTTTTTATTGCCTAAAATCCCTTCTGTGGCTTAAAAGTACCTGGAACCAAGGTGTTTTTCTCTCTTTTAGCATGAGGGCACGTCACCAATGAGCTACATCCCCAGCCCTTTTTATTTTATTTTGAGACAAAGTTCTGCTAAGTTGCTGAAGCTGACCTCAAACATTCAGTCCTACCCCAGCCTCCCAAGCAGCTGGGATTACAGGCATGTGCCACTGCACCCAGGGGTGCTTTTCTCTTAATCAACCCTTCCCTCGACAAAGAGTCACTGACTTCTTATTATTCCCTGATGCTCAACACATTTATCCACTCACTCATACACTCATTTGTTCCACAAAATAAATACTGAGGTCCTTTGCTGAGTACAGAGTGTGTATGAGGGGGACAGAGACAGGAGGCACAGTCCCTCCCTTCAAGAGCTAATCCTTTCACTGGAGATACACACGTTATACAAGAAAAGCCAAAACACATCAGGAGAAACTGCCATTTATTTACAAAACTAAACTGAACTGAATGTTGATGAGGAGCCAACTGGGTGATACAGACATATGGTACCAGGACACACGGACAGGAAAAGGAACAGGGAAAAACCGTTCCCTCTGAGTACCAGGCAGGAGAGTTAGTTGTCCCAAGGAAGGTGAGGGGGGTGTTGAACAACCCTAAACCCAAAAAAAAAAAAAAAAAAAAAATACAGAAACAAAACCTGAGAGACTGGTTTGCCAAAGGCAAGAGCAGGAGCCAGACCCCTGCCTCAAGGTTGGCTGGTGAGCTCTAGCAAAGGAAGCACCCTGGCAGGTCCCCAGGGGCTCCCTGAGGCTGTGGGACTACTGAACCCGCCCGCCTCATGGCCTGCCCACAGGAGCCACTGGGGCCACAAAGGGGACTACTTGCTGAACAGGCTCTGCACCAGGCCCCTCACGCATGGTCACTGTCTCTTTCGACCCTCACTCCAGCATCAGATGCAGGTGGAATATCCCCAAGGAAACTGAGGCTCTGAGAGAGTCAGAAGATCAAGGTCCTCCAGCTGCATGGGAGAGCTGAGCCCAGGCCTGTGCTGGTCCAGCAGCTCCAAGGCTGCATTTTCCTGCTGTCTCCTCTTTGGTGGCCACAGCAGGGTCTGGTATGGCCTGACTAGCAAGATTGTTTCCTCTACCATGCAGGGAGGCAGCAAGGCTGGGTAGCTTTGGAGACTGGTAGGCCTGTGTTCAAATCTCAACTTTCTGCTTCTGCCTGTGGGGCCTGGTGCAGAGACCTCCTCTCTATGAGCCGGCACTGGGGGCATAGCTCAGCAGTATGTACTCAGCCACACAAGGCCCTGGGTTCAACCCCCAGCACTGCCAACACAAAACAAAAACAAAAACTCTGAGCCTCAGTTTCTCTCTAGGATCCACTTCACAGCGATGACAGGAAGACTTCACACGATCCTGTCACATAGGGTGCACGGGCTCAGTACTGTCTTAGGGTCTGAGGTTCCAGGCTAATCTTTAGAGAGCAGGAAAGATTGCAGACTTCAGATCACTCAGAAACAATACCCACAGGGCGGATGGTCTTGAGCAGGTCCCTCAGGGGCTTATCCACCTCAGATGACCAACACCAAGTCCTTCAGGTGGATGAACAGCTCAGAGTCATCACACAACAGCAAGAAAATCAGGGTGACTTTATTTTGAGATAATTATGCAGTAATTAAAAATCACTGTGCTACTGTGCACAAACACAGGGGATCTCTTCTATGGCTGCCGTTTTCCATATTTTCAGATCAGCTCACCATGATCACAGTTGCATGTCCGGGTCCCCAGCCATGATGATGACTGGAATCTTTATGGGGGAAGGCGGAAGAGAACCTTTTTGTGGTTTGAAAAGGCCTATTCACTATTATGATAAAACTTCATATTTGGGAAAAGAAAAGAATACCTATTGTTTTTATACACCAAACCACAGGAAGTAACGCTTAACAAAATCTTGGCTGGTGGAAACAGCCAGAAGACAGACTGTTAAGGGGCTCAGGTTTTAAAAACACCACCAGAAACCAGCACCCCGAAGTCAGTCCTGTAGGCTGCCACCGTCAGCCGGCATTTCCTCTGCAGACATGGCACTAGGTTCCTGGGTGGTGCCTAGGAAGTGACTGCTTGGTTATCGAAATACTCAACCGTTTGAAGATCTTTATAAACAAATACTCCTGGCCAAGCAGGTGCTTAATGTATATTTGATTAATTAATGGTCTCCAGGCCTGCTCATCTAAGGCTTCTCTTCCCTAGGGAAACGCTGTTCCCCTCTGGGTATCTGCCATCTCAGCATGGACTATGCTGTATCATGGCCATCTCCCCGTCTACCTCCTGCACTAGAATATGAACTTGAGGGTAGGGATGATAGCTCCTTGCTGTTCTATGTGCTCTTTTTTTTTTTTTTTTTTTTTTTTTTTAAATATTTATTTTTTAGTTGTAGGTGGGCAGAATATCTTTATTTTATTTTTATGTGGTGCTGGGGAACGAACCCAGTGCCTCATACATGCTAGGCGAGCACTCTATCACTGAGCCATAACCCCAGTCCCCTATGTGCTCTTTCTGTCACCATGCTTGGCATCTGGCTGCTGTTCGATACGTGTTTGTGGAATGGGAACAAGTGATTGAATGAAAGTGCCTGGTCCAGCGCCTGGTCACCACCTGCAGCATGGCACATACTTCTTCCCTTCAGGATGTGTGATCAGCTGAGAAGCAGGAACCAGTCTCGGGTCTAATGCACTCGTCTGGTCAGTGCCATCAAAGATGCTGTGAAATGTGTCCTGGGAGAAGTTACTGTTTGTTTTGCTGCTGTTTGCAAAGCACCTAGACATTTCTGGGAAGGAGGCGTAGCGGGCAGCCAGCCGGGAATGCACTTCACTGGCCAGACACCACCCGCAGGCAGTTCTTCGAGCATCGTCAGAGGATCCGCTTTGACTGGCCTGATGTTTGCTCATTCGTGGCCAATGTCAGCACCTACTGCTGTGGAACGAGGTTACTGTCAACATCCGAGGTGGCCACTGCTTTCTCAGGTGGCTCAGAGGTCACTGATCCTCTGCCTGGCTCATTCCTCTCCCAGCTCCAGGACAGGGAAAATCCGTCTGAGGCCCATAGAGGCGGGGACAGAGGCAGAAGCAGGATTCCTCCCTATGAGCCCCACTTTGCGCAAATGTTGTGGGTCTGATGGCTAGGAGCTGTCCCTTGGGGGTTCCTTTTTGGTTCCTGGTGAACAACCAGGAACTTCTTGGGAACTCCTAGGGGTGGTCTCAGGCAACGCTGGCTGCTGGAATCTGCCCCACTCCCCACGTCCTGGGCTATGAGCTGAGCAGATGGGGCTGGCCAGGCTCCACGCTGACTGGCCAGATGTTCTGGACTGACTTTGATTAGGATGAGGTAGGGTGGCAGCAGGGTGAGGATGCTCTGTTTGTGCCCCGTTGGCAGAGCAGGTACATGCACACACTCAGAACACACACCTGCAGTCAGGTACACACACGCACTTGGCGGAGAAAGGCTGTTCCCAGCTTGAGACTCCTACTCACTCTGTGGTTCACTCCAACTTCCAGTTCCTAAGCCAACATGATGGAGAGCTGGGCCTACTTTTTCTTCTAGTGGGCGCAGGGTCTCTGTCAAACTTTCATTTATTCAATTTACTGTTTGCACAGTTAAGGCATGCAGGCACTATGCCAGGCACATATGGTTAAAAGTCTGGAGATTAGTAATTAATGAATCAAATATGCATTTAGCACCTTCTGGGCCAGGCACATTTGGTAAAAATCCTATAAACCATCAAACAATTAAATAGCCAGGTGCAGTGGTGCATGCCTGTAATCCCAGCACTTTGTGAGGCTGAGATGAGAGAATTGCGAGTTCAAAGCCAGCCTCAGCAAGGGCGAGGTGCTAAGCAACTCAGTGAGACCTTGTCTCTAAATAAAAGACACAAGACAGGGCTGGGGATGTGGCTCAGTGGTCAAGTACCTCTTAGTTCAATCCTCGGTACCAAAATAATCAAGTGATTATTTACTAAGCGCCACATAGGTCCTTAACACAGTGTAAGCATCCATCATGTTTGTGGAATGAACGAATGACTATGTGTCCTATACAAGAGGGACACAAGGGTGACTCAGATGAAGTCCCTGCCCTCTGTCCAGGCCCCCAAGACCCCTCCCCACCCCAGTCCAGCACAGCCACCCTCACAGGTCAGCAACTGCACAGTGGCAAAGGCTCCACATAGCCATGAGCTCTCTGATGCAGTGAGCGACCAAGTTGGTGAATAGAACCCTGAGAAAAACCTCCGGGGGCTGCTCCACCAGGTGGACCAGCAGAAAGCTGGATGTTGGGGTGCAGGAGACTGGCCTTGGTTGCAACCTGAATTTGCCCTGTTTGGTTGCACAGGGCTCAGCAATGAGGCACCAGCTGGATCTCTGCCGCTGGACATGAGATCTGGCCTCAGACGCCTGGCAGTAGGACCCGAAAGGCCCCATGGCATCACCATGTGAGAGGGGACAGACACATGCACTTACAGAGCTGTCCAAAGGCACTGGGTCATGGAGCTAAGCTCCTTGGGGTACTGATTGCTCGAGTGCATCTTGATTACAAAGTGAGTGGGCGGGGTCTGGGCGCAGGAGCCCAGGGAGCTGCCTTCAGGCAAATTCCAGCTTCTCCACTCAACCTGCCACTCAACCCCACTGGCCCTGTAAGCTTGGCCAAGTCACTGGGTCTTGGTGCCCATTTCCTCCAGTGAAAAAGGATCCAAAGCAACCACACCTCGCAGGGGTGCTGTGAGGAGGACAGGAGGTACAGCTATAAATGACAGGCATTTGGCCCACGGGTGGTAAACAGAAGCCTTTGTTGCTAGTCTGTTGGGACAGAAAACAGCAGGCAGTGGCAGCCTGTCTAACCATCCCAAGTCCTAACAACAGCAGTGCCCAGACAAACTGAAAAAGTCCTTTCATGCATGAGGTACATCCTCAGAGCCATCTCTACACTGGGTATTGCTCACCCATTTAAAGTACAGAAGACCATGGCTCTGGGAAATTAAGTGGCTTGTCCAGGTCACACAATTGAGAAGTTGCTGAGCCAGGACGAGAGTTCCTGTCCTCTTGGCTCCAAGACTTTTAGACCACCCACGCTGCCCACCTCCCTGGGCTCGGTCTATCCTCAGCACCCTGAGCCCATGGGGCCTAGCCCCCTCCTCAGCCTTGGAAGCCAGTCCCAGCTTCAGCAGGAAGCTGCCCTTGCACAGGTGGACAGGGCAAAGGCAGGAGTGAGTCAAGCCCACCATGAAACACAGAGGCACCTACTTGTCCGGTATTGGATGCCCAGAGCCGCCAGGCAGGCCATCAGTCCCGCCATCAGAAGAAACACCAGCACCACCAAACGCTTCTCCACCTGGGTCCGTGCTGCCCAGCACCTCTGGCTGCTCCGGGGGCTGCGGAAGTTCACCTGCAGGGAAGGAGGCAGGAGGGGTGGGGGGGACATGTGCCCAGGGCACCCCCTCCCTGGGAGGAAGGGGCTCCATGGCAGGCCCGGGCCCTGGGGAGGCATCAGGGCTGCCCTCCTAACTCAGGGGTGGTCCAGTTCCCACAGAATCAGCCCTAATCCAGGAAAGGAACCGCCACCCTGGTCAGTAGCTTGGATTTGCTCCCAAACATCAGAGAGCCAGCAGCTCAACCCAGCCGGCTTGTGTTTTGTGTGTCACCCGATATGAGTAGATGGAAAAAAAAAAACCTACAGCACTTCCCTGTTTCTCCAGTAAGGAGTTCAAGAAAGAACAGGATGTTTGGACTTGCAGGCGTCCAGCTGGGCTCTCCTCAGAGCCCCACGTCCACAGAGCTGGGGACGAGGCTGACCACGGCCCATGCTTCCCAGAAGCAGGGACACCCATAGCCCATTAAGCCCTCCCAATCCCACAAGAATGGCCTTATTAGTCCTCTTTTTACAAATGAGGAAGCTGAGGTGAGGCGGGTGAGACCCCTGTCCCCCATCATACAGCTCAACAGGCAGAGCTGGGATTTGAACCCAAGTCTGAAGACTCCAGAGTCCACTAGAGAGAGAGCCAGAGAGGTGGGTCTTAGGAGATGCTAAGGGAGACACAAGGAGAAATAGCTCCATTCGGGCAGGTCCTCAACAGGAGGGAAAATGTCGCCAGGCTCCCAGTCCAGCTCAACAGGAAGGAGGCACAATGAGGGGAAGCAGAGGGAGTGGCGGCCCCTAGCTCCAGGGACAGACCAGTCAACAGCTCTCCGCCCAGGCCCTGCACACCCAAAGCCTGCTCTGGGTCTCCCACTGTTCTGAGAGGTACTTCCTGCAGAAGCCAAGGCCACAGGATAGGAAGGGTCTCCTGAAGGTGGGACTTGGTGCAGTGACATGACCTCCCTGTACAAACAGCTGGGCACCAACTCAGGGCCACATTAGAAACGCTGAAGGGAAGGCAGACTGTTTTGCTTTCCATTGCTCCTGCCCAGCAGGCAGGCAGGTCAAGAATAGATTGAGGTGGGCAGGGGTTTAGTCAGGGAAGGCTTCCTGGAGGGGGTGATGTCTGGGCTGGGGCTTGAAGAGTAAGTAGGAGTTGGTGAGGGGTGCAAGGCCCACGGGGTGCTGTAAGCTAAAGAACACGGACTTCCTCCTGGGGACTGAAGAGACAGCATTAGGTCTGCCCTTTGGGAAGAGAAGGGAGAAAGGAGTGAGGCAGGGAGGGCAAGGGAAGAAGACAGACGTTAAGGAGCAAGCAGCCTGCCAGGGGATTCAAGGAGACCCAGACTCCAACCTGCAAAGGCCCCACACTGTTGAGGAGGGGCTGTCCCCAGAGCCAGGTGAGGGCCCTGAGGGGGTCCCAGGCCAGCACTTAGGGATCTGAGGTAGGCCACCTGAGGGAACATGAGAACTTTCCGGGAAGAAAAATTGCGTTCTAAAACTGAGAAAAGGAACTTGAGAACTGGTAACACTTTCACAGACACGCAGCGGTGGGTCAGCAGAGGGAGGGACACGCTGCCTGATGGAATCCCTCAAAATGCTTTTTTAAAATGGGGAAATGCATGCTGGGCATGGTGGTGCAGCCTGTAATCCCAGCTATGTGGGAAACTGAGGCAGGAGGATCTCAAGTTCAAGGCCAGTCTCAGCAATTTAGCAAGAGCCTGTCTCAAAAATAAAAAGGGCTGGGGCTGGAGCTCAGTGGTAGAGCACTTGCTGAGCATGAGTAAGACCCTGGTTTCTGACTCCAGCACTGCAAAAAGAAAAAGAAAGAAAAAAAAATGGGGTGAGAGCAAAGATTTCTGACTAAGCTATTTTGATTAGTTAAAACTTTACATGAAGCTGGCATGGTGGTGCCCACCTTTAATCCCAGCAAGTGGGAGGTTGAGGCAGGAGGATAGTAAGTTCAAGGCCAGCCTGGACAACTTAGTGAGACCCCGTTTCAAAATAAAATAAAAAGGGCTGGAAGCATAGCTTAGTGGTAAAGCAACCCTGAGTTACAAACACACACACACAAAAGCCTTATATCAAGGTGGGTGTTGATGGTGCTATCACATACACGGCACTCATAAGTTTATAGAGTGCTTTCTCAGACATCAGCGACATCCCATTTGCCCGGGGCACTGATAATCAGAGGGGCCCATGGGTTTGAGGTTGGCGCTGCCTCCCCTGTGTCCCTCTGCCTGGCTGTCTTTTGCCCCTGGACTTGTCTTGACCTTCCTCCTCCTCCTCCTTGTGGTCCCTCCTGCCCCCAGCACCGTGGCTCTGCTCACGGGGTGCAGAGGCAGTAAGACCTGGGTTTAGGAGGCTCCCCTCTGCTGCAGCCAGCTTCAGGAGGCTGGAGGGTATGCTAGGAGGCTTGGGGAGAAGCAAGACACCTTTGCCATGTCGGGAGACACAGAAATGCTGAGGTGAGGGGAACGGACACAGCCAGAGCAGAGGTACTGAGGAGGGGAAAGAGGGAGAGGGAAGAAACCAAAGGCAGAACAGAGGAGCAGGGAGCCAGGGGAGGAGGAAAGCACTCATGGGAAATGTTCATCCCTCAGAGCAGGTTCTAGTCTTAGCTCCAGAAGAAGCATAGGAAGTGGGGGCTGGAGGGGAAGAACAAGAAGAGAGGACACTGAAGCCTCCCATCTCTCCGGGACTGGTGCCCCCTCCCAAGGCGGCCGTGCTACCGGCCAGAGGAGCCAAGTCAAGCTGAGAGTCGTTGCTCTATGTCAAGCAAAGTGTTGAATCTAAACAGATGGTGTCCACTGTAAATTAAATTAGGATTAAGCCAGAATTGAATTAAAAATTCATAGTTCCAGGCAAGAACCACAAACAGAATTTGAAAAGAGATTTTTAAACCCATGACATGTTTTTGGCTCGACTTGTACTGCTAGGCTAAGGCCTGCTGGTTTCCGGTCAGGCCTCACCTCAGAGGGCAGAGTGAATCCAGAGGTGGTTCCCTGGGGCAGGGAAAGTCACCTGGAGGCACTGAGTTTGCACTGGAGGCCTCTCCAGGAGAGGCTGGCCACTTCCTGGGTGCAGGACAGGGCAGAGGCTGTGCCAGGGCACCACTCGCTTCCTACGGCCACCTGCTCGACCAAGTTCCTTTTCTCTGAGCCCCCACTGCACCTGCCCTGCCCCTCTCCCAGGACCCTAAAGACCATCTCATGAGATGAGACCACAGCAAGGGGAGAGATGAGTAGTTTCTGGCTTTCCTTTTAGAAACGAGGGCCTGTTCACCATGGGAGACTGAGCTGGATTCATGGGTTAGCAGCCCAATCCATCTTGGGAAAGGTAACCGGGGAGTTGGCCAAGGTCCAGAGCCAAAGCCTGAAAGATGGAGTTGAGAGTCACGGTGGGCGCTCCCTCGCTGGCAGGCCTTATTTCCTACTTAGCATCACGTGGGGCACAGAGAGAATGAAATCAGTAGAGAAAAGAGTGTCCACCCCCCGAGAGAGCAGTGGAGAGTCAGAGGAAGATCCAGGAGGATAGATCCAGAGAAGCAGAGGGGCGGGTGTGGGAGAGAATGGAGCTGCCCAGCCCAGGAGTTCCCAGGGTTCCCACAGCCAAGAAACAAAGCCCTAATCGGGGATAAATATTCGGTTACAGAACCCAGTGCGTGGCTCACCTAAGCTTACAGCAAGAACGAGTTCTGCAGGTGAGGACGGGGTACCGCCTGGGGCCCAGGAGACATGCCAGTAGCGGCAGGCGTGAGGAGCCTGGCTAAGCCTGGCTCTCAGAGTCGGGGAGCAAGGGAGGAGGTTCTCCCCTCAGCCACTGCCAAGTCCCCCAGTGACCAGACCGCATGGAGCAGCAGACAAGAAGCCATTTTCAAAGGTTTGGTGGGGAGCCCACCCCCTGCAGCCCAGAAGCCCAGCTGTTATGAGGGTTGGCAGTGGACCAGGCTGCCCTGGACTTAGCCTTTCAGAACAGGCAGACCGTGACCTAGCAGGGGGCCCTGCCTCCACAAGGGTGTCAGTTTGGGGAAGTTTCTTTTATTACAGTTTCCATAAGGTGGACTTCCTGCTGAGGCCACTGGGGTCAGCCCAGAGCAAATCTATGATGTCTTGTCCTCTACCATCTGCCTGAGCCCTCCCTACCATCCGGTCCCCATGCCTGATCTTTGAATGACGAGTAATAGCTTAAATTTTCCCATCATAGGGGAGGAGACACCTGGCATGGTCTGATATTTAGAGAAATGCTTCCCAGCTGTCTTTGATTTCCAGAATGAACACCCAGACCTCTGTGGCCCAGGGAAGAAAGATTCAAAACCTGAGAAGTCAAAGGCCGGCTGAGACTTCATCGCATGTGCCTAGGCAGCCTCTGGGCCTCAGTCTCCCCTCTCTCAAGTGAGGAAGCTGAGATGAAGGCCCAGGTGGGGCTGTCTCAGATTCTAGAAGCTTCAGGCCAACAGTCTAATCCTGTAACTGGTGGACAGAGTTGAAAGGACTCCCTGATAGATGGAAAAGTCTTTTTTTTTTTTTT
>CM053400.1:13025897-13107496 GCA_028644305.1 Xerus rutilus
TTTGGTACTGGGGATTGAACTCAGGGGTACTCGACCACTGAGCCACATCCCCAGCCCTATTTTGTGTTTTATGTAGAGCCAGGGTCTCACTGAGTTGCTTAGCGCCTTGCCATTGCTGAGGCTGGCTTTGAACTCGCGATTCTCCTGTCTCAGCCTCCCTAAGTGCTGGGATTACAGGCTTGAGCCACCGCGCCCGGCTGGAAAAGTCTTTTTTAAGTCCTGAATGAGTCTGTTTCCAAAATCACCCTCCAAATCACTGCCCTGTGAATTTCAATATCTCAGTATTCCTAAAAAATAAAAATAGATAAAAGATTTTGAGAAATCATTGGATGAATGTTAACGGTTTTGGTAGATAGTTGTGGCTGGCTGCTTCCCAGGTTGGCTGCAGGTGTGACCACGGCTACTTCCCTTCAAGCCATTGAAGTGCTGTGTGCAGGTACGCTGGCTTTAGCAGAGCTGAGGCCCCGGCAGGGAAAGCTATTATATAAGGGCTGAGATGCTAGGAATGGTGAGTTTCTTGGAGAATTCTGTTAGCAGCTGAGTCACACTCTGAGCACCGCAGAGAACCTTTCACCTCTGTGGCCTCATTTCAATATTTGCAGCGGCTCCGAGAGGTAAGTGAGCAATACCATTAACCCATTTTATAAAGCTGTGCAAGTTGCTTTCATGTCTCACGGCCATGGGCTGGGATTGTAGCTCAGTGGTAGAGCGCTTGCCTCGCATGCGTGAGGCCCTGGGTTCGATCCTCAGCACCACATACAAAGCAATAAAATAAAGACATTGTGTCCATCTACAACTAAAAAAAAAATTAAAAAAATAAATAAATAAAAGCAAATCATGTCTCACGGCCATGAGAGACAAAGGGAGCGCTCCAAGTTAGGACTAGGTGGCTTAGAGGCTGAGAAGCAGCTCAGTGGTAAAGCGCTTGCCTCACGTGCACAAATCCCCATGTTTGATCCCCAGTGTCAAGAAAGAAAAGACCAAAAAGAAAGAAAAAAAAAATCCAGGCTTAGTCCTCAAACAACTCATTTTAGTGGCTTGTAAGTAATTTGTCTAAAACAAAATAAAGGAAAATTGCTTTCAAATGAGGTATAGGTAGAACTTGCCTCCAGCTAAATTCAACACTTTGTTAATACATCCAGTAATAAAAATGGCAAGTTGAAAGTTTATTTATTTTGGTACTGGGGATTGAACTCAAGGGTACTCGACCACTAAGCCACATCCCCCGACCTATTTTGTATTTTATTTAGAGACAAGGTCTCACTGAGTTGCTTAGCGCCTTGCTTTTGCTGAGGCTGGCTTTGAGTCGCTATCCTCCTGCCTCAGCCTCCTGAGCCGCTGAGATCACAGGTGTTTGCCACCATGACTGGCAAAATAAAAATTTTAAATTTTCTTTTATTTATTTATTTATTTTTGGTACTGGGGATTGAACTCAGGGGCACTCGACCACTGAGCCACATCCCCAGCCCTTTTCATTTTTTATTTTGAGAAAGGATCTTGTTAAATTGCTGAGGCTGGCCTTGGACTTGCCATCCTCCTGCCTCAGCTTCCTAAATAGCTAGGATAGATATGCACAACCACGACTGCCAAATAGCTTATTTTTTTAAAACATTTTTTTAGTTGTAGATGGACACAATATCTTTATTTTATTTATTTATTTTTATGCAGTGCTGAGGATCAAACCCAGTGCCTCACACATGCGAGGCAAGCGCTCTACCACTGAGCTACAATCCCAGCCCCCAAATAGCTTATTTTTATAGTTGCCAATTAAGGGAGGAAGATTTGGAGGTACAGGGTCCATTTTGAAAAGGCTAATGTTGAGGGAGCAGCTGTGTCTCAAGCAATCATACCATGGAATAATCTGAAAGGCTAAAAGATGGTCACCCATAGTGTGATGGCAATCATCCCAATTGTCCGACTACACTAGATTGAATATGTATAAGTGCTATAGATTTTTTAATGGTGGCATGTTTTGGAACCTCCTTTTTTATTTTTGGTACCAGGGATTGAACTCAGAAGCACTTGACCACTGAGCCACATCCCCAGCCCTATTTTGTGTTTTATGTAGAGACAGGGTCTCACTGAGTTGCTTAGCACCTCACCGTTGCTGAGGCTGGCTTTGAACTCGAGATTCTCCTGTCTCAGCCTCCCTAGGTGCTGGGCTTACAGGCATGCACCACCGCGCCCAGCTAGAAGCTTTTAACATAGAAAATGCTTATGAAGTGGCACTGAATGCAAAATTCAGGATAAAACATTATACATTAGAGTGAGCTCAATTATGTTTAAAAACATATACATATACAAAAACAAGGGGCCAAAGATGTGCTTAGTGGAAGAGCACATGTCTGGTATCATGCACAAAGTCCTTGGTTCAGTTCCCAGCACCAAACACACACATGTGCATGGAAAAAACTAAAACCCATTATCTCTGAGCAGTGGGATCACTGTTTCTTTTAAATCCCTTTTTATATTTCTCTCTTTCTTTTTTAACCACATATGAGCATGTAAAGATTTTATAGGAAAAAGACCTTCAAGTGATTAAAAACACTGAATTAGTAATAAAAAAAAAAGTGCCTTGAGCTGTGCATTCGGTGCACATCTGTAATGCCAGTGACTTGGAAGGCTGAGGCAGGAGGATAGCAAATTCGAGGCTAGTCTCAGCAACTTAGCAAGACCCTGTCTCAAAAAAAATAAGGAGGGAGGCTGGGGGTGTTGTTCAGTGGCAGAGTGCCCTTGGATTCAATCCCTAGTACTGCAACAAAACAAGAACAAGAGAAACCCCACTGTGCCTTGTAAGCTGAGGTAGACAGGTCTTGACTCAGAAACACAGGCACTGGAGAGTTCACTTTTGCCCTGGGCACCAAGCAAGCCAAGTAGGGTACCCACAGAAATGTCCCAGTCTGGGCTAACCCTTTTGCTTTTCCCTGCATAGCAAGTAGAAAATATACCCAGCTGGCAGTGTGACATGGGGATACCAACCCACATGACAGTGATGTGGCCGCAGGATGTCCCCAACTTGTCTCTGGGGCTCAGCTTTGGCAACTCTACTATGGCCATGCTGGCCCTTACTTCATAGGTCAGGAAAATAACACTCCTAGCAGACCCTGTAGTGTCCACTATATCCACTTTCTCTGATCCTGTCTTACAGGCGAGGGAACGAAGACCGAAGGAGACTCAGCACCTCACCCCTGCTCAGGAGAGGAGTCAGAATTCAAATGAGGGTCCCTGGCTTCTGAGTGGGTTCCCCGTGCTGCCAGGGGCTGCACCTGCACGAACATACTGCTGATCTGAAAAAGGCTGCAAACCCAAGTGGGCCGCCATCAGAACAACTGCGCAGCATGTTATTTTGTTGTGAATTTTGATACTTTTGCGCTGATATATTTAGAACCTTCTGGGGAAGATGAGATGGAAAAAGATTGCTGATTAGATTCTGTTTTGATTTGTGAAGGGAAAAATGCCTGCTACAGAAAAACAACTTCCGGCTGGATTTAGCCTCTTAAGGGTTCGCAGGGAGGAGGATCTAGACAGATTGGGTTTGAATTTTCCCAGACTTCTAGGTCTCTGATGGAGCTAAGATGGGTTACTCTCCTCTCAGAGCCTCAGTTTCCCTATCTGTGAGTTGGGGGAAGTAACTCTACAGCTCCTGGTGGTGGTCCTGAAGGTTAAGTGGGACCACATAGGTAGGGGCACTGTATGGTAGCGGGTAGGGCACTTGGTATATGAATTTGGGTATCCTTGGGCCGACTTAACTAGTCTGGAGTACTTGGGGTGTAGTTCAGGGTTACAGCGCTTGCCTAGCATACACCAAGGCCCTTGGTTCAATCCCCAGCACCACAAAAACAAAACAAAACTGTCTGGGGAAGGAACTCAGTCAATGCTGCTCCCCTTTACTGCTATCTGAATTCCAGCTTCTCAGGGGTGTGTCTGCCTAGAGCTGTGCTGTTCCCACTTTTCCTAAGCTCACCCTTGGGAGGAATTCTGATTGGGTGTCAGTTCCCCAAGCAGCCCCAAGACTCTCCAAGACACCTCTCCTGGTCTACCTGCCAGAAGTCCCCCTGGGCTGAGGGGTCCCACTCTTCCTCTCTGTGTACTGGTTTCTCAGGATCCAGATCACAAGGCCATCCTGAGTGTTCTCTCCATTTCCAATTCGTTCCCGCCCACCTACCCAGGTACAAACCCCAAGGCTGACCACCTGGCAAGAGCTATCCCAGCTGCAGGTACACAGGACAGGGACAGCAAAAAGCAGCCTGGCTCGCTGCTCGGCTGCCAGGCAGGAGGCGGCCAGTCCAGTGTCAGATTCCCACAAGGCAGACCCTGGAGGGGAGGAATCCAGCTTCCCCAGGAGGTTGAAAAGGGGCAGGGAGAGGGACACAAGACCAGTTCCTCCCTCTCTCTTCCCTCAGGAAATTCAGGTACTGGGACAGGGAGGGGCAGGAAGAAAGGGTAAAGTCCCCCCTAGGGTGGGCTTCCCAGGATCGAGCGTGGCATGTAGAGGCTTTCATGCTAAAGCTGGAGCGGTTTTACATCCCGCCAGCGATGGCCTGTGGGACCCGGGACAAGTCCCTCCGCACACTGGGACTGCCTCTCCTGCGACACGGTAACTGGGCCAAGTCGGGTCCAGGGGTGCTCAACTCTGCCACCTGGGCGTACCCCGAAGCAGGTGTACGGAAGGATTCGGGGACAAGCAGGCCGGGCGTGGGGAGCCGCGGCGGCAGCCCGGGGACCCTCGGAGCGCGGCGCAGGCCCCCGGGTGTGCGGGACGGGACGGGGCGGGGCGGCGCCAGCGCGCATGCCCGGGCGGGCGGGCAGCTCCTACCTGCAGGCCGTTGGGGTACACGTCGCCCTCGGAGAGCGAGTCCACCAGGTCCTCCTCGTCCAGCGTGGCCCGCTTGTAGGTCGACATCTGCAAGGCCAAGTGCAGCACGGACTCCCTCAGCGCCTCCATGGCTCGCGCGCCCGAATGGGGAAGCGGCCCCGCCCCGGCCGGGACACCCGAGCCGCCCGCCGCCCGCCCGCCCCGCCGCTCACCCCCAGCGCCCACAGCACGGCGGCCACCGGGCGCGGCGGCCACCCGCTCCGCATGCTGCCCCCGCGGTGCCCGGCCCCGCCGCCGCCGCCGCGGGATGGCGGGAGGGCCCGGCCGGCGACGCGCCACCTTCGCGGGCGGGGCCTGAGCGGCGCGGCTCGGGTTCCCTCTGGTCTCCCAGCGGAGCCCCGCAGGCCTGCAGCCCGGGAGGAGCTGGGGACCCCGTCCTTCCCCAGAGGTCGCGAGAAGAGGGCCTCCCAACCAAGACCTAGCGGGCAGGAAGGGCCTCTCGGAGAGTCCCCTCTCCAGTAATGAGGTCCCCAGGGCCGGTTACCAAGTCAGCAGCAGGCCTGGCAGTAAAGAAAGAGGTTCCCCAACTCTGGGCCCTTAGGTGGGTCAACGGGATCTCTCCCTTCAAGCTAGAAAGACTAGGCAAGGGGCTGGGCCAGGAGGGCAGGTGGGATAAAAATGACAGGTGGCCCCCTCTGAGCTCTGGTTGCCTGCTCCTTTCCCCTCGCTCAGAGGTTTTTTGTTGTTGATTTATCCGCCCCTCACCCCCGCCTTTTTCTGGCACTAGGGATTGAACCCAGGGGTACTTTACCCCTGAGTCATACCATACCCCCAGCCCTTTTTTATATTTTATTTTGAGACAGAGTCTCACTAAGTTGCTTAGGGCCTCGCTAAATTGCTGAGGCTGGCTTTTAACTCTCAATCCTCCCACCTCAGCCTCTCCAGTCGCTGGGATTGCAGACTCTGCCACCACACCTGGCTAGCTCAGGGATTTTAAAGCCAGAGTTCATAAATGAATTTAAGAAAATTCCAGGGAATTTCCATGACCTAGAATGCAAAAAGCCATGTGCATTTGGGTGGCTAAAGGGTAATCTGGTGCTTGACACTCTCCCTCAAAGGTTGTGGCCCTCCCTGGGCACATGAAGGATTGTTGCTCTGAGCTGTGCTGGGGTGGACAGTTCTCCTTAGCACGCAACCTTGAGTTCCATCCCCAGCACACAAAAAAGGAACAAAGACATCATTGCTTTGGACCAGGTCAAAACTCATGTTACTATGTATCAGTTGTTAAACCAACCAACCGACCAACCAGGAAAGTGACTCTTGGATCCCACCCTCCTGTGTAGAAAGCTTCACACAGGTGTCCCCTCCCAGCATCCTTCCCTCACCTTTCCTGTGACCTAGGCTGGAGGAGTGGGCTCTCTTAGGTGTCAGGTGTTCAGGTGGGAACTCTGGGGCCCAGCACTGTACCTTCCATTCTGAATCCAAAAAAGACCTAATCCAGCAGAGTCCCAAAGGACATGTCACTTCTAGTGAACCATGGAATTCTGAACTTGAACATATTTTTCAGTTTTGTAAAATGCATTTTTGTTCATTCCCAGTTGATTCTCAGTTGAATACACAGGATCAGAGCGGGGAGATGACTGACCAAGGTCTCAGATCAGCAAGAATGGTGGCTCCTCAGAGTCCTGGCTGTCACACGGGCTGTCTTGCAGCCTCCACCAACAACCACAGCTATCTTCAAAACCAAAGTTCTCATCTTGCCACCTCTTGCCTAAAAGCCCTCAGCACCCCTGGAATGACATTCTGACCTTCACCAGAGCCCCAGAGCCCTGGCCACTCTTGTCCCTTATCTCAGGCTGCTCCTCACCCACTCAGGCCCCATCTTCTCTGGCATTCACTCAGTTCTTCCGATTTCCCAAGTTGTCCCTTCCCCCAAGATCTTTTTTTTTGTTTTTTTGTAATGAGGATTGAACTCAGGGGCACTCGACCACTGAGCCACATCCCCAGCCCTATTTTGTGTTTTATGTAGACACAGGGTCTCACTGAGTTGCTTAGCGCCTCGCCGTTGCTGAGGCTGGCTTTGAACTCGCGATCCTCCTGTCTCAGCCTCCCAGAGTGCTGGGATTATAGGCTTGTGCCACCACGCCCGGCTCCCCAAGATCTTTGTAGCTGCTGCTGCCTCCTCTGGAACTTTCTTCTCTCATCTCTCTCCTCTCTTAGCCAGCTCCTGCTTCAGGTCTCTGCTTAAATGCCACCTTCTGCAATATCCCAGTCACCTTCAGTAGCTCTGCACCTTCTCTTACAGCAGCCTGTATACTTTCCTTTATAGAATTTATTGTAGTCTGTTAATATTTTGTTGTTTTTATGTTGTCATTGTCTAGTTCTTTCCCCCTTCCCAGAACCACAAGCTTTACGGGGCTGGGATCTTGTCTGGCCTGTCCAACAGAGAATCTGCAGCCCCTGGCATAGAGTAGGTGCTCAACAAACAGCACCTACTTAAAATGAATGATGGAACAAACGGCGGGGGAGTGGGGGTAAGTGTTAAAATGGGTGGGACATGCCTGTAATCCCAGCACTTAGGGAGGCTGAGACAGGAGAATCGCGAGTTCAAAGCCAGCCTCAGCAATGGCGAGGTGGTAAGCAACTCAGTGAGACCCTGTCTCTAAATAAAACACAAAACAGGGCTGGGGATGTGGCTCAGTGGTTGAGTGCCCCTGAGTTCAATCCCCAGTACCAAAAAAAAAAAAAAAGTGGTGGAGCAAGTTGGGGAAAGGGCCTTTATATTCTTAAGATATCTGTCTTTTAATGCCTAAGTACAAAAGAAAACCGGCACAGGTCCTGGGTGAGCAGGGAGAATCTTAATTCTTGAAATTTCTGTCTCACTCCCCCTTGGTAGAAAAGATCCCATTATCCTCCTCAAAGGGAGAAGGTTCAGGGCTTCTTCGTTTATCTCTGGGTTACAGCTGGGTTTTCATACCCCAGGATGCTGGGTTACACGAAGCAACAGGAGTTGAAACAGCTCCTAAACTTCCTCATGCCAAAAATAAAATCTACCCCCCTTCCCAGCAGCACCACTGACATGTTTTCTTGCTAAATCTACACGTTTATCATCTGGGTTTTGTTTCTGTAAACCACAACCACTTCCGTGGGACCTGCAGAGAAGCAACCTAGTTCCTTCTCCCCAGTTTGATCAAACTTCCTAAGATTCCTTTCCCATCGTCTGCCTATTTCTTATGTGGGCAGGTGGACAGCTGAGTCTGGCTAGCCTGGCCCAGGGAGCCTCCCTAGCTTGGCTGCCAGTAAAGTGTCAAGTGCCGGAGGCAAAGGCCTTGAAAGAGAAGCTAAATCCCCCCAACATCTCCCCTGGCGCCCCTGGGTGTGAGGGATCTTCGGTTCCCTCACCCCCTTCTCTCAGCCTCCCACCTTCCCTTAGAAGCAGGTAGACTTGGCCCCATTGGCGGGAAATGAAACTCAGTCTGGGCGTAACTTGCCAGTGTCCTTCGTCTCATTTCAGAGACCTCCCTTTCTGGGAAGCTCTCCTGACCACCCTCCCAGGCCTGTCGCCCGCTGTGACCCAGGACAGCCCCCAGCTGCTGTCTTCCACAAGCCCACAGCCCTCTGGACAGGAGGAACAGGAAGCTGGGTCTGTTGCCTCCAGGGCCTTACCTGGGACTGCAGCCTCCAGATGTGTGAGCAAAGGTGGGAGGCAAGACAGAGAGGCTGGCATCTGGCCCCAGGGGCAGAGGCCAGGCACCCTGAAGTCCATCCTGCCACAGCCATATGTGGCTGGATGGTACAGGAAGCTCACATGCCCCCCAACACACTGAGATGGAGATCTGTTTATTTTTCAGCACATGAACGTTGAGGGTCCCTTTCTGAAACACTTGCGCGGGCCTTGTAGTGAAACCCACCTCCTTTGAGGTGGGCTAGACTTAGTGGGCTCTGCTGGGTGGGGAGCACCAGGGAGCCCCATGAGTGAGTGACATTTCAACAATGGCAGCCCCACCCCTGGATATGCCCAGGGGCCCTCCCTTCTGGTCTTGTCCCCATATCTCCTCAGGCTTGGCCTCAGCAGGATTCACTTTCATTATACTGGAAGGGGTGGGGAGGGGAGGGCAGTGGCTCAGACCTGACCCCCATTGTGTGCCAAGAACACCTACTGTGTGCCATGGAACAAAATGTATCCCTTCTTCTCGCCTCTCTCCTTATCTCCACTTCACTTAAAGACTGAGGGTCAGGAAGGAGGCAGCTCTTGTCCCTTCCAGTCACCAGGATGGAGAGTAAGGACCAGATCTTCCGTGCCTGTCTCCCAGTCCCGCTGACTGACTTCACTAGGCAGCCGCCAAGCCCAAGGCACACAGCTAGAAAGTGGCCGGGTGGGCCTGGGGCGGGGGCCTGGACTCCGGCCCATGCATTTTGTGGAAGTTGTGCTGCTTCTCCAGGTGAGGACCTCACGGAGTCAGGGTACCCCAGGAAGACCAAGGTGCTGGGCTGGCATGATGGCCAGCGTCTTCTCCCTAACCGCCTCATTTGTGTCGCGGTGCCACACCCGGCCCCAGGAGCAGGGAAAGGAGAACGACCTTGGCTTTGTGAGGAGTTTCCACCTGGGTCTGTCTGCAGCTGTGGAGGAGGAACCTGGGTTGACTCTGGGCCTGGTGTTCGTGAGAAGGGTTTGGTGGAGACCAAGAACAGAGCAGTGAGAACCACAGCTCCCTGCAGAACGCCCCAGTGCCCCGTGTCTGCACAGGGAAAGTGCTGGACACCAGGTGAGGGTGCAGGGTGCCCAGTCTTGGACGCCCTGCCCTGTGGAGATGGAAGGCCTGGGTGAACAAGAACCAGACATATAAATGCTCACGTTTCAGACAACACAGGCTTCATGGCCTGGTGCCACCCGGGCACAGCCCATTTGTCTGGACAGCATTAGTCACTCACTCCCATGGCTCTTGTGGTTGGTTTGCAGAAGGCAGGGGATCTTCAAGGAATCCTGAAACGTGTCAGAGGAAACAAACAGCAGCCCCATGAGAGAGACTCTGAGGCCAAGGACCCAGTTGGCCACACCCTCAAGCTGTTTTCACTCCCAAGCTCAGCTCTGTAGGATGTCACCCTGCGGCCAAGTGCCCATCAGTTCCTGTGCCTGGTGCCAGTCATCGGCTGGTCTGTTAAACCATCACATGTCATCCAGTGCACACACATGTTGCCTGTGAGCTAAAAGGTGATATTTAACAGGCGCAGTGGGTAAAAGGTCTGTTTCCCAACCTCAGTTTAGATCCTCACTCTCCAGTCTCCAGCTGTGTGACCTTGGGCAAGTGACTCAGTAATCTCTCTGTGCCCCAATGGTCTCATCTCTAAAATGGGGGAAGACCAATAATAGTACCTCCCTCTAGGATAGCAAGTTCAAGGCCAGTCTGGGAAATTTAACAAGACCCTGTCAAAAATAAATAAAAGGGGGACTGGGGCGGTAGCTCAGTGGTAGAGCACTTGCCTAGCATGCGTGAGGCACTGGGTTCGATCCTCAGCACCACATATACATAATAAGTGAATAAAATAAAGATCCATCAACAACTTAAAAAAAAGAGTTTAAAAATAAATAAATAAATAAATAAATAAATAAATAAATAAATAAATAAAAAAAAGGGACTGGGAATATAGCTCAGTGGTAGAGTGTCCCTGGACCCAATCCCCAGTACTGCTAAACCAGCCAACCAACCAACAAAAAAAACAAACAAAATAAGCCAAGCCGGGCGCGGTGGCGCACACCTGTAATCCCAGCACTTAGGGAGGCTGAGACAGGAGAATTGCGAGTTCAAAGCCAGCCTCAGCAACGGTGAGGCGCTAAGCAACTCAGTGAGACCTTGTCTCTACATAAAACACAAAACAGGGCTGGGGATGTGGCTCAGTGGTCGAGTGCCCCTGAGTTCAATCCCTGGTACCAAAATAAATAAATAAAATAAAATAAAATAAGCCAGCATGGTGGTACATACCTGTAATCTCAGGGACTCTGAGGCTGAGGCAGGAAGATTCCAAGTTCAAGGCCAGTCTTAGCAAATTAATGAGGCCCCAAGCAACTTAGTGAGCCCTGTCTCAAAATAAAAAGGACTGGGGATGTATCTCAGTGGTAAAGTACTCCTGGGTTAAATTCCCAGTACCTAAATAAATATATAAATAAAACAAAGCAGTACCCCCCTCACAGGACCACTGTGATAACTAATATAGATAAAGTGCCCAGAACAGTGCCACGTCCTCAGCAAGTGCCCACCAAGGGTTAGCTGCTATTATTTGTGCTGTCGTTACTTTATAAAACACAAGGTTTAAGGGTCTTCAATTGATCCCCACTGTCTAAAGAATAAAATTCCCACTCCTTGCATTGGCACTCAGGGGTTCCCCAAATGGCCCCGACCTACCTCTCCAGCCCCGCCCCCCATCACCTGCCCCATCTTATCTCATTCAACACAAGTTTGCTGAGTCCCTGACACTTGCCAGGTCCTGGCTGCAAGCTGAGGGGGCAGCTCTGAGTAGGACTGGGTCCCCACCCTCAAGGGGTCTGGGGCTGTTATCTCCCCAACCAGGACTCTGCCTCCTCTATGCTAACTACTTCTCTCCATCTTGGACTGCCCCCCTCCTCCTCCAGGAAGCCCTCCTTTCCTCCTCAGTGGGAAGGAACCATGCCCTTCCCTCTGGCGGGCCCGGTGCAAGCATCTGCATGATATTTAGAACTCTGGGTGTCTATGTGTGATGGAGAGACCCTGAGGGGCAGGCAACCATCACTTCACCTTACTTACTTTCATCCCCAGCACCCTGCACAGAGCCTGCTACACAGGTAGCTGGTTGGTTTGTATCCCAGATTTTCACTCGGGCACAGGCGCGTGTAATTTCACCCATGAAAAAACAGAATTTACTGCTTGATGAAACTTGAGTAAGAGTCATTTAGGACAACTTTGGGTAAGAGGCAAGACAGTAACAAAATGACCATCACTCTGAAGGATGACACCCTTTGGCATCATTATTACATTTTGGGGGGCAGGTACCAGGGATTGAATTCAGGGGCACTTGGCCACTGAGCCACATCCCCAGGCCTATTTTGTATTTTATTTAGAGACAGGATCTCACTGAGTTGCTCAGTGACTGGCTTTTGCTGAGGCTGGCTTTGAACTTGTGATCTTCCTCCTGAGCTGCTGGGATTACAGATGTGCACCACCACACCCAGCTTTTACTTTTTATAACAGGAGTCAGCCTTTATCCCTTTTTCCTTGGCTGCCAGGATGCTCACAGTCAAATCTGAAACTCATTTATTGGGACTCTCCTCACCTTTATGTTTGGCTTTTCTTTGTTTACATTTTCCACTCTATTTTCGTGATCCTGATTGTCTATTGCTAGAGCATATCATTTTTTTTAATATATTTTTTTAGTTGTAGATGGACACGGTGTCTTTATTTTATTGCTTTGTATGTGGTGCTGAGGATCGAACCCAGGGCCTCATGCATGCGAGGCAAGCGTTCTACCGTGGAGCCACAATCCCAGCCCCTCATTTTTATTGAATATAGTTTAGTTGTAACCAAACCATGAATCCTGTGGAATGAAGTGAGTTATAACTTGTATCAGGAATGTGCTTCATCTAAAACACTGCCTTGGAAAGCCAGCTTCAAAGCATTTATTTGGCGACAGGAAGAGCCGGCCCAGAAGCAGTTAGGGCAGACCTGGGCCCAACCCCAGGTCTCCTGGCTTATGTGACCTTAGCCATGTTGCTTTCCCTCTGGGGCCTCAGTGACTCCACCTCACGCCTGCTTCCTTCCATCTTCCTCGCCACCCTGCCCAGTGGCTCCTGCTCTCATGTGTACTTTCTAGTCTTAACCTTGGTTCAGCCAACATTTGGCTACTGCTGTCCTCAGGGCAAAAATAATTGGCAGCCCAGACTGAGGTTGACACCCACAGCCACAGGTAGGACACGAGTCGCCAGCAGGTAGGCTCTGCCCTCGATGTGATGACCAGGGTGCTTTACCTCTGTGGTCCTCCTCCCCAAAGCATGTGACCTGAGTCTAATTGTGAACCACAAGACGAAACCTACTTTACAAACATTCTACAGAACACCTGAGCGGCGCCCCTCAAAACTGCAAGGGCATCAAAAGCCAGGAAAGTCTGAGAACCTGACACACTCAAGAGGAGCCTAAAGACACATAAAGACTAAACGTAATGTGGTCTGCTGGAAGAACAGAAAAAGGACATTGGATACCCCTCGAGAAATGCGAATGAAGTGTGAACTTCAGTGAGGAATAACGTACCAGTATTGGCTCATGCATTGTACCAAGTGCTTCATGTAAGATGCTAATAATACAGGAAATTGAGCGGGGTGCCAAGGAACTCTGCCCTGTGTTCACCACAATTCTGTAATTCTAAAACTAAAAGGTTTATGTAACAACATAATCGGCCATCCCCTGGAATAGAAAGCAGTCCTCGACTCTGACACAGCTCTTTTATACCCTCCTCTTATTTATGTCTTGGGATCACCTGCAGGAGTAAGCCCTAGGACCCCCATTTTACAGATGCAGAAACTGAGGCTCCAGACAGGGGGTAGTGCTGGCTGGTGAGCAGCACAGGGGCGCAAGCCCAGATCTTCCTGGCTTCCTTGGGGTCTTCCCCTCTTCCTGTGCTTTTGATGCCCTTGCAGTTTTGAGGGGTGCCAGTCAGGTGTTTTGTGGAATGGTCCCTTCTTCCTGCGCCTCCTTCCTGAGCCAGCTCTCTAGACAACCTCCTGTGGAGGCTACAGGTCACCCCAGTAGGGCTGTGGGACAAAAGGAGAAATGCAGGTGGTGGGAGGGAGGGAGGGAGACTCTGCTTTGTGCCACCAAGGGGTCAGAGGAGCTGGAGGCCTGAGCAGGGTGCCTCAGGGGGACGTGGGAAGGCCAAGGGGACAGGGTGCGAGTGGGAAGGGCAGCTGCACCCTTCCTTGAGAAGCAGCAGCCTGCCAACCAGTGAGTCAGACGCCCTGGTCTGGACCACAGTCCCAGGGCCGGGCTCGCTCCGAGGGGGCGGGAGAGATGTGCCTGCACATGCAGGGGGCCAGGAGCACCCACCCGCTGGGCCCAGAGCTGACTCACGAGCAGGGACCCCGGGGCATGGAGAACCCTACCCAGTGCCACCTGGTGACCATGCAGGAGGCCACTCCATGCCCAAGCCCCACACCTGGCAACAGCTCCTTATTCCTCTCCAGGGCCACCCTCCAATCCACTTGACGGCCTCCACCTGCCAGCTCTGTCCTCTGTCCAGGCCTCCTTGGCTCTGCCCCTGGGAAGCCTTTCCTGGTCAGCGCCCAGGCCCCGGGCCTCCAACTCCAGCTCCCTCTGGTTCCTCATTTGCCGGTGGGCTTGGGTGGAACTTTCTAAATGCCCTGACGTGACTCAGGTACTCTCTGCCTCGCACTCTGACTCCCTGGAGCTGGCAGAAGAAAGTCCCCTGGCCCGGCAGGCTCTCAGGCCTGCCTCCTCCTCCTAGGACCTGCTCCTGGCCCCTCACCTCTCATTGCTGTCACTGCACCGAGACTGGTTCCACCCCTAACTGCACCAAGCCTCCTGCTCACAGGCCCTGCATGCCTTGGTCCTCTCTGCCTTCTGTCCTGATGGACTCGAGACGCATCTTCCTCCAGGCAGCCTTCTCGGACTGCACCTGGACCCTTCCCCATGTCCCCTAGAAGCTTGCTTCTAGCATCTCACCCCGAGAGTGACTGGCCTGCAAGTGGGGCTGTGTGACCCAGACAGAGTCATTTCCCTGCTTGTCTGTGCTTAGGTTTTCTCCTCTACCTAACAGAGATGCTAAGGGTCCTCGTCTGTGGGGACTTTATACATGGTAAGACACAAGGTCCTCAGCCCTGTGCCTGGCAGAGGGGGCACTCGGGTAACCTCAGTGCATGCAGCGGTGGGCTCTTCAGGAGGGGAGAAGAGCTCTTCACTAGGGAAGAGCACAGCGTGCCAGGCAGGGGACCTGGGGCTTACACGCATGAGCTCTGGACTCTCCTCCAAGTCGGTGTAAACCACCCGGGCTGCAGGGGCCGAGGGACCTGCCCAGAGTCACTCATCTGGTAAATAACAAAGCTGGATTTGAACCCAGGTGCCCAGAGCTTGCTGTTTGCCATGATAATAAACAAGGTGGTGGCCACCTGCCTCCACCCCGCTCTGCCCCACCCACTCCACACTCTCCGTTTTGACATCACCTCCCAGCTGGGTTCAAGGGGCTTGGTTGTCTTCTCTGACCTTCTCTGGGCACCAAGTTCAGGCAGACCAGGAAGCCACAGCAGGCCCTGACCCTGGGGCCACCGCAGATGCCAGGGCACCTTCTCAAACCCTAGCACCCTCGGGTGAACATGAGCAGACGGGGTGGGTCCCAAGCTGGGGAGGCCAAGGGTGCCCGAACAACTGGCTGATCTAGTCACATAAAACTCAGGACAAAGTTAATCTGCCTCATTTAATGTTTATCATGGTGATGACTGACCTGCCCAGTAATTAGGCTCAACCAGGAAACTGCTCATGGAAATGGTTATAATTAGTATTTGTGCTACTCCAGTGGGAGGTGGTGGCTGACCAGAGGGAGAAAGAAGTAGATGGGACAGGAAGCTTTGGGACTCCCCAGATCAATGAGCCCCAAGCCGGCCGAGGTGTGTGAACGATCCTGCCCGGCTCCCACGGTGGCTTCCTGATGTGGGCACTACTACCGCTTCTCTAGGGTGAGCGAACAAGCTCAGAGAGGTCACGTATCCAAAGTCACAGGGTCAGTGAGTGACAGCCAGCATCCACCCAGTCTTGCCCATCTCCCTCTCCAGCCCAGGTGATGTCTCGGGCAGCAGGAGGGACTGGGAAGAAGCTGGGGGTCGGGAGCCCCACACTCCAGTTGCAATTTCAATGCCACCTTTCCCTGGGTGTCAGCAAGTGACTTCCCCCTTTGGAATATAAGGAGGAATGTGTCAGGCTGGGGGTGGGTGAGTGTAGCTTTGGAGCCGGGCTCCCTGGAGTCTAATCCTTGGATACCTGAGCCTTGGAGTCCTCATACCAGGGTCTCCTCACAGGGCTTGTGAAGAGTCAAAGAGCAAGAAAGACTTAGAACGACGCATGAACAGTGTCACCATTGATGGGGAAAGAATGGCCTTTGCTGTCAGTTTTTTCATCTGTGAATTGGGGAGGTAGTGGCTGCATCAGAACAGTGGTTTACAAATATGCAGATTTTTAATCCCATTGAGCCATTTATTGAAGGGGAAACAAAAAAACTCAACACAGGTGGAATGCAGCGGTGCACCCCTGTAATCCCAGTGGCTCGGAAGGCTGAGGCAGGAGGACGGTGAGTTCAAGGTCAGCCTCAGCAATTTAGTGAGGCTTAGAACAAATCGGCGAGACCCTGTCTCTAAATAAAAAATAAAAAGGGCTGGGGATGTGGCTCAGTGGGTAAGTGCCCCTGGGTGGATCCTTGGTACAAGCAGCGCTGCCCGCGTATGTCCTCAGTGACCCCGTGCACTGACCCTGAACCTGGTTCTCTCAAGGGATCCAAGAAATGGAGCTTGAAAATGTCTCTGAGAACTAATGGCCCTACAGCTCCAAGACTGCAAGCAGGCTGGGCACAGAAAGTCTCATCCAGTCCCCGGGCCCAGAGGGGCACAGCAACTGTTTGCTGTGCTCAAGTTTAGGGGACAACAGCTAATGGCCTGGCGGCTCCCTGGTGCCCTTGTGCAGCGACAGAGCAACTAAAGAGGCTCAGTGTCCCTTCCTGGCCTTGAAGAGTGGGGTTCTGAGCTACTGTGTGGACAAGCTCCCCCAGGCTCGACGGGGATCCCATCTTCCATCCTCAAAGGCCAATTCACCTTAGCGGCCACTTCACTGAGGTTCTGGCACCTGCGCACTGTGCACCTCCCACACGCCAGCCTTCATCAGTACCCTGCAGGGTAGGCAGTGCTGTCCCCATGTGACCAAGGAGGGAAGCGAGGCTTAGAGAGGTGATGCGACCAGCTCAGGGCTAGGCTGCCCCTGCACAGTGCCCAGGATCAGCGGCCGGCCTAAAGGGCTCCCCCGGGGTGGAGGCTGCTGGAAGGCCTGGAAAGGCTCCAGCGAACCTCACAACTGCTGGGTGCTCTGACAGGCAGGGCATCTTCAGGGTGGGGAGACCCAGCTGGCAGTGGATCTCCCCCAGGACACAGAGATGGCTCCAGGGGAACTGGCAGCCTGAGAGACTGAGTTGCCTCAGCCCAGAGCAGCCACCTCCTCTGGGAGGCTGTTTTTGACCAGTCCTGTCTCCTCACACCTCCTCTGGCCCCATACCCGAGTCCCGCACTGTGCACCAGGCTGGGACCGAGTGCACCACACATTGTCCACTGGTCCTGCCAAAGCCTCTCTGGCTGTGTGTCCTGGGCAACCTCTCTGATCCTTGGCTCTCTCGCAGGTGGGGATAACAACACAGATCTGGAAAGTGGGGATGAACAGCAAACTGGGAAAGCCCACTAACAATGGCAAAAACTTATTGAGCACTTACTGCATACCAGCTCAGGGACTTGTGGGTAGGGTAAGGGCCAGAGGGGAGCTCTGCTGGCCCCACCCTCTGGTCCCCTGCAAGTTCCAGAGAGACCACAGGCCCTCTCTCCTCCAACTCCAGGTTCTGGGGAGGTGGCCAGATGGCACATAAAGGGCCTCATGGGTGTGGCAGTAGGGACTGGGGTGCAGGCCCCTTCCTCGCTCCCTGGCCCCACCCCTTTCGGAGGTGGGAGGTGACAGAAAGTGGCACTGTTCTGCCCAGTGATCCTTATCTTCCCTCCCGCTTCTCCAGGTAGCAGGCCTGTCTGGGCGGGTCCTCAGGGAGTGGGCATGGGCAGCCTCTAGCACCCTGGGGCAGCAGCCTGTCCTGGTCCCGGAACCATACCTCCCTGTCTCCCCATTCCTGCCCCTCCTGAGCTGGGCTCCCCCTCTGCAGGGTCCTGCTACTTCTCCCCACTGGACACCTCCGGTGGCTCCTCGTGGAGCATCAGCCAGGCTTGTCCTCTCGATTCCACTGGCTTCTCTCCCAGCACTACTTACAGTCAGGGTTCTGCCAACTGCCAGCCACCGCGCCACACAGGAGAACTGCCAGTGCCGGACAGGCCTGGGGGCGGGGCCCAGGTGCGCACTCACCCCTTGTGCAGGGAGGTGGCACCCTTGGTGGCTGGCAAAGCTGCAGCCCCAGCAGCCACACCCACCACCCCCGCTTCCTGGGGAGGATGTGCAGTGGGTGGGAACCAAGACAATCAGGGTTCGAATCCCAGCCCTGCCACGACTCAGTCTGTGACCTTGAGCTAATCTCTTAATCCCTCCCCAGGGCTCAGTTTACTGTCACCTGTAAAATGTACACTGTTCTGAGGACTCCAATGACCCCACAAAGGAGCCCTTAGAACAGGACCTGAAACAAAGGAACCCTGGACAAGTCTCAGCTTTGACCACCACAGACGCTGCCCGAAGACCAAGCTCACAGAGTGGCTGTCCCCTGGCCATACCTGGCGCACACACATGTAGAAAAGATTTTGAAATGCCAACATTTTGGAGACTTTACATGAAAACCAGTATTTCTAACTTTTCTTTAAAAAAAAAAAAAGCAGCCGGGCGCGGTGGCTCAAGCCTGTAATCCCAGCACTTAGGGAGGCTGAGACAGGAGAATCGCGGGTTCAAAGCCAGCCTCAGCAACGGCGAGGCGCTAAGCAACTCAGTGAGACCCTGTTTCTACATAAAACACAAAATAGGGCTGGGGATGTGGCTCAGTGGTCGAGTGCCCCTGAGTTCAATCCCCAGTACCAAAAAAACAAACAAAAACAAACAAACAAACAAACAAACAAAAAAAGCAACAATAAGACTGGGTGGGGCTGGTCCCACATTCTCCCGTGGCAGCTGCCAGCTGCAGGTGAGGGGTGGCTGTCGCCTGAGGACAGGCTGAGTCCCCAGGCTTCACAGCCCACCCCTCCTCCTCTCCCCCTCAGCGTGGCCCAGGACAGCCCCACTTTTTACCAAGCCGGACGATCTCTTTGCAGCAAAGAGAAAAAGACACATTTCTTGGAGACTTGTCTCAGCCAAAAGTAGGCAAATGATTTATGTGTCGTTTCAAAATGGGTCAGACTAACCCGCGGTGACAGACGTCAGAACAGCGGTGCCTCTGAGGCTGGGAAGGAGCACAGGAACTTTCTGGGGGATAGAAATGTTCTGGAAATGTCGTCGACAGGGATCCCACTGTGCTCATGAGACAGCAGGGGACCACTGCGGCGGGACAAAGGCTGAGACAATTAAACAAACCCCTGGGCAGAGTAAACTCTTACCCTGTGAAGCGGGCACGCTGCTTCTCCAACCTCGTGGTCTTTGCCACAGACCCATCAAGAGATCCTGATAAAAGCTCAGAAGCAGGATGTCTGCACGAGATGGAATTGTTACGGGGCCTAAATAAACCCCCTGGCCTCGCTTATTCTTAGTCAACTTCAAAATCACTGATTTTGGAGGTCACACAGGTGGGCAATATGTTACTAGTTTCCCCCAAACTAGCTTTGCTGTAGATGACACTTCTGACATGGGGGTCACGATGCTATCGGTTGCCTAGGTTACACTCCAGGGACCCGAAGCCTGTTTTTGCTGAAAATGCTGAGTCCTCACTTGGGCCTGCAGCTGTCTGGAAGCGGAGCTCTGTCCCTTTTGCTGCCTGAACTTTCAGGTCAGATTCCATGGGGCTCTGCATGCAGATGTGTCGACCACCCACTGCAGGTACAGCAGCCCGAGCACCCAAAGTCCTTCAGCCCTGTCATAGGGCCCAGATGGAGCCGCAAGGCCAGGATATTGGCACAGAATGGTGGCTCTGGCCACAAGGGTAGCTCAGCAATTCCTCAGACAAGTTGAAGATAACCTCTGGGCCATCTGAGTCCCTCGGAACCCTGCCTGACCAATGGAAAGTCGCCAGGCTTCCGCCCAGCTGCCCTCTCACTTTGTTCGGGGAACAGCCCGGCCCTTGGGTCGGCGCTGCTCGCTTGGGCTGAAGCCCCTGTTAAAGCTGTCCCTGTATATCTGTTCACTTGACTCAATTCCGTTTCCACGGTCACTGAGCCAACCTGGTCCCCTCTCCAGTGTCAGTTACATGAGTGTCTGCGTTTGTCAAAGCTTCTGGCTCATGTGCTTTGCCTTGTGCAAGGAAAACAGGGACTGACTCCCTCAGGTGTGAAGAAATGCCACTTGTTTTAACATGCTGACAGCTGTGACGGACACACAACTCGAGATGCCTCTGGGAAGCCAGCCCGGCGCCCTGCGCGGTTCCTGCTCACTGGGTTTGAGACTTATGGTCTAAGGCCAGGAATGGTTTATCTTCAGTGAACTGTACAGACCCATGGGGCCAAACACAGAAGCCATTAGCTGCATGTGGCTGGCTATTCAAATTAATTAAAATAGAATAAGATGAAAAATTCAATTCCTCATTTGCACGAGTTACACATAGCTACTGGACAGCACAGAACACACAGATCCCTGCAGAAAGTTCTACTGGACAACACTGGTGTACACAGTCTCCAAAGCTGGGCTCCCTCCTGATCTGATGACCGCCTGGGTCTCTGACAGGGCAGGCCCCAGGACCATTGCCGTGCAGAGCAGGAGCCCAGTAGATGTGAGCTGAGAATGAACGAGGGAAGAGGAAGCGGATGGCAAGGTCTGGGTTTCAATCCCAACTCTGGCCCTGGACGGCAGGGCCTCCAGCAGACTTGTCCTCTGCACAGGGGACAAGTCCCATCAGGACTGGGTCCATCTACAATGTTTTCAGGGGCACTCAGAGCACCAGGGACCAAGAAAAAGCCAGCAGGGGATGTGTCAGGAGCCAGTGAGCCCTGACCTGCTGGACTGGAGTTGCGGGGCGGGGCACCTCTGCTCTTGAGAGTAGCCTTTGAAAATGGAAGCACAGGGGGCAGCTTATTAGTTCCCCTGCCTGGCGGCTGGAATCTGAGCTGGAAAACAGCATCTGACACCCACAAACACTGCTGTGGTCGTGGTGGCAGGGCAGGGAGCTACCTTGATCCCTGGGGGCATGGACCCCCTAACTGGGCAGGCTGAAGTAGGGACTCAGCACAGGGGCTCCTGGGAACAGAGAGCTGGCCAGCCCTGAGCCAGGAGCCAGTTTTGTCTTCCCAGCACCTACTCTCCATAATCCAGCTCTCCAGAACATCCTAGAAGTGGGGTGGGGGCTGGGGGGTGTCAACCCCTGTCTGTTCATTAGTTCATACAATGAATATTCACCATGCATGTACCTACCATGTGCCTGGAAACGAGCTCCCTGCCAGGAATTCATCACTGAACCAAAGTCCTGGCCCTCGGGAGCATGAACTATGCAATAGTGAAGAGACAATAAACAATGTGACTAAGAGTAATAAAACTGCATCTAACATTTATTGAGTGCTTACTGTGTGCCAAGTACCGAGTGCTTTGTAATGGATTTTTATTTAATCCTTACAAAAATAATAATATTTACTGATCTGATTTTGTAGGTGAAGAAACTGAGGCACAGTAAGGTTACATACATCAGCCAGTAAAGATCACCTAGCTCTCAGTGGTAGGGTTTGAGATCTGAACCCAGAAATTCGAGTCCCTGACCCTAATAGTAGGTGGATGGCCCGGCTGCGGAGAGGCGTGGGCAGGGCTGGGAAGGATGGCAGGGAAGTATTGAGAGGAGTCAGGGAAGGTCCCTGGGAGCTGCTGACATGCACGCTGAGACAGGAACGTCCAGGTGTCCATCATGAGAAGCATACTTCAAGCCTTTGGCAAGAGGCAGGAGTGAGAGCAGTGTTTAAGAAGCAGGTGGCAGGCACCTGTAATCCCAGCGACTCAGGAGGCTGACGCGAGAGAAGCACAAGTTCGAGGCCAGCCTGGGCAACTTGGCAAGACCTTGTCTCAAAATAGAAATTTCTGAAAAGAACTGGCATTGTAGCTCACTGGTAGTGTTTTTGCCTAGCGTGTGAGGCCCTGGGCCACCCAATACTGCAAAAAAAAAAAAAAAAAAAAAGGAGGGGAGCAATATGGTTGTAGGAGGGGGTGACCCTGTCTGATCCTCCCAGGTCGCATGCCATTCTACAGATGAACTAACTGAGGCCTTGAGGTGAAGTCTTGAGAGAAGAAATCTCCCATCCCTAAAGAAGCCAATCAGGAAAGCCAGGCAGACCGGAAGCCAGATCTCTGCATCCCAGCCCAGACTCCTTCCAAAGCCCAGCTCACCTGGCCACCAATGGCCACCTTCAACTCAGACAAGTGAGCCAATTCCTGGGCTGACGATGTCAGGCCAGCTGAGGGGTCCCTTGTCTCCCTGCACCTAGACTCTACCTTCTGAGTCCAGTGGGTGTGTGTGAGGCCCGGGCAGCCCTCTGCTCAGAATCCTGTGCCTGGCACTCCAGCCAGGCGGCGTGGGGCTGGCCAAGGCGTCAGCATTTCCACCGTGGTGGGGCAGGCTGCCCCTCTTCACTGGCTCTGAGGGGCGAGAGTGAGGGCTGCCACGTGGTGGATGCAAGAAGGTTTTGAAGTCGGACACACTCGGCTCAGCTGTTCAGGAGCTGTGTACTGAGCGAGCCGGCTGCCACAGGAGGCTCAGTTTCCTCTCTCTACACAAGGAAGGTAGCAGTGGATTCCCGGCAGGGGATCTGAGGGTCAGATGACACAGGAGAAAGTGCCCAGCTCAGAGGCTGGGGCCTCATGTTTCACAAAGCCAGGGTTTTTTGGTTTTTGTTTTTTATTTTTGATACTGGAGATTGAACCCAGGGCCACTTAATCACTGAGCCACATCCCCAGCCCTTTTTATTTTGAGACAGGGTCTTGGTAAATTGCTCAGGTCCTCATTAAGTTGCTGAGGCTGGCTTTGAACTTGTGATTCTCGTGCCTCAGCCTCTGGAGTTGCTGGGATTACAGGCGTGCGCCACCACGGCGCAAAGGCAGGTTTTAAACACTGTTGTCACAGTCATTGATGTGGGGACGCCAGCCACACAGGGATGCTCAGGAGATCATGCCTTGCACCCCAGAGGCCATTCTGGTCCCATACCCCCACCAGGACTGGAGCTGGCTGCTTTTTGTACCACTGAAGAAAATAGTGTAGGACTAAAAATGGAAGCTCCACCTCCACGGCTGAGCCAACCACTAGGCTGCACGTAGGAGGCTGCTGCTCCCGGGCCTTGGGTTCTGCCATGACATGGGAAGGGATGGATAAACCTTTGGGGCAGGCAGCCAGGCACAGGAGAGGCCCCGCCCACCGGGAGTCTGGCCCCGCCCACCGGCAAGTTTGATCGGCCCCTGCTGGGCAACCTGGTCTGTCCACTGGGGGACTGCACCCTGAGCCTCCTTGTTGGGTAGACATCTGAGGGAGGACAGAAGAGCCTGGCTCATTGCTTCCCTGATTTGGCTGTAGGTCACGTACCTCTGGATCCCTTCAGAAGCTCTAGAACAGGGTCTTTTCTAGAAAACTGCCTGCCATGCCGTTGGCATGGAAGCACGTGGGGTTCCGCCCAGCCTCCTGGGGAATGGTGGCCTTCTCTTAGAGATGTCTCCCATTCTCCACCTCCAGGCTTCCCTTATGCTGTTTCCTTTTTCTCTTTCTTTTTTCAGTGTAAAAAGAGCAGGACCTATTTAAATTTTTGTGTGTGTGTGTGTGTGTGTGTGTCAAGGATTGAACTCAGGGGCACTTAACCACTGAGCCACATCCCCAGCTCCCCTCTCCCCCCGTTTTGGGCATTTTACGTAGAGACAGGGTCTCACTGAGTTGCTTAGTGCCTCGCTTTTGCTGAGGCTGGCTTTGAACACACGATCCTCCTGCCTCAGCCTCCTGAGCCATTGGAATTACAGGCCTGCACCACCGGACTTGTAGGATTTATTTAAGTGAGAAGAAAAGAGACAGCGCTCCGCAGGTCAAGAGGCCCCCGCTGGGGTTGCCCTCCCTTACGCTGTTTCTGTCAACTGGAAAACCTCACTTGCAGCTCTTCTCTCAGAAAGGGCCAACTTTGGGGGCTCAGCCTGAAATTTCCTTTATCTGCAGTGGGAGCGGCTCCCTCCCCAGAGCTGGGCCACTGGGGGAACTTTAGAGTCCACCAACAACAAGGCCACCTGTGTAGGATGCCCAGGGACCATCGGGACCTTCCACGAATGGAACAGCACTCTTCACTGGGGAGAAACCCCTCTCTGGGACTGGAGTGAAGAAGAAAAAGGGTGTTTGGTGGGAAGGAGGGGCGAGGCTGCAGGGAGCTCTGTTGTATGTTCCAGAAATCTTCAGATCAGACAAAGAAGAAGCAGCAGGGCCCTCAGGCCACCCAGAGCCCTGACACAGGGCTCAGCAAACTGGCTGTGTGACCTCAGAAAAGTCCCTTGCCCTGGCTGAGCCTCAGCTCCCTCCCTTGTAAACAGGGCTCATATCCCAACCCCTGTGAATGAGAAGGTGGAAGTCCCGAGCAGGCGAGGTCCCCAGCCTGGGTGTCATGACAGGCTGGTGCCTGGGCTCCACTGCAAACACCACTGTCCAGAGCACTGTCCCCTTCCTGCCTGCCCAGGCTTCCCTGGCCAGCGCCAGCTGAAAACTCCCAGAATCTGGGCAAAGAGCCAGAGCTTCTTAAAGCCACCAGCCTCCTGCTGAGGACTTAGTGGCCCAGCCAGAGCCCCTCACTTTCTAGAGATTATCGCAGCAGGCAGAGTGGCGGGGGCTGGCAGGAGCCTGGCGCGGCTCCTCAGTAGCTGGGGCTGGAGCTGAACCAGGGCAGCGCCCAACAGCCTCTGAGGGAAGCCACAGGGCTTCCTCACCACACAGGCCACACAGGGGCTCTGGGTTCTGGGGCCACCTCCCAGGCATGGGCAGTGCAGGCTCATCCCTGCAGGGCCAGGAGACATGAAGAGCACTCCGGGCCAAGCCGCAGGGGGCTTGCTACCTTCTGAGTGAGAACAGGAACTCTGGACGGCTGCGCTGCGTTCAGGCCTGGTTCTGTCACACTGCAATGTGACCTGGAGCAAGTTACCCAGGCTCTCTGTGCCTGTGTTCTCACTAATAAGGTGGCACATCGGTGGCTCCCTCGCTAGGTTGCTGAGGGGACAGAATGGGATCTTCACAAAGTATCTGGAGTAGCCCTGGCATGTGGCGGGGACCCAGTCAGGAGGCTGGAGGGTGAGTGAATGGCTGAGTCGTGGGTCTGAGCTGAGCTCCATGACACAGGGCCCTTCAAGATCTGCCCAGATGTCACCACCTGCCATTCCCTCCTGCGGGTCAGGGTCATGTCCTTCCTACCAGCTCCCTTTGCCTGGCATAACCTTGCCATGGACCTAAGAACTCCTGCAGTGCATGGTTCAAGTGCTACTCCTCTGTGGAGCTTTCTCAATGAAGACCTTCAGGGTTGAAAGTGACCAAACTCAACTCCTGCTGGATTTTATAACAAAGCAAACATCTTGGCTTGCAATATCTGAAAGGCGGGAGGGTCAGGCATCAGGTAGGAGATGATCCAGGAGTTCAGGTGATGCTGTTGCTGCGTCTCCCCCTCCTGATGCAATGGACTGCCCTCCGCTCGCCGTCATCCCCTGAGCTTGGCCATCTGCATGCCCAGCGAGCCGGGTCAGGCTCCCCTCATGGCAGCCTAGAGAACTGGAGGAAAGAAGGCTCCCGGGGAAGAGCTGACTGGCCAGGCCTCATTCTTGTGCCAGTTCTTGCGACAAAGTGGGGGTGGGGACAGATACTGTGACTGGCAGCACAACTAACACCACATGGGGGGCAGTCCCCTAAGGAGGGCAGCTGCTGTTGGCCAAAGAAGCAGGGAAGGGCAGCCTGGCAGAGCCAGCCTGTGCCCCCATGGCCTTCCCTGACACCAGCCCTCCTCCCTGTGTTCCTGCCATGCTCTGCAAGCCCTCCAGGGGCCCCGCAGGGCTCAGTGCCAGCTCAGGTACTTGGTTCCGGGTGGCTGTCTCTGCTACGGACCATGAAGTTCTGCAGGACCAGGTTCTGGTTGTGCTGGTCCCCGGCATTCAACTCGAGAACCTTAGCCCAGACTCCCAGCCCCCCTGCAGCCGCCGCCTCCACCTGCAGTCATCACAACCACCCTGAAGACCATGTTGACAAGGTCACTGTCCCTTACCTCTTGGGAAGCAGGAGATGGGCCCCCTGACCACTGCCCCTGGACAAAGTCGGCACACATTCAAAACTACTTCGCCCAGAGACACACTGCCACCCCGGGACCCTGGAGGGTGGAAGGAGAGGCGGGACGGGTGAACGGGTGCTGTGTAGGAGTTGGGCTCCTCTTGGGGACAACGGCTGGGTCACAACCCCAGCGACTCCCCTCAGCCAAGGTCCAGCCCCTCCTCCATGCATCCCACACTCCAGCCACACGCGCACGGGGCTCTGGGGCCAGAAAAGAGCATCCGGGCCAGCACAGCACTTTCTCGCATACTGTCACCCTGTCATCAGATGTAGGACAGCAGGCAGGCAGGCATGTGGCACACGAGACCCTGACGGCCTGCATTCCACCGCCAGCTCGGCCTCCGGCTGCTTGTTTGACTCGGGGCACAGAGAATAACCGGGCACGGGACACGGCGGCTGCTCACCGGGCGCTCACCACCTGCAGGCCAAGTACGGTTTTGCAGAGGACAAGCCCACAACTCAGAGCTGGCGACTTGCTCCAGTTGCACAAAGTGACAGAGCCAGGCCTGCCTGTCATCCCACTCTGCCCTCCATCCCCAACGCTCCCTTCTGCACTTTGAAATTCCGTCTCAGCATGAAGTGCTTGTCCCCGCCTGCCACACTGCCCAGTCCCCACATCCAGTCCAGCAGAGGGGACCCTCGGCAGAACCAGATGCTACCGAGCTGCCCCTGCCTAAGGAAGCCCCGGCTCAGCGTCCCACCAGGTCCCCACTACCCCCACACGCATGTGGCATGCTTGCCTGGGGTTCTGCAGGGGACCCAGGAGGACCCGCCTAGCGGGGAGAGGACTGCTCGCTACCGGCAGTGGAGAGAGATGGCCACACGAGCTCCAGAGGACATGTGTGGTCTTAACTCCAAGCACCCCAGGAACAGAGCAGACTAGAAGGGTGGGGCAGAGCCAGAGATGGGAGGACATGACAGTGGGGACAGAAGACGGATGCTAGGCTCAGATTCCACTGGAGTAAGCTGCTTCCCCATTCTTTTTTTTTTTTTTTTTTTAAATATTTTTTTTAGTTGTAGATGGACACAATATCTGTATTTTATTTATTTTATGTGGTGCTGAGGATCGAACCCGGTGCCTCACGCACGCAAGGCAGACGCTCTACCGTTGAGCTACAACCCCAGCCCCTGCTTCCCCATTCTTGGAGCAGGAAGATCTTGCGTTGCATCTCTGTAATTTATTGCTGTGTGTCCCTGGGCAAGTCGCCTCACCTCTCTGAGCATGTATCCTCATCTATAAAACGGGACCGCATATACCTACCTCATTAGGCCTGGACAGAGGACATCCAGGAAAAGGCACACAAGGAGTTCAAGTCCTGCCTGCAGACAGTGGCACTGCCTCTGTACCAGCTATGACACTGGATGCGAATGTCCTGGCTCATGGGCAGCTGGAATGACCCTGGGGCTCCACCTCAGCAATAGAGTGCTGTGGGTTGTGGGCGTAGTGGCAACGATGCCAGTGTTGCTGCTGCTGAACAGTAACAGCAGCAAGAGCAGGCGGCAAAACTGCTGCTTGAGCCGTGAGTCGTTCTGGGCCTTTGCTGGGCACTCTCCGTGCGTTTTCTAGTTTAATAATCCTGGCGACTCCACGGAACAGATGTGCAAGTAGAGGCACAGAGACATTGAGTAACCCACCCAAGGCCACACAGCTGATGAGAGGAGAGATAGAATCCAGGTCTACCTAACTCTTAGGCACTCTGGAGTCCTGTAGCGTGGAGGAGAAGTCCTGGTCAGGGAAGCCTGGCTAGGTCAGGCGGGTGTCCCTGCGTGGGACACTCACATGGTCACGTTCCCAAACCCCCTCTTGGGCCCCGAAATCTTGGCTCTGTAGCCATCCAGCCGGTTCCTCCTTCCCCTCTGGGGCTTGGCTCTGCTCCGCACAGCTCAGGAGCCAGTTTGCAATTGCACAATTAACAATTAGGAACGAGTTTTCTTCTCTTTCAAGAAAGGAACTGGACAGAGCCTGGTGACAAGAACACAGCAGGGCTTCTGGCAGCACCCAGGGCGTCTGTCCCCAGGCCCCTGCTGGGATAGGCAACCCCTCTCCTGAGCCGGGCCACCCAAGAAACCAAGGGTCAGGTGGCCTCTCTCCTCCTTGCCCTCACCTACCTCCCCTCCAGGAAGCCTGCTGACCATCCGGCTCACGGCTTTCACATGGTCCTCTGACCCCAACGCCACTGACTGGCTTATCAGTTGGCACATGGCCTCGCCACCCTCACAGGACTGTGTATCTCTATTGCACACAACTTACCTGCGCTTATGTGTGTGTGTAAGCAACACTGCCGACCCCTCTCGGTACCAAGTCTAGTACAGAACCCATACACAGGGACATCTCTGTCCTCAGGGGCTTCTCACTTGCAGAACAGGAACCCCGATATTGTTGGCCAATTATCTCAGTCCTAAAATGTGGGGTCCTACCCGATTCCACCCCTTAATGGATACCGAATAACATCTCCTCGGAAACTCCAAGTCACCAGGAGCCAGGGACAGGAAGCCCCAGGGTATGGGTCACAGCAGTGAACATCGTAATTGCCCATCTCCAACAACTTCCCATCTCCAGCGGCATGGACAAACCAGAGGGTAGAGCTACGCAGTGACACTGCACAGCGGGGACACCCGTGGACACAACTCAGGCCCGTGGGAGGAGGGGCCAGCAAGCTGCAGGAGGGAAGCAGGAGCCTCTGCGGGTTATTCAACGTCCACAGACACCGAGCAGTGCCAGGTGTCACTTAGAAGGTAGCAACGCCTAGCACCAGCATCGAGGTTGCCACTGCAGAAGTCTCTCCGGGAGATGCACTGGCCGGGACTGGACCCGGGAGGGCCACGCAGGGAAGTGTCCGACTGCGTCTGGAAGGTTTTCTTTCCATTTTACTGTGTCCGACGTTTTGTATGCCCAAAGGCTCGGGGTTTGGCATCGGACAGGTGTGAAGAAAAGCACCCGTGCTTTGCCTCCGTGAATGGGGACCCTGCTGCGCATGACTGGCTTCCAAGGCTCTTCAAGGGCCAACAAGGCCTGTTTGCATAGGGCCTGGCACCAGCCCTGGTTCTTGCTGCCCTGGGGGGGGTCTCCAGAAGGGAAGGGCCAGACCACAGGCCTCGGACGAAGGGGAAAGAGCTCACAGTCACAAGGCCAGGCCAGACTGTGGCAATTCTTAGCTGGTGACACATCAGGCCCTAGTGGCTGTGCAACTTGGTCCTTTCATCAGCGCACAGAAAGTCACAGCCAGACCTGGCGGGACGCCCTCCACCAGCCCCCAGTTGCCTCTCAGACCTTCTGTGCTGTGTCCTCTGGGGGTCCCTCTAAGCCAGCCACTATACCCTCCCCCAAGAGCTGGAGAGAAGCCGGGCTCCTTCCCTGCCGGATTCTCCTCGGCCTCTCCTGAGACCCTGCTCACGCTCAAGGTGAACTCTCAACCATCTTGGACCCATATAACCCTCTGGGTGACCTTTGCTGGTCCCTTGCTCTAGCAGATGTGACCAAGAATACAGGATCTGAGTGTCTGATTTCTGGCTCAGACCCAGACTCAGCGAGGCTCTGACATTCTCAGAATTACACTAGAGACGACACCCCTCTCATAGCATGGGGCAGCACCTGTATCTCCAGGTGCTCCTCAAGGGCATCAGCTGGCACATTCCTGGTGCCCACCATGTCAGGCTGTTATGTGTAAATGGTTCCTTCTCCTTCCCGCAAACCCAGATCAAATCTGGAGAGGAGAGGGGAGAAACCCCGGCCAGCACACCCTTGTCCTCTCAAATGCAATGCCCTCTGCCGTGTTCCTGCAGGAAGCCCTCGCCAGATGCCAGTGTCAGGCTCTTAGACTCTGCAGCCCCTAGAACCATGAGCTGAATACATTTCCATTCTTTATAAGTTACCTGGTCTCAAGTATTTCATTACAACAACAGAAAACAGCCAGAGATACCCTCCCAGGAACCCACATTTTGTGGGCTTCAATAGAGTTGGGTTTGTGCAATTCCTAGGGCTCCTTTCCTCACCAGTTGGGTAAAAATAATCATCCAGGCTGCGCAGGGCTGTTGTGAAGGTGTGACAAGATGTGGCCTGTGAATGGCCCCGCATGGATGAGACGCTCAATAAAGCCTGGCTCCGTGCCACCCCCATTACAGCGGCACCTGGGGCACCGAGCCAGGCTCAGGGAGGCACTGGCTGCTGCTTCCCTGGCCTGTCTCAGGCCCCCACTGGGCTGACAAGCAGTCCGGATGTTTACACTGGCTGGTCAGGGCCCCTGGCCTGCCTGGGACAGGCTGGATAAACACACGCGGTCCCACGGCTACCACCACCAGCTTCCCACGCAGGCACGCTCACCTCCCAGGCCGTCCCCACTTCGCAGCTGCTGCTTGATACTTGAGAACTCTAACCGGGTCCCCACCGCCTCCAGGGGAGGGGCGGGGAGAGGAGGGGGCTCCGCAGTCAGTAGCTCCGGGCTGGGACGGGGCCTCCCACTGCTTGTAGCCTGGATTCCTCATTGATAAAGAAGGGACAAGGACAGGGCTAACCCACAGAGCGCTGTCAGCATGAAATGGGGTCACCTGGCGAAGGCACTAAGAATGGTCCTGGCTCACAGAAGGTGCTGGAGAAATGAGCTTCAAAAATACGCATTACTGGGGTTGGGTTGGGGCTCAGTGGTACAGCGCTTGCCTAGCATGCGTGAGGCCCTGGGTTCGATCCTCAGCACCACATATAAACAATAAATGAATAAAATAAAGATCCATCAATAACTAAAATATTTTTTTAGAAATATGAATTACTGTTTTAGGAGTAATTAAACAGTTTGGCCAAGAAGTCAGGGAACCTTAGTACACATCTAAAATAAATAGAGAATTCTTGGCCAGACTGTGCCTAAAACTCTCCATGTATCACACTCCAGGGGCTCTCTGCCCACCCAGGCCATGTGGCCCTGGGGCTGCCCGCAGCCAGGGAAACCTGAAGCTGTGGTGCTCTTCCCTGGCCCTGGGTCTGAGCTGGGGGCCCTGCTACTCCCGCTGCTGCTGGGCCTGCTGGTCTGGAAGGGGCCATTCTGACTCGGGTCCCATAGCCAGAGTCCCAGAGCTGGGGACTGAAACCCAGGTTAGCCTGACCGATTTCACCATCACTCCTGGGAGAGATGAGACGCCGTCATAAACAATCCTAACACAGACCAGAAAGGCCTTCGGGGAAGGCCAGATAAGGGGCTGGGGACAAACACAAAGAAGGTCTCGCCAACCTCCCTGGGGAATCTTTGTGGGAATGGCACAGGGGAATCCCCACGTGGAGGAAGGACTGGCAGCTCAGGAAGCTCCCAGAGTGGGGCGGGGCCAGGGGCAGGACCCCTGCAGGAGCCCGCAGAGTGCAGACCTACGAGCCCAGGCTGGGGACCAGGTGCCTGCTTCCTCCACCCAGGACCCCATGTAAGTGACTCTCTGAGCCTCTGTTCCCTCCTATAAAAAGGGGGGACAGTGATGTGCCCTCTCTCCTGGGGTTGCATGGAAAGTGCTTGGCACAGCCCGGTGTGCGCAGGAGCTTCGCCGATGGCTCTCACGACTCCTGGCAGCTGTGGCTGGGGTGTGTCACAGAGGGAGGGAGGCAGGCATCTGTCAGGCACCAGCCGCAGGCAAGTGCCGCACACCTCTTACCTCACAGCACCCAGCACAGTGGCTGGTTCTGTCCCCATTTTACAGACAGGAGACTGAAGCTCAGAGAGGCTGAGTGAGGTATCCAAGGTCACTTGCTGAGAAAGGATCCTGGTTACTTCTCTCCCCCGTCCTCCTCTACTGTGCCCCCCACGCCCCCTCCACTCTTGTAAACCAGTAGCCACTCTTGCTCTGAGGGTAAAGATAAAACTCCAGCAGTGGTCTACAGGGATCTCAGGCTCCCTGTTCAGCCTCATTTCACAGCCAGCCCCCACCCTCCTGACCCTGGGTCCTGGTGACTCTTAAGTCTTTTATATTCCTTTAAACCACAGGGCCTTTGCACACACTGCTCCGTGTGCCCAGAATGCTCTTCCCTTCCCACCCAGTTATCATGGCTTCTCCTTTCCATCCTGTGTAGAATGTGTGCAAGCTCACCTTCTGAGCCTCCTGACTGGGTCACATCTCTTACAGACACGGGCAGCACCGGGACCCCTCTGCATGCACTGGCTGCCGCAACTCCCGTGCCCTGTCTCCACACCCCTTCACGATCAACAGGTATTTACCAAGCACTTACTGTGCACCAGTCACTGTCCAAGGTACTGCGGGGACAGGGGAGAGTGAGCCAGAGAAGGTCCCCTTGCTCCTGGAGTTCACCTTTCAAGGGCAGGAAAGGAAGAGGGCCTGGTCCAGAGCTGGGAGGGAGGAGGAAGCCAGGAGCACTCAGGCCTGCAGGTGGCAGTGGGAGGGCGGGGCGGGGAAAGGCCCGAGGTGAGGCTGGAGGTCAGGTAGGGGTCAGCAAGAAGCAGCCTGGAATCCCTAAGAAGCCTGATGGGCTCCCAGGTAATGGGGAGCCACAGAAGGTCTAAAGCAGGGCCGCGCTCTGCCTGGACACGAGTGTCTGAGACACCACTGGGCCGCAGGGACGAGGAAAGGCAGGAGGGCAGGACGAGGCTTTGCCCTCAACCAGGAGAGCAGGTGCCTGGCAAGACCAACCAAGGCGAGAGGAGCAAGGAGGGAGGCAGACCCCGTGGAAGTTGGTCAAGAGTGGGGGTGGGGGACGGGGTGACACCTTGAATCCCATCCAGACAACTGCACACAGCAAAGCCATGGACGAGGGTGTGGGGCAGGCCACGAGCAGGTCTGGACGGAGAGGACGGGCAGAGGTGGCCCTCATCAGTGCAAGGAGAGGAAACGCAGAGCTGAGGGCAGAGGAAGAGGTGATGGCCTTGGGGACCATGCCACCAGGGCTCTCAAGACAGGAAGAGGTCACAGACAGGATGCAGGACGCACCCACCCTGAAGGGTATCCTACACACCTGAGAAACAAGATGAGGTGGAGAAACTGCCACAGACTGGCGAGGCTGGAACGACGGGACGAGCAGATGGCCTGTGGTGTCCTGGACAGGACTCCGGCACAGAAAAAGGACGTCAGTGCAAGAGCCGGTGACACTGCTCAGATGTGGGCTTGGACAGAAAGGCACTAGTGTGTGTCTCTTAGGTTTGACCACAGCAGAGGTTATGGTCAGATGTCACAGGGCTGCCTGGGGGAGCCCTGAGCCAGGCCTGGCAGGCTTAAGGACACAGCGTCAGTCTTCACTGAAGTCTCATTTTTGTTTATCTTACCAATTTGTGCCAATTCTGCATTCTACTCCAAAATAGCACTTTTTGATTTAAAGTGCTTCTCTCTGTTCCGCAGGGCAGACTGTACCCTGCTATGAAAGCCCAAATGCCAAAATCAAGCATGAAACCGCAGAGCAGGATAAGCAGCCTGAGGGGGTGCGTGGAGGAAGGCCCCCCGCGGCCAGGGCAGCCGCTGGAGAGGAGGGAGGCAGCTGGGCAGATCGGACCAGCCCAGGCCTGCGCTCTCATTCCCTCATCGCTCATTTTTCCCCATTTATTCTTTTTACATGTATTTGTGTGACACTATGTGCCAGCACTGCTCTGGGTAGGTACAACAGGGACGAAACAGCTCTAGACCTTGCCTTCGGGGAACTGGTTGATATGCCAGTAGGAGACAATACGAAAAGTCCAATATGGGGCAGGTTTGGTTGTGGCAAGTACCAAAGAAAACAGTTAAAGAGGGAAGAGAGACCGAAAACGGGGAAGGGGGAGGTGATCGTCACTAGACGGTCAGGGTAGGTCTCTCGGAGGAGGTGACCTTCAAGGAGATGGTATTTTCCAGAAGCCTTTCCTCATTTGTTTTTCACACCTGTGGGTGGTGATTGGCTCTCCTGTTTTACAGGGAGAGTCTGGGGAGGTTAGATGAGCTCCTCAAGCCACCCTGAAAACGACTGGGAATCTAGGGAGGCCTGGAGGCTGAACCCAGGCCGGGTCTCCCTCCTCCCTGCCCAGCCGCCCCCTAGCTTGGCACATGTCACTAACTGAGCGAATCCATCACGCCTCTCCCTCCCTCGCTACAGCCAGATTTCCAAATCCTCAAAATAACCATGACCGTGCAAGGGGCTGGCGCAGGCTCCTGGGTGGCGGGGAACACAGGACTTAGGAGAGATGGGACAAGGGGAGGAGCTACCTCGCCTCATGCACCTTCCCCTAACCTGAGCTCCAGAGGGGTGAGGGGTGGGTGGATCTGCCCACCCCCTGAGGGTGCTCGGTGGGCAGAGGAAGGGGGAGGCAGAGGCCATCAGCTCAGAGTTGAGGACGCATTTGGAGGGACCCACGGGGGTGTTTCGACCCCACCCTCTTGCTCCCTCTTCTCACTTAGAGACAAACATCTCAGGGTTGGAGAAGTGACTCATTTTCCCCAGAGAGGACCTGGGCGGGGCTGAGCCAGGCTGGAGGAGCCTCTGGTCATTAAATCCGCCTCCCTGCTCTGGCTGAGATGGCCCCAGACCCCAGGAAGGCAGGGGACAAAGGGAATCAGAGGTGCAGAGACAAGTGGCAGGGGAGGCACCCGCCTCTCCTCTCCTTAGCCAAACTTCTTGCGTCACTGGGTGTCACCCAGGCCTGCTCAAATAAAACCTGATAGAGAAGAAAAATTCCTCAGGACTTTCCTGAATGAGCTCTAGGGCTGACTCATGGCCACCTGGGGCAACACGAAAACTCACAAATCACCAAAGAAGGAAGAAACGGTTCTCTTCAGCAAGCTCTTCTATGGCGGGCTCAGAGGCGGCGGGGAGCAAGGCTCACACACGGTTCTGGTTTAACACATTACACCATAGATGGGGGTGGAACTGACTGCAAAGTGCAATTTTGTGTATTGAGTTCTGTTTCTTTGTTGGCTGACACTGAACACAGCTCCCTAAAGGCCAGAGGGACACAGACTGCTCCAGGACCAGCACCTGTGCCCCAGCAGACCCCTGCCTGAGCGTCTGCCCAAGCGCAAGTAGGAGACCAGCCAGAGTCTCTGTTCGCAAGGACACCCCCTGCGTAGTGTCTAGGAGAGAACCAATAGTCTCAGTTGAAGGGCATGAGTGCCCCAGGGCAGGGTGGTGCCACTTTGTTCAACTGGGAACTTTTTTTTTTTGGTACTGGGGATTGAACTCAGGGGTACTCGACCACTGAGCCACATCCCCAGCCCTATTTTGTGTTTTATGTAGAGACAGGGTCTCACTGAGTTGCTTAGTGCTTCGCCGTTGCTGAGGCTGGCTTTGAACTCGCGATTCTCCTGTCTCAGCCTCCCAAAGTGTTGGGATTACAGGCGTGTGCCACCACACCCGCCTCAACTGGGAACTTGCTCCCAGTGGCCTGCCGCCGCCCAAGGTCATCATCTGCCCTCTTGCAGAGCACCCACTGCTGGGGTCCAGCAGGACCTTCTCATCCTCTTCTGTTCACTTCCTTCCTCCTTCCTGCAGGAGTCCTTTCTGAGCTACAAGCAAAGCAGCCTCAATCCTGAAGGTGGATGCTTCTGGGCCCCAAAGAACAGACTCTGGAATCAGCAAGAATTCTGGCTCTACCACCTCTCACCTGTGGGGCTTTGGTCTCGTTCCCACTGCCTCCCCAAGCCTCAGCCTCCTCACCTGTTAAATGGGGGCACAAACAGGGTGCACGCCTGTAGTCCCAGCTACTGGGGTGGCTGGGACAGGAGGGCCATTTGAGCCCATGAGTTCAAGACCAGCCTGGGCAACATAGCAAGACCCCCTATCTAAGAAAAATTGAGGACAAAATAAAACCCATCTCTTCGGAGCTATCTTGGGTAGGAAACGAGTCTGCGCTTGTTGATCAGCACAGGGTCCAGTTCAGAGTTAAGGCTCAGCAGGCTGGACTCCATCCCCTGCTCCAGGGAGCAGACGCAGAATACATAAGGGAGACAGTGAGGATGGGTGGCAGGACAGTGCCCGGCGAGTGCCAGGTGAGGTGCAGGCTCCCATCCTCAGCGCGGCTCCGGCATCCCAGCTTCTCCATGAAGCCGCCAGGGACTTTGTCCACCCACCTCATTCCCAAACTTAGAGCCATCCTCAGTGCAGGGACCCCACAGCTGAGTCCCTGTCCTCAGCCAACCATAACTGCTTCCCAGGCGCGGCTGCCTCGTGCGCAGAGACCAAAAATACCCGTATGGGGAGGCGGGAGGCTCAGGAGGAGCCACGAAAATGGGGCAGAGGGAGGAGGTGGCAGGAGCGGGCGCAGCTCTTGAATGCCTACTGTGTGCCAGGGTGGTGGGGACACAGGACCCTGAGAGGCTGTGGGGTGGGCGGGAGGGTCCTAGACTCCTGGCCAGCTGGGGGCCAGTCCCCAGAGAGGGGTGAGGCCCAGGTCAAGGGTCCAGGGGCAACTTCCACAGAGAAGGGACCTGAGAGGAGAGGAGGCTCCAGACGCAGTGAGAAAAAGGGAGCCCCAGCCTCACAGGGTCAGAATTCTAGAAAATGGGGCTCAGATGCAGGTGGCCCGGTGCTCCTAGAGGAGCTGTGGCTGTCCTGGAGGCCAGGAGGGGATGCCTTTGCTCAGGGTGAGGCGGCAAGGCCCGGGCTCCTATTCACTTAATGGAGCATCTCAGGGTCCGCAGCGCCTAGAGGAGGAAGCCTCCCTGCTTCCTCCCAGCCCGGGGGCCAGGCCCAGGCTTTGGCCCCTGCATCCCCCTCTCTCCGCAAAGCTCTGGAGGCCCCGTTTCCACCCCAGGGAGGGGCTGTTTATGCACAGTGGCTCCAGCCCCGACCCCCACTTCTGTGGAACTCTGACAAAGCCTGGGGAGGGCAGGGTCCCCAGGGCCCCAGTCTCTCCGGGGTCACAGAGGTCATGCGGAAAGAATTTGGAGGTCAGAGCACTGCCCCTCCCCCGTCAGCAGCTTCAAAGACAGAGCGGCTCCTCCCAGCATCCCACTCCCTTGAAGCTGCCCGGCTCCGCAGGGAGGCAGGGCAGGAGGGGGTGCAGCCACCAGAGGCCTGGGAGGGGCCTGCAAAAGCAGCGGCCAGGGACCTGGGCTCCAGGCAGGAGGCTCCAGCTCAGCATCTGGGCTCTGCCATTCATGCTGTGTGACACCAGCAGCTCCCACGACTCTTCTGGGTTCTGTGCTCTCACTTGTCAAAGCCTTGGGCTGGCTCCCGGCCCCACCTCTGTCAGTTACCAAGCCCATTGCCAGGCGCTGTCAAAGGAGTGGCTCCTCCATCTGGTCCCCTCTCTCAGGCCAGCACCATCCTGCGTCCACTCCCGCCCCTCCTCCAGGCCTATCTCACATGAGTTTTATAAAAGGCAAAGAGGTCCTGTTAACTCCTGCTGGCACCCCTGCCAGATCTGGGTAAAACCTCCACCCCATTGGCTATACATTTTCGTTTTTTTCCTTGGAGGACTTAAATGGGTTTTTTGGTGTAGAAAAAAAAAAAAGAAAGAAAATGAAGTTTAGTTTGAAAACACACACACCCTACGGACAAAGTCCAAATCTCTCACCTGGTCTATGTGCCCCTGCAAGGCCCAGTCCTGGCCACCCCTCAGCCTCACCTTGGGTCACTTTCCCCTTGCTCTCTACTCCAGCTCCATGAACATGCTCTGTAGGCCGCCCACCTCAGGGCCTTTGCCCGTGCTCATGTTCCTTCAGCCTAGAATCCTTTTCTCTCCATCACTTCGCCTGGTTAACGCATCAGCTCTCTCCTTCAGTGCTTCTTCCTCGGGGATCTCGTCCCTGGCCCTGCTTTCCCCCTGGGACGGCTCCTCTGACATCAGCTTACATAGCACCCTGGTCATAAAGAGGGATCCGCACAACTATCTGAAACCATGTCTCTTTGCTTACCCAGTGTGCCTGGCACCCAGTGTGTGTCAACAGTCTCACCATTAGCTGTCCTATTTACCTGCAGCAGTGGTGGGCAGAGGTGCAGTCTGTCCCCTATGAGGGAGTTCGCAAAGGCGGTGGGGGTGGGGGGCTCAGAAGAACACAGGCCTTGGGAGCTGAGGGCCCAGGTTCCAATCCCAGCTCTGCCACTATAGCTGTGTGGCTTCGGCAAGTTGCCTAACCTCTCTGAGCCTGTTTCTTCTCCCTTTGGTTTGAAGATGAAATGAATGCCTTAGACACACGAGTTAAGCATGTCTCCATGATGCTGGGTGCGATGGCACACACCTGTAATTCCAGCGGCTCAGGAGGCTGAGGCAGAAGGATTGAGAGTCTGAAGTCACCCTTAGCAACTTAGCAAGACACTAGCAACTCTGCGAGACTTTGTCTCTAAATAAAATACAAAAATGGCCTGGGGATGTGGCCTAATGGTTAAACTAGTCGTTAAATGCCTCTGGGTTCAATCCCTGGTAACAAGAAAAAAAAGAAGGGCTGGGCTGTAGCTCAGTGGCAGAGCACTTGCCTGGCATGTGAGAGGCACTGGGTTCGCTCCTCAGCACCACATAAAATACAATAAAGGCCTGCTGTCCATCTACAACTAAAAAAAAATTTTTTTCGTGTCTGGCCTGTTGTAACCCAGTGTTCTCTCTAATAGCTTGAAACACACAACACAGGCCTTGGAGTCAGCCAGACCCAGGTGCAAGCTCCAGTCCTTCCTCTTGCCTGCTTAGCTGTGGGAAGCGGGACAGGTGGCTCGCTTACCAGTCCCCTTCAGAATGACAATGAACAACCTCTACCTGCCGCGTTGGTGAGGTGTTCCCAGCGGGTGCTACATGCAAAGTCTGCTCCAGGTGCAGGGTGGAGGGAGCATGTCCTGGTTTGTTTGCAACTGTTGTTTGCAACTGTTGCAAGTCCTGGATGTTTAGAGGCAGAAACCCTCCTTGCAAGTCTGCTTTGCAGGAGGTGCCGGGAGTGGAATCTGTGAGGCACTGAAGTGGGGACTGCATGAGAAAGTGGCTCATCGTTTGGGCTCCTACTAAGTGACCAGGACCCAAAAAGTCACATTTCCCAAGACCAGGCTTTGCAGGGCAGCGGAGCTGAGCACACCATGAGGGTGAGAACACAGACTCTGAGTCAGACTGAGTTGAACGGGGATTCTGCCCCTGACTGGTGAACTCCTATTCATCCTTCAAGACCCAACTCAAACATCAACTCCCTGTGCCAAGTTTGCCACCCACTCCACTGGGCCTCACGAGGGCTCCTGCCCGCATGCTTACCAAACACCATTTGGCAACTCCCCTGCTGACTTGTTCACCTCTCCCACAGGCTGGGACTTTCTGGGGGACCCAGGCACCCCCACACCTGGTACAGAAGCACTCAGCAAGCATTGGTTCAGTTGGAATTCCAGCTCTTCCCACCTTCTGAGTTCCCCTTTCTCCCAGCTAAGTGCTTCCCATTCCTCTCCCTTTATCTTCCAGGGTTTGAATTTCAGACTCCCTTTCCTAGAGGCCATCAGCTCATCACAGAGCTGAGAACAGGTTTCAGAAAGGCCCTGTGTTACTCTCCCATGGAAGGTGAAGATGCTCTCTGGAGTCCCTGAGTGACTGTCATCAGGTCTATGAGAAAAGGTCAGTAGCAGAGGAGGTGGGGGAGCATGGGGTTAAGAACTTGTCTGGATGTGCTGCTCACGGAGAGAAGTTCTACCAATTGCTCTGTGCCTCAGTTTCCCACCTAGAAAGCAGGGATAATGATAATAAAACCTTATAGGACTGATGGGAAGATTAAGTGAATTTATGACAGAATGTTTGGCTTTGTGCTTGCCAAACACTGAATAGACACCGCTCTGTTACTGCCAAGATCAATAAACATTACAGGCAGGAAACCCCAGCATTGTCAGAGTTGATATTACCTAATCCCCCTGAGGAATCAAGTGTCACTGGTCCTAGGAAGACCAATCCAAAACAACCTGACCCGCTCTGGGCTGGTCATTTCTTTCTTCTTTTTTGGGGGGTAGGGGTACCGGGGATTGAACTCAGGGACACTCAACCACTGAGCCACATCCCCAGCCCTATTTTGTGTTCTATGTAGAGACAGGGTCTCACTGAGTTGCTTAGCGCCTCGCCGTTGCTGAGGCTGGCTTTGAACTCGCGATCCTCCTGTCTCAGCCTCCCCATATGCCGGGATTACAGGCGTGCGCCACTGCACCTGGTTTGGGCTGGTCATTTCTAAGAGTATCAGAGCCATTCTGCCCTACATCCCTCCACAGAATATGAGCTTGGTGAGGGCAGCACCCTCCTCTGCCCGTCCCTAGCACACTGTGCTGCAGGATTGTGGGAGAAGTCTGCCAATCTGCCAAATACACAAGTTCACAGTGTGACCTCAACCAAGGCCTCAAGCAGTGGCGTTGGGAATCAACTCTCCATTGCCCACAGTGCAGATCCCTAAAGAGCCGAACTCCCCTGACTCCACCTTTCCCAGGTGCTGGGGATCAGACGTGAAAAGGCACAGGGCTCTGTCCAGCAGAAAACTGCCCAGTGGAAATCACTTAACAGTGATGAGGCACTTGCTGTAGGGCAGGCACCCATTCTAGCACTTTACAAGAATGAGATTGCTTATTTAAACAACTCTGAGTTTGGCACAATCTCATTTTGCTCATTCAGCAACAGAGGTCAAGACTTAAGCAATTTGCCGACAGCTGTGCCAGTAGCAGCGGATCTGGGATTTCAAACGGGGGCCAGTGGGCCGGAGCTTGGCTCCTGATCATTAGTGCAGGCAGAATGCAAGAGCGGGTGAGCGCCTGGGAGAAGACAGGCCGGGGCAGTGCAGAAACACGTGCTGAGGGTCCAGGGGGTGATCCAGCTTGGGGGAGCAGCTGGGGAAAGAATGGGCCTAGGCAGTTCGGGATATATGTCAATCTTGTCCTGAGCGCCACCCACTTCTTAGAGTCCACGGGCACCACGCCTGTCTGGGCGTATTTTCTCATTTAAGATTTGCAGTCAGGGGGCTGGGGTTGTGGCTCAGTGGCAGAGCTCTTGCCTCGCATGTGGAAGGCACTGGGTTCGATCCTCAGCACCACATATGAATGAATAAAGGTCCATCAACAACTAAAAAAAAAAGATTTGCAATCACCAAGGGAAGGCGTCATCTCCACTTCACAGATGGGAAACCCCAGGCTCAGAGAGGAAAACCCACCTGCTGGTCCTTCACAGGTAGGTAAGCGAGTGACAGTGACAGGTCCTTCACAACAGGTAAGCGAGGATGGGCTGAAGTTCAAGTCAGCCCCGCGGTCCCTGTTCTTAACCACTTGATCATAAACAGGCATGGGGGCACGTGGGAGGGACCAAGGCAGGAGGTGGAGAGCCACGGGGTCTTTACCAGGGTGACAGTTACTGCCTATCTGCCCCACGCTGAGGGCACAGCTCCAGCTCACGGGAGCGCGTGTGCATGTTCTGGGGTGACGGAGGCAATCAAGGGCCTGGGCAAAGGGCCTCCCACCTACAATGGGGAAGCCGAAGGAATAAGCTGCAGCAGATGCGCCAGGGACGAGGATCTCACCTCCCTCCCTCCGTCCCTGCGCTCCTCGGGACAGGACTGCAGCATGCAGCCACCCCGCCAGCTCTTCCCAATACTAGGGTGACAGCCTCCTTAGTATTCTCAGCTCCTATTTACTGAGCATCTGCTGCACACATCAGCCCATGAGCTTCTCAACTCCACACAAACCACCAACCACTCCTCACAGCGCCACCATGAGAAGGGCTTTAGCCTCATCCCGGTCCACAGAGGAGGAAACCGAGGGTCAGAGATGACCACTTGTTTCAGCCAGCTGAGACTAAGCTGCTGAGACCAAAACCTGTATCTGTCTGGCTACGGCTAACCTGCTGTGTGGCCTTAGGCAGAGTCACTTTCCCCTTCTGAGCCTCACCCTCCCCAAGAGGGAGCTGGTGTGCATGATGCTGAAGTCTCACTTCAGCTCAGATGTGAGCCCTTGTGGCTCCTCTGCTCTCGCCCACCCGCTCTCCCTGAAGCCCAGTGGGAGGCCAAGTCACCACCCTGGACACTCAGGAGCAAGGAAAGATGAAGTACTGCTTTTTACCCAAACCAGCCCAGGGCACCAGGATCCACAAAACCACAGGACTGTCTTGCCCCAGCCATGGGAGCAGCCGCCCAGAGGGCAGAGGCGACAGGCACCCTGTGCAGCCCTGACTTCCTCCCGCACTGCACGGCAGGCAGGGTGTGCAGAAGCAGGGGAGGCAGGATCGGGTTCTGTGCCCTCTGGGTCCCTGGGGACTGGGGTGGTAGGACTGTGGTCACTCTGAGAGAGTCCAGAGGCTGAGTTCAAGTGGAGGTTTTGGGACAGGCCTGCCTGGCTCTGGAGGCAACTTACCTGCCCACTATGCCCTGCTGTTGGGAATGTCTGGAAGCATTTGGAGGGGATGGCTGTCCCCTCACTCCTGTCCCCGAAGTAGCTAAAATCCCAGATCCTGGAGACATAAGCCTCCTGGCCCTGGGGACAGGTGCACACGCAAGGCCAGGCATCCCTCACTGCACAGGCCTCCCTGCCTCACTCCTGCCCCCTGCAGTCCACGCTCCACACAGCCTCTGAGACAATCCAAACTGAGTCACGCCCCTGGCGCCCTCTGAGCGACTTCCCATCACTCAGAACAAAACGCCACCGCCCCAATTCCAGGCAAGGCCCTCCATGACCGGGCCCCTTCATGCCCACCTCGTCCACTCCTTTCCCCTCGCTGCCGCTGCCCAGTCACGTGGGCCTTCCTGCGGCCCATAACACCCCAATTTCCTCGTCCTGTCTCAGGCCTTTTGACTTGTTTTTTCTGCTGGGAACTCCCCGCAGCCTCTGGCTCTCAGCTCAGGCGCTGGCTCCAGCCTGGCACCACCTGGAGCAGCCCCGTCCCTCTCCACACATTTTCCCATTCCTTTCTCCTCTCCAACGTGCTCCTTCTGGCTGCTTGATTTCCCTGCTGGTCTCCTGCTTCCTCCCCTGGAATGGAGCTCCTTAAGGGCAGGACCGGGCTGCCCACTGGCTTGTCTCGGCAATGAGTCAGGACCTCACTGGGTCCTCACAGCCCGGCAAATAGGATGCTGTAGCTCAGAGACGTGGAGGGGACTGCTCAAAGTCAGGGTCAAGAGGGTGGCAGGAGCCAGGCGCAGGGGCTCAAAGCCAGCCTCAGCAACGGCGAGGCGCTGAGCAACTCAGTGAGACCCTGTCTCTACATAAAACACAAAATAGGGCTGGGGATGTGGCTCAGTGGTCGAGTGCCCCTGCGTTCAATCCCCAGTACCAAAAAAAAAAAAAGAGAGAGAGAGAGAGAGAGTGGCAGGATTCAGACCCAAGTTGACCTGGTGCCAAGGCGGTCTCTGGAGAGCCTCGCAGGGCAGTGTCCCACATCCAGGGCTCTTGCCCACGGGGCACTCACTCACAACGAAGCTATCACGGAAGGAACTGAGACACAAGCACCTCCCCACCCTCCCGGTGGTCCTTGTGTAGAGATGGGGGCAGGCTCCACCTCCTCACCTGCCTGCGCTCCTCAGGCCTAGAAAGCAGCACAGTGAGGGACACAGCCACTGACCAAGCTGAGTGACGGGACCATCACGGTGTCCACAACGGACACTCACTGGGGACCTGCCATGCGCACCAGCCCTGCGGCGGAGGAACGTGGGAGACCAGCAGACGCCAGCGAGCACAGGGACCCTCAGCCTCCTGGTGGGAGGGGGAAGGACAGCCTGAGGCCACAGAGCCCAACAGTGGAAGACCGTGGCTGGGGTCTCCAGCGCCAGGACCCCTGGAGAACACCAGATGAGGCCGAGGCTCAGCACGGACAGGACGCAGCCCGGAGCTGCCAGGTGCCAGGACGGGGCGAGGCTGGGGTGCAGCTGAGGTCCTGGGGCAGGCAAGGCCCGCAGATTCCCTCCCGCTTCTGAGGCATCCACTGGGTGTTCTAGGCGAGGCCTCGGGCTGGAGGAAAGAGGAGGCCCATCTGCTCTGAAAGCGGACAGCCCACCTCGGGGATCCTGGGGCAGCTCCCGTGAGGCTGACACACAGTCCTACCTGCTGACCCTGGTCCACGCTCCTGAGTGCGCACCAGGAGACGGGAGCGCCAGGGTCTGCAGAGACCGGCACGAGAAGGTCATAGCAGCCTCAGACTGGGATTGACCCCAATGTCATCCATGGACACTGACATGTCCGTCCCCCCAACACAATTCAGCCTAAAGGGACCAGAGGCTGGAGCAGGCGCTCCTCAGAACCAGTGCTGCCTGAAGCTGAAGGAAACCAGGCACTAACGGTGAGCGTGCATGGGCCAGGCAGACGCTCAAAGCCAGGCCACCAAAGGGGACAGCAAGGGCAGGGGCCTGAGGAAGGGCCACGTGGGGATTGTGGAAGTGTCCTGTGCTTTGATCCAGGGGGCGTGGGGGGTGCACTCGGAACAGTCAAGCGGAGACGTGCCCCTCCCTGCAGGCACCGAGTCTCCACATGTGGAAACGCAGCGTTCTGCCCTGGGGGACACACAGGCTGGCGTGGGTGTCACCGCCTTGCAGTCCCACCAGTCACAGCAGCAGATCACCACAGAGCCCCTGTGTGTGCCAGCACGGAGCCCAGCTCTTCTGAAGCACCTCAGAGGAAACCCTCCTACGACCCTACAAAGCAGGCTCCAACGCTCCTGACCAGCATGAGGAAAATAAGGCTCAGAGAGGGGACACGGTGTCCCAAGTGACGCAGCAAAAAGTGACGCAGCCAGGTTCGAATCTGGACCCTCTGGTCTCCAAGGCCCACTCCCGCCATCCAGGCAGTCCCCTGTCCCTGTCCTGTACTGCCCACACTGGGGGCTGCCAGTCCCTCCCCAGCTGCCTGCCTCTCCAGGGCTGGGAACAGGAGCTGCTGGGAAAGAGCAGCTTAGGAAATGCGTCCTTCCTCCCTTCCCGCCCTCCCTCGCTCCTCTCAGGGCACATCTCTGAGGTCATTTCAGCCCTGGACCTCAGCCCAATAAGAAGGAACTCCAAAGACTGGGCAGCTGGGGGCAGGGCCGGTGCTGACCAGGGGTCTTTCTCAACCCCTGGGATCCCCCAGCCCAGCCTGTGGCCCCAGAGCAGCAGGAGGGCTTGGGGTTAGAGTCCCCACCCTTGGCTCCAATTTCCGAGTGACGCAACCCAGCGTCTGGATTCAGAGTCGTAAAATGCTCATTTGGAATACCAATCCTCACACTGCCATGTGCCCCACTCCTGTCCCGTGCCAAGAGCTCGGCTGGGCCCAGCCAGCCACCGACAAGCCTCCAGAGCAGGTGCCGTCAGGATCCCACCCTACAGAAGAGGAAACCAAGGCTTCAAGGCTGGGCCACAGCACTGAGCTCGTCACCCTACATGTCACTGCTGAAAACAGTCCTTCTTTGGTCTGTCCCAGCGTGTCATTTTACAGATGGGAAGACTGAGGCCCAGGAGGGGAGAGTGCTCTGTTCAGGGTCACAGCTTGGGCTGGAAGGCTGGTCTCCACCCTTGGCCTCGCTCTCAATGTCCAGACCTGAGCCAGGAGCAGGCCACGCGCACCTGGATGGGCGGCAGGGTGGCAGCAGGGAGGTGAGGTAAATATTGACATGACTGTGTTTACACAGTAACTGGACTCCTCCTGGCTGCGGCCTCCTCTCTCTCAGCCAAGGAGGGGAGGAGTGTGTGGAGAGGAGCTTGGGGGAGAGGAGGCTTGTGGGCCAGGGGCTGCTCCTTCTGCCCACAGGGGCATGTGGTCAGACAGCCTGGGGTATCCACAGCTGGGGGGCCCTGAGCAGTGCCAAGTGGGGAGGGGCTGGACCGGAGTCAGGGAGATGGGGGTCTGGGTCAGGAGGTGCCCCTGTCCCTGGGGGGCTTTCCCAAGAAAGTGGAGATTCGCTAAATCGAGTGGCAGCCTGGGGCTGAGGCCAGAGCCCTGAAGGATGAGGTGGCAGACGGCTGCCTAGCTCCAGCCCCTGGCTCCCTAAGTGACCCTTGAGCCTCAGCTTTCACAACTCAAAAATAGGGTTCACCCTGTTGCCTGGGGTTGGTGTGAAGATCAGGGAGATGATGTTTGTTTGTTTGTTTTAAGGTATTGGGAATTAAACCTAGGGCCACTTTACTGCTGATCTACATCCCAGCCCTTTTTAGTTTTTATTTTGGGACAGTTCCTTACTTGTGATCCTCCTGCTTCAGCCTCCCAAGTCACTGGGATGATAGAATGCACTAGCACACCCGGCAAGAGTACATTCAAGTGCCAGGCAGGCATGTAGTAGATGCTCATTTCACCTCTCAGTCTTCCCACCTGTACACACTGCATGGCTCCCAATCCCCCTTTAACAGAAGCATTCTATGCTCAGCTCCCTCTTAGGCCCCGATGTCAGACCACCCCCCTCAGCTGATTCCCTGAAATGTTCTCCAGAAATTTGCTTCTGTTTATAGCCCCCACCCTAGAAGCCCTGTAGGGAGCTGGGGAGTCATTGCTAGGCTTGTCAGCGGCCGCCCCTGCCATCAGGGCCCTGAGAAAGGGTGGAAACCCAGGCTGAGACTCTCAGTGCCATCCTGACCTTGGGGCTCAGTCAGTGGTGCTCACCACTCTGCTCTGTGAGGACAGGACAGCACCTCCCCTTCTTTTCTGTGGATGAGTGAAGCACTTGGACCTTGGCACCTAGGACCCCTGCCGCTAGCCGCCACCTCTCCCGGGATGCCTGCAGCTGCCCCAGGTTGGTGCCTGGTGTTTTCTGCATCATTCCAGAGACGCGTGGGAACTTGTCTCCCAGTGCCCTGAGGCCAGGAGTCTGGCTGCATCTGGCTGAAAGGTCCAGGGAGGAAGGCCCTGCCTGCAGGGGAAGGGGCTGCGGAGACCCTCAGTTCCTCCAGCTTCACAGCCCACTCTCGGCAGCAGGATGGAGCGGTGTGTGGATGCAGGGTCAGTGCACGGTGTTCCAACCACTGGTGTCCCTCCTGGGGCTCCCCCAGCAGCCTCCTAACTGCCTCCTACCATTCTTCACAAAGCAGTCAGTGTGGCCTTCTCAAAATGCAGATCTGACCAAGTCATTCCCTCACTCTAAACTCCTGAGTGGCTCCCCACTGCCCTTGGAAACAAGCCACAAATCCCTCACAAGACCCTCCCCAGTGCCCCTGCCTGACCACCCCTGGAGCCTCTTCCTTGGCCTCCTGGCGAGCTAGTCACGGAGGCACGAAGGCATGCGCTGCTTCCTCAGCCCGGATGCCCTTCCTGGTCCCACGCCTTCATTCTTTTGGCCATAGGCTGATCCCCCGGCCAGGCACCCTCTCTGCTCCCCTGGCACCCACACGTCTCCTTGGCAACAGTAACTACACCTGGCATTTCCTGCCCACATCTGCCTGTCCCCCGCCTGTGGCAGAGACCACACTGCCCTCCGTGCTGACCACGGCCCAGGCGCCTCGTGCTGAGCCGGGCACACGTGTTTGGTGAATGAACGAGCGGAGCCCCTTGGCCATGGCCTGGCACTCACCCAGTCAACGGCCCTGAAAGACACCGAGCAGAGGCACAAAGGGTCATCCCCATTTGCTGGAGGCCCGCCTCCCTGTAACCCGCTGAGTGTGGACCTCAGCCCAGGCCTCAGACCCTGCTTCTCACCTGCCAGGGGCTGAAGCCTCCGATTCTGGCTGGGAAACCAGTATTTACTCCTTAACAGAAAGTAACAACACCCTTACCCACGACTGCAGCGAGGCAAGGAGACCCGCGTTACCCAGTTACCAGACAGGTGCTGGCTGCCCAGGGAACCGTACCCCGACGCTCGAGCCACCCCATCCCAGTGGCTGAGAGGCCCGATTGTGGTCGGGGTGTGCGGCTGGCCTCCTACCTTCAGCCAGTAACTCTGACCCTCATGTGTTCAATAGTTTCTGCAACCACTGTGTCCCCACAATGGTAGCCTGAGATGCGGAGCACGACTGCTCCACTTGGAAGGAAAGGTGGCACAGACAGGGAGGGTGGCCGACCTGAGGTCACACAGCAAGTTGGTAGGACGACAGGATTCAAACTCGGGCCTTGGACCCTGTCCTGAATTCAACCACTGTGCAGTAAAGATGACTCCCAGCTCTCAGACCCCGGCTTGGAATGTGAAGGAATATTTTTAAGGCACCGTAAGGGCACAGGGGGAAGCTGGGCTGGCTCTCCTTCCCCAGAGCCTGTCTGTCTGGCTAACCGCTCAAACACCCAGGAGATCTGTACCTGCTCTGACACTGTGGCCCCGGGCAACCGCCTCTGCCTCTTCACCTTATGTTGGGGGGGTCTGAGGACAGCCAAAGGCAGAAAGTATAAAAACTCACCCCAAGCTGGGCACGGTGGCGCACGCTTATAATCCCAGCACTTAGGGAGGCTAAGACAGGAGAACTGTAAGTTCAAAGCCAGCCTCAGCAATTTAGTGAGGCCCTAAGCAACTCTGTGAGACCTTGTCTCAAGATAAAACACAAAATAGGGCTGGGGATGTGGCTCAGTGGTTGAACACCCCTGAGTTCAATCTCCAGTACCAAAAAAAAAGTCTCCCCAGCACCTCATCCCACAGCCTGCACAGGGGTCGGGGTGGACCCACTGAGGGTAGTTGTTTTTTTGTTTTTGTTTTTTAATAATGTTATTTTTTAAATTATTTTTTAGTTGTAGATGGACACAAATATCTTTATTTTATTTATTTATTTTTATGTGGTGCTGAGGATGGAGCCCAGCACCTCACACGTGCTAGGGAAGCTCTCCACCAGGGAGCCACAGCCCAGCCCCTCCACTGAGGGTTTCAAGACCAGGGCCAACTCCCTGCCAAGGGGTTAGAGACCTGAGTGGGGAGCCCAGCGAGGGGGAGTCAGGCAGGACAACAGGAAACAGCCCACACAGTCTGCAAAGGAGCCCCATTAGGACCCAGGACCAGAGGAGACTTGGCCACGCTGGAGGGGAAGGACACTTGATTTGTTGAAAACCCACAGAGCGGGAGACCCAGGGCTAAACACTTTGGCAGTGCTGGATGGCTCCCACCCCAGGAATGATGGCCCAGGGACCCCTAATTGGGGGAAACCAAAATGACAGGGGCCAAGCATGTCCCATGCCAGCCTCACCCCAGCCCCATGTGCTGGGCCTCAACTGGCCTGCTCCAGCCTGGTGCTCAGGCTCCTGCAGCCCCTCTGCCTGCTTTTGCTCCCTCTTCCTGGCGCCCTCACACACGGTTGCCAGGCCAGCTCCATTCTGGTCTTTCTGAGTCCTACGTCATTCAGCTCCTGTCACTCAGGTCCCCTGTCTGGGATGAATTTTCCAATGCACATGCCACCTGCTCAGTGATGCCTTCTCTCATCTCTCTAGCCAGAAGTCAGCCCTCTCCTGGTGTGATGTCGCCACCTCTCCTAAGGACACGCCACCTAGCCTGAGGACCAGGTAGACATTTAAGGACTGGTGGAAGCTCTCTTAACACTATTTCAGTTTCTTCTTCCCCTGCACAAGGTTTGGCACATAGTAAGTGTTTAATAAATCTCTGTTCAATGACACATGAAATATTCTCTACATATCACTGTCCTCTTCTCATATCATGATAAATATTAATCCTTCTTCCAGACTAGCAAATAGGTCAGCTATTAGATAGAACTTCCCAACCAGAGCTCAAGGTTGTAAAAGAAAGGAAACAAAGCTATATCCAAGCAAAACACTCTCACTTGGGTTATCTCAACCAATCTCCACACCATCCCTAGGGAGATGACGCTTATCATCTTATGTCACTGATGAGCCAAGTGCAACCCAGGAATGATGATGCAACTTGACCAAAGTCCCTGTGGAGAACTGGAGGAGCTGGGACGTGAACCCAAACCTGTTTAATGCCATGATCTGGAACCTTCCTGATGGGCTGGGAGGCTTCTCAGAGTCCTACCCTTGGTTGTTCCCCCCCCTACCCCAGTACTAGGGATTGAACTCAGGGGCACTGGACCACTGAGCCACACCCCCAGCCCTATTTTGTGTTTTATGTAGAGACAGGGTCTCACTGAGTTGCTTAGCGCCTCGCCTTGCTGAGGCTGGCTTTGAACTGCGATCCTCCTGTCTCAGCCTCCCAAAGTGCTGGCTTATCCTCTTTTATGACTCATATTTGAAGACTTTGAATCAAGTGCTCGTCCATGGGTAATGCACCCCTAACACTGAAACTGGCCAAGCAGAGCATTTGAGTGGGATTCTTAAATCAGAGGTGGGTGGAGTCCAAGACAGTGTCTGGGTGCTTTTGCAAGTAGAATTAAGCCACAGTTCTCTAAAAAGGTAGGTGGTGGTACATAGGAGGAAGATTCTAGTTGATGCATAAGGAAGAAGATTCTAGAAGTGACAGACAGGGAAAGGGAGTTTGTAAGGAGTCTCCAGAGCTGTGCAGAGCAGGGAGTGGTCCTGGGTAGTCACTGGGGCTCTTCAGCTGTTCTCAGTGTGCCCCTCAGTCTTGGCAGCATCATCACAGAGAAATAGAGGTGGCTGCATCCCTGGGACTGGCAGCCACCATCACTGGCATGTGCTCCCTCGGGCCCTACCTGGTGCCTTATACCCACTGCAGAGGGCACAGAATATGACTGGCAGGAGACAGAATCAGAGGGGCTTGTCCACCGGAAAAGGGCCAAAGAGAAGCAGGTGGCCTCTTTAACCTGATGGAGAGCAAATCCCCAGGCCCTGGAGAGGTGATGAGAGGCCTTGGCTCTTGGTGGGAGACAATTCCCTCCAGAAGACATTGAATACCCAGCCTGGACCAAATGGATTTCCCTCAGGGGCTTCAAAGATCCCCATGAAATCTCCTCCACTTGGTCCCCCTTTTCTCTGGTGCCTCTGCCCATCCCGACCAGCACTTGGCTCCTCCTCTGAAGACTGGGAGATGCTGGGGAGACCAGATCTCTGGATGTAAAGCCTCCAAGTGTCCCCTGGTCTCTGACAGCCCCCAACCCTTGGCCACACAGGGATCAGCAGTCCCGGAGTGTCCCAGTCCAGCCCTCCGAATGCTCCTGGTGCACCACTTCCCAAGTGGAGCCCCAGAACGCCCTCCGCTTTCCGGACACTCGGGTCCAGGTGGATTCTGACGCCTCGGAATCACCACCATCCTCAAACCCACCCAGCCCGCTGCTAAGGGTCTGCGTGCCAAGCAGGGTGAAAGGACTTCCGGATGCCCCAAAACAGACGGCACCAACGGTCCCCAAACCGAACCGGCCACCGCGAGTCCTCCACACCCGGCCCGGGCCAGCTGCCCAGCCAAGCTCCGCGCCTGACCTCACGCGACCAAGCCCAGCGCGGAGCCGCGGGGCGAGCCGAGCCCTGCCCCGGCGCCCCCGTTCCACGCCTCCAAGGGCCGAGCGGGGGCTGCGCTGCAGCGGGCGCCCAGCCCCCGCGAGTCGGGCGGGCCCGGGTGCCATCCACCGCGGCGGGCGGAGACCGTCGAGGCTGGACCGGAACAGTGCGCAGGCTGGGAACCGCACTCACCATAGCTCGCGTGCTCGGCTCCGGCCCGGCTCCCGGTCCGCGGACCTCGCCTCGCGGCTCCGGCTCGCGGCTCCGGCTCTGGCTCCGTCTCGGGCTCGGGCTCGGGCTCCGGCTCCGGCTCCCGGCGCGCTGCGCAGCTCGGACGGCGCGGCTGGCTGGCCCCGGCGGCGCGCTCGGCTCGGGGCGGGCGAGCGCGCGGCTCCGGCGCCGACTCCCGGGAAGGCGGGGCCCGCCGCCGGCCAATGGCAGGGCGCGGGAGCCCGGGCCCGGGCGGCACAGCCAATCACGCGCGGAGGCTGGACGCCCCCTCCTTCCCCTCGAGCCCCTTAACCCTTGGCGCGCCGGGAGCTAGAGGCCCGGGTTGCCTGGGAACCTCGGAGGGCCGACGTGGGCTCCAGCCTCCGGCTTCTGGGTGCAGAGTCCAGACCCGCCGAGAGCAGCACTGAAGGCAGGCGGAGCCGGGGAGAGGCTTTTTGTGTCGGGTGCGGGGCGCGGGGAGTCTTGGCGACCTTTGTCTCCTGCCTGGCGCCTGCACTGGAGTATGACCCGGGGCGCTGCAGCTGCGTGTGTGTGTGTGTGTGTGTGTGTGTGTGTGTGTGTGTGTGTGTGAGAGAGAGAGAGAGAGAGAGAGAGAGAGCTTGAGACAGGGACAAGTGGGTGTGGGAGAGAAGCAGAGAGGAGCGCCGGCTCTCCAGGCATGTGCATTTATAGATTCAGCAAAGAAACTGTTTACATGTATAGGTGTGAGTCAAGCAGGAAAAAAAAAAAGTGTGTGTCTATATATTTTTATGATGTGTAAATTATACATTTGCATTATGTTGCGTATGTATGTGGGTGTGGTGGAAAGAGACTTTGTATCTTGTTTATAATCAAGAAGACAGCTAATCCCTGTGGGCTTTTTGTTGTCTCTTGTGCATGTGTGTGTGTGTGCACACGGGTGAGGGACATGGTTAGGATGTCTGTTTCATGATCCTCTATATTTGTGTTGTGCTAAGAAAAAGAAACTGATGTGGAACTGCCATGGTGAGTACACCTTAAGGAAAGACAAAGACAGCCTGGAGGAATTGGGAGTTGGGTTTGGAAGCATGACTAACAGTTTGTGAGGTCAGGAGAGACCTGGGAAGTCTTGCCTACTACCCACAGGGTAGGGAGGGTTGAACTGGCTGGGGATGGCAATGGATTTGAGGAGAAAAGAGAACCCACTACTGGGAAGGAACAGTAGAAGCCGCTGGCTGGAACTCTTGTCTAGGAACTAGCCCAGACCTGGGCATATATATGGAGGAGAGAAGACCAGGCACAGAGTCCTGGGTGGCTGGTAGGAGAGCCTAGAGGGTGGGGAGGGGCTCTGTGGAAACTGCACTGCACCCCTCTGTTTGGCAGCACTCAGACTTAATTCCTCATTGTGGAGGGAGGGAGACAGGGAGGAGGGTCAGGAGGCCTGTTGAATGCAGCAGGTGGGGAGCAAGTTGAAGAGCAGAGAGTGACCCAAGCCACTCACTGAGCTGGCAGCAGAACCAGAACCGAGGCCTCCCAACACCAAGCCAAGTCTCTTCCATCCACCACGCTCCCTGGGAGAGGCAGCCCCTGGTCTTACGCGGCTCAAGGAGTAGCACTTAAAGTTTGCTGCCAACTCTGACCCTTACCTCTGTCTTCAGGACCCTCAGAGGTCACCTCCCCAAAAGCTCTCTGGGAACATCTGTAGTAACTGTTGAGCATTTATCGTGTACCAGACATTTATTATTTGGTAGGTGCTTTGCAGCATTTTCTTAGTGATTCTGACAATTCTATATTCTAGATGTTACGATTTCCATAATAGCCCATGTCCACCCATGTCCATATTGCAGGTAAGAAAATCAATGTTCAGAGAGGGAAAGTGATTTGCTCAAGGAAGCGCAAATAGTCTGAAGGGATTCTCATCTGCTGGCCTCCTTCTTCTGCTCGACACTCGTGCCCTCTCTGACAGACACATGGTGATTGTGGGTTGGGAGAATGTTTCCCTGATTAGACTCCTAGAAATGGGATGGGATATCAAGGGGTGCTTGCTGCAGTGACTCAAGCCTCTGGTCACAGCGATTGCTCAGTTAGAGCATCAGAGCTCAAATTGGCAGAAAAACCAATTTAATATGGCCAATCAAAAGCAAAGATCTCTCTTGCCTATATAACTACAAAGTTCAAGTGAAAGCTAGCTTTAGGCATGGCTCCATGAGGAGCTCAGATGATGCCATTAGGATTCAATACACTTCTCTCCCTCTCTCAGAACTGCTACCTTTTCTCCTGGCCTGTTTTTGGCAGGTTCTTGCCTCATGATGACAAAGTGGCTGCCAGCAATACCAGGCTCACATCCTACTTTCTCAACACCTCTAACAGAAACAGGGATTCATTTTTCCTGATAGTTCCAACAACATTGCCCAAATCGAGCCTCATTGGCTCCCGTTGAGGTATGTGTCAATTCTTTGGCCAATTACTGGGGCCCAGGGTTCTGATTGGCCAGACCACACAAAGAGGGGCCCTCAGAGGTGATATCACTGGTGGTCTGGTTTAGGTGCAGTTTCTAGCCACCCCTGCCTTAGGACTCACCAGGATCCAAAAGGAATAGCTCAGAATTTGCAAAGAGGCTTAAAATTCAGTCAGTCAGTACATGGTGATGGCTTTTATTGGTGTTATTCTAGCTTCCCTGCCCTTCATCTTATACAGAATGGTACTTGGTAATGTCTAGCCCACAGTGGGTCCTCAGGGCCTCCTTTTTGGTTAGCTGATTTTTTTTTTTTAACTGATGCCATGTGCCAAGTCAGATAGATCCTGGCCAAACTGGGCAGCCCAAGGCATGCAGACAGAATGAGACTCATAAGAGTTTTTAAGTTTTAATTTTGTTTTGTTTTCATAACTAAACTGAAACTACAATCAAGGGCTCCTAGAGAAATCACTGGACTCTCCAGGAACTGGCACTAGTCTGGCCGAGAGGACATGGTCATGAAAACATGAGCAAGAGCCCGCTAAGAGGCTGGCGGGGGAGGACACCAGGCTCAGACCTAACTGGCCTCCAGCTAGCATCTCAGACCCGATGAGGCCATTTCCTTGACTCACCAACCCTGCACAGAGGTAGCCATGCTCTCCCCTTCCTTTGCCCTGGGAGCTGGTATGAGCCTGGGGCCCTGGATGTCCACCTGGCCTCCTTCTAGCTTCTCCTTGGGCCACCAACTTCTCTGATTCCCTTAGCCAGTTGAATTTCGGGGAGGAATGGAGATGCATGAAGTCCAAGAATAGCTGTTATTTATCAAGTCTATCCTGAGCCCATCCTGGGGGCTTTGCAAGATTTAAATACTAACGCAGTGGAATAGATTTAGGAAATTCCCTCGATCCCTGCACTTGACTTACTTTTTTTAAAAATTTCTTTTAGTTGTTGATGGACCTTAATTTTATTGATTGATTTATATGCGGTGCTGAGAATTGAACCCGGGCCCTCACACATGCTGGGCAAGTGCTCTGCCACTGAGCCACAACCCCAGCCCTTGACTTACTTTTTTATGCCATTTCCTCCCTCTGTCCTGGTTTCCTTACTTAACTTTGAAAACATTGGGGAGCTGGGGGTGCAACTCGGGTGTGGAGCCCTTGCCCAGCTGTGAGAGGTGCGAGAGGCCCTGGGTTCCATCCCCTGCACCGCAAAAAGAAAGACATCTCTATTTTTTCTGATCTCAAATATAACACATACTCTGTAAAATGAATAAGGCAGAAACGAACACGGTGGAAGAGAAGACCCCACCGCCCTGCTCCTCGGTATTAACCTCCCTCTGCAAACTTCACCCTGCGATTGCGCAAGTGGCTGCCCCAACAGATGTCTGTCCATTTTGAGAGGAAAACCATCAATAACCCGTTGCCAGCCTCCCTTCCTCCTTGCCTCCCCCAAGGAAGGAAACTCGGTGGTCCAGGCAGCCACAGCCCGGCCTCATCCTGTGGATATGCTGATGGGTGGAGGGCGGGGTGGAGGAGCGAGCTGCAGGAGGCGGGGCGTGGGAGCGGAGTAGGGGGCGGAGCTTGGGGGCGTCAGCGGGAATCAGGACTTGGGGCTGCTGAGCTGTGTGCTATGGTGACGGGGACAACAGGGCGGAGGAGGGAGAGAGGGAGAAACCAGCCGGAAGGGAATTTGGGAAACTGTTATTGAGATTATGAATGAAATCGGCTTTAGCATTCTCAAAATAATTGGGTAAATATTTAAATTGCTTTTCAGCGCCCCCCCTTCCCCAGGAGGAGCTAGTGTTTCTAATAGAGCAGAGGCCAGGACTGGACGCACGGTGGCTCGGCTTTGTCCAGACTACTTTTTCATAAGCAAAAACTGAGATTACATCATCATCATAAGTGCTAGAATATATTGCCTTCACGCCATATGCCAGACGCTGTGCTAAGAACTCTTGCGTACTAATTTATTTACTTCTGCAATAGCCCAAAGGTGGGTGCACCACTATTATCCCATTTCATAAAGGAGGAAACCGAGGTTCAGAGATGTAAAGCAATTTGTTCCAAGTCACACAGCTGGCAAGTGGGGGAGCTGGGATGATCCAACTTGTCTATTATTTTAACCTTCTGGGAAATGTATGTTTTAAAATACTGATTTTTTGTAAGGTGCTTCAAATCCTGATCTGTGGTTGGGTGGGGATGTGTGTGAAACAAAGCGAGGTATGCCCTTCCTGGAACCCACCCCGAGTCCTCGTGGTGGGCATTTCCGCCACTCTCTACGCTAAGAAGCTGAGGTAGAAGTCTCATGGGGGGAGGGGGGCAGGAGCGCCCAGAGGCAGCTTATAGGTGTGGGATTCGAAATCACTGGTGGTATTTTCTGAAGAACCGAGCAGGAGTAGAGTCTCTGTGGTCGCTGTGGTGGGAACAGGGTCACATTCAGTTATCCAGGCACGAAGACCCGGAGGCTGGACCTGGACCTGGAAACTTTTCTATTCTAGTTCCTCTTTTGATTTATGAATCTCCTCTGCAGTTTCCCCAGAGCAGCCCAGAGGCCTAGTCTAAACACCTCAACTGACGGCCAACTTGCTGCTTTTGCAGGTGGACCAGAGCCAGGGCAGTAGTGTATGAAATATGCCAGGCTGGAGCAGCTCAGCAGAAGAAATGCCCGAGACTGGGCACAGGGAGACTGCCAGGTGCCTGGGAAGTGGAAAACCATTTCTTCATATGTCTTTGCTGCCAGTAGCAGTTCTATGGCATACAGCCCCTCCCAGTTGAGGGAGAAAGCCTGTGTTATTTCAAGGAACCAACTCATCCCAAGACCAGGCTACTATAACTCACTATATTTCCCCTTTTGCCTTGGCTGCTAGGAAGCTCTTAGATAAATATTCCCTTTAATCTCAGCAACCCAATTCAGTCCAGGTGCTAGAAAGATTTCTTTCAATCTCTTTTAAGATAAATGTTTTGAAATGTTTGCTTTCACACTGAGCAGACACCCATTGCATTTTTGTAAATGGAAGAGATGTTACGACAAACAGAAACATTTCATAATGTGAGTGTGATGGCTAGGTGGAACGGATGTTGAAGGGATGGGACGGAGCCCAGAACTGGGCAAGGTGGGGTGGCCAGGAGGAAGAGGAGGGCACAGGCAATGTCGCAGGGGTGACTGGTCACAGGGGAAAGAGGTGCTGGGGATAACTGTCTCGGTGAGGGGGTCAGAGGAGCCGAGGAGGAGATGGCTGAGTGGAAGGATGGGGTTGCCCAGGTCGGGAGGGAGGGGGACAGTGCTCCAGGCAGTGAAGCTTCCAGTGGCTACAGTGCCCCAGGCAGTGAGGACAGCAGGTGAACAGAATAGTGTGGAGCCAGGCCAGGCCAGGCCTTGCCTTCAGGGGAAATCCTGGCTTTCATCCTGGGGTCTGAGGCCTGAATCCTTCTGCTCTTGGGGGGGCTCCTGGGAAGCTGGCCTCAGCACAAGGCTGGGCCTGGTGGTCCCAGGCCAGGTGCTGCTGCCCCATCATGGGGGTCTGCAGCTATGCCCTTCGGGGTGCAGGTGACGGGGATGGGGGAGGGCATTGAGGTGCCCCTGACACAGATCCAGCTGATTCAAGGCCTGGGAACTGCCCCGGCTCAGCCCAGCCAGCCAGAGCCCGAGTGAAATTCAGTGCTCTGACTAGGACCAGGGACTGATCAGACCCACAAAAAGACCTATCTGACCAGAGCTGGGGGCCAGGGCGTGAAGCATCAGGGCCATCCCATGAGCTTTCGCTCTGGAGTCACACTCCTTGATTTCAGTCTGGCCTCAGCCCAGGTGAACCTTTGCGAGGGTCTGCTTTTCTGAGCTTCCTCTCTAAACTGGAAAGGATATCACCTACCTGAAGGGTTGTTCTGAAGCGGTGGGGTTACTGATGCCCAAGACTTATCAAAAAGTAATTACTTGATAAATGTTTGCTCCAGCTCTGAAGTACTGGGAAAGAAGCCCTTGATACAGCCACGCCTGTTCTCCATACTCCTGGCGCATCCCACATCTGGAGCTCAAGTTTCAGAAGGGAGATTAGTCAGATGTTCTTCAAGCTCCTCTCTCTAGCCTCAGAGCTTTTGCTCAAACTGTTCCCTCCCCTTGAATGCCCTTCCCTCAGCTTGTCACCTATGTATACTCTCTTGGTCTCACTACCCAACCCCAATTCTGCAGCCCCAGAAACAGAGACCAGCAGAGTCAATGCTCCATAAATGTCCATCAAACTCCTCTCTGCATACACTATCTCATTTAACTGTCACAGGACCACTAGTTTACCAGATGAAGATTCTGAGAAGCTGGGCGCGGTGGCTCACGCTTGTAATCCCAGTACTTTGGGAGGCTGAGATAGGAGGATTGCGAGTTCAAAGCCAGCCTCAGCAATGGTGAGGTGCTAAGCAACTCAGTGAGACCCTGTCTCTACATAAAACACAAAATAGGGCTGGGGATGTGGTTTGGTGGTTGAGTGCCCCTGAGTTCAATCCCTGGTACCCCCCAAAAAAGATTCTGAGGGTCAGAGCAGTGAAGAGACTTGCTCAGGTCACCCAACCCATATGTAGCAATGCAGAATTTCTTTTTGGTGGGGGCAGGTACCAGGATTGAACTCAGAGACACTTGACCACTGAGCCACATCCCCAGCCCTATTTTGTGTTTTATGTAGAGACAGGGTCTCACTGAGTTGCTTAGCCCTCACCATTGCTGAGGCTGGCCTTGAATTGCGATCCTCCTGCCTCAGCCTCCCGAGCCACTAGGATTACAGGCGTGCACCACTGTGCCTGGCGCAATGCAGAATTCGAACTCACCTCTGCTTTTAATGCTCCTGCCCCTTACGGTGGCTTCCTCCATCATCTCTGCCATTCCTTGATGTGGAGGGGAAGAGTCCAAAGACTCCAGCTGCAGCTCCTTATGAGGGGGTGGGCGTGGGCAAGGGGGAAGTCGCTCAGAATCTCTGGGCCTCAGTTTCCTCTTTTGTTAAATGAAGGGCTGGAGCAGCAGCATTTGCATCCTCTGGGGAGCCGGTGTCTGATCCCACCTCAGGTCAGTGGAACCAAGTCTAGGAGGGTGGGTCCTGGCGTTCGTAAACACTCAGGCGCTCCGCATGCATTAATGGAGCTGCGAGCACTGAACACAGCCCATTGGGGAAAAGCCTCTGGGCCTGGCAGGACGGAGAGAGTAGGGATGAGGAGGCAAACGGATGTGGATTCCAACCCGGCATCTGCTCTTTGCTGTCCTAGATGCCCTCATTTAGCAGACGGCGCAGCCAGGCTCAGAGCCGGGGAGATCCTGCAGTCAGGAAGTACACATGGGGGCTCCAGGTCTGGCCCCTGGAGCTGAGCCCCACAGAGAAGGCTCCTGCACAGGGAGAGGCGGAGGGGGCAGGTCTGCTTGGTGGCTCTCCTGGCCACCTGGGCTGCCACACCTGCAGCCTGGGTGGGACCGCACAGCCCTCCCTCCTATGACTCACACTGTTTGGGTCATAGCCCTCTGCACGGCATGAAGTCACACACGCCTCAGCTGCCTCCTCACCCAGCACATGCCCAGGCACCTCCACTACCCACTGTGGCCCAAGCCCCTGCTGTGGCAGGCCCCAGGCAGACATGCCAGCCAACACATGTGTGATCGAGTGTTGGCACTGGCTGGCAGGGAGGCTGGTGCCACCCAAGGCATCCGCAGACCTCGCTTCAAATACGCCTTGGCGCATGTGCTGTGTGATCTTCGGCAGGTCCAAGCACCTCTTTTTTATTTTTATATTTTGGCACTGGGAATGGAACCCAGGGTGCTTTATCACGCATGTACATCTCTGGTCCTTTTAATTTCTTATTTTGAGACAGGATGTTGCTAAATTGCTGAGGATCTTGCTAAGTTACCCACACTGGTCTCTAACATGTGATCCTCTTGCCTCAGCCTCCCAAGTGGCTGGGATTACAGGTGTGTGCTGCCTCACCCAATTCGAAACGTCTTTGAGAATCTATAAGACATGTGTAAATGTTGGCTGAGAAGCTCCTAGAACACTGGCCTTTCTCCTCCCGCCAGGTCTTGACCAGGGCACCCGTCTCCTGAACTGCCTCCCTGTCTCCTTTCTTTTAGGTCTCAGTCCAATGTCACTGCTTCTGAAAGTCCTTCCTTGGCTCTCTCTGCAAAGGTCCTCTTGCTTCTCTGTCCCTTCATCTACCTCATGTCCTTTGTACTGACTGGATTTTATTATCCTTTGCTGATGATTTGCCCATAGTCTTCTTCACCAATTAGGCTATAACCCTTATTTATTTATTTCTTTTTTTGCAGTGCTTGGGATTAAACCCAGGGCCTTATGCATGCTAAACACATGCTCTACCCCTGAGCCCACTCTCAACCCCCAAGTAGATTATGGAGCCCCCAAATGTAGATACCACACCATTTCTGTTGCTGTGTCTCTTGACTGAGGTGTAATGGTCCATGCTACAACAGCTGCCCATCCTGAGAGCATAATTCAGTCATTTTTAGTAAATTCACGGAGTTTTCAACCATCACTCCAATCCAGCCTTAGAATACTTGCATCCTTCAAAAAGGCCCCTCGCAGCTGGGCGCGGCAGCTCACGTTTGTAATCCCAGCACTTAGGGAGGCTGAGACAGGAGAATCGTGAGTTCAAAGCCAGCCTCAGCAATGGCGAGGCGCTAAGCAACTCAGTGAGACCCTGTCTCTACATAAAACACAAAATAGGGGCTGGGGTTATGGCGCAGTGGTAGCGTGCTCGCCTAGCACGCGGGAGGCACTGGGTTCGATCCTCAGCACCACATAAAAATAAAATAAAGTTATTGTGTTCACCTACAACTAAAAAATAAATAAATAAATAAATAAAAAAAAAAAAAAATAAAACACAAAATAGGGCTGGGGATATGGCTCAGTGGTCGAGTGCCCCTGAGTTCAATCCCCAGTACCAAAAAAAAAAAAAAAAAAAGGCCCCTCGTGCCAGACATGGTGGCACTTGACTGTAATCCCAGCAACTCAGGAGGCTGAGGCCGAATGATTGTAAGTTCAAGGCCAGCTTCAGCAACTTAGCTAGTCCCTCAGCAACTTAGCAAGACCCTATCTCAAAATTTAAAAAATAAAAAGGGCAGGGGATGTGGCTCAGAGGCTGAGCGCCCCTGAATTCAATTCCCAGCATCCGCGGCTCCCAATTATTTTTTCAAGTGTCTTGCATATTTTTTACAGTCCATACGTGTAGTTTACTGTAGACGCTATAAGCGCTGGTTGATGGTGTGTAAATTATGCAGGAACGCCAGTGGAGAAAAAAGAGTCCCTGAGAAAAACATTCACTTCTGGAGGGAGAGAGAAATCACACTCAAGAATGGCTGGAGAGGGGGCTGGGGTTGTGGCTCAGCGGTTGAGCGCTTGCCTCACATGGGTGAAGCACTGGGTTCGATCCTCAGCACCACATACAAATAAAAATAAAATAAAGATAAAAAAAAAAAAGAAGTAAATGGGCAGCCAGGCGCGGTGGCTCACGCCTGTAATCCCAGCCCTTAGGGAGGCTGAGACAGGAGAATCGCGAGTTCAAAGCCAGCCTCAGCAATGGCGAGGCACTAAGCAACTCAGTGAGACCCTGTCTCTACATAAAACACAAAATAGGGGGGCTGGGGTTATAGCTCAGTGGTAGAGCGCTTGCTTCGCATGCGTGAGGCACTGGGTTCGATCCTCAGCACCACATAAAAATAAATAAAGATATTGTGTCCATCTACAACTAAAACAATATTAAAAACAAAAAATAAAACACAAAATAGGGCTGGGGATGTGGCTCAGTGGTCGAGTGCCCCGAGTTCAATCTCCAGTACCAAAAATAAATAAATCAATAAATAAAAATAAAAAAGGGGGCTAGGGTTGTGGCTCAGTGGTAGAGCGCTTGCCTTACATGCACGAGGCACTGGGTTTGATCCTCAGCACCACATAAAAATAAATAAAAAATAAAAGATATTGTGTTCATCTACAACTAAAAACAATATTAAAAAAATAAAATCGTGAGGATTTCTCATGACTCAGTTTTGAGTGAGTGTATGTTATACTAGTCTCTAGATTTTTTTTGTTTTGCTTACAATACTTCACTTGAAAACCAGCATTCGTTACATTTTGTTAATATAAATGTGTGCATGGGGGAAAGTATATAGAAAATAATCATTAATCATAGTTATTCCTGAATGATAAAATTACTGATTATTTTAATTTTATTTTTTGGTACTGAGATTGAACCCAGGGGTGCTTTACCACTGAGCCACATCCCCAGCTCTTTATTTTTTATTTTGAGACAAAGTCTCGCTAAGTTGCTGAGGCTGGCCTCAAATTTGCGATCCTCCTGCCTCAGCCTCCTGAGCCACTGGAATTACAGGCATGTGCCACCACGCCTGGCTTAATTTTCCTATTATTACATGTTGGTATTTTCTGGTTTTCCTGTAGTGAACATGTGCAACCTGTGCAATCTTTTAATACCTAAAAACATCCAACAAACAGTAAGCAAGGCGTTCTGGGCAGAGCCAACAGCAGGAGCAAAGCTCTGGCAGAGGGAAGCTGCCAGTATGTTGGGTTCCAGACAGGGACATGGTGGGAAGAAAAGCCACAGGAAAGGGGGCCAGTGGTGCAAGGTGTGGGCCTGAGAACTGGGCAAGGAGCTGCAGCTTGACCTCAGAGCCCCTGAGACCTTAAACTGGGGCCAGGGCCTCTGGGGAGCCTCAGGCATGTTCCCGGGAATCTGACTACACAGGATCTTCATAATTTGGAGTTTTCACCTTAGTGATATCTGAAAACAAGGAGTATAAACATGCCTTGGCTCCTGAGTGCACAGCCTCGGGACATAGAGCTGCCCACCCCTCGATCTGTGCCCGAGATCAGCTTGGTGCCAGCTGCCCTACCTTAATTGCCTAGGACAGATGAGGAGCGAGAGAAACAGGCTCCAGCCCTGCTGGGTGATTTTCCAGTACCATGAGTTCAGCCTTGGGCCTGGGAGAAGTCCAGGGGCCTGGAAAATGTTTTAGACCTGAACAAAGAATTTTAATGACTTCAAAGTAATAACCACCACCACCAGAGTAATACACGTGCACCCTGTTCGTTGAGATAATTACAACTGCAAAATTACACATTCCCCAAGTGAAGCTACTATGGATTGAACCCAGGGACACTTTACTGCTGTGCCACATCCCCAGCCCTTTTTATTTATTTATTTATTAAAAAAATTTTTTTGGTTGTAGATGGACACAATACCTTTATTTTATTTTTTTATGTGGTGCTGAGGATTAAACCCAGTGGCTCACATGTGCTAGGCAAGTGCTCTACCACTGAGTGACAACCCCAGCCCCCACTTTTCATTTTTTTATTTCAAGATAGGGTCTTGCTAAGTTGCTTAGGGCCTCACGAAGTTGCAGAGGCTGGCCTCAAACTTGTGATCTTCCTGCCTCAGCCTCCAGAGCTGCTGCGATTACAGGTGTGCGCCACCACACCTGGTTTGATTACTTTTGTAGCAAAAATATTATGTTTGGTGTGGGGTGTGGTTGTGGTTTTTTGTTTGTTTGTTTGGTACCAGAGATTGGACTCAGAGGTACTCCACCTCTGAGCCACATCCCCAGCCCTATTTTGTGTTTTATGTAGAGACAGGGTCTCACTGAGTTGCTTAGAGCCTCACCGTTGCTGAGGCTGGCTTTGAACTCGTGATTCTCCTGTCTCAACCTCCCAAAGTGCTGGGATTACAGGCTTGAACCACCGTGCCCAGCAGTGGTTGTGTTTTAATATGTCTGATAAGAGGAGAAACAGAGTCTCCAAAGGTATGAAGTTCCTTAAAACAGTCCCAAGCCAGGCACAGTGGCACAGGCCACTGAAGGGATAGGGCTGGGGGTTCAGCTCAGGGGTGGAGCAGTTGCCTTGTCTGGGTCTCCAGGCTGAAGGGGGAGATGCACCTGTCTTGGTCCCCGTGTTGGGTGGATTCATCTCACAGAGGTCTCAATGCATATTTTCAAATTATAGGACTGGAAGGAGGACGACACCTCTCTTCCCTCATCCCTCACATCTGCTCCTCGAGTAATCATCCTGTTCTGCCTCTAAACTACCCCTGGCCAGGCCCCTCCACTCCCAGCCTCCACTGTCCCTCCCTGGTCCAGGTCAGTGGCTTCCTCACCAGCTCCCTCCACTCACAGCAAGGTGGGGGTGGAGTTAAAAAAAAAACATTTTATATTTTTAGGGTAGTTTTAAGCTCATGGCAAAATTGAGAAGAGAAAGCAGAGATTTTCCATATCCCCTCTGCCCTCTCACCGCACAGACTCCCTGCGACCAACACCCTCCTGCAGCGTGGCACATCGTTACCACTGATGACTCTAGTTGGATACATCGGTATCAGCCAGAGTCCACAGTTTACCATGGGATCAACGCTTGGTGCTTGCTGAGGCTGTGAGTGTATCACCACACGTACCACCATTGAAGGATGACACAGGGTGGGCACAGTGCCCTAAACATCCCCTGCACTGCCCCTCTCCGTCCCTTCCTCTCTCAACCCTGGCAACTTTGATCTTTTTACTGTCCCCATACTTTGGGCTTTTCCAGAGTGACATGCAGTTGGAATCATACAGAACAAAGCCTTCCTGGATTCCTTCATTCACTTGGTAATGTGTGTTGAAGGTTTCAAGCTTTTTATGGTTTGTTTTCTCTTTTCCTTTTAACACTGAGAAAGAGTCTGTTGTCTGGATGAGCCACAGTCTGTTTACCCGTTCCCCTGCTGAAGGACATCTTGGTTGTTTCCTAGTTTTTGCAATCATACACAAAGCTGCTATCAACATCTGTGTGCAGGATTTGTATCATCGTGAACTTTTAAACAAGGAGTATGATTGTTGGGTTGTATGGTAAGATATGTTCAGTATTGCGAAAGGCAGCCCAACTGTCTTCCAAAGTGGCTGTACCAGCAGGGCACGGTGGTGTGCACCTGTCATCCCTGTAAACCAGGAGGCTGATACAGGAGGATCGCAAGTTGGAGGCCAGCCTCAGCAACTTATTGAGATCTCATCTCAAAATAAAAAAATAGGGGGCTGGGGCTGGGATTATGGCACAGTGGTAGCGTGCTCGCCTAGCATGCGTGAGGCACTGGGTTCGATCCTCAGCACCACATAAAAATAAAATAAAGATATTCTGTCCACCCACAACTAAAAAAATAAATAAAATTAAAAAAAAAAAATAGGGGGCTGGGGCTGGGGCTCAGTGATAGAGCGCTTGCCTCGCATGCGTGAGTCACTGGGTTCGATCCTCAGCACCACATAAAAATAAACAAATAAAAATAAAGATAGATATTGTGTCCATCTACAACTAAAAAAAAAAGATCCTTTAAAAAAATTAAAAAAAATAAAAAGGGCTGGTGGTGTAGGTCAGTGTAGAGTTCCCGGGGTTCAGTCCCCAGTATTGGAAAACAAAAGCAAAAATAAGGCCGCTGTACCATTTTGCATCATCACCAGCGATCAATGGAGCTCCTGCCGCTCCAAATCCTCATCAGCATTTGATGTTCTCAAGTTTTCTTGTTTATTTGTTTGTTGTTTTGTTTTTTCCTTCTTAGGTAGAGTCTTGCCATGTTGCCCAGGCTGCCTGAAACTCCTGGTCTCAACCAACCTTTCTGCCTTAGCCTCCCAACCAACTGCAGCTGCCTGGCTGGCTCTAGGAAGATTTGTTTTTTTGGCCTCAGCGCTGGCTCCTCCAGGGACATTTTTCTTTTTTTTTTAATGTATTTTTGCAACACTGGGGATTGAACCCAGTCTTTTTTGTGTTTTATAAAAAGGAGCTATATCCCACTGAGATATATCCTAGACCTTTTTATGTTTTACTTTGAGACAGGGTCTCATTAAATTGCCCAGGCTGGCCTCAAACTTGTGATCCTCTTGCCTCAGCCTCCCAAGTCATTGGGATTACAGGTGTGCACCACCACGCCCGGCTCTGGGGAGATGAAAGTGTGAAATACCCTGCTTTCAAAATTTTAGTGGCTTCATGCTCAGTTTAGAATTAAATTCAAATTCTACCTCCACCCAGCTTTGCCGCCTCCTCTCCTCCCTCCACTCTTCTTTCCTAACCTCCAGATACCTTCGGTGTTCCTAGGAAACCCCAAGCCCTTGCATCTCCTGGCTTTTGTTCCCCTGCTCCTATGCCTGGATTTCTTCCTCCAGGGCTGAGCCAGGTGGCTCCTCCTTACCCAAGTCTCATCACCAAGCCACTTACCCAGCGGGGCCCTCGCCCCAGCCCCTGGAAGATGCAGCCCACCCTCCATCTATGACAGGGGTTCAGGTCTTCACAGCACTTGCTGCTTCCCAGACTTGTCTTGTGACAAGTTCTCTGCTCCTCCAGTGTCGAAATCTACATCATCTTGAGTCTCCACGAAGGCAGGGCCACTTCTGTCTGTTCACTGCTAAATCCAGCAGCTAGAATAGAACCTGGCACATAGTAGTTGCTCAGTAAATGTTTACTGAGTGAATAGTGAAAGGCCACTTCCCACCTCCTGGCAGGGCTGTGATCCAAAAGGTAAGGATACAGAGGAATCAGAGTTTTTATACATTGCTGATAAGATGGCACGGACCCCTGAGTGTGACTGTTTCTCATAAAGCAAACAAAGAGCTACCACATGACCCAGCAATGGCACTCCTAGGTATATACCCAAGAGAAACCAAAACATCCATCCACACAAGGCCTTGTTTGTGAATGTTCATAGCAGCACTATTGATAATAGCAAAGAGTAGAAACCACTCAAATGTCTATCAGCTGACAAATATGTAAACACTACGCCGCGGCCCGCCTGTCATTGTCCTGCAGCTCGAGCCAACGCGAAGGAATGAAGTGCGGCACCTGCTGCGACGTGGGCGCCTCTCAGAAACCACCCACGGAGAAGTCGGACGCGAAGGCCACAGTGTGCGATTTCACTTATGGGAAATGTCCAGAATAGGCAAACAGAGGCAGATGGTAGCTGCCGGGCACTGGGGGGGGGGGGGAGACGAGGCAGGGAGGGAGGCCGGTGGACACTGTATAGGTGTCCCGGGATGGTGGAGTGTTCTAGAAATAGATGGTGGTGGTGGTTGCCCAACTTTGTGAATGTACTCAGAACCAAGTGGTTCACTGAGAGGGCGAAAGTATATTCAGTCTTTACTTATTTTTGTGTGTGCAGTATAGGGGATTGAATCCAGGGCGCTCTACCACCGAACTGCATTCCCAACTTTTTTTTTTTTGAGGCTGGGTCTTGCTAAATTGCTGAGGCTGGCCTGGAACTTGCGATCTCCTGCCTCAGCCTCGCGAGTAGCTGGGATAACAGGTGCGCATCCCCGCGTCTGGCTATTCATTCTTTCTTTAAGGGTGAATTTTTCTGCTGGGCATGGTGGTAACACGTCTGTAATCCCAGCAGGTCGGGAGGCTGAGGCAGGAGGATCGCAAGTTCAAAATCAGCTTTAGCAACTTAGCGAGGCTCTAAGTAACTCATTAAGACCCTGTTTCTAGGGGCTAGGGCTGTGGCTCAGCAGTACAGCGCTTGCCTGGCATGCGTGAGGCACTGGGTTCGAGCCTCAGCACCACATATAGATAATAAATGAATAAAATAAAGATCCATCAACAACTAAAAAAATATTTTAAAAAAAGACTCTGTTTCTAGATAAAATATAAAAGAGGGTTAGGGATGTGGCTCAGTGGTTAAGCGTCCCTGGGTGCTATCCCTGGTACCACAAAAAATAAATGAAATTAAAATAAATATATTTATATTAAACATGGAGCTGGGGCTGTGGCTCAGTGGTAGAGTGCTTGCCTAGCATGCGTGAGTCACTGGGTTCGATCCTCAGCACCACATACAAATAAATAAATAAAATAAAGATATTGCGTCCATCTACAACTAAAAAAATATTTTAAAAAAAATAAATAAATATATTTATATTAAACAAAAAGCATATACTATAACAGTATAGTTCATAATAGCCCCCAAACAGAATCAACCCAAATATCCATCAACTGACAAAATATAGCAATGAAAGGAAATGAAGTACTGATCCAAGCTACACCCTGGATGAATCTTGAAAACACACTAAATGAAAGAAATCAGACACAAAAGGCTGCATGTTCTTCGATTCCATTTCTATGAAACGTCCAGAACAGGCAAACCCACAGAAACAAAGTGGATTGGGGGTGCGGGGGCTGGGAGGGAGGGGAAAGGGGTGTGTGAGCGCATGCGCGGGCCCAGGCTCATGGGCGTGAGGTTTCTTTGGGGGATGAGAATGTTCCAACATTGGACTGCACTAATGGTTTCACAACTCTAAATATACTAGGTATCATTGCATTGTGCACTGTACGTGAGGAACTTTTGTGGTACATAAATTACAGATCAATAAAGCTGTTCTTATAGTTTGTTGAATGAATGAGTGATAAGGTAGAGGGGAGACAACGGGAAAAGAGTTAAGGAACTCTTCCCTGGTCTGCATAGACCCGACTCCCTGAAACGCCCCCACTGAGGAGCATGGGTTCCTTCTTGGTCCCCTTCCTTCCGCTCCTTTCTGCTTCTCCGCCCGCAGGTCTGAGATTCTGGCTGGGACACCGCCCAGGCGGGGAAGGTGGGAGTAGCCGCCCAACGCGGAGCACGGCTGCCCCCTGGTGGCGACGTGGAAGGAGCACTTGGGAATGTGCTGACCCTGGGCACGGGCTGGCCCTGGGGAAGGGCTGGGGGCAGAAGAAACTTCCAGATGCACGGACATGGGAATGCCAGGGAAAGAGCCCTGGGACACTTGGAGTGGCGTCCGAGGCTCACCTCTGGATCGTGATGGTTCCTGTTTGTTGCCTCCTGCAAGATGTCAGGGCAGGAGGGCGGATGTGTCTGCAGGGGTGCTCTGCCTCCCCGGCCCCCAGCACGGTGCCTGGCACTTAGTAGGTGCCCACTAAGAGCTGGACTAGAGCTGGCTATAGTGTAAATAACAGAGAGAGAAGCCTGGGCTTCAATCTAGTATGTATGCTAACTTGGTGACTTTGGGCCAGTCCTGGGACCCCCTGAGTTGGAACCCTTATCTGCGACATGCAGAAAACACACCTGGGCTCTCAGAGTTCTGGTGAGCTTCAAGGACCACATACAGGTAACACAGCAGCACCTCCTAGGAGCTCCTGGTAAGTAGCTCATCCCGAGGTCATAAAAAAATTCATTTTTGTTCAGCTTGTTAGGAATTCTTGCCCGTTCCTTGAACCCCTCAGCACCTGGCTTTTTGAGTAGATAGCTCTCCCTAAAATCTCAATGGTTAAAGTCTGAGTTTACTCCCTACCTAGAGGTGTTAACTATAAGTTCATTAATTTGCTATCTGCTTCTGTATAATGCTTGCCAAAACCCTACTTGTAAGTCTTTTTTTTTTTTTTGGTACTAGGGATTGAACTCAGGGGCACTCGACCACTGAGCCACCTCCCAGCCCTATTTTGTGTTTTATGTAGAGACAGGGTCTCACTGAGTTGCTTAGCGCCTCGCCATTGCTGAGGCTGGCTTTGAACTCGTGATCCTCCTGTCTCAGCCTCCCAAAGTGCTGGGATTATAGGCTTGAGCCACCGCGCCCGGCTACTTGTAACTCTTTGAGATGTAAAAACCTCTTTGCTCTGAGACCAGGCTGCTAATCTCTGGCTTTGCTTGCAGACAGAGACAGCTGCTGTACAGCTAATGTGCACACAATATAAGCATGCTTAATTTGATTTAAAATTGGATTTGGTGGTCCTTTCTTTGCATCCAACAACACTGGTTCAACACTGGCCTGGTGGAGGAGCCTGGCCTCCGAGGTCTGCAGGCCTGGCGTGGGGACCAGCTGTGCCACTGATGTCAGGCAAGTCCCTTTACACTTGTCTGCAAGGCTGGGGATGGAACCCAGTGCTTCACATGTGCTGGGCAAGCGCTCTACCACTGAGCTTCACCTCCAGCCCTCTTTACATTTTTTTTTAAACACGGAAAAAAACCACGCACACACAAAAGTTTTTATGTGCCTAAGGCACGGGAGTACTATGTCCTCCTCCTTTGTGTTTGGGCCTCTGTTTTCTCCTCTTTAAAACTGAGAGAATGGGGGCTGGGGCTGTAGCTCAGTGGTAGAGCGCTTGCCTAGCATGCGTGAGGCACTGGGTTCGAGCCTCAGCACCACATATAAATAATAAATGAACAAAATAAAGATCCCTCAACAATTAAAAAAATAAAAAACAAAACAAAACTGAGAGAATGGCAGCTTTGCTCCTCGGATCCCTATGATGACCTCGTATTGAGAGCCTGCCATGGGCCAGCACAGTGCTAGCCCTGAGTCCACAGTGGAGACATAGCTGTGTCCCCACTCCCAGGGGGCCAGTGCTCCAGAGAGTGAGGCAGTGGCACCATGTCACATACCTAAGCATGTAAATGCAAAGGCAGACAGAGTTATGGGGACACACAGCAGCTGGGGTTGGGGACCACCCTAGGTTAGGTCATGGAAACCCCCTCTGGAGAAGGACACTGAGTTTGACAGCTGGGGATGGTGAGGCGTGGTGACATGAATGTCCAGAGACACGTGAAGGCATCTGTGGGCAGGAAAGAAATCAGTTCTTGGGGAGTCCTGTGGAGGCCAGGGCTGGCAGAGCCCAGAGAGAGGTCAGACAGAGCAGATCACATGGGGCTTTGTGGGCCACTTGAAGATTTGGATTTCAATCCCAAGTACAATAGGAAGTTATCAGAGTGTGCTGAATTGAGTTGGGACTTGATCTAACTTTCATTTTAAAAAATGTTAGTGTAAGCCGGGTGCGGTGGTGCAAGCCTGTAATCCCAGCACTTAGGGAGGCTAAGACAGGAGACTCACGAGTTCAAAGCCAGCCTCAGCAATGGCGAGGCACTAAGCAACTCAGTGAGACCCTGTCTCTACATAAAACACAAAAAATAGGGATGGGGGTGTAGCTCAGTGGTCGAGTGCTCTTGAGTTCAATCCCTGGTACAAAAAAAAAAAAAGAAAAGAAAGTAAGTTGGAGGCCAGCCTCAACAATTTAGTGAGAATCTATCAAAAACAAACAAATAAAAAAAACTTCCCAGATATTTGAATGCAGCAAGTCCACTGAGAACCTGTGGGTTAAAGAAAAACTCTTTTCTCCTTACATATAACAGAACATCATGCGCTCAGCACAATGTCTAACAATAGAGTTACAGAAATGTAGCTACTGACATGCATCTACTCTGTGCCTATTGTTTACTTCTTATCATTCAGGATAAAAAGCAATTTGCAAAGTAGTATGTGCGACACAACCACGTATTCTTCTTCTTGATGCACTTTCTGATTTTCTACAAGCACTGGTTGCTTTTTCAATAGGCAAGGAGTGGAAGGAATCTCCTTCAGGGGAGAAGGAATCTCCTTCAGGGGAGAAGAAATGGAGGCTGAGTTAGATGCTGCTCCAAGTGTGACTCCCGGTGTGGTGGGAGGAAGGCCAGGTTTTATTGACTCCATCTTTCCTTAATGGATCGCGGTGAGCCTCCTCCATGTGCCTGGCCCCCTAGGGCTGCGGAGCAAGCACAGACGTGGTCCTGCCCTGGCCGGCACAGAGTCAAGGCCAGGAGACACATTAACCATCAGGAGGAAGGATGACGACGTGTGCTTAGTGTGCCAGGGGGAGGAAGCACGGCTGTCTGAGAGGCGTTACCACAGCACTTGAATGGGACTCTGGTGTCTCGATGGCGTCCCTGAGAAGTGGTCTTGGTAGTGCGCTGGGACGGGTGGACAGGCGCCAACTGGGGAGGAGGAAGGGGAGCAGCCCAGCACGAGGGCTGTCTGCACAAAGGCCCTGGGCTGGAGAGCGCACAGGGGACAGGGCCTGTGGGCCTCAGGGGCTGCAGGAAGGATTTGGATGAGGAGCCCTGGAGAGCCTGCTGTGTTTCAAACACGGTGACGTCATGATCGACCGGACCAATCCGCTGCTGTGTGCTGAGCACATTGGGCGGGGCCTGGAGACCTGGCGGGGAGACCGAGGCGCCCGGGACTTGGGTGTGGGGAGGTGGACCGCGCAGGACCTGCGGTTGGACTGGGGTGGCTTCCCAGATGACTCCTGGGTTATGGCTTGTGCAACAGGTCAAAGGGTCAGGAGAGCCACAGGTTGACAAGCTGAGTGTGAGGTGTGTTCAAGGTGTCCACGTGGAGAGGGGCGCGGGCAGCGGGATGGACTCCCTGGGTCAGAACAGAGGTTAAGCTTGAGTGGAGGCTCCCAGCCTCGTTATTGTTGACACATAGCTCTTTGTCGTGGGGGTCATCCTGGGCGCTGTAGGATGTTTGGCAGCATTCTTGTAGGAGTCTCTCCCCTCGGTGTGGATGAGATGACCCAGGGAGGGAGCAGGACAGGAGGATCTGGGAGCGAGGGTCTCAGTGCCAGTGTGTTTTTGTTTTTGTTTTTATTTTTAGTACCAAAGGGATTGAACTCAGGGGCACTCGACTACTGAGCCACATCCCCAGCCCTATTTTGTGTTTTATGTAGAGACAGGGTCTCACTGAGTTGCTTAGCGCCTCGCTGTTGCTGAGGCTGGCTTTGAACCCTCAATTAGGCATGCGCCACCAGGCCAAGCTAGTGCCAGCGTTTAATGGGCAGGAAATGACTGTCCACCGGCAAAGGACACAGAAGGAGCGGTTGAGGAGAACGAGGAGAACAGAAGCCCAGTGGAGGGATTTCCAGAGGAGGACGAGGCCCGAACATCGGAGGTGAAGTGCCTTGAGAATGAACAGTGTCCGCTGGGTTTGGGGACATGCAGGGCGTGACTTTAGGATGCTTGGCGCTGTGGGCCAAACGTTCAACCGCCTGGGCTGAAGCAGGAGGAGGAGGTGGAGGGCAGACAGCTCTTCCAAGGACGCTCCCATGAGGAGCAATTGGGAGGTGGCGAGGGGTTGGGGTATGATTTTCAGCTTGTGGGTGGACCCATTCAGAGAAGGAAAATTCACTGAAAACAGGAAGGAAAGGGACCCAGAAGCCGGGGTCGCAGACTGGACTGTCGCAGGAGGGGAAGGTGAGGCAGGACACAGGTGTGGGAAGCTCTGCACACCTGGCCAGAGGGATTGAGAACCTCCACAAAGAGCAGAGAAGCCGGGCAGTCCGCATTTATGGGAACAATGTTGTAAGTGTAGGGTGATGGAGAGCTGATACCAGGTTGCAGAAAGTGAGAGGAAGTTCAAGGTGATGATACATTTAAAGAGCCCAGTGCATATCTGGATCCTGGGAAAACTGGGTTCATGTCAACTGCTCTCTTCCTTTTTTGAGCTGGGCCTCTCTATGAAGGCCAGGATGGCCTCGGACTTCTGGCTCAAATGATCCTCCTGCTTCAGCCTCCCAAGTGACAGGTGTGCTCAGATGCACTCTCTCTCTCTCTCTCTCTTGTTTTTGGTACCAGGGATTGAACTCAGGGGCACTCCACCACTGAGCCACATCCCCAGCCCTATTTTGTATTTTTTTTTTTAATATTTTTTAGTTATAGGTGGACAGAATATCTTTATTTTTATGTTTATGTGGTGCTGGGGATCGAACCCAGTGCCTCCTGCGTGCTAGGCGAGCACGCTACCACTGCGCCATAACCCCAGCCCCCCTATTTTGTATTTTATTCAGAGACAAGGTCTCACTGAGTTGCTTAGCACCTCGCCGTTGCTGAAGCTGGCTTTGAACTTGTGATCCCCCTGCCTCAGCCTCCTGAGACACTGGGATTACAGGCATGTGTTACGGTGCATGGTGATCTCATTCTTATTACTAATTTGCATTGGGTTGAGAACTGACTCTATTCTTTAGTTAAGGGACTTAAGCATCTTGGTGTCTTAGTTTCCAATCTGTAAGATGAGTCAATAGAAGAGCCTACCTCATGCAGTTGCTGTGTAAATTTAGTTCAATGAAGTGTGTTAAGTGCTCACCATGGCTTGGGATCCTGCAGGGAAGAGTGGGTGGCCCAGTTGGCAGCCCTGGGCCTTAGAAGCTGTTGAAGTTTATAGTGAACTGACCAGCAGGGGACAGCAGACATCCGCTCAGGGAAGAACGTGGATCAGCCCTCTGGTTGTGGTACCGGAGGGAGCCATAGGCCTGCTGAGAGGAGCCCAAGCCATCGTGGAATCCCAGTCAAAGGAGACAGGGCTAGAGGGCTAGAGGCAATGTCCCCAGCTCAGGAGGCGTGGGGAGTGATCAGATCAGGCTGATGGAGAGTGTGGGAATGGGCGGGAACATCTCTGAGGACAAAGAGCGGCCTCCTAGAAGAGCCAGGAGGGAGATCAACAAGAAGACTGGTCATTGCTCCAGAGCAGAGCCCTATGGGTGCCCTGGGCATTCTGAGCAGGGGAATGAGGAACCTGTTCCAGTCAAGAATGAGCCCTGCCGGGCGCAGTGGCGCATGCCTGTAATCCCAGCACTTTGGGAGGCTGAGACAGGAGAATCGTGAGTTCAAAGCCAGCCTCAGCAATGGTGAGGCGCTAAGCAACTCAGTGAGACCCTGTGTCTACATAAAACACAAAATAGGGCTGGGATGTGGCTCAGTGGTCGAGTGCCCCTGAGTTCAATCTCCAGTACTAAAAAAAAAAAAAAAAAGAATGAGCCCTGCCTGGCCTGGGCTGGTGGCTCAGTGTGAGCGCCTGCCTAGCACGTGTGAGGCACCAGGCTTGACCCTCAGCATCGCATCAAGATAAATACAATAAAGGTATTGTGTCCATCTACAAAAAAAAAAAAAGAAAGAAAGAAAAGAAAAAAAAAAGAATGGGTCCTTCCTGGGCGAGGGCCCTCTGCGGAGGGGAGAGGGACTTGTCACGGGACTGAAAGGACAGAGCCCAGGCTGGGTGTGGGATGGGGCTGGCTGGGTTTGCCAGCCTAGAGTTTGAAGTAGAGCTGGGGCTGGAGGGGCGGGGCTGGAGGGGCGGGGCTGGAGGGGCCAAGGCTCCCGCAAGGCCAGGACCCCTGAGCAGCCTGCTGGCGGACGCCCCGAGCCAGGCTCAGCTGGCCTCTGAAGGACCAGGGAGGCCCTGAGGTAGGGACAGTGACCCACTGAAGCATGACACCCTTGCTGGAGAGTAGTAAGGTAGCCTCTTTCCCGTCTTCTTCCTGCTCTCAGGTCCCTTCTGGAACCTGGCTGCTCTCAGAGGACGTACAACCCAGAGCCTGTTCTCTCAGAGGTGCAGACCCCACGCCCAGCCCAGTCCAGGATTACAAACCCATGGCGTGCCAGGCTTCTACTTGGACGGCGCTCCCGCAGAGCGTCCCTCCCTGCTTCTCCAGGTTCTATTTGTTCCTCCACAGCCTCAGCGTGGCCTGTCTGCACACCGTCTCATGGAGGAGGAAGCTGACATCTGAGCCTGCAGAGGGTCAGTCTGTGACAGAGAGGACTCGAACCCAAGTCCTGATTGGCAGCATTAGGCAAGATAGCCGCACTGTGTCCAGAACTCATGTGCATGATGAAGGAACCCAGAAGAGGGACATCTCTAAGACGAGTATTTTTTTCAGGGCAGAAAACGTCACTAACTGTCCTTGTGATCCTAGCCAAATCCAGCGTCTCAACTCTAAAGCAGGGGATCAGGAAAAAAGGGGGGTGGGTATTGTTTAATTCATTTAATGAGTCGATGTAATCTTACTTTCAAAACTGGAAAACACAATAAGAAGAAAATTATAGGTTCATTTCACCCATGAATACAAAGATGAAAATCTTAAAATAAAATATTGGTTAAGTGAATCCTCTGTTTTTTTTTTAAAGCATGACCAAATTAGGTTTATCCCAGATAAGAAAGGAGAATCAACCATCAGAAAATATATGCATTAAAATTTCCCTGTTAATCAATAGACTGAAGGAAAAAAAATCATATGAGTATTTCTTGGTAGGCACATAGACACAAAGGTTTTTGATATCTTCAGCAATAACTTTGATTTGTAAAAATTTTTAGCAAACTAAGAAAAGAACACAAATCTCATGAAAATTATAAGCCAAAATTTAGGGTGAACATATTCTTTTTTAAAAAAATATTTTTCAGTTGTTGATGGACCTTTATTTTTTATTTATATGCAGTGCTGAGGATCGAACCCAGTGCCTCACACATGTTAGGCAAGTGCTCTACCACTGAGCCACAACCCCAGCCCGGGTGAATATATTTTTAAGGGACAAGCTTCTGGAAACGACTCAAGAATGCCTGACATTATAGCTACTAGTTAACTTAGCCCTGAGGTTCTTGCTGACATTACAAATAAAAAGAAAAGATCTCTAAGAATTGGAAGACAAAAGGTAAAACTGTCATTACCTTCAGATTATGTAGCCACCTACCTCGAAAAACCAACACAGTAATTACCAGATAAAAGACCTACCTCCAAAAATTAGTAGCATTTTTCCATATCAGCAATAACTCATTTGAAAATGTGAAGGAAAATAAAATACTAAAGTATCTAGCATTAGTTTCCCCTTCCTTCTCCCTCTTTTCCCTTCCTTTCTTGAAAAATCCAGTCCTAAAGGCATTAGGTAGGGCACACAGGTGGGCATTTGTAAAGAAGGCAGCCTGTGTGGGGCATTGGGGACCAAGTGGGGTGAGGAGGGCATGTGGCTTAGGGGATGCCTGGCATGGGAACTGGTGCCCAGGAGCGGTGAGGACAGAGCTGTATGTGTCCCAGGCCCATCCACCCAGAAGGCCAGACGTGGTGATGTTCTTTCAGCCACGAGCACGCCTTGTACTTGGAGTTTGGCTTCAAAACACCATTCTCCATTAAAGGCTTGTGGTCTCCTGGGACAAGTGGTGGATTCCAGGATTGGGGGAGAGGAAGGAGAAGATGATCCTGGGTCATCTTATATGAGAAAGCAAGGAAGCACCCCAAAAATAATAGGAACAATTCAAAAGAATATATGCAATTGGAAAAAACTCCCTGTGGACAGAAAGGAAGAATTTGAGAGCCAAATTAATAAGCAGAGGAATGGAATTTCCTCCCCAATTTTTGAAACAATCTCAGACATACAGAAGAGCTGTAAGAACAATACAAAAAACTGTTTTTTCCAGAACCATTTGGGTTTAGGTTGCCAATCCGATCCCCTACACATAGTTTATATTCCCTACAGTCAAGGGAATAAAGTAGAAAACCCTGAGTCCATGCTGCATTAGGATGGGAATTATTTACATTGCTGTAAAGAAGTGCTCCACAAAATTCTTTTTTGTGCAAAAAATGTAAGGTTACACTGATGAGCCTTCATCAGGCTGTCCAAGGTGACATCATCAGCCACGGGACAAACCTAAATAATGTGCCATCTGATACAACAGAATAAGAACATCCTAGCTCACTCTGTGATGTTCCTGCCAAAGATATACAACCTGAATCTAATTGTGAGCAAGTACCAGACAGCGGAGAGGAGGGACATTCTGTGAAACAGCTCCCTGGGATCCTCAAAAGGCCATATAAGTCAAAGGCAGGCTGAGGAACTGTTCCACGCCCAGAGAGACTGTCCTTGTTTATAAGGAATATAAACTAGGCGTGGGGGATTGGACTGGCAACATAAACCCTAATGGTTCTAGAAAAAACAAAATTTTTTTGTATTGTTCTTGTGGCTTTTCTTTCTTTCTTTTTTTAATATTTATTTTTTAGTTGTAGATGGGCAGAATATCTTTATTCTATTTTTATGTGGTGCTGAGGATCCAACCCAGTGCCTCATGCATGCTAGGCGAGCACGCTACCACTGCGCCATAACCCCAGCCCAGCTTGTGGCTTTTCTGTGTCTGAGATTGTTTCAAAAATTTGGGGGGAAATGCTAAAATTTACATTAAAAGTTATCAATAGGGGCTGGGGTGTAGCTCAGTGGTGGAACACTTGTGTAGCATGGGTGAGGTCTTGAGTCCCCCCCAGTACCACACCACACACACACACATGTATCTAGAAATCATTTAAAGGAAGGCAAAGGATTCCTAAGATGAAAACTTAAAACTTCTATCAAAGGACATATGAGAAGACATAAGTCGATACTTATTCGATATTCACAGGGTAACTTAACATCATGAAGCTGCTGGTTCTTCTCCAATTAATCTACACATCACAACAGTCTCAAGCAAAATTTTTGCTGGATTTTGTTTTGGAGAAATTCAACAAGCTTGCTCTAAATTACATATGGAAGAATAAATCCATGAAGAATGAGCCAGGTTCGGTGGTGCACACCTGTAATCCCAGGGGTTCGGGAGGCTGAGGCAGGAGGATCATGAGTTCAAAGCCAGCCTCAGCAACTTAGTGAGGTCTTAAGCAACCCAGCGAGACCCTGTCTTTAAATAAAAGATAAAAAAAAGGGCTGGGGGGGCTGTAGCTGTAGCTCAGTGGTACAGCGCTTGCCTAGCATGCGTGAGGCCCTGGGTTTGATCCTCAGCACGACATAAATATAAGCAAATAAAATAAAGGTATAAAAAATACAATAACATAAAAAAGGGGGGCTGGGGATGTGGCTCAGTGGTAAAGCACCTCTGGGTCCAATCCCTGGTAACAAAAAAAAAAAGTACACAAAGCATGAAATCCACTAGGTAGGTAGATTTGGTGTACAACAAAAGAGGAACCATAATCATGGAAGGAAGGAGCCGACTTCGCAGCAGATGATGCTGGGAAAACTGGTTCACTCTGCAGAAACAAGGTCTCCCTGCCCAAGACAACCACAGGGTGGCTGTCAGATGTTCAAAGCCAAAGGTATATTTTTGCTATCTGGCAATGGGGGAAATACATTCGACCCCAAAGGCAGGACACGTGAGGCAAAAATTGCTGTATTTGATCATATCAAGGATTTTTTGCTCAGCAAAGAAGACTGCAGACAAAATCGGACAGAAAATTTATCTGTAACAGACATTTGTGACATCTCAAGCTGGCAAGAGATGAATATCTAGAATATAGGTGGGACCCCTGTAAATCAGGAAGGCAGAAGATAAACACGAGGGACAAGGGCCCAAAGGGTATGTACAGGTGATTCTCAGGAGGGAAATCCAACAGCTAAGAGGAAGGGACGCTCGCCTGCACAGGTGATCAGAGGCACGCAAAGCAGGCCTTGGCGAGGTGCCCATTCAGATGCCGGTCAATGACGCTGAGCGCTGGGGCGGACCAGGGAGACGCTGGCTGCTGCCAGTCCTGGATAGGACCGTGGACTGAGGCGGCCCTTCTGCAGGGCAATTGGGCAATACTTAGGCCAACTGAAGCATGCTCAGCGGGTACTAAGGTGCAGCTAGGTCGGAGCACGGACTTCCGGGTGATTCTAGGTATCTCTAACATGCTGCGCATTTTAGAAAGGTAGAAGAAAGGTTTTTGAAGGTTTTAACCATACGGAAATGATAAATATTTGAGGAGAAAGACATGTTTAACCTGATAAGAAACATTATGGGCTGTATATGCGCTTCAAAACATCACAGTCTCCTTAATATGTACAATTTTTAGGTTCCTATGTATCAGTTAAAAATAATGTGTGTGAGCCGGGCGCGGTGGCTCAAGCCTGTAATCCCAGCACTTAGGGAGGCTGAGACAGGAGAATCGCGAGTTCAAAGCCAGCCTCAGCAACAGCGAGGTGCTAAGCAACTCAGTGAGACCCTGTCTCTACATAAAACACAAAAATGGGGCTGGGGAGGTGGCTCAGTAGTTGAGTACTCCTGAGTTCAATCCCCAGTACCAAAAAATAATAATAATAATGTGTGTGTGCATGTGTGTGTGTGTGTGTGTGTGTGTGTGTGTGTATACTGGGGATTGAACCCAGAGATGTGCACCCACTGAGCCACATCCCTGGTCCTTTTTATTTTTTATTTTGAGACAGGGTCTCACTAAGTTGCTGAGGCTGGCCTCGAATTTGCTATCCTCTTGCCTCAGCCTCCTGAGTTGCTGGGCTTACAGGTGTGTACCACCACACCTGGCTAATAAATGTAATTTTAAAAAGAAATGAAGCTTGCATGTACCCTTTGCCCCAGAAAGCCCGGTTCTGAGTCAAAATTGGTATAGATTTGATAATGGTCCCAATTTTTCATTTCATATCTTTGTCATAGTCTCATGATGGGCAGAGATTTCCTCACACTTAGTCTTTGAAGGAGCTGTGACTTGTTTGACCCACAGTGTGTTAGCAAGTGACACACGCCACCTGGAAATGGCTGCTATGTTTGGGCTTCTGCCATTACCATGAGAACAAACCTGGGTGGCTCACTGAAGCGCAGAAGGAAAGAAGAGAAACAAGAAGAGCCCTTCCTGCCGAGCAACTCAAACACCTAGAACCAACTGTACCTGATGCCAGTATCTCGCCTGGACTTCTCTGTTATGTGAACCAACAAATTCCCTCATAAGCCCAATTTGATTTAGGATCCTGTCACTCACCAGAGTTCTACCAACTCATCTCCCGTACAGTAATTTTCAGCTCCAACTTAACAGAAGGACCCATCATTCTTTAAACATTCATTGTCTCTCTGCCCTCAATCAGATTCAAGGTGACTAATACCTTCATGGGCATCTACCATGTAAAAGCTGGAACATTCCAAGACCAAGGACGAGCTGGCACATGTTCCAGTACAGATATGACTCATTCAATTTTGTCAATCCTTTCAAAGAACCAATGTTTAAAAATGGTGTTGATTTTAATTTCTGCTCTTGGCTTAGGTATTTTCTTCTTTATTTTTTTTCCTTTGGGTTAGATTTGCTCTTCTTTTTCAGTTTCTTGAGATGGAAGTTTGAATCAGTGCTTTTCAAACCTTCCTCCTTATCTAATAGGTGTATTAAAGCCACACATTTCCCTCTGAACAGTGCTTTAGCGACATCCTGTGAGTTTTGCTATGTTCTGTTCTCATTATCATTTAATTCAGTGTCTTCAGATTTCCATTTTTATTTCTTCTTTGACTAGCGCAACATTTAATTCTCAGGCAGTTAAGATGCTTCTATTTATCTCTTTGCTCTTGATTTCTAGTTTAGTTCCCTTGTGATCAGACAACGTAGTCTGAAGAATTTCCATTTTCTAAAGTGTGTTGTATTTTTTTTTTGGTACTGAGGATTGAACTCAGGGGCACTCGACCACTGAGCCACATCCCCAGCCCTATTTTGTGTTTTATGTAGAGACAGGGTCTCACTGAGTTGCTTAGCGCCTCGCCGTTGCTGAGGCTGGCTTTGAACTCGTGATCTTCCTGCCTCAGCCTCCTGAGACCCTGGGATTACAGGCGTGCGCCACCGTGCTCGGCTACATGATTGATTTTGATAAATGTTGAGATATAAATTTTGAGTCCTCAGGTCAAATTTATTAAGACATCACTAATCAATCCCAGAAACAATCCCTGCCATTCTGTCTCGGAGTCAATCTCAGAATCCTTCTCAACACAGGTTCCTAGCGACACTAGCCATGGACAGGAGCTACACTAGCCATGGACAGGAGCGTAATCAGTGTGGAACTCACGCCCCATCTAGTGCTGGGGGCATGGGCCAGGCATCCACCGGCCTGCATTCAGGTCCCAGATCTGCCACCTTCTAGCTGTATGATCTTGGGCAAGTGTGCCTAACCTCCTTGATCTTTAAGTTTCTTGCCTGAAAAATGCCGCTAATAACAGCCTCCCATTGAGTGGATTAAGTGAGAATGAGGTGCTTGGCTGCGCATCTCACCCAGTCAGCAGGCTCCAGCCAGACAGAGGCCGGTGCACTCCCCACCCTCTGTCCTCCGTTCCACCTGGCTTTTATCAGGCTCAAGGCTCTGTGGGACCCACCCTGGGACACTGTTGTACCCAGCCTTTCCCTGTAAACATTCTCAGAGAGCCGGGCGTGGTGGCTCACGCTTGTAATCCCAGCACTTAGGGAGGCTGAGACAGGAGAATCGCGAGTTCAAAGCCAGCCTCAGCAATGGCGAGGCGCTAAGCAACTCAGTGAGACCCTGTCTCTACATAAAACACAAAATAGGGCTGGGGATGTGGCTCAGGGGTCGAGTGCCCCTGAGTTCAATCCCCGGTAC
>CM053400.1:13107996-13117996 GCA_028644305.1 Xerus rutilus
TCAGCCTCCCTAAGTGCTGGGATTACAGGCTTGAGCCACCGCGCCCGGCTTCCCTTTTTGTTTTTATTTTAAGATAGGGTTTCAAGCTGGTCGTGGTGGCACATGCCTGTAATCTCAGCACTTTGGGAGGCTGAGACAGGAGAATCGCAAGTTCAAAGCCAGCCTCAGCAATGGCGAGGGCTAAGCAACTCAGTGAGACCCTGTCTCTAAATAAAACACAAAATAGGGCTGGAGATGTGGCTCAGTGGTCAAGTGGCCCTGAGTTCAATCCCCAGTACCAAAAAAAAAAAAAAAAAGGGTTTCACTGAGTTGCCTGGGCTGGTCTTGAACTTGTGATCCATCATCTTGAACTTGCATGTGCCATCATGCCCAGCTTCCTTCTCTCTTGCTCCCTTTCACTGCCTGGTCATGAGCAGAATGGTGTTGTGCCATACACTCCGGCCATGGTGTACCTGCTGTCTCACCCAAAGCAATAGGGCCAACAAATGATGGACTGAATCTTCTACAACTGTTAGCTGAAGTAAACTCGGTCTCTTTATAAGCAGATTATCTCAGGTATTTGTTACAGCAGCAGGAAGCTGACTGACACAGATTATAAATAGCTTGGCATCACTCTGTCAGGTTTTGTTGTCCAGTGAATTCTGGGGAGAAATTTATAAAATCACTTTGAGCTTTCAGAGTTCTAGGAATTTCAGATTGCAGATACAGGATTATGACCTTGTAATAAAAATGAAAGGGCAACGTTAGCTAGCATTTATTGAGTACTTACTGCATGTCAGGAATCTTGCCAATGTTAATCTTTGCCTCCATTTGATAAGATTAGGTGTGATTTTTATGCCCATTTTACGATTGAGAAAACTGAGCCTTAAACTTGATCATGAGAGCAGAAACCATCCAACACTGGGAGGAGATTGTTATTTTAACAGACAAGAGAGAAAAGGGAGACTCAGAGAGGTGAAGTGACTTGCTTTGATCACACAGCAAGAAAGCACTAGGGTAGAATTTCGGAGCCATCATGAAGTCTGTCTTTTTTTTTTTTTGGTACTGGGGATTGAACTCAGGGGCACTCGGCCACTGAGCCACATCCCCAGCCCTGTTTTGTGTTTTATGTAGAGACGGGGTCTCACTGATTTGCTTAGCACCTCTTGTTGCTGAGGCTGGCTTTGAACTCGCGATTCTCCTGTCTCACAGTCTGTCTTTGAAAGAAGGCAACCCAGTACTCTTGGTTGGCCCAGCCCAGTCATCCTGACTCTGTCTCTCCTGTGATCCAGAGCTTCCCCTGCCCTTCCCTGTCTCAAGTCTGGATTATAAGGGTCAGGGGCAAAGGAGGACAATACCAGCCCCCAGAAACAATCGCTCGGGCAAATGAGCAAAAGACGATGCAGATTCTTGTCCAGGAACTCACTCCACAGTCCAGTGCCTTCACCTGTGCTGACTGGCTGTGCACCTGCGGAGGCCCCAGGGTTCTGGTGGAGATATCCTGGCCTCGGCCTCGCTGCCTTCTCTGTACTCTCCCCCCGCTTGGAGTCAGTGGCTTCCAAACTTAGGGGAAACCTGCACAGTTTCAAGAAGAGACACCAGGACTGAGGCAGGATCTCCACGGAAGGGCGCTAAATAGCCACAGCTCCCGCAGCCCTGCTCCATCTCTTCCAGAAATCAAAGGCATTTTAATGCCAGCATGGGGCACCCTTAGTTTTATTAAATAGTCATGACACTATTGTTGCAGAGAAATTAAGCCCCCAACTAACAGCATGGCCATCCAGGTCCCCCAGCAGATGGCTTTGTTTCTGTTTTAGACCAAAAACTCACCAAGCCAAGAAGCCAGACCAGGTTAACCCGCAATCCCAGCCCATCTATCCCTCCCCTAGCCTAGAACAACCCGTGCTGTCTGTTATAAACACTTGCTTTGTACTAGGACCAGAGCTAAATGCCTTCTATAACCCAAGAGGCAATCATCTCTTCTCAGCTTCCTTGGATAGGTGGATGGCTCAGAGGGATTAATATGGGACCAAAGTCACACAGCTAATTAAGTAATAGGGCAAAAATTTAAACTTGAACTTCTAGCTCCAAACTTACTATCCTGTGAGGTGGATGGACATGGTACTGAGAGCATCCCATAATCTGCACATACCTCACATTAGGGAGAGAACCCTAGGAAAGAGTGATAGACAACAGAACAAACCCTTGGGACAAGCGTCTAGAAGCTTCCAAAGAACTTAGCTCCACATGGCACTTGTTCCAATGAAATGGAACGTTTGGATTTTATTTTTTTCCTTTGAGATGGAGTCTTGATTCATTCTAGGCTGGCCTCAAACTCCTGGGCTCAAGTGATCCTCCTGCCTCAGCCTCCTGAGTAGCTGGGACTACAGGGACACAGAACTGTGCCTGGGTCACTTCAGGAATTGTTTTTGCCACGTCTTTACCTCCTCTCCCTGGGAAGAGAAGCACGATCAGCACCTCCAGGGGCACCACCAGGATTTACCGCTTGCCTTCATTGTACTCCATTTGCTTTGTCTGTGTGTCGGCACAGGTGAGTGCTTGACCACTGAACTGCACCCCAGCCCACGGCAGAAATGTCTCATACCCGCACTGTTCAGCGCCAGAGTCACTGATCACATGTGGCTACTCAGCATTTAAAATGTGGCTACTGTATGGGAGGAGCTGGGTTTTAGGTTGTATTTATTTACTTATTTATTTTTTTTTAAATATTTTTAGTTGTAGGTGGACACAGTATCTTTATTGATTTATTTTTATGTGGTGCTGAGGATCGAACTCAGTGCCTCATGCATGCGAGGCAAGCGCTCTACCACTGAGCCACAATCCCAGCCCCTAGGTTGTATTTATTTTTAATTAATTAAATGTATGCATAAATAATTACAGTAGCTGTGCACAGTGGCGCAAGCCTATAATCCCAGCACTTAGGGAGGCTGAGACAGGAGAATCGTGAGTTTAAAGCCAGCCTCAGCAATGGCGAGGTGCTAAGCAACTCAGTGAGACCCTGTCTCTACATAAAACACAAAATAGGGCTGGGGATGTGGCTCAGTGGTCGAGTGCCCCTGAGTTCAATCTCCAGTACCAAAAAAAAAGAAAGAAAAACTACACATGGCCAGTGGCTGTGGTATTGGACCACATGGTTCTTGTAATTCTTGGATTTTACTAAACTACTTGAAAAGAAGTAGCAGACATTGCTACACATGACCCTTGGTACCTTGGTCTATATTTCTTCAGAAGAAGGACATTTTCCTACATAACCATAGCACTGTCACCATGCTCACGGATTTTTCTAAGTTTTTACATAATTTATACCTTCAGTATTAAAATGATATAAAGATGAAAAAAAATTTTTTTTCAGTACTGGGAATTGAACCCAGGGGCACTTTACTACTGAGCTACATCCCCAGTCCTTTTTATTCTCTTTATTCTGAAACAAGTTCTAAGTTGCTGAGGTTGGCCTCATACTTGTGATCCTCCTGCCTCAGCCTCCCAAATTGCTGGGATTAGTGGCATGCACCACTGTGCCCAGCTGAAAGAATTTTTATGTAACACATATATTGAGTTAAAATTGACATCCTGTACAATTCACCCATTAAAAGAATACAATTCTTTGTTTTTGCTGTAGTCACAGAGCAAACCATGGTGTGAAACCATTACTTCCATCAATTTTAGAATGTTTTTATCACCCTACCAAGAAACCCATGAGCAGCTACTCCCATTCGTTTTCCCCCAACCTTCTTCTGTAGTCCCCCATCCCCAGACCTAGGTAGCCACCAATCTGTGCTCTGCCTCTAGGGAGAGGATTCGCCTTTTCTAGAATCACACTGGTTCTTTGAGTCTGGCTTTTTTACATATATTTTTAAGGTCCATCTATTTTGTACAGTGGATCCTTTTTTTTTTTTTTGGTATGGGGGATTGAACTCAGGGGTACTCGACCACTGAGCCTCATCCCCAGCCCTATTTTGTGTTTTTTATTTAGAGACAGGGTCTCACTGAGTTGCTTAGCACCTCGCTGTTGCTGAGGCTGGCTTTGAACTCGCGATCCTCTTGCCTCAGCCTCCTGAGTCGCTGGGATTACAGGTGTGCACCACTGCGCCCAGCTTCTCTCTCTCTCTCTCTCTCTCTCTCTCTCTTTTTTAATAGAGACAAAATTCATATAACATAAACTTTGCCATTTTATTCATTTTAGAGTGTACAATTCAGTCACTTCTGGGACTTTCCCAATGTGGGACAATTATCTTAGGCCCCGCCTGGTGCTATAACAAAATACCTTAGACTGGGTGGTTTATAAACAACAGGGCTTTTTGCTCACAGTTCAGGGGACCCCAGGGAAGTCCATCAGGCACAGCAGAGTTGGTGTCCAGTGAGGGGCTGTTTCACACAGGTGGCAGCTTGTGTGTGACCTCACTCATTAGTGAAGGTGGCACCCTCATGACCTAGTCACCTTCTAAAGGCCACCTGTTAATACTATCACCCTGGGTATTGGGCTCCAACATCTGCATTTGCGGGGCAGCAGGGACGGGGGAACACACCAAAATCCATGCCATACAGTAGCAAGTATCACCGATCTCTAGTTCCAGAATATTTCCATCATCCCCAAGGGCTCCCTGTGCCCATTGAACAGTCCCCCCTCCCCCACCCCACTCCGATCTACTTCCTGTCCCTAGGATTTGCCTGTATCTGCCATTGCACACAAATGGAATCATACGACATGTGCCTTTGTAGGTCTGGCTTCTCTCACTCCGTATAATGTTTTCAAGATTTTTCCACATGGCAGCCCGACTCCGGGCTTCCTTCTGGACGATATTCCACCGTGCGGCAGGACCATACTTGGTCTGGTGCGTTCGGGTCCATCGCCTGACTCGTGGATGGAGCTGCTTTGAACCGCAGTGTGGGAGCTGCCTGAGCCCTCGTGGGTGCTATGGAGGACTGGAATCGCGGGGTCGTGTGGGGATCCTATGCTGCACTTTTTGAGGCACTGCTAGACTCTTTTTGACGGACTGCACCATTCCTGTGTCCACAAGCAATGTCTGAGGATTCCAGGGTCTCCATGTCCCTGCAATGTTCGTGGCCGTCTTTGATTGTAGCCATCTGTGTGTGTGTGTGTGTGTGTGTGTGTGTGTGTGTGTGTGTGTTTCAGAACTGAGGATCAAACCTAGGGTTGCTCTACAGCTGAGTTACCACCCACCCAGACCTTCCTTTCTTTTTATTTTGAGATGGTCTTGTTAAGCTGAGCAGGCTGGCCTCACACTTGTAGTCTTCCTGCCTCAGCTTCCTGAGGTGCTGGGATTACAGGTGTGCACCATCACACTTGGCTTTATTGTGCTTTTGATTCGCTCTTTCATAATCACTAACAATACTGAACATCATCCCATGTGCTTACTGGTCATTTTTATATCTTCAAAGCAATGTCTGTTCAAGTCCTCTACGTATTTTTCAATTAGGTGGTCTTTTCATTGTTACACTTTAAGAGATTTTCTTTTTATTTTTCTTCTTTCCTTTGGTTTTTTGGGATTGAGCTCAGGGGTGCTTTCCCACTGAGCTACATTCCCAGTCCTTTTATTTTTTATTTTGAGACAGATCCTCACTAAGTTGCTGAAGCTATCCTTGAACTTGTGATCCTTCTATCTCTGCCTCCCAAGTCACTGGGATTACAGGTGTTTGCTCAGCTTCTAAGAGTTCTTTGTATTTTCTGGATACTAGACCCTTATCAGTTATATGGTTTACAAATATTTTCTCCTATTCTGTGGGTGTTTTTTTTTAACTTTCTTGTGTCCTTTGATACACAAAAGTTTTTTGTTTTGTTTTGTTTTTTTAATATTTTTATTTTGTTGTTGATAGACATTCATTTATTTATATGTGGTGCTGAGAACTGAACCCAGTGCCTCACACATGCTAGGCAAGCGCTCCACCGCTGAGCCACAGCCCCAGCCCTACACAAAAGTTTTTAATGTTGATGAATTTCAATTTATCTATTTTTTCCCTTTATGATTTGTGCCTTTTTGTCATACTTAGAATCCATTGTTGAATCCATGGTCATAAAGATCTAGCCCTGCTTTCTTCTACAAATTTTACTTTTCAACTTTACATTTCAGTCTTTGATCCATTGTTAGTTAACTTTTATATATGGTGTGAGGTAGGGGTCTAACTTAATACTTTTGTATGATGTGGATATCCTGCTGTCCCAGCACAATTTGTTGAAAAGACTGTTCTTCCCCTTTGAATGGTCTTGGCACTCTTGTAGAGAATTGATTGACCACAGCTTTATGAGTGTATTTCTGGAATCTCAATTCTGTTCCACTGATCTCTATGCCTATCCTTATGGCACTATTCCACTGTCTTAAGTACTAGAGCTTTATAGTATGTTTTCAAATAAGAAATTGTGAGTCCTCCAATTTTGTTTTCAATGTTGTTTCAACTATTTGTCTTGGAGATTTGAGGGTGGGGACTGGGGATTGAACCTGGGCTTCAAGCATGCTAGGCAAGAACACTACCATTCAGCCACACCTCAGCCTATTTCAATTATTCTCTTTCCCTTGAGTTTCCATGCTAATTTCAAGATGAGCTTGTCTGTTTCTGAAAAAATGGTGGTTGGAATTTTGATACAGAACGCATTGAATATGTATAGCAATCTGTGGAGTATTTGCTGTCTTGTAAATATTGTATTCTAATCTGTGAACATGGGTAATCTTTCTTTTTACTAAGGATTATTTTGTTTTGTTTTGTTTTGTTTAGACTGGGGATTAAATCAAGGGTGATCTACCACAGAGTTTAATCCTCAGCCTTTAGGGGCATGGTGGCACATATCTGTAATCCCAGTGACTTGGCAGTCTAAGTGTAGAGGATTGCAAATTTTTTTTTAGATATTTTTTTTAGTTGTAGATGGACACAATGTCTTTATTTTATTGCTTTATATGTGGTGCTGATGATCGAACCCCGGACCTCACGCATGCGAGGCAAGCGCTCTACCACTGAGCTACAATTCCAGCCCCCAGAGGATTGCAAATTTAAGGCCAGTCTCAGCAACTTAGTGAGACCTCATCTCAAAACAAAAAGGGCTGGGGATATGGTTCAGTGGTAGTACTCAATCTCTAGTACTATGAGGAAGAAGGAGAAGGAGGAGAAGGAGGAGGAGGAAGAGGAGGAAGAAGAGGAGGAGGCTTGTAATGATTTTATAGTTTCTCACATCTTTGGTTGAATTTATACTTCAGTAATTTATTCTTTTTGATGCTAATATGAATGGAATTTTGTTGTCAATTTCATCTTGGGATTTTTTTATTGCTAGTGTATAAAAATACAATTTATTTTTGTATATCAATTTTGTATCCTGCAATCTAGCTGAAATTGTTTAATTCTAATACCTTTTCGTTAGCATATTAGCAGATTCTGTAGCACTTTCTATGTGTAAGATCATGTCATCTGAGTAGTTTTACCTTTCAGATTTGAAGATCTTTTATTTCTTTTTCTTGCTCAATTGCTTTGGCTAGAACCTCTAGTACAGCGTTTAATAGAAATGGTGAGACTAGACATCTTTGTCTTGCTTATGATCATGGAGACAAAGATCACTAGTAAGAATGTGTTAGTTGGGGCTGGGGTTGTGGCTCAGTAGCACAACACTTGCCTTGCATGTGTGAGGCTCTGGGTTCGATTCTCAGCACCACATATAAATAAATGAATAAAATAAAGGTCCATCAACAACTAAAAATTTAAACAACTAAAATAATTTTTAAAAAAGAATATGTTAGTTGTGGGTTTTTCATAGATGCCCTTTGTCAGGTTTAGTAGAATTCCTTCACTTTCTATTTTGTGAAGTAGTTTTGTTTTTTTTACAGTGCTGGGGCTGATCCCAGGACCTTGCCCATGATAGGCAAGTACTGTACCAATAAGCTACATCCTGGCTCTGTGTCGAGGGTTTTTAATCATGACAAGATGCTGAATCTTTTCAGAAGTGTTTTTCTGCAGCATGTGGTTTTTTCTTTCATTGTATTAATTTGGTATATTATATTCATTGATTTTTGTATGGTAAAATTATTCTCACATTCCTCAGATAAATCCCATTTGGTCACGGTGAATAATCCTTTTAATATGTTGCTGGTTTCAGTGTGCTAGTATTTTGTGGAGGATTTTTGCATGTAAATTCATGAGGTCTATAGTTTTCTTATGATGTCTTTCTCTGGCTTTGCAATTAGGGTAACATTGGCCACATGGAATGAGCTGGAAAGTACTTCTTTGTCCTCTCTCTCTCTCTCTTTTTAAAAAATTTTTTTAGTTGTTGATAGACCTTTATTTTATTAATTTATTTATATGTGGTGCTGAGAGTCGAACCCAGGGCCTCACATATGCAAGGCAAATGCTCTGCCACTGAGCCACAATCCCAGCCCTCTCTCTCTTTTTTTTTAATAGTTTACAAAGGATTGATGTGAACTCTTCCATAAATGGTTGATGTAATTATCCAGTAACATTGTGTAGTCCTAGGCGCTTCTTTGTTGAACGTTTTTTTTTTTTTAGAGTTTTTTGTGTTTCCTATGATTCAATCTATTTATTTATTATAGGTCTATTCAGATTGTCTTTTTGATTCAGTTTTAGTGGTTTGTGTCTTCCTGGAAATTTGTTAATTTCATCTACACTAATTTGTCCGAATACAATTGTTCATAGTTTTAATCCCCAAATCCCTTTATTTCTATAAAGTTGGTAGCAATGTTCCCATTGCTGATCTTAGTCATTCAGGTCTGCTCCCTTTCTTTCTTGGTCTTTCTAGTAAAAGGTTTGTCCATTGTGTTGCTCTTTACAGAGGAACAATTTTTGGTTTCATTGATTCTCTTTTATTATTCTGTTCTGTCTCCACCCTGATCTTTTTTTTTTTCTTTGGTACTGGGGATTGAACTCAGGGGCACTCGACCATTGAGCCACATCCCCAGCCCTATTTTGTGTTTTATGTAGAGACAGGGTCTCACTGAGTTGCTTAGCGCCTCGCCATTGCTGAGGCTGGCTTTGAACTCGCGATTCTCCTGTCTCAGCCTCCCTAAGTGCTGGGATTACAGGCTTGAGCCACCGCGCCCGGCTTCCACCCTGATCTTTATTATTTCCTCCTTTATGCTGCTTTGAGGTAATTTAGTTCTTTTTGTGGTTAAGATGGAAGGTTAGTTAGGTTATTGGTTTTAGATTGTGGGACCCAATTAGACCCCCAAGAATTGACATAAAGATTATTTTAATGTGAAACATTTGCCAGATGTGGTGGTACATGCTTGTAATCCCAGCTACTTGGGAGGCTGAGGCAGGAGGAATGCAAGTTCAAAGCCAGCCTCAGAAACTTAGATACTGTCTCAAAATAAAAATATAAAAAGGGCTGGAGACATTGTTCAGTAGTAAAGTAGCCCTGGGCTTGATCCCCAGTACAACCTATATATGTATGTGTGTGAGATATATATATATATATATATATATATATATATATATATATATGTCAGGATTGTGTTCATAGCAAAAGAGAGCATACGAGCCGGGTGCAGTGGCACACGCCTGTAGTCCCAGCACTTTAGTAGGCAGAAACTGGAGAATCGCGAGTTCAAAGCCAGCCTCAGCAATGGCGAGGCGCTAAGCAACTCAGTGAGACCCTGTCTCTGCATAAAACACAAAATAGGGCTGGGGGTGTGGCTCAGTGGTCGAGTGCCCCTGAGTTCAATCCCTGGTACCAAAAAAAGAAGAGCATAAGGTAGGATTTCCCATGTGCCCCCAGCCCCTCAGAGTCCCCTCCACAGTCCCTTCCAGCAGGGCGGTGCATGTGTTGCAACTGAAGAGCCCACATCACACCTTATCACCACCCAAAGCCCATGGTCTAGGCGGGGCAGCCTTGTGCTGCACATCTGTGGGTATGGACATATGCGTGGTGACACACGTATCCGCCACTGCCCTGCAGATCCCCGTGCCCGTCCCCCTCCCTCCTTTCCACTCACCCTGCCCCTCCCCCCCATCTTGGTACCGTCTCCACAGTTCAGCCTTCCTCAGA
>CM053400.1:13119432-13149224 GCA_028644305.1 Xerus rutilus
GTACCGGGGATTGAACTCAAGGGTACTGGATCACTGAGCCACATCCCCAGCCCTATTTTGTGTTTTATGTAGAGACTCAGGGTCTCACTGAGTTGCTTAGCACCTTGCCATTGCCGAGGCTGGCTTTGAACTTGCGATTCTCCTGTCTCAGCCTCCCTAAGTGCTGGGATTACAGGCGTGCACCACTGTGCCTGGTTTAGATCCTGCTCTTGACCTAACTCGACCCTTTACTAGCTGTATGGCACAGGCAGGTTGCCTGACCTCTCTAAGTCTCAGCTGGGCCACTTGTAAAAAGTAGTTAGAACAATTTATCCAAACCACCTGGCACGGGCGGGCCCCTACCAGACATTAACTCCCTCTCCATCTCTGCCTTCTTCTTTCTTATTGATCCTCAAAACATCATTCAGTCATTCACTCATTCGACAAATTCTTACTGAGCATGTGTTGTGAGTCAGGAGCTAAGCTCTGGGGAACACTGTGAGGTGAAAAGAACTGTGGTCCCTGAAGATCACAGTTAAGAGAGGAAGTTGGGGGGCTGGGATTGTGGCTCAGTGGTAGAGCGCTTGCCTCACATGCATGAGGCACTGGGTTCGATCCTCAGCACCACATAAAAATAAATCAAGCCGGGCGTGGTGGCTCATGCTTGTAATCCCAGCACTTAGAGAGGCTGAGACAGGAGAATCGCAAGTTCAAAGCCAGCCTCAGCAATGGCGAGGTGCTAAGCAACTCAGTGAGACCCTGTCTCTACATAAAACACAAAATAGGGCTGGGGATGTGGCTCAGTGGTCGAGTGCCCCTGAGTTCAATCCCTGGTACCAAAAAATAAATAAATAAATAAATAAATAAATAAATAAATAAATAAAGATATTGTGTCCACCTACAACTAAAAAATATTTAAAAAAAAAAAAGAGAGAGGAAGTTGGAAGGTGGGTGTCAAATAACCATACTAGGATAAAGTATCACAGTTCTGTGGGGCTCTGAGAGCATATAGTGGGGGCCTGACACTCTTGGGGCCACTGATCAGGAAGGCCATCCAGTAGGAAGTGAGTCTATAGCTGACAGTGTGTAAATAGCACAGAATGAGACAAAGCTTTTAGCAAGTGGAGAGGGGGCTTTCTTAGCAGCAGAGTCAGGATATGCAAATGCCCGGTACCAGGAGAGAGCATGGTGCATGTAAGTAATGTAAGTAATTGTAGGAAGGCTCAGGCACGTACAGCTAGGGGCAAGATGTGGCTGAAGGTGGGAAGGACAAGACCTTGCAGGGCCCAGTCATTCTTAGATATCAGATTTTCAGCAGAGAACAAGGAGGAGCCATAGCCAGCTGTGTTTCCTGTCACTGTGACAAAATAACCTGACATAATCAGCTTACAAAGGAAAGGTTTCAGTTCAAGGTTGCTTGCCCCATTACTTTTGGGCCTGTGGTGAGGCAGCACAGCACAGCAGGAGTCCGAGGAAGAGCAAGCTGATCCCCTCATGGCAGCAAGCGGGGAGAGAGGGCAGGACCAAGGTGCCAATGGACCCTTCAAGGACACACTCCTTGACCTGACTTCTACTAGGTCCCACCTGCCAGTAGCACTGCGGCTGGGGACCCAGCTTTCAACATCTGGGTCTTTCAGAGACATTGATGATCTACAGTAGAGCAATGGCTTTCAGTAGGAGTGGGGTCCAGCCACGATATGGCAGATGTGTCCTCAGACAAGAGAGCAATGTCACATCCTGACCCCCTTGCTCCAGGAGCTGGAGCTGGAGTGGGTGCTCAGAACTTAGGCACTTACTGGAAAATCAACAGGACTTGGAGATGGTCCTGGGCCCAGGGAGGGAGGGACCAGGAGGATGCCCAGGTTTCAGGCATGACCCGTGGATGGCAGGCAGTGCCAGTGCCAGGGACTTCAAGAGGGGACAGGACTGAGGGGATGGGGAGGAGATAAGCACCCTCATCCTCATTTTGAGTTGAAGAAGCTGAGGTTCTGCTAGAAAAGGGGACAAGTGATGGCAGGGAGGGGGTGAGGGTGGAGGGGAACACCTGCTGCTGCCCAGGCCACTTCCAGCAGGGCAGTTAGAAATGTCCCCTTGCTGAAAGTCTGGGAGCATGGCGTCTGGCTATTCTGGAAAGAAAACTTCACACCTCATATGGAAGACAGAGCTGGGGAGAACGAAGCCAAGAAACTGTTTCCTGAGAACACAAAAATATCCCGGGACCGCCATCAACCACGCTCGGGGTCTGCACGGCAGCTCCACTGAGGCTGCATGGCACCTGAGGCGGTGGCCAGGGGTGCTACTGCACCCACTCATTCCATCCAGCGCAGCTCCCTCAGATTGCATAGTAATACCTTTCCCCCAATGCCATTGTGCTGGGACAAAACAGGAAGGGAAAGTGAACTTTTAAAAATACTTCCCGGGACTCCCTTCCACCTACCGTGAAGACTTACTGACTAGATTGCTTTGAAGCCAAATGAATACCTGGTTTTATAGATAAGGAAACCAAGGCTCAGAGAGGGAAGTACTTTTGCTCAAGGACACACAGCCAACTCTAGCTGGTCTAACTGCTCAGCCAGAACCTTTTTCCCTGAGGCAAGATGGGAGCCAGGAATTGAGACAAGGAGGTCAAGGCTGACCTGAATTTCCCCAGAGTTCAGAAATTTGAAAAAAGTGACATGGATGCTGATGTAATTGGCAAAATTGAATTTCAATTTCCAAACCATTTCTCCATCCACCCACTGGATGGGGTATAATTGCCAAGGTGAGGGGAAATAACTACATCTCATGCAAACTACATCTCATAGCAACCTGCCCCAAAGGGTAATTGGCACTGAATGCTGAAAGTCAGGAGGAGGAGCCACGGGAGAAGTGGCAACAAATTATTGTTCTTTTAAAACTGCAAATATCCACAAGGCATGGATGGTGCTGGGGGCATTGTTCTCTACACAAGAGCTGTCTCCCCTTCCTCCCAGAGGCCTCTGTGTCAGATGAGGGTGAGGGAAGGGGGGCACTTTACCCTGGTCCCACCCCTGCTTAGGAGACCCCAGGACCTGGAACAGCTGGACAGTGAAGTTCTGCCCCCAGCCATCACCGCTGGCTGCCAGTCTCTGAGTTGACCTGTCCCAGCCCTGGTAGGCTGTCCTTGTGCCTTGTGTCCATGTAGGACATCCAACATGCAGGAAATAGTTACTGAGGACTCAGAATGTGTGAGACTTTCTGTGAGAAGCTTTAAGGATTTGGAGTCCCCTCTCCCCCCAGGGAGCTCACTATCTCAGAGAAGAGCTTTGTTGCTCAGAGTGCAAAGCTCTTTGGGACCAGATGTGATCTTAAACAGCCTTGGATCACAGGCTAGAAGGCTTTCATTGTTCAATTTTATTTCAATTTCTCTGAGCCAACAGACCCCCCAATGCCTCCCTACGACTCCCTATGACTTGCTCCCAGTCTACAGCAGGCAGGCAACAGGTTCAAGCTCAAATTTATGATACATTTTGTATTCATTGAAATCTACACTCACGATTACTTTCTACTTATAGCAAATGAGATTGGTTTTCCATTTGTGACATTTAATTCTAAAATAAATTTATTGGCATCAAAAACCAAAAGCGCCTTCACTGCAAGGAGCATAGCAACAGAGATTAAGGGCAGGTGGTGACCTGCAGGCACGCCAGTGGCTGTCTAGAATTTGAGAGAAATTTCTAGAGAGGAAATACACTGGCTCCCACCCAGCACCATGGACTCGGAATGGCCCTATGGAATCTTTGTCTCTCCTATTTCCAAAATGCCCTCAAGATTAGCGGACTTTCCTTTTGGCCCCGGATCAACTGGCAAAGGACCTGCTTGGGATAAGACAGCAATTAACGACTTTGGTATTGTCTTCAGGGGGATTGATTCCCTCCCTTCCACATCACACGCTGGGAAAAAATTAATGTAAACAAAACCTCTTGGACTCAGTCAACACTGGATAAGCTGGACATTGTTTTGCAACTAAGGCCTCAAGATATTTCAAGGGACAGTGATAAAATAGACAAGGTTTTCCAGAGAGAAAGAGAATGTGTGTCACACAGACAGACACAGAAATGATGCTAGGGTCCACCAGTTCCAATGTTGGGACTGGACACCTGGTGCCAGGGCCAGCTTTGGATCTCAGATGCCCTGAGCAGGGATGTTTCTTTCTAATCCTTTCCTACATAATACAAAATATAAATAAATTAAATCACAAGCACATCCCTAACATGTATGCCAAAATTAAAATTAGTTTATACTTCCGATAAACCTGATTGCAAAATTCTAGATAAGATTGTCACAATGAACTTTTGTTCTTGGGTATTGTTTGGATTTCTGTCCCCCACGCTTCCCTGGTACACTGGGTGCATTTTTTAGAGTAACCACTGGTTGCTAAGGGATGGTGTGGTGGGAGTATGGCTGGCCCGGCCCAGGGGCTGCCACTGTGCCCAGGCTCAGAATGTGGACATGCCACCTGTCAGAGTCACTCTGTGCCCTGAGTCATTTGTCAACCTTTCAACCAGCTGGTCAGGAACTGCCCCCTCTTCTCCACCCCATCTGGACTTGGAGGCAAGCAGTTTTGAGAGTTTACTCTGCACAGATCCTCTGTACTGAGGAACAGGGACATCTGGAAACACCGTATTTGCCTTCACAGGTGTAGAGAGTGACCCATGAATAAGGAATAGGATGGTCTATCAGCCACCGTCGTCATGCACGGTGGCAGTGTGAGAACTTCCTGGGGAGGCACAGCATGCTTTGTCCTACCTTATCCTTGTACAAATAAGGAAGTTTGTGTGTAATAAGGAGTTCAGTGTCCCCGTGGCCGCTGTAAGGGAGGGAGGGCGTGAGTGTGTGTTTGATTTAATTATGGACAGGTCCTGACACACACTGCTCAAAACAATCTTCATTGCATCAGAAGAAATCTTTTTTTTTTTTGGTACCCAGGATTGAACTTAGGGGTACTGGACCACTGAGCCACATCCCCAGCCCTATTTTGTGTTTTATGTAGAGACAGGGTCTCACTGAGTTGCTTAGCGCCTCGCCATTGCTGAGGCTGGCTTTGAACTCGTGATTCTCCTGTCTCAGCCTCCCTAAGTGCTAGGATTACAGGCTTGTGCCACCGCGCCCGGCTAGAACAAATCTTGGTTGATTTGCTGGAGGGGAGACAGGGTTGGAACTGGGTCCCAATGAGCCACCATTAGGCCTGGTGGGGAGGTGGGAGGTGTGGGTGTGAGGCAGGTGTAGAACCATCTCCCTTCCAGCCAGTGGCTGCCTGATCCTTGGGGGAGCTTCTGTATCTAACCCAACGCACAATCACCAAGATTGGTGCTTTAGGGGAAATACTTTCATGAAAGTTCTACTCCGGCTCTACTTTAACGTGTCATGACCAGCCCAACTCGGAGGCCTGGAGAATCCTCCCTTCTCTGCACCCAAGTGGGGACCTCCCCCTCCTGCCCTGGGGCACAATGCCCATGTGCGGTTGGCAGCCATCATGCATGTTTCTACAGACCTCTTTGGGCAGCCTGCCTTCTGTGCCATCTCCTAGCGGAGATCGGGTGATATGGGGACAAGGAGAGTATTATGGTGGGAACCCGTATCCAGAGTGTCCTTAAATGGGTGTGATTCTGTGCGTGGACACCCGCCTGTACCTGTGTCCACGGCCCTTCGGCAGGAGAAGCAGGGTGTGGGTTGGTCGGGTCTTGTGCCTGGAGAAATAAAGAAGTCGAATTCCTTGTGTTGCATTTTATGGAGAAATAAGGAAGTGATGTTTTTCTGAGTAGGGCGTTTTGGGTGACACAAAACGAACTTCTGTGTTGGGGGAACTGTGAGGCAGCGTCTCAGGGGGCCCAGTCTGCTTCCGCAGGTTCAGCTGGCCCCCGACTCCCAGGAGAAACAGATTTTTCACGGCTCTTGGTCAACAACTGCCCGCCGCTCAGTCTCCGAGTTCAGGGTCTGATGGAGAATCTGACCCGGGACGCGCCTCTTTTTGAGTGTGGTGGGGGGAGTCTAGGGATTGGCTGACCCTGGGACAATCTGCTGTGTGGTAGAGTGACAAGGAGTGCGTGTCCTCTCAGTTGGAAGACGAAGGAGGAAAACGAGTTTGTGACAGAAGGAAGTAGACCCGTCAATCTCATTTTCTGGGATGTCGGATCCCATTCACAGGCCAGTCTCCTCGAGCCTGGAGGAGGCCCGCCATATTGGCACCGCAGGGCCCGCCCCCGTCGGTGGTTGATTGGTCCAGGGGTGAACACGTGACACAGCTGGGCCAATCCAGTTTTCTCCCCTGGACCAGGCCATTACAGGGCCTTGATGCGTTTGCTTGGGGAGCTCTGCAGTGGCCAGGTGCCCCCTGCAAAGACCAGGAGGTAAGAACCGGGCTGCAGGAAAGAAGAACCAAGCAGGTGCCCTGAGAAGACTCCTAGAGACAGAAAATGGACTGGACTGGTGACTCCCCAAATGCCTGCTGCCAGTGTTTTTTCTGGAGCTCTGGCTGTTGCGTACAAACCTCCTTGAATAAATTGACCCTTCTGTTAGTCCAGCCGGAGTGATTTTCCATTACCTGAAACTAACACCCTTATTAATGTAGATATTTAATAAAATATTACCAGTAATAATCAATATTTACCGAATGCTTAATATGTGCCATGCACTCTTCCAAGAGACATGTATTATTTTATTTTAATTTCTCAACAACTCTATGTGGGAGGTGGTATTATTTCTGTTTCATAGATGCAGTAACTGAGGTACAGAGAGGCTTACTTGCTCAAGATCACACAGCTGTTGGGGCTAGATCTGAACCCAGGCATTCTGGCTTCAGGTTCCGATTTTGGGCCATGACCTGTCACTACAGCCCTCACTCCCCACCTTTGGTGCTGGGGATTGAACACAGAGTGCTTAACCACTGAGTCGCATCCTCAGCCCTTTTTACATTTTTTTTTTTAAATTAAATTTTAGGAAGAGTCTTGCTAGGTTGCTGGGGCTGGCCTTGAACTTGCCATCCTCCTGCCTCAGCCTCCTGAGGGATTACAGGTGAGCACCATTGCATCTGGCGCTATAGCCCTTTCAACAGAGACTTCCGGAAGGTGGGGGCTCAGCCCTTGTGAGCCCATCCCAGTACACATTCACTCAGGGCCTGCACCCATACACAGTGGCAGGAGTTGCTAGCTGAGGAGGAGGGCTCACTCTCTGTCCCCTCTCCCCTGACCACTCCTTCTCTCTGGAAGCAGGAGGAGAGTCTAAAGTCCCTGGACTCTGCACTTAGGTGGTAAACATTAAACCCACTGGCTTTCTTTACTTTGAGTGCCCAGAGGCCTCTGGGACCACCCTGGAGGACGGTAGAAAGGGGACTGGGCCATTTGGGAAGGTCACTCTCATGTGGAAGCACTTGCTTGGTATCCCCTGAATGAGAGGCCTGTCCTTTCTCTACCTCACAGAGACGGGGCTTTGCTTAGGGGCCTGCATGAAGGGTCATGAACTAGCTGACCTTGGCCAGGCCTCTGAGCCTCCATTTCATTATCTGTCAAATGGGGACCAAAACAACCCCTACCCAGAGCAGTACACAAGTTGATGCTTCCAAAGGGCTTATAAATCTGAACAGGATTGGGAAGATGTTGATGTATCGTGTGAGAAAAGTAGGGACCTTCAGTCTCTGTTCTTGGGTCCCATTCTTTTAAAGTTTTTGTTTGATTTCTAAAATTAAAATTGGGAAGATAAATATCAAGGAGTTAACTGGGATATTTCTGTGTGATAGGTTGTGAGGTATTTTAATTTACTTTTTCTTTTTGCATTTAAACTTTCTTGCCTGAACATAGATGATTTATATATTTAAAAGCATATCGGACTTTACACATATAAAATATTTTTATTATTTACTTTGAAAGGCTTTGGCAAACATGAAACCCTCCAGACCCGCAGGAGAGCGGGAGAACTTGTCTAAAGTATGGGGGACATTTGTGAATTGCGTTCCCAGCATCCATCCAGCTCTTTTTGGAGGAAGAGCTGGTGGATTGGTCCCCACCCATGGTTGGGCCTGGATTGGCTTATGTCAGTCGCCATGGTGAATGGTTTAGGGAGCCCATGGTGGAGGTTGGGTACATGAGACTCAATGCCAAGACTTGTTTTAGGAAATAGATTTTCATTAAAAAATACATATTAAAGGCGACATCCATCATATATCCTGGGAACCTCCAACTGCATGAGAACAGGGTCAGGAAGGAGGAAGAGGAGCTGTGAAATGGAAAGAGAGAAACCATGTCCTGATGATGTCACTGAGCCCCTGGGAAAGTGGACTTTTCTATTTAGTGAGCCAACAGGTCCCTTCCCCTCTCCTTGCTCTACCCCTGAGCTGCATCCCAGCCCCAGATTCCTTAATTTTCAAAACAAGTTTCAGAAGTTGGGTTTTGTGTTACTTAAACCTCCTAACTGGTAAACTGGGACCAGAAGCAGAGTGTTGGGAGTAACAGGCCCCCACCAGGCAGAACCTGCAGAGCTGACGTGGTGGCTGCCAAAGGTGGAGCCAACGCTCCTGGCTGGGAAGTTGGGGATTCTCAAATAGCTGCCAGAGAGAGAGTTGGTCACATGGCAGCCCGCTGAGTCTTGGGATTCAAACTTGGGCCTAGAAGGCTGCTCCTTTAGGAGACTCGTGGGGGAAATGTTGGGAGTCTGGAATGGTTGGCCACTTCTTGTGTCCTCATAAATTCCTACAAGGACAGGCTTCCTTGAAAATGTGCTTGTTTGAAGGGAGAGAGGGGAGACCTGGGCTTTGCTGAGAGGGGCCCTTTTCTACCTGAGTCCTGCACTTCAAGTTGATGTCAAATCCAGGGTCTAGCCCCGAAGCCGAATTCTCTACTCCATGCTGTTTAGTATAAGCAGAGGCCAGGAGGCAGGAGACTTAGCAGGAGACCTAAGGGCACACCCACAGGTCCCTCCCAAGCACATCCTGTGCCCCCTGTTCAGCAAGGAGATCCATCCCCTCTTCTTAGCTCTTGCTAGGATGGAGACAGGAGGCCAATCAGTAGGACCTCTCCTCCCTCGCCATGGCTTTGACCTGCCTCACTAGAGGCCATCTGTTAACACAAGGGTTGGGGGCAGTGCACAGAGACCAAGGCCACTCATCAGGAGATAGATTGTCCCAGGCTGTGTTCTGGACACTGTCGTGGCAAGGCTGCCTGGTGGGGCTACTAGTCTGTGCATTTGAGTGGAAACAAATAGATCGGATGCCTATGAAGTCTTTAAAAATGTTACAGTTGGGGGTGAAGCTTGTAATGCCCAGATCACAGCGACCCCAAAGACCACCAGGGAGACCGAGGCACGTATGTAAAAGCAAAGAGCCTTTATTTGGGCTTAAGGTCGGACTCTCAGACTTCACCGACGCAGTGGGTCTGTGCAGAGAGCCCTGAACAATGGCTGAGCAGGTTTTTATAGGGGGAAGGGACAGGTGGTGGCAATGGACATGACGTATGCATCGCATCATTACACAAGCACCAATTACAATCATACAGCACCCATGGTGACAATAGTGACCATTCAGAGTTTGAGGGGTGTCCGTAACATTTGGTGGGACCCAATCATGGCTTTTGGGAATTTTTTGAAAATGAACAACTACAAGGCGAGTTTAAGTGACCCTCGTGGGGTTCACGCAGACTCAGACCTCAGGAATGCCAGGTATGTGATTTTTAACCTCTTTGATTGTCTGATCTGAGGGTGGTCCCAGAGTGGCTTCAGCCTGGAGCAATGTGTGTCTTTTCCCGGAACCAAAACTCAGGCCTGCTAGTTTTTCTGGAGGGTCCAAATCCTGTCACAGGATTCATTTTAGCTCGGGTCTTTCAAAGCTCAGTGGTGGAATTGTGCTTAGATGTGCAAGGTCCTGGGTTTCACCCCTAGAGCTGTATATATAGTAATTGCCAATATGGCTGATATCAGCTTGCCATGTAGATTTCCTGCACTAACAGGAAGTGGGAACTTAAACATTGCAGTATCCAGGGGCACCTTGCCGTGGTCCAACTCAGATGCATGCAGGGAAGGCAGGGAGATGGGCTGACAGATCATGGACAGACCAGAGGATGGACGATCTTCAGGAGGATTGAGTCAGAGATGGTGAAAGCCCTGGACAGAGTGGAGGACACTCCTCTCTGCCACCCTGCGCACAGCCAAGCTTGTTTCTCAGTTTTTTTTAAAAACATTTTTAATTTATTTTTTAGTTGTAGGTGACAGAATTTCTTTATTTTATTTTTATGTGGTGCTGAGGATCGAACCCAGTGCCTTATGCACGCTAGGCGAGCACGCTACCACTGCGCCATAATCCCAGCCCCTGTTTCTCAGTTATTAGGGATGGTTTCTTTCCTGTCTGCCTTCTGGAAAGTACCACAGGACTGCTCAGGCTGGGCCTGCCTGAATCTGCTCTGGCCTCAGGAATCCAGCCTTTAGCAGATTGCCTTGACCTTTCCTCTTGGCCTGCAGCCGTCTCCAGGGCTGAGAATTGAGAATAGGAAGAGACATGCTCCCTCTCGGAGCCCAGAGCATGCTCACAAATCTCTTATTTTTGAGAAATAAGGACAAAATGAGGACACTGTTTGCTGGACAATAGGGTTTTTCTTACAGGGCAGGCTCCCCAGGCCTTTGTAAGGACTCCCTTTGAGGGCAGTTGGGGCTGGAGGACACCCTCTGGGCCAGGGACTGGGAGCAGGGATGACTGCTGGAGGGAGCCCAGGGGCTGGGGGTAGAGCTGTAGGTGTGAAGGGACCCGGTGGGTTAATTCTGCCGGTGACAGAGAATTCAGATAAAGAAGAGGCTGAAGCAAAGGCTTGGCTCCAGGCCAGGCGCGGTGGCGCAAGCCTGTTATCCCAGCACTTAGGGAAGCTGAGACAGGAGAATCGCGAGTTCAAAGCCAGCCTCAGCAATGGCGAGGCGCTAAGCAACTCAGTGAGACCCTGTCTCTACATAAAACACAAAATAGGGCTGGGGATGTGGCTCAGTGGGCTTTAGGAGAGGGGCTACAGCAGGGTTGGAGGGTGAACCTAAGCCTGGGGCAAGGCCTGGGGCTTGGTCCTGGGGGGGAAGTCACACACTGCTTAAACCCAGACTTCAGACACAGGCATCCTGAGTTCAGTCTCCTTCTCCCTGGACTATTGGTCCAGGTGGTCTCAGGAGGACTTATCCCACTCAGCCTTCACCCTAATCTTAGTTTCTCTCTCCAGAACACTACTTAATGCCCCAGTTTGTCCCCTTGGGCCCGCCTGTCCTTTATCTGCTCCAGGTCTTTGTCTGTACCCTTATCATCTCCAAGTTACGTATAATCTACTTATTTGTACTGTTTATTATCTGCCTTCCCTACTCAGGATATCAGCTCTGTAAGGACATCTTTCTTCTGCTCACTTGCATCTCCAGTTCCTAGGACCGTGCCTGGCACATAACAGGCAGGCCATACATCTTGGTTGAGTGAATAATGCCGCTGAGCCTGTCCTGAGCCGTCCTTCATTTGAAAATCCAGCATGCCAATCCTGAGGCTGCCTCTGTGTTACCACGAGGAACAAATGAAATCTCTCTGTAAAGAGCCTTGCACTGGCTGGAGGACGCAAAGGAAGTGCCTGGCAAATGGCAGTTCCTCGGTGCCTTGGTTTCCTGATCTGTACAGTGAGGATAAAAGCCCCTATGTACAGCACAGTTGGAGCAGCCTCTGCTTTCTTGGTCTCTTCCATTTCAGGCCTTTGGGTTCTTTTTTTTTTTTTTTTTTTTTGCATCGAGGGTGGGGCCAGAGTCAAAAGGCTGAAGCTTTGGTTAGGTCTGGGTTTGAGATGAAATGATCTCTCAAGTCCAAGGTCAAAACAGAGCTCCTCCTCTTTAAATACTTACCTGGATTTCAGGCCCCAGAGCTGCCTCGTTACTTCCTCTGCATAAACAGGCTTCAGAATCCCACTACCTCCCTTCACCCTTTCCCCCTCACCCATGTCCACCAAGGCTCTGGCTGTCCCCAGACGTCTCATGCTCCTGGGCCCCTGGCTTCTGACTCAGCTTCTTTTTTTTTTTTTTTTTTTAAATATTTATTTTTTAGTTATAGGTGGACAAAATACCTTTATTTTATTTTTATGTGGTGCTGAGGATCGAACCCAGTGTCTCCCGCATGCTAGGCGAGCACGCTACCACTGCGCCATAACCCCAGCCCCCTGACTCAGCTTCTTTTTTTTTTTTTAAATATTTATTTTTTAGTTGTAGGTGGACAGAATATCTTTATTTTTATTTGTATGTGGTGCTGAGGATCGAACCCAGTGCCTCCCGCGTGCTAGGCGAGCACGCTACCACTGCGCCATAACCCCAGCCCCCTGACTCAGCTTCTAATGCCCAGTGAAGATCTGGTTTGGGGCCGAAGTCCATGGCATCCACTTAATAAAAGTGGAGTAAAGGAATGAATAGAAAGGGCACTGCTCTGGGCTTCCATCCTCAGCCCTGACTATGACCTTTAAACAGCTAACATCTGGCCTTCAGTCTGCCCAGCTCCAGTGGGGATTAGGAACACCCGCCTCACCCACCTTCCAGAACTGCTGTGGGAACCAAATGAGACGGTCAACTCGTTAGAGCCAAGGGAACTTGGGAGCCAAGGGTCCAGTTTGCTTATTTTTTTTTTCCAACTAAGAAATGATGCCCAGGGCCAATGTGTACATAGATGACAAGAATCTACTGTAACGAGCTTCTATCAGCTCATGGTCCCCAAATCCTGGAATCTGGACTGCATTTAGAGATTGTCCAATCCAGCCAGCCAGAGGGAATCTGAGCGCCTACAGGGAAAGTGACTGGCTCAGCTCACCCGCAAGCCAGGGCAGAGCTGGAAGTGGATTTTTTTGTTGTTGTTGTAGTACTGGGGATTGAACTCAGAGGTGCTCGACCACTGAGCCACATACCCAGCCCTATTTTGTGTTCTATGTAGAGACAAGGTCTCACTGAGTTGCTTAGCACCTCGCCATTGCTGAGGCTGGCTTTGAACTCGCGATTCTCCTGTCTCAGTTTCCCTAAGTGCTGGGATTTCAGGCTTGAGCCACCGTGCCCGGCTTTGGAAGTGGATTTGGTCTCCCAGTTTGAGAGTCAGGCCGCCTTGCCATGTTGATGGTACCAGGAGAGGTGGCCCCCAGGAAACAGGGCAGGCAGTGCCCGCTGAGTGGCCCCCATCTCTGCTGAATTTTTTTTCAGTGGTAGAGACTGAACCCAGGAGTGCTTTACCACTGAGCTACATCCTCAGCCATTTTTATTTTTAAATTTGGAGACAGGATCTTGCTTTGTTAGTGAGGAGGGCCTCACTAAGTTGCTCAGGCAGACCTCACACTTACGATCCTCCTGCCTCAGCCTACTGAGTCCCTGGGATTATAGGCATGTAAAGTTGCACCCAGCTCCAGCCAAGTTCTTGAGGGAAGAGCCCTAGAGCAAGGTAAGAAGGTGTGAGGAAAGAATGTGAAAGGGCTGGCCAAACAGCCACTCCTCTTGCTGACATCCTATTCCTAGACTCCCAAAGTGGAGGGTGCTTGGGGGCAAAGCATTGAGACATAGGTGGTCCCGTGCTGGCCATGTGATCTAACTAGAAGTGCCTGTCCCTCCTCCTTTGGGGAGATCAGAAGTGGGGGACAGGTTCTGGGGGCCCGTGATAGGTGGACAGGGTACCTCCCACAATCCACTGGCTCAGCCTCCCAGACCCTGTCCAGGTTGGGACAGGGACAGTCTTCATGTCTGGCTCACAGACCTTGATGCTATCTCAAGTCTTCTGGGATCTCAAAATGCTTTCTTGGCATTGGGAGCAATTCCTGGACCCTTCCTATGTACTGGGCTCAGGACTGGGTGCTTTCACCCACCATATAGATGAGCATGGGATTTCCTAAGCTTCATTTATTTGCCATCTGCCTGACTCTGGCTCATGTCACCCAATCAATTAAATATATCAACAAACAGTATTTATGCAATATTTGGACTGACTTTTTAAAAGCAAACTTTCTTCTAAAGGGAAACTTTATATCACTCCTGTAAATAAACAGCATCAATTACCAAAATACAAGAAGAAATGAAAATAAATCCGGACATTCTTGGTTTTTGATACTAGGCCCTGGTTTTGCCTTTCATCTTATAGATGGGTCATGTGCTTTTTCAGGGTCTCAGTTTTCTCCTCTGTAAAAGGGACTTGTTACAAGATAAGGATGCAAGGGTCCTGGCCCTGCACCTGGCATACGGTACAGAAGAGAGAGAATTCTGGGCTAGAACTGGTTCTGTGGGCACCGATAACTGCTTTTCACTGCTCTGGCCTTGGTCTCTTACTATGACCTTCCGGGAAAAGATGGCTGCAGGCACATTAGGCCTTAGATACTGGAGAAAGCAGGGCTCACAGGGACTCCTCGTCTCTGACAAGCTGTCATGGGTTAGAGGTACAAACTGTTTCAGGCAGCCCCAGGAGCCACTAAGAAGACCCTCCTGTTAGGAGACAGTGAGCTCTTTGTCACAGATGAGCATTCAAGCAGAGCTGGGGGACATCTTGGCAGAAAATTGTCAGAATTTGTACTCAGTCTGGTTCTCAGAGAAAAGACATGGTGGTCCTGGGGAGAGCCTGCTCCTCATCCAGCATCCAGCATCTGCCACCCCCTCCATTTATCTAGAATTTTAGTTTCCTGCGCACTTGCAAAACACGGTCTCATACAACTAGTTTCGCACCCCATGGGGCCAGGGAAGCCAGGGTTGATGGTGTCTGCATGTTAAAGTAGGGTGGGCCAGTCCTCAGACGTCAAGAGATTGCCCAGAGTCACCAGAGCAAAGTTTTGAATCTGGACATCCTGGCTCCACTACCTGGGAGGTGGTCTGCCCCTGCTCTGGTAACCAGGAACCTGTCCTGGGGCTCTGGCTGGGACATGGTCAGCCCCAATCTGATTTCTCTCTCTAAAAAGCACGTGGGAGGGAACAGGCCGCTGTTCAGCTTCCCCTGGCCACATAGCCCAGGGCAGGGCAAGACAGGAGGAGAGGAAAAGTCTGGAGCGGGGAGAGCAGAATCAAGAGACACACGTGGACAGAGATGGAGACACAGACGAAGAAAGCCAGATGGGCAGAGACAGACGCTCAGAGAAAGGCGCAGACAAGACAGAGGCGAGAGACAAAGACACCCACCAAGAGACCAAAGATAAAGACAAACGGGAGCGGCGCGCACCGGCGGGGACCAGAGCCCCAGCTCGCCGACAGGGAGCGAGGGCTGGGCGGCAGCCACCCACAGACGGAGGGACCGCGCGAGAGCGCCGCGCGGGACCGACCGCGGGCCGGGACACCCCGCCTGGCCCCAGCCCGCGCGTCGGGCGGGGTGGCGGCGGCCGGCAGGGGGCGCCCTGGGCGCGCTGTGCGACCCGCCGCGGGCGCGGGGCGGGGGCGGGGCGCGCGGGCAGGGCTGCGGGCGCGCGGGCCCCGGGTCGCCTTTATAAGGCGGCGGGGGAGGCGGCCCGGCAGCCACGCGCTCCCGCCACTCCGCGCCCGGGGTCCCCTGTCGCCGAGCCCGCTCCACTTGTGCCGGGACGGCCGCTCACCCGCGAGCTGTGCGCAGGTAAGGACTCGCCGTCCCCCGGCGCCCGGGACTCCTGCCGGGTGGCCGGTCCCTGCACGCTCCGCTGGCCCCGGCGGCGGCGGCGGCGACGTTGAGGACCAATGGCTGAGCAGCAGCCTGTGCGCCCCCACACCGCTCGCGGCAGCCCACAAGTGACCCCGGGCCACTTGTCCCGCACCCGCCCGAGACGTGGCGCCCGCGGAGCCGGCGGGCTGAGGGCACCACGCTCGGGAGCGCCGGGCACTGGGGTCTCCCGCCTCCCGGGCTGCTGCCTAGGACCTCAGGCTAGGCACTTGCCCCTGGTGTTCCCTCCACTCCCAGCCCGGGATTGGTGTCCTCCCAGGCCCTCATCTAGCAAGCCCCAGGTCCCCTGCACCGCCAGGAGAGGGGACTGCTCTGTCCCGGGGAATTCTAAAGTAGTTTGGGCCGAACCTGGAAGAAGCGCTTGGATCCGGGGGTGGAGGAACAGGGAGAGCCGCGGGTTGGTGTCTTTGGGTTGGGGTGGCACCGCATCCGTGGGCAAAGCTGTGGAGCCCGCCGCGCTCTGAGCTGCTGCAGGTGAGGCGCGCTGTCCGGGCTGCTGCCCTGCTGGGGCGCGGGTGGCTGTAAGAAAGGGTTAAGCGTGGTCACAGTGGAGGGGCGGGAGGCTGAGAAAAACCTCATCCTTCTTCCACCTGGTCGCTAATGACTTTTACTCTTTTCAACACATAATGGGGCCGGGAGAGGGGCATTTACAAAGGACTCCGGATGTGGGGGAACCCTGGAGATTGAAAAAAAGGACGATTCTCAATTTTCGTGCCAGAAAGGGCTTTTGAGCCCTGGAGAAAACTCAGAGACCCCTGGGGTGGGCCCAGTTCTCGTGACAGGCTTTGACTGAATGCCTGCACCAACACCTGGCAGGCACCGTCTGGTTTCACAAATGGGGAAACTGAGGCTTAGATAATTTAAGCAAGGATCAGGATTTGAACTTTCACTCCAAACCCTGAAGCCTCCTGTCCCTGGCTACCCCCAAGATGAGGGTCTGCGCCAGGTTCCCCTGCAGGCCCTGCCTGGGCTCAGCCCGGCCTCCCTCCCTCCTGCAGACCTCCAGATCTGCAGTCCTCCCATGCTCCTACCCATTTTATCCCTCGGACCCCTTTTTTCTTCCTCAGCTGAAGGTCTCTGAATTCCCTGAGCAGAAGGGGCCCCTGGACACCACATCCCAACATCCCACTCACTGGTGGAGGGAGGCTGGGCTAGGCTGGTCCTTATCTGTGTCCCCATCTATAAAAAGGGTGACATACTTCTCTACAGGACTGCAGTGAGCCAGACTGAGGCCAGAAAAGGAAAAGTAAATGAAGCAGAAGAAAAAAAAAGCCCCCTTCATGGGGTAGATGTGGGCATTACCAAACTTTTTTTGGGCTTTGAAAAGTGAGCATCAACACGGACATTGTAGAATTGAACAATTCACAAGGAAGGCGATTAAGATGCAATATCAATCTGCTAACATTTGACCCTCAGTGATAGAGAAGGCAACCTGGCTGTGTGATTGGGGACAGGTTCTTCCCTCTCTGTGCCTCAGTCTCCTTGAGCTGCAGAGACCAGTAGTAGCTACTGGCGGTGCCATCTCTGTGTGATTAAAGCTTGCGAAGTGTTCAGCTGGTGCCTGTGCTTAAAAAAAATATATCGGCTGTCACCAGCTCTGATCTCAGCAGAAAACGCAGCGCTGAGAGTGTGTTCAGGGTTATGTCACTGCCTTTGGCCCTGGCCATCCCCTGAAGGGCTGCACAGTGGGATGGCATGCTGCCCGCCCTGTTCATACTCACAGGCCACCTCCTACCCTCCCAGACCCAGCCTGGGCTGGGAGCCTGGAGCACCAGGCTGGGAACAGCCCCAGAGCTGCTATCTCCTGTGCCTCCTGCCCTGCCAGGCTTCTTGTGTCTCACTGCCCTGGCTTGGGACCAGACTCTGCCCTGTTCTGTCCTGTGGCTTATGTCCCCAATGTTCTCTACAAACTAATGCGATCCTCCTGTTTCGTGTGGAGAAGTGCCTTGGAGAGGGGAAGCCGATTGCTCCAGGTCACGCAGGGGCTCCCCCGGGAGAGGGAGAGAGCGAGGGGGTATCTCGAGTTTCAGGTCTAGGGATCTCCATGTTGTACCATCTCCAGGCACATGAAGCTGCTTATTCCTGTCTCTGGACAGGATCCAGAGACAGCTTGGGGTTCTCACATTGGAATTGGTCCACCTGGGCTTATTAATGTAAAACCCAGAGCTCCCAGAGAACACTGCAGGGAGCGCGAGCAAGCTAGGCTGAGAACCAGCACTCAGAAAGCTCCACGTGGCCACAGGAATGCTGACTGAGCTTCCCAGCACACCATCCTCGTCATTGGCAGACCCAGGGCTGGGCTGTGTGGTATGCTTTTTTTTAATTCTTGTTTTTCTGTTTTCCTTTTTTCCAGGGATGTCCTAACTTTTAGAGCACAGTTGGGGGCAGTAGAGTGGAGGCTTATTCCCAGCACTGCTGTGTGAGCTGGACAAGTCAGTTTCCCTCTCGGTCTCAGTTTCCTCATCTGTAATATGGATCAATAATGTGTGTGCTGCAAGGGTGCTGTGAGCGGCCAGTGAGATCCTAAATGATCTCCCAACACTGGGCTCCACCACCATGTTAATTATTTTTGAGAAGTTAATGTTTCCTGTGGGACAGTTTCCCTAGCCCAGAGGGCCAGAGTGAAGTCCCTGCTTAGGGCACAAAGGCCTACGTGGTAGGGAAAATGCCAGTTTAAGGGTCAACATCCAGGGTTCCAGTCTCATGCTGTGTGACTTGGGGCAAGCCACTTGGCCTCTCTGAGCCTCGACTCATAGTAGGCCCTCAGCACCATTATATGTGTGATGTCCAAGGAACATTCCAGAACACTCCATATTTTTCTGCCCATACCACTCCCCAACATTTCATAATTGCTCCCAGAAAAACTCCATGCTTAAAGTTTTCCGTGCTTAAGTTCTCAGCTTCACTGTGGCATGAAATCAATTGTTTGCATTTAATTTGACTTCTCGAACGAAGGGGTAAAATTTGAGATGAGGGTAGGGGTGGGGGAAGAGATGAGGAAGAAGTTAAACCAGATGTGTTTGTGTTTCACTGTAGGACGGTGGTTAAACTGCCCGAGTGTTACCACCGTGCTTTCTGAGTTCCAGTAACTAGGCCTCAGGTTTCACTAAAAATTGTAGTGTTCTTTCCTGGCTGCGGCGGACTCGCCCTCCGCTTATTATTATTATTACTATTTTATATTCATCTGAGGCCGCAGAGTACTGGCGGGAGTGAAGAACCTCAGAGATGCTTCGAATTTTAGAGCTGGCTTCAGAAACTGGCGCTATCAACTGGCATCTTCCCAGACCAAGGAGACTGAGGCCTAGAGAGGACAGGGACTTGACCAGGGGCACCCAGCAGCTTAGGGTAGGCTGGACTAGAAGTCCAGTCTCCTGGCTATAAACTCCATGACCTTTCCAAAGCAGACCATCTCTTGAATTTGGTGTGTCTCATTTCCATGTGCTTGGTATGTCTGTTTTTTGAAAAGAAAGAAATGTTCAAGGCAGGATGCAGGTGAATGGGTTGGTAGAAAAAGATCTTAAGCTCAGGAGAGCAGTTTTAAATCCTTCAGCTGCTGATACACTACCTGTGTGACCTTGAGCGAGTCATTTCCCTCTCTGGGCCTCAGTTTCTTCATCTGTAAACCAAGGTATCTGAACAGCAGTAGGGTAGAGATGGTTCTATTTGAGTCCATCAGGCCTTAAATACTTATGGCCTGTGTGCGAGGTTACGGTAGGTCAGTCACAGATTGCCCTCCCCAGGCCACGAGGGGTTGGGGACTGTTGACTCCTCTGGTGCTTTTAAAACTTGGATTTAGTTCCTGGTGTTGTTAAACAGGCGGTTTCATTTTACATAAAACCATGGGTTTCTGGCTTCTCTTGAAAAGATCAGAAGATGTAACCATTTTGGGCTCTGTCCCTGCCTGACCACAATGGCCAGAGCCGAGTGGCAGCTGCTGTGTTGTGTGCACTGTGCCACAGACCCCACTGCACCCAGTCCTTCCTGCCTCCTGACAGTCCCTGCCGGCCCTCTGAGTCTGCAGCCTCCGGCTAGATGCATGAGGCCATGAAAGAGGGGCTTGAATCTCATTAGAATGTATGAGGCTGGAACCACCCTCAGGGGGCTCGGGGTAGGAATGTGAGAGGACACGGGACAGGCCCTGCTTCTGTGGCCTGGCAGCATCTCTGAAAGATGTTGGCTGGGGGGAGGGGGCGGCTAGCTTTCCTCCTGCTTTGGTGGCGCCAGCAAGAGTCTGAGGCTCTAGGGACCTGCAGCGGACAGGACTGTTGGTGCTCACAAGCTGGGCCCACCGGGGTGGGAGCCCTGAGAGCTTCTTCTAAAACCTGCACAGCCCCCCGGGGAAGGGGCTCCCCTCACCTCTGCCACCCCTCAGTGCTCGCCCTGCACACTGGTGTGCCCCCACATCACAGATGGGACACATGATCTTACACACTGTCCCACAGCTCTCTGTGCCGTCCTCCTTGCTGGTGCCAAGGCCTGCGATGACAGGTGGGTACCCTGGTGTCACGGTGAGCATCTCAGGATGACCTCCTCTGAGCTAGAGGACAGCACGGGAGGCCTGAGGCCAGGTGGCTGAATATGCGAGTTCGGGAGCAAAGCTGTGCCCGAGATAGAGATGAACCGGGGGAGCCTTAGTGTGATGGCAGGCGTCCTGGTCCTCCCACCTGCTCTGTGTGGCAAGTAGTGTTGCAAGTGACACTGTGTCCCAGGAGTGATACTGACCCCCACTTTCTGCTGTTCTGCAGTGGAGGGGACTGAGGCTTAGAAGGTGGACCCCTGGGTTCAAATTACTCTCCCAGAGCTGGACATGGTGGCACAACACCCATAATCCCAGCAACCTGGGAGGCTGAGGCAGGAGAATCCCGAGCTCAAAGCCAGCCTCGGCAGATTAGTGAGGCACTTAACCACTCAGCCAGACCCTGTCTCAAAATAAATACAATGTAGAAAAGGGCTGGCAATGTGGTTCAGTGGTTAAGCCCCCCTGGGCTCAATCCCCAGTACCAAAAAAGAAAAGAAAAATGTCCTCTCCCAGGTGCCTCTATCAGCTGCCCTGGCCCAGGGAAGGGAGGACAGGAGAGTTGGGAGGTTATTTTTGGAGAACAAGACCTTGGAGTCGGTGTTGTGGAGCCCAAGCCCCGAGCCGCCCACGCCACCCCTTGCCCTCCTCGGTGGCTCGGTGCGGAGATGCTTCCTGCTCAGGCTGACTTCGTGACTTGGGCGCATGAGCTTCCCCTGGACAGAGCTCAGCCCACTTTTATGGGCTTTAAAGAACTGTGCACGCTGCCAAGGCAAATTGCTTTTATTTGAAAAACCAACCTTTATAAGAATCGACCTGTTGACCTTTTTTTTTGCCACGCTGGCAACAGAACTCCGGGCCTCCGGGCCTGGAGGCCTCGAGCCAGGCACGCGCTCCTGCACCCACCACGCCCCAGGCCCCCGAGAGGTCCCCGGAGTTCCGGTTAACCAATGGCCTGCGCCTCTGTGCGCCTTCGCATGTCAGGTGGCGCGTGGGCCTCCCGGGTTTGAGTCACCGAGCTGGCTCGGGCTCAGTCTTTCTGAGCTTGCCTCCTTGTTCCTCCACCTGACCGCCTGTGACCCACCTGCCTCTTAACACCCAGGAGCTGATCACATGCTCCTGGGCCACCAGCCACCTCTGGGTCCCGCTCCCCCTCGTCCATTCCTAAGCCCCCGCTGCTCTGTTTGCTCCGGCTCATTAAGTGGCCCTCCCAACCGAGAGTCCCTAGTCTGCAACCACGGAGGTTGGCATGCCTGGCATGGGGCACAGGACCTCTCCTGAAGCTGCGGGCTTGGTCCTGCGTCTGTCCCGCGCAGCGGAAGCTGGAATCCCCAAGTCACAGGGGAGGAAACTTGGGCACCCACTCTGGGAGCCCGGGAGCGGGAGTCCTGACCATCTCCAGTCCTTGTGAGTGACATCAGCGCTCTTCCTAGAAGAGTCAGTTCCCTATTTATTTGGAAATAATCTGATTGAGTAATTTGTGTTTCCTCCCAGTGAGCCTCTCAAGGTATCCACGAAAGCCATTCCTCCCAACAGCTGGTTGGCGCCATCACCTCATCTGAGTAATTTTTGTAAAAACACTATTTTTCTTTGATTGTTGTTTTCCCTCTTGATCTGTCCTTATAGTTAACATTTAAGGGATTACTCTGTCCCAGAAACTGAGCTAATTACTTTGAATGACGGTATTATGTTTAACCTGTTGTTCTCTCCAATTTTTTTTTTTTTGTTTGGTACTGAGGATTGAACTCAGGGGCACTCCACCACTGAGCCACATCCCCAGCCCTATTTTGTGTTTTATGTAGAGACAGGGGCTCACTGAGTTGCTTAGCGCTTCCCCCTTGCGTAGGCTGGCTTTGAACTCGTGATTCTCCTGTCTCTGCCTCTCAAAGTGCTATCATCAAGCCCCGCTGTTCTCTCCATTTTAAAAAGAAAACAGAAGCTCAGAGAAGTTGAGTAACTTCTCAAGGTCACACAGCTGGCATGTGGAGGTGAGACCCTGATGTAGATCTCATGCCCACCTGTCCAGGCAGATTAGCATCTGAAATCAACTTTCTACATTTGAATACAATTCCTCTGGAGACTTTGCTATATACATTTGTCTTCCGTTGAACCATCTGTCTCTGTGGTTTTTGACCAGGGGGTGGGGTCCTCAGAGGAAGAGGATCAAGAAGAGCCCTGGTTTCAATCCTAGCCCTGCCATCTCAAGTGGTGTGGCCTTGGGCAAGCCCCCTACCCCCCCTTGTGTATCCTGCTTGGCAGCCTTCACCCACAAGAGGCAAGGCCTTCAGACTCTCCTAGTTCATGGGTGGCAAATAGCTGGCATGCATAGTGCCATTCCCCTGCCCCTCACCCACATCAGGCATCACTAATCAATCTCAGCTCTCTTTCCCTCCAAAGCTCTTTTAAATATGGTGTGCTCCTCCAGGGAGCCACTAGCCACTAATTAGGACTGGCGTACAGGATATCCAGAATCTGATGAGATTTGATGAATGAGTGAGGAGGGGACAGGCCCAGGTGCCACCAGCTCAGTGATATGGTGCTCCTCAGTCTTCTTTTCCTTGCCTGGAAAGTAGGAGGGACTCTGTGCTGGACGGTGCCCCCCCCCCCCAGCTCACCTCTGTCCCGGGGTGGGAACTTCCCGCGGGTCCACAGTGGGGGTCCTCATTCAGGTGGAGACCGGGTTCTGGGTCTGGTCACTGCCCAGGTTTAAGGAAGAGAGATAGGAAGCTACCTAGAAAGAATTAGGCTCACCCCTTTCCCCACTGTTCATCAGTGGTAGTAGTAATAATGGAACTAAGAGTGAGCAATGTTTAGTGTGTATTTATTAGGTACCCATCCCTCTGCTAGCTTGTCCTTTGACACCTTTGGTCCTCCTAAAAGCTTGGTGCTTCAAATGACTCAAGTCCGTTGCCTGAGCTCCCCCAGGTGGTAAGTGGTGGCGCTGAGGTTTGGATCCACATCTGTCCAGCTCCCAGCCAGGCCCTGCTTGCCTCCAGCGGGCAGGGTGGAGGACAGCCGGACTGCACATATGCTGTCTCTCAGTCACCGTTATCATTTCTCACTTGTGATGGTGACGTTCCTTTGCCTGTGGAAATTGCCCTCCCATTGGCAGGACCTTTAGTTAAGCATGTGCTCTACCGCTGAGCTACATCCCAGCCCAAAGCCTTCCTCATCTCAGGGGGGGCCCCTCTGTTTTACAAGTTAGAAAATTGAAGTTCAAGGCTAGGGGTATGGCTCAGTGGTAGAGCACTTGCCTAGCAGGTGTGAGGCACTGGGTTTGATTCTCAGCACCACATAAAATAAATAAGTGAAATAAAGGCATTGTGTCCATCTACAACTAAAAATATCAAGAAAGAAGAAGGAGGAGGAGGAGAAAAGAAAGAAAGAAAATTGAAGTTCAGAGAGGGAGGGTGCCAGGCCCTGGATCACACAGCAAGCAACTGTCCTACCTGTTCCCTGAGCCTTGCTAAGAAGATCCCCAAGGGGAGATCTGGGTGGGGGTGGGAGCTCAAGAGTGTTGACTCTGCTGAGGTGGGGTTGGGAATGCCCTGTGTCTTGGATGGATGCATGGGACCCTGGACAAAGGCAAGTTCAATACTCGCAACCCCAGTTTCTGGCTCCTTTCCTACTTATGGTTTTCAGAGCCATTTCTTGTTCATGAACTCACCGAATCCTTAAAACAACCTGATAAAGTATCATCTTCACTTTGCAAAAGGGGAAACTGAGGCTTGGGGAGGCCAGGCTATTTGTCACAGGCCAAGCTGATTGCAAAACCAGGTCAGGGTCCTGGGCCCAAGGACGTCCCCAAAGGGTGTCCCCGCAGCCTCTCATATCTCTGCTCTGGTACCTGCAGTGTCCACTTCCTGCCTGTGTGACCACTTGGCATCATGGTTATTTTTTCTAGATCTTGCTGGGAAATCTTGAGCCATGTGTAATATGATCATTCACATGCTGTCCAGCTTGGGGTTCCTGGAGGCCTGGTGTCCAACAGGGTGATGTGTAGGGGTTTTTTGTTTTTTTTTGTACCAGGGATTGAACCCAGGGGCACTTAACCACTGAGCCACATCCCCAGCCCCTTTTTTATATTTTATTTTGAGACAGGGTCTTGCTGGGTTGCTGAGGCTGGCTTTGAACTCATGGTTCTCCTGCCTCAGCCTGCTGTAATCCCGAGCTGCTGGGATTACAGGCATGCACTGCCGTGACTGGCTGTCCCCAGGTTTGATGCCTGGGCTGTGCCCTGGCCATCCTCCCTACCTCTGCTCATGTCTTCCCCTCTCCACCAGTGACACCAGCTCTTAACTGGCTGTTAGTGTTTGGCAGCAGAACAGACCAGCTTCCTGGGTGACAGGCTCCCATTGGCAGCTCAGGCCTTTCGTCTCCCACGTCACATCTCTGGCTTCTTTTTGTTCACAGAGGTACTCTGAGTCCCAGTCAACTTTCATTTATTTTCTTTTCTTTGTTTTTTTTGGTACTGGGGATTGAACTCAGGGGTACTCAACCACTGACCACATCCCCAGCCCTATTTTGTGTTTTATGTAGAGACAAGGTCTCACTGAGTTGCTTAGCGCCTCGCCATTGCTGAGGCTGGCTTTGAACTCGTGATTCTCCTGTCTCAGCCTCCCTAAGTGCTGGGATGATGGGCATGCGCCACCGCGCCTGGCTAACTTTCATTTATTTCCTAATGATAATAGTTATAGCTGTTATTCGCCAAGTCTTTACATGCCTCGTTCCTTGGTGCAAAGCAGCCACATCGTACACACTTGTTGAGTGACACTGGCAGAGAGTAACATAGCGACTAAGAGTTGTTTGACCTCGGTGCCTCAGTTTCCTCATGCATCAAATAATAAAACTCCATAAGGTAGAGTGGTAATTGACACATATCAACAAGTATTTGTTTTAAATATCACATGTATTTAGACACTGGTTCCTTGCAATTGAATCTCTGAGCGGTAAATACATGTCCCCTAGGGCACAGTCTGTAACAAGTGCAAATATTTCAACACCTGCCAGGACACTTGTGTTTCAAGTAGCCCAAGACGGAAGGAAGCTGCTTCTCACCACCCTGTTCCCGTCACACAGCCCTGCCCCGCACCTGAGGGTCAGAATGGGTCAGGTGGTCGTGTTGCTCAGACTGTGACACATCTCTGAGAAGATAGCATGCCTGTCTAGCTTCGAGCGCATGGTAGGTTTTGTGACTGTCATCTGCAGAGCAGGCAGCGATAGAGCCCTGCGTGGGAGCCAGCGGGAGGGAGACCCAACCGCTGGAGCAAGCCAGCTGGAGCCTTCAGAGAAGGACAGCGGCCCTCAGTGACGGTGGCACCGCAGTTAGATATGGTCACTCCCTGAACCCTCACACCAGCCTTGGGAGGTAGGTGTTGTCATTGTTCCTGCTCACGGTGAGGAACCAGGCTCAGGCTCCACAATGTGCTCATTTGCCCAGGAAATGGTTTGTCACCAGCGGATCTGGGTGTGCACCTGGGCCACCATGCTGCCACCTCCCAAAAGGACCCCTGGAGCTCCCTGCTGGGCAGTTTCCTGGCACCTTGCTGGGCCTGTCCTTGGTGGGCAGGCTGAGGTGAGAGTGCTCATGGGCACCCTGCGTCTGTGGGGTGGAGATGAGTCTCCCCCTCTCCTCTGGGGCTCCCCTGTATCTTGGACCCCTTGACGCTGGGCCCAGATAGTTTCTAGGAAGGGAAGCCAACCCGACACCGACCCAGCCCAGGGCATGTGCCCACTCCTTGGTTCTGAGGCACCGCACTGGGGATTACCTCCCCTCCAAGGTGGGGAAGGTCTGCCCAGCTCCCAGGGAGACTGTGATCTGGGTCATACAGAGGCCGAGACCAGGCTCAGCAGGGTTGTCCAGGGTCCCAGAGCCGGTGGGTGGTGGCTCTGGGATTTGAGACCAGAGCCTCGGTGTTTTCCTTCCTGCCTCCCAGGCTGGTTCCGAGCAGAGGGGCCGTGGCTGTGGGTGAGAGGATATGCCTGCCTTGGGGGAGTCTGGTCCAGAGGTCCAGGCCTGGCTCTCCTGTAATCCTTAATCTTTTTGCTAATAGTGGTGAGAATTGTCATTACTGGAGCCCCACAGACTGTGTAGCCAGCTAAGTTGGTGTCCTATGTCACCCTCCTGTGGTCCTTTGAACCACCCCAAAGGGTGGGACTGGAATCTTTTTTTTTTTTTTTTTCCTTTTTTGGTACCAGAGATTGAACCCAGGGATACTTAACCACTGAGTCACATCCACAGCACCACCCTCCTGCCTTTTTTTTTCTTTCTTTTTGAGACACTCAAAGTTGCTTAGGGCCTCTTGAAATTCCTGAAGCTGGCCTTGAACTTGTGATCCTCCTACCTCTGCCTCCTGAATGGCTGGGATTACAGGTGTGCGCCACCATGTCCAACCTGGATTCCCTGCTTTTGCAGGCAAATAAGAGCCACCCAGAGGAAGGAGAGGGTCACGTCCCAGGTCATGTAGCTAGCTCACAAGTGGTTAATCCAGAATGGAACCTGGGCAGCAGGGTTCCAAAGTCTGGGCCCATAATCACTTAATAAATATTGGATAAATCTCTGCAGGCCAGTTGTATAAACTCTTCTTGAACCTGTTGTTTCTTCCAGAGCCAGACTTGGTGTGTGTGTGTCAGGGGTGGGGGGATGGCAGGAGTACAGCAAATAGCAAGAATGGCTGTGTCACATGCCAGGGGAGTCACTGAGGCCAGGGCCTCTGAGCTGGGGCCCAGAGTTTATCTGTCCCCATGTGATTCCTGGGAGAAGAGAGGGGTGGGGAGTAAGGTGGGGGCACAGCGGGGCAGTCCTGGTGTCTCCAGGACCAGGGTCAGGGGGAGGCCAGAGCAATTAGCTTGGCCGAGGCTACAACTAACTCTGAAGCCTCAGTGGGGGACCAGGCCCAGCCTGAGTCCAGGGCTCTGGCCTCGCGCCTGACCCTCCTGTGTGTCTATCGCAGGCTTCCAGAGTCTTCCTGGGGTGGAGAGTCTCTGAGCGATGGCTCAAGCGAGAACTTGGCTCTGAGATTTCCTCCTTTATTACCCAGCTCTGGGCTGGCCTGCTGGCTGGCCTGCTGGCCTCACGTCCCCTCCTGGAGGAAGCATCCTTTCCTCTAGTAGCTGCATGATTTGAATAATCGAGTATTTCCCGGTGGCGCCTGGCCAAGCAGAGCTCTGCTGTGTGAGGCCTCTGGCTGGGAGGAGGGCCTGCCAACCTCCTGGTCCTGTGACAATCCCACCACCAAGGGCAGGCTATGGGGATTGGGCCTGCCTCCGTGGCTCTGAGGGAGCCGGCCCAGAGGACTCCTGTGACAGAGGTTTGCCGTGGGCTTTGCCCCCTCACTGCCTGGAGTGGCGCCCTAGTCCCAGGAAATCCCTGCTGGTGGTCTTTCTCAGCAGCTTGCCTGGGCACCAGCACCTTGGCACCTACGAGGGGGAAGGGGGGAGAGAACAGCCAGGGAGGGAGGGGAGGAGGAGCCTGGTTCACTCCCTCAACACGCATCTCTGGCCAGGTGCTGGGATACAAGTCAGCTGGCCCAGTTTTTGTCTTCAAAGGGCTCTGGTAGGGGAGGGACCCACTCCACAGACCCACACAGAACCCACGGCAAGACGGGAAGCACACAGGCCACTGGCCTCCACCCTGGGCACGGCGTTCCCAGGGGCTTTCACCTGGAGGGGACGCTCACTCTCTTTCCTCCCAACACGTCCTTCCTGAGCCTCGTGGGGAGGCTGGTGGGGTGCAAGCACTGGGGTGGCAGCAGGGAGCACCTCAGGTCCTGGATCCCTGACACTCCTTGTCCTGGGAAAGACAGAGAAGGGGCGGCAAGTTTTGTTTCAGGCAGTGACAGTGCTGGGAAGGACACTGGGACAGCAGGGGCCTGGCAGGGGTGGGGCTGCTTCTCCTGGCCTTGGCAGGGACTCTGAGGAGGTGGCCTTGGAGCCCAGCCAGAGATGGAGAAGGATCCGAGGAAGCATGTTCCAGGCAGGCGAGCAGCGAGTACAAGACCCTGGGGGAGAGGAGGGGACCCAGGTCAGGGGCGGGGCTGGGGTGATGTCAGAAAGGTGGGTAGGACCACTGGCCAAGCCTGAGCAGGGCCCTGCCAGAGTGAGGGCCGCCACCTCCCATTTGTTGGATGGGCCCTAAAAACAGTTTGTGCAAGAATGTCTTCCAGGGACCTGCCATTCCCACCCCTCCAGGTAGAGAGCGGCTGTTCGGCTTAGTATGTTTCTTATTTTGATTAATATTTCTGATTAGTATTAGTATCATATATAGAGAAATATATGTATAGATTGAGGATTTCTCATTCTCTTGCCTTTTTTGACTAGTGTCTTTTAAATTTTTGTCCTGTATTAGCAGTAATATGATATATAGAAAGACACATATTGGATATATGGGGCTTCTCCTTACCTTTGCCTCTTTTGATTAGTACTTGGGGTCGTATGTATCTGAATTGCATATATACAGAGTATATACCAATGTTATGAAACGGTGTCGTGCGCCACATAAGCTCCTGGAACTTGCTTTTTTCACTCTGTCTCATGTTTCTGAGACTTAATATTCCTGCCTGTATCTGTAATTCATTTTTAAATTTTTAAATTTCTTTTTTATTGGTGCACAGTGATTATGCAGAATGACGGGTTTCTCTGTGGCATATTCCTGCATACATATAAATATAATTTGTCCAGGCATGGCAATGCACGCCTGTCATGCCAGCAACTCGGGAGGCTGAGGCAGGAGAATCACAAGTTCAAGACCAGCCTCAGCAACTTAGTGAGGCCCTGCCTCAGAATAAAAAAAGTAAAAAGAGACTGGGGATATAGCTCAGTGGTGCACCCTTGGGTTCAATTCCCAGCACTCAAAAAGCAAAAACATAAACCCCACAATGTAATTTGATCAATTTCAACTCCTCAGTACTTGCCCTGCCCTTCCCCCCACCCCCCTGACCCCTTCCTCTACCCTCTAGTCTCCCCTTCTAATTTCATGGAGCCTCCTCTACAACTGACCTATTTTTTCTTCTAGCGTCCGCACATGAGAGAGAACATGCAATTCTTTTTTTCTGAGTCTGATTTATTTTGCTCAAAATTATGGTCTCCAGTTTCATCCATTTCCCGGCAAGTGACAATTTCATTCTTTATGGCTGAGTAGAGCTCCATTGTGTACGTATTCCTCATTTTCCTCATTCATTCATCTCTTGACAGACACCCAAGCTGATTCCATAACTTGGCTATTGTGAATTGTGCTGCAATAAATAGGGGTGTGCATCTCTCTCTGTGAAATATGCTAATTCTTTGGCAAGAGAGGTATAGCTGGATCTTATGGGAGATCTATTTTTAGCTTTCTGAGGAACCTCCATGCTGCTTTCCATAGTGGCTCTACTAATTTACATTCCCACCTACAGTATCTAAGAGTTTCCTCTCTCTCGCATCCTCGCCAGCATTTATTGTTATTTGGATTCTTGATGCTTGCCATTCTAGATGGAATAAGATGAGGAATAAGATGAGGTCTCCGTGTAGCTTTAATTTGCCTCCTCCTGTGGCTAAAGATGTTGCAATGTTTTCTGGTAATTGTTGGCCACTTGTATTTCTTCTTTTGTGAAGTGTCTGTTTAGTTGCTTAATTGATGGAGGTTGTTACTTTTGTAATGTTGAATTTCCACTTTTTCAAGAG
>CM053400.1:13149724-13193297 GCA_028644305.1 Xerus rutilus
TTTCTCCGTACCTTCTACAACACACACACTGTCAGGCTTCTTACATTTTTCCAATCAAATGAGTGTAGTGATTTCTCACTGTAGACACGAAGTGCAACTCCCTGGTTGCTTCTGAGGGTGAACAGGTGTGCATGAGTGTGTGTGAGCCTTCTCTTAAAATGTGTTTTTGCCCATTTTTCTGTTTGTCCTTTTTTTTTTTTGGTAGTGGAGATTGAACTCAGGGGCACTCGACCACTGAGCCACATCCCCAGCCCTATTTTGTGTTTTATGTAGAGACAGGGTCTCACTGAGTTGCTTAGCGCCTCGCCGTTGCTGAGGCTGGCTTTGAACTCGCGATTCTCCTGTCTCAGCCTCCCTAAGTGCTGGGATGACAGGCGTGTGCCACCGCGCCCGGCTTGTCCTTTTTTTTTCCTTTTCCTGGGTCTGTTGGTTATTGCTTTGTAGTAGTTCTTTATACTCCTGAGTCATTATGTTTTGGGTAAGCTAAAAATCAAAAATTTAATGTAGTTTCATTTAGCAATTTTTAATTTAATAATCGGTGCTTTCCAAGTCTTATTAAAGAAAGTTTGCCTTACTTCAAGGTCAGAGAGCTGTTCACTTGTAGTTTCCAAAAAATGTTTGAATGTTTTCTTTTTCACATTTAAGTCCTTGACCCATGCATCTTTTTACTTTTGTGTATGGTATAAGGTGGGATCCGATTAGATTCTTTCTACCTATATATTCATTTTTTCCTTTGGTTTGCCATTTTTTACAAATATATAAAAGTGCAATTGACTGCTTTATTTTGAGCTGATCAAGCTAATTTTCTAAACTATTTCCAAGTACTTGTAGACTCTAGGCAATCAGTCGCCATTAATGATAGTTTTCATTTTTAAAAATTCTTTATTCTTTTAACTCTTTTTCTTTTTGCACTGTCTAGGACTGCCAGCACAATGTTACATGAAAGTGGTGGGACTAAGTATTTTTTGCCTTATTTCGTTTTAGAGGAAATGTCCTAATCTTTCCCATTTTAGGATCTGAAGGAGACTGCTTTTTCTTTTATTCATAACTTAATGAGAGTTTTTTAAAACAAATTTAAAATTTGTATGTAAATATATTAAATGCTTTTAGAAAGCATCTTGACGGGTTTAGTTTTTCTGTTTTAATCTGTTAATGTGGTTAATTACATATAATAGACTTTCTTTTTTTCTTTTGGACCAGGGATTGAACTCAGGGGCACTCGACCACTGAGCCACATCCCCAGCCCTATTTTGTGTTTTATGTAGAGACAGGGTCTCACTGAGTTGCTTAGCGCCTCACCGTTGCTGAGGCTGGCTTTCAACTCGCGATCCTCCTGTCTCAGCCTCCCTAAGTGCTGGGATTACAGGCGTGCGCCACCGCACCCGGCTTATAATACACTTTCTAACATGAAACCTTGCGCCCTGTATTCCAATCATGCACATACTTGGTGTGTTCTGATAACATGTCTAGGATGGTTACATCGGTTTGTAATCTTCTGGCTTTGGTATTGTATAACATTTATAATGACTGCATAGAATTAGATGGTAATGTTTTTGTTTACTGTCCTTTGGAGAAGTTTGGAGAAAACTGAGATAATGTGTTTCTTGAAGTGTGATAGAATTTACTTGTAAAATCACATTAGCCCATTTTCTTTGTGGAAAGATTTTTAACTACTATTTCAATTTCTTTATCCAGGTTCTTTATGTCTTCTTGAATCAGTTTTGGTAAGTTGTATTTTTAGGAATGTATCCATTTAATCTTTATAATTTATTAGCATAAGGTTGTTCATAGCATTTTCTCATTGTATTCTTCTTTTCCATAATAATGTGTCTCCTCTGTCTCTCTTAATATTGCCACAGGTTTATTGACCTTTTTAAAGATACCAACTTGTGGCTTTGTCTACTCGGTTGAATCATTTTTCATTCTGGGTTTTGATTTCTGCTCATTATAATCTCTTTTCTTTCTCTGGTCCCCCACCCGGCCACACCCAACTTCCTAAGCCAGACACTTACTCATTAACCTTTCGCCTTTCTTTGCAGTATTGCACAATTTTTGATATGTGATGTTTTTATTATCATTTAGTTCTAAGTACTTTAAATTTTCTGCCATAACTTCTCTTTGATCCATAAATTACTTAGGATGTTTGTCATTTCTAAGGATATGAGTAATTATTTGCCCTTTGAAAAACTTAACTTCTAATTAATACTCTGGTCACAGAGTGTGGACAAGATGAAAAAACCTATTATTTGAAATACAAGGCTTGGGGGCTGGGGCTGTGGCTCAGTGGCAGAGCGCTTGCCTCGCATGTGTGAGGCACTGGGTTCGATCCTCAGCACCACATAAAAATAAAACAAATAAAATAAAGATATTCTATCCATCTTCAACTACAAAAAATTTAAAAAAAAAGAGAAAGGAATAACAAGGCTTGCTTTACGACGTGGTATGTGATCAATATTTAAAATATTTGGGTGTTCCTGTAAAGAATGTTTATGTATTTTTTTTTATTTCAAATTTTCCTGCTTTTTTTGTTTCATTTTGAGGTTTTATTACTTTCAGAAAATTATCTGTGACTTTTCCCTACAAAGACAAAATATATTTTCTCCTGCCTCTGGATCTCCTCTTTCTTTAGCCCCATGCCCCTCCCCAACATGCCCTGCAGGCCCCATGACATCACAGCAAATTTGTCCAGATGTTTTAGTTCTGAGTTGTCCACGGAAGTTCCAGCATATGTCCTTGTCTTTTCTTGGAGCTGTCCTCTCCACAACTGGGGAGAAGCACAGAAGACAGGGTTAGAAAAATGCATACTTGTGTTTATTATTCAGGCCCAAACATTGCTTAAAAATAAATAAATAAAGCTGGGTGTGGTGGCGCACGCCTGTAATCCCAGCAGTTTGGGAGGCTGAGGCAGGAGGATCATGAGTTCAAAGCCAGCCTCAGCAATGGCGAGGTGCTAAGCAACTCAGTGAGACCCTGTATTTAAATAAACTACAAAATAGGGCTGGGGGTGTGCCTCAGTGATCAAGTGCCCCAGAGTTCAATCCCCAGTCCCAATAAACAAACAAATAAATAAATAAACAAACTTTACTCAGTCTGCAGATATGATATTTTAAGTACCAGCTGTGGATTTTGTTGCTATTACTTAGTTTCTACCAAAAAAAAAAAACAAAAAAAAAACCTGTGGGCATAGTTGTTGTTTTGTGCAAACCTGAGCCCTTGAATGGTGTGACTGTTACTGTCCTTTACAGTTTGGTTGACTGTTTAGCTGGCTATAAAATTCTCAGTTCAAAATTGTTTTCCCTTTGGTATTTTGGTCAATTCAGTTTGATAGTTATTCCTTTTATAAGTGATCTGCTTTGTTCTAGACTGTTAGAATGTTCTGGTTGTCTTGTGGTAGTCCCTAGGATATGTCTAAGTGGTTTTTTCCCTTATTTGTCCTGTCTGGTGTATTTTGTTCCCTCTCAAACCAAAATGTCCCATCTTTCTTTAGTTCTAAGGTCACCTTCACTGTGTCTTCAAATAGATCCTCTTGATTCCTTGTCTTCTCAGGGGCCACCTATTTTCTTAGCATTGGCACTTACATTTGCCTCTCTTTCTCTGGTTTTGGCTGAGGTGTGATTTCACACAGTAAAATATATCCAACGTGTCCAATTCAATGCATTTTTTTTTGGTACTGGAGATTGAACTCAGGGGCACTTGACCACTGAGCCACATCCCCAGCCCTATTTTGTGTTTTATGTAGAGACAGGGTCTCACTGAGTTGCTTAGCGCCTCCCCATTGCTGAGGCTGGCTTTGAACTCGTGATCCTCCTGTCTCAGCCTCCCTAAGTGCTGGGATTACAGGCTTGCGCCACTGTGCCCGGCTAATTCAATGCATTTTGACAAAAGTACATTACCTTGTTGCTATGACTCTGGAACAAGATTTTAAAAAATCCTTTCCACCCCCCAGCAAGCTCCCTCACACCTCTTTCCAGTCAGTTCTGCCTCCTGAAGGCACCATCCTGTTGCTCCCTTGTAGCATCGATGACACTGATCTTTCCTCGAGTTTCATGTGAATAGAATCATATGGCATGCACTCTCATGCCCAGATTCACTCATTTATCAGGTTTCTTTTTTAAAATTCGTACTAGAGAGCGAGGCTCGCTTGTACATGCTGAGCCCACGCTCTTCCACGGAGCACTGTGAGTTCCACTCTCCTGTCCCATTGGTGGCCCGATCCTCTATTACTGAGGCCTGGTTCATGTCTCAGTATACCATTCATCTGTCCTGGGCATTTAAACCTTCCAGTTTGGAGTATTACAAGTAAAATACAATAAAAATATTTATATGTAAGTATGAACATTTACATATAAATCTTTGTCAAATACTTCAGAGTGGAACTGGGGGTCCTGTGATGTGAGTGTAAGAGTTAACACCCTAGGAACCGCCCAGACTCTCTTCCAAGGTGATGACTGTGCTTCGCACCCCCACAGCCAATCTTCGTAATGCTTCTGAATTTTTCTACATTCTCATAAGCGTCTGGTTTCGTCGGTCTTTTCAACCTGGTTTTAGTTATTCCAGTGGGTGTGATGTGGGTTCAGTTGGGGCTGGGGCTCAGTGGCACAGTGCTTGACTGGCACGCGTGAGGCGCTGGGTTCCATCCTCAGCACCACATAAAATTAAGTAAATAAAATAAAGGCATTGTGTCCGTATACAACTAAAAATAACAAATAGAAAAAATGGGTTCCGTTTCCATTTACCACATACGTAATGACGTTGAGCACCTTTCATGAGCTTATTGGTGGTTTGGGTATTTTCTTTTTGGAGTAGTTCAATCTTCTGCTCACTGGGGAGGAGGATTGTTAATCATTTTATTGCAACTTTGGGGAGTTGTTTATTCACTGGATACAAGTCCTTTGTCAGCTGTATGAACTGGCAATATTTTTATCCCATTACATATGTTTTCTTTTTTTTCTTTTTTTTTTTTGGAGCTTGAACTCAGGGGCACTCGACCACTGAGCCACATCCCCAGCCCTATTTTGTGTTTTATTTAGAGACAGGGTCTCACTGAGTTGCTTAGCACCTCGCCATTGCTGAGGCTGGCTTTGAACTCGCGATTCTCCTGTCTCAGCCTCCCTAAGTGCTGGGATTACAGGCTTGAGCCACTGCACCCGGCTCCATTATAAATGTTTTCTATTCAGTTTTTTTTTTTTAAATATTTTTTTAGTTGTTGATGGACACAGTGTCTTTATTTTATTGTTTTGTATGTGGTGCTGAGGATCGAACCCAGGGCCTCACGCATGCAAGGCAAGCACTCTACTGCTGAGCTACAATCCCAGCCCCTCTATTCAGTTTTTTAGTGATATCTTTTTTAAAAAATATTCTTTCAGTTGTAGATGGACACAATACATTGATTGATTGATTAATTGATTGTGGTGCTGGGAATAGAGCCCAGGGCCCACATGTGCTAGGCAAGTGCTGTACCACTAAGCCAAAACCCCAGGTCCCCCTTACTGATATTTTTTGATGAAAACTCCTTCCTCCCAACTGAGATTGAACCCAGTGGGGCTTTACCTCTGAGCCTCATCCCCAACACCCCCAGGCCTTTTTATTTTATTTTGAGATAGGATCTCGCTAAGTTGCTGTGTCTGACCTTGAACTTGGGATCCTCCTGCCTCAGCCTCCAGAGTTGCTGGGATGACAGGCGTGTGCCCCTGCACCCAGCTTCTAGAAGCTTTACAATTAGGTCGATGATCCATCTCAAATTAATACAGTAAAGTTGAATTGATGTGTGGGTTTTTTTTTTAAACATAATGCATTTATTTTATTTATTATTTTTATGTGGTGCTGAGAATTGAACCCAGTGCCTCACACGTGCAAGGCAAGTGCTCTACCACTGAGCCACGACCCCAGTCCTGAATTGATGTGTTTTAAGTGTTTCTTCCTCTTCGTTTCTTCAGCCTTCTTGGCTCTCTCCTGGAACAGTCTCTGACTGATTGTCTGTTTGCCCGTGTCCACTTTTTTTTCTTAACATACTTGTGTCCAGCTCTGTATTGCTGGTAACTTTCCTCCTTTCTTCTGCGTGTTTCTGATGCTTATTTAGAATGCTCTGTCTGTCCTCAGACGGCTGTTGCCAGTGGCTTCCCTGTGTCCTTTGTGTCCTGCTCTTCAGCAAGCACCTGGGGGTCCAATTGTCTGGTGCCGTGTCTTGGTGTGGACAAGCCTGATCTTCTCTCCCAGCTCCAACAAGCCCACAGAGAGGACAGGGCCAAGCCAGTGACTCTGGCATCAGGAACACTGGCTCCTGGTGGGGTTGACCTCACTATCCCCACCCCAGGTGACTAACTCTACGAGACTGGGCCTCCCTTCGTCACCTGGGGAGAAGTAACCAGGAGATGGGGCTCTCCACTCAGGTCCAGTCTCAGGCAGGGAAGGGTGACTGTGGCGGTCTCTTGGTCCCTCTTGATACCTGTGTCCCATGTCACCTGCTCTGCTGTGCTGATTTTACCCCAGTGGACACTTGTCCATCTACCTCAGCTGTCAATTTCCAAGTGAGGGGCACTGACCTTGGATTCCCGGGGACGCTAGGGGCTGTAGGGGCCTGAGGAGGGCAAAAGAGATGAGAGGAAAACTTAAACCCTGTTTTCCTTTCTGGAATGTTCTCTACCACCCTAGGAGCACACCCTGCCTTTTCTCCCACCCTGCAAACACCCTGGGAAAGCCCCTTCCGTCTCCCAGGGAGGTTCTATTTTCCTCATAATTGCCTGGGTCTAGTGACATTGTGCTCGAGAGTTGACCTGGGAGGGAGCATGCGGAAGCCACAGTCTTCCTCACTGGTTTTAAGAGCAAGGTGTGCCCGCCCCACCCCCTGCCAACTGGAGCACAGTGACTTCCAAATAAAAGCCACAGCTGCATTAGGCACTCTGTCTGTCGTCAACAGTTCTAGAGCAGGTGGAGCTGGCCTTTGATTGTAACTAACTAATCAATTGTTTTGTGGTGTTGAGGGTGGAACTCGGGGTCTTGTACATGGTGGGCATGCCACTGGTCGCCCTGCCACTGGGCGATGCCTCCAGCCCAAACCTAGAATGTCAAGGGAACATTAGGAGCTTGCTAAAGAAATAGACACACGGGCATCGGAGAGCAGCGTGAGAAAGTGTTTAAAAGGGAAGCCGCATGTGGAACAGTGCGGCTTAGAAGCCAGCCTCCTCCCCCGGCCCCGACTGTTCCAGACAGCTCAGGAGTCTCCAAAAAGAACCTTCTGGGCCTTCTCACGGCTGTTCTCACTGTCTCCCCTCTGCTTCTGCTGAGAAACTTCCAGCACATCTGGAAGTCTCCTCTGATGGCACCCTGCGGTCAGGGTGTCGCTCAGGGGTGGTATAGGGCTCTGGAGGCAGGAAACCCGGGTGCTTGTCCTGATTTTTCAGCTAAACTGTTGTGTGACTGGGGCCAAGTCATGTGACCTCTCTGGCCCTCAGTTTCCTCTTGGGGTGAGGGTTGATGAGAACATTGGGCTGGATTCCTAGAGTCTTCTTCAGCTTGATGAGCTGGTGCCATGGTTCGGAGCACAGGCCCAGGAGTGGGGCTGCATCCCTCCTGGGTCGGCTATTACTGCTGCATGTCACTGAGCACTTATTTCAACTCCAAATCCTCCACTGAGTTACCCTGCCACAATGGTTAAGAACTTGAACTTTGGAGTTGCACAGTTGGGATTCCTGATCCCGACTCTGCTGCATGCCTGCTGTGTGACCTTAGACAAGTTACTTAACCTCTCTATGCTTTTTTCCCTTCTTTGCTAAATGAGGATGATACTAAGAGTACCTACCTTACCGTGCAGAAGCACTGCAGCTGTGCTCTGCTGGGGCAGGACATAGTCTTCTCCATTCCGTGTAATAAATTCTGCCCCCTTCCCCCACCCCGAACTAGGGATGGAACCAAGGGGTGCTCTACCACTCAGCTGCTTCCCCAGTAGCTCAGTAGAGGCAGGTCCTTGCTAAATTGCCGAGGCTGGCCTTGAATTTGCAGTTCTCTTGCAGCCACCGGGTATTGTAGGAGTGTGGCCGGAACTACAGAGCCAGCCAGCGGCCCACGACCCAGCAAATTCTGATGCTAAGTGCTCTCTAGATACACTGATACACTCTGTCAAATTGTATCTTTTACCCGATACTCTCCGGGGCATCTGATCTGCAAGGTGGGATGGGTGACTCACCCTGTTGCATAGATAAGGAACCTGAAGCTCCAGACAAAGTCACTTTCAAAGCTACAGGGCCAGGACTTCACCCCAGTCCCCCACCCACCCATCCAAGGCTCTCTCTCCACCAGGCTGCAGTGTTGGGAGATTAGACCGGGGTGCGGGGGCTCCCAGACCTGCAGGGGGAAGAGCCCGGGAGGCCCCACGGTGCGGGTTCCAGCTGTCTGCCCGCCCTCGGCCTGGTGCAGGGTGGCTTCTGTAGGTCTCATGCAAACGTGGCTTCAGTGTGGGGCCACTGAATGAGGAGGCAGAACAAGGGTGGATGGGACAGTTGGGGGCTTGGGACTGTGGAGGGAGAGCTAAAGGGGCTCAGGGACAGGGTGGAGGATGCCTGGAGGACACCATCCAGCAGAGAGAACTTAGCCTTGACGAGCTCAGGGCTTCAGGCTGGGGTCTTGGGGGTGGGCAGCTTGAAGGTCCAGCTCCCGCCCCCGCCACGTGCGGGCCTGGGCTTCACCTCTCGGAGCCTCAGTTTCCTCATCTGCAAAGGGGCGGCTGCCACCACTGGAGAGAGTGGGGAGAGGGCATGTGGCGGGCGGGCAGCCCTGGGCGAGGGTCCCATGTGCACAGCTGGCTGCCTGGCATGCGTGGACTTGAGCATGAACCCTGGAGCCTCTTTCCTTCTCTGTGATTTAGAAATACGATTCTTAGCTGCCTGGGATCACTGCAAAGAAAACAGTGAGATGATTTTTGGTGAGACCTTCATGGGCTTCCCTAAAACTGCAAACACCTCCCCCTCCTCCTCCCTGCTGTCTCTTTCCATGGCACCTGCCGCCACCTGGCATCCCCTGATCTGGCTTATCTCCTTGTTTGTTCACCCCACCAGCAGGACTCGGGCTGTTTGTTTCAGCACCTAGCACAGCCCCTGGCACACAGTAGCTGCTCAATAAACAACAACCCAAGACCATTGGTTGAATAACATCTAAGGCATAGATGGGGCATAGAGGGTGCTGACTCAGTGCCAGCTATGCCCAGGAGATGCAGAACACAGGCATGAGAGACCAGCATGGGGTCCAGTGAGCAAGGCTGTCCAGAAGGACCCTGGGGTCTTGTTTTAAGGGAGTGCTGGACTTCATCCGTGGCCACTGCAGTAAGCCCTGTGGAGAGCAGAAGTGGATGGACGTGGGGTCTCTCAAAGAGTCAAGACCCCAGGCCAGCACGAAGCCCGTGCATGTGGCTGTTCTGGTTTAGATGTGAGGTGTCACTCAAGAGCTCCTGTGAGACAGTGCAAGAATTCACAGGTGTCATGGTTGGTCCTGAGAGCCTTAAACCGATCCCCGGATTAATCCACCGATAAGGATTAAGCGCAGTACCAGGCAGGTAGGGTGTGGCTGGAGGAGGTGGGTCGCGGGCCATGCACTGGGGGCCTGTGCTTTGTCGCTGGTGAGCACAACCTGCTCTACTTCCTGGTTGCTGCATCCTGAGCTACTTTCCTCTGCCAGACCCTCCCGTCGTGATGCTCTGCCTCACCTCAGGCCCAGAGCACTGACTTGGGACTAGAGACAGACCTGAAGCCGTGAGCCCCAAATGACCTTTTCCTGTGCATTGTTCTTGGGTCTTGGGTCACGCAGATGCCAAGCTGACTGAAGCAGCGCTCCACCCCCCGCTCCTAAGTGGAGCAAACTGTCTCAGAAGATGACAGTCCAGTCCCAACTCTGCCACCACAGTGGCTAGGAGCCAGCAGAGCCTGGGCCTGGCCTGGCCCTGCCCACGGGCCTAGCAGAGGGACTTTGGGCAATCACCTTACCTTGCTGCCCCTCCATTTCCTCTAAAGCAAGCGTATACAGTGATGTCCCCTCTACAGTGACCTCCTGGAGCTGTTTATAAAACTCAGTAGAAATGTGGATTAGGACCCATGTTACTACACAGGCCTGGAAGGCCAAGCTTGTCCCTGCAGCCCCCAGCATGGGACCAGGCACACAACACACAGGGAACTGTTGGTCACAAAGTCATTAAACCAGACTGATGACAACCTACCAGAAGAAGGGGCCGGGTCCTGCACATGGAGCAGGGACGCTAGGCAGATCCCACCCTGGAATCTCCATAATGGCAAACTTCACCCGGGATTCCCCTATAATTCTATAAATTCCAAGTAGAAAACTATTTGTATTGAGCTGGGCTCTTTTATCACACACTTTGAACCTTTTCGACTCACCTTTAGTCTGTTTGCCATATTTTTCCTTTGGTAGAAACAGTTGGCTGAGTATGAATGAGTTAGTGTGGTGGCTTACAATGTAAAGGGCTTAGAAAAACTGGCTGAACTGAGCTCTGAGCTCAGAGATTGTGTTTCTAGTAACAGAAAAGCCAAAGCAAACAGTAACGGGAATTAATTGTAACCAGGATGTTCAGATGTGAGCTTCAGGCATGGCTGCATCCAGGAAACCAAGAAAGATCATGAAAAACAGACTCTTCATGTCTCTGTTCTGCCTTCTGAGTCATTGTTCATCTGGATCTCCACAGTGCCCTTCCCCACCACTTTATACTCTCATGACATGCCACCTAGGTGGAGAAGTGTCTTCCAGTTTGTGCCGGTTAGGGCCCTCCTGCATGTAGGGGTGGAACCAATGCCACTGAAATCAGGCCAAAAGGGGGAAAGGCTGCTTGTCAGGAAAACTGGTTTCTAGGAAGGGAAATGTATTTTGTGTGGCCCAAAATGACAGCAGATATCCTACAGTCCTCAGAGGGGAAGAGGGGAGAGAGCAGCACACTTCAGTGTGCTGAGTTCCTTCCCTTGTGTTATGGTTTAGATGGAAGGTGTCCCCCAAAGCTCATGTGGGAGACAATGTGAGAACATGCAGAGGTGAAATGATTGGGTTATGAGAGCTTTAACCCAATCAGTGAATTAATCCCCTGATGGTAACTGAAGGCAGGTAGGGTGTGGCTGGAGGAGGTGGGCATTGGGGGCGTGCCTTTGGGGTATATATTTTGTATCTGGCAAGTGGAAGCTCTCTCTGCTTCTGATTGTCATGTCCTGAGCCACTTCCCTCCACCACACTCTTCCACCATGATGTTCTTCTGCCTCACCTTGAGCCCCGAGGAATGGAGCCAGCTATATCTATGGACTGAGACCTTGAAACTGTGAGGCCCCAAATAAACTTTTCCTTCTCTAATTGTTCTTGCCGGGTTTTTTAGTCAAAGCAGTGAATAAGCTGACTAAAACAGAAATTGGTACCAGGAGTGGGGTTGTTGATGTACTAACCTAACTCTGTGGTTCAGAAGCTTCTGGAACATTTTGGAATCTGTGGGAGGAGCTTTGGAAAGTTGAGTTATGTGAACTGGAAAACCCTTAGATTGTTGTAAGTGGATCTTAATGGGTGCTTCTGGTGGAAGCTCAGAAGACCAGAATGCTAATAGGACTGTGGACAATAAAGACTGGGCTCATGTGTTTTTAGAGGAAAGGATGACACTCTTGGTAATTGGACAAGAGTCCATTCATGTTATGTTCTGGCTGAGAAGAAGTTGTCTGTATTTTGCCCATGTCCTGAGACTTTTGGTGAGGTTGATTTTTAAAGTGATGGACTTATTAATCTGGCGGAAATTTCTAAGCAGCATAGTATTCAGGCAGAGGCATGGGTATTGCTGGAGGCTCTTTAGCCAAGTTTATTGTGATATTCAGGAGCAAAAAACAGAGCAGAAAGATTTGGAAAACTTGAACTTGAAAGGTTGGAGTAAAACTGGGGCTAAGAACATTGCAATTGTTAAAGACATCACTGCCACTAAAGAAATGATAAAGACTTTGCCCAGAGACAATAAGAAAGATGACTGGAGGGCATCTCAGGAATTGGCAAGACTATACCCATCTCAGGCTCAAGGTTGTAAATGTAAAAATTTCCTAGAGAAGGGACCAGTGGGGTACCCTCCTTGCACTGGGTGGCCTAGGAAATGGTTTCACCATCTCAGCCACCCAGGCACTCAGAGGCTGCTGTAGCTGAGGTCCTTGGAGGCTTGGCTACTGCTCGAGATGGTGGAAGCCCTTGGTGTCAACCACGTGGTGCTGATTCTGCAGGAGTGCAGGACACTGGAGTTAGGGGTTCATGGAAGCTTCCACCAAGATTTCAAAGGCAGGCCTGGGAGGCCAGGCAAAGTACATCAGGGTCAGAATCCCTGTAGGCAGCCCCTGAGGGGGCGATGCATGAGGAGGAAGGTGAAGCTGATGTGGAGACCCCTGAGATTAAGAAATGCCAGTAACATGGAATATCGTCCTAAGCTGCAGGAATCAATCAGAGACAAACCGAGAGAGAGGCCATGTGGGCTGCACGGGGGCGGAGCTACACAAGCCCTTTGGAGAGAACATCCCAATGCCATGTGCTCCGGATGCCGGACACGGAACTATAGGACTTGTTTGCCCAGCTGGATTTGGGTCTTGCTTTGGTCCCGTCCCTTCTTTCTATGCCCCTATGTTTCTGAATGGAAATGTTTATCCTGTACCTTTATATATTGGATACTTGTAAATTGCTTTTGATTTTTACAGGAGCTCACAGTGCGAATTGGCCTTGAGTCTCACCGAGGAGGCTTTGGCCTTAAACTTTTGGGCAATCTTGGAACTGTTGAGACTACGGAGATTCTTGGAAATGGACTAAATGTATTTTGCATTGTTAGATGGACATGAGGTTTTTTTTGTTTTTTGTTTTTGGTACTGGGGATTGAACTCGGGGGCACTCGACCACTGAGCCACATCCCCAGCCCTCTTTTGTGTTTTATGTAGACAGAGTCCCACTGAGTTGCTTAGCGCCTCGCCGTTGCTGAGGCTGGCTTTGCACTCGTGATTCTCCTGTCTCAGCCTCTCTAAGTGCTGGGATCACAGGCTTGTGCCACCGCGCCCGGCTAGGGCATGAGTTTTTGGAGGCCAGGGGCAGAATGCTATTGTTTAGATGTGAGATGTCCCCTAAAAGCTCATGTGTGAGACAATGCAAGAAGGTTCAGAGGGGACATGATTGGGTTAGGAGAGCCTTACCCTAATCAGCCCCTGAATCCCCTGATGGGATTAACTGAGTGATGACCTAAGGCAGGTAGGGTGTGGCTGGAGGAGGTGGGCATTGGGACATGCCTTGGGGGGATATGTTTTGTGTCTGGCCAGTGGAGTCTCCGTGCTTTCTGATCGTCCTGTGAGCTGCTTCCTCCACCGCACTCTTCCTCCTGATGTTCAGCCTCACCTGGGGCCTGGAGGAATGGGGCCAGCTGTCTGTGGACTGAGACCTCTGAAACCTCCAGGTCTCTAAATAAACTTCTCCTCCTCTAATTGTTCTCAGGTCTTTTAGTCACAGCAGTGAGAAAGCTGACTAGAACATCTTGGCAGCAGGTGGCTGTGGAGGCCCCGTGGAGTCCGCCCTCCCTGCTTTGCAGAGAAACTTCCTCAGGACCCTGGCTGCAGCCCCGGGCGGCCCCACTGGCCTCGGGGTCTCTGTGCGCAGCTCTGAGGGCAGAGCCGCTGACCTGGGAGGGCAGCGCAGGACACTGGAGCCCGCCCGCCCTTGGGAGGAGCCCTCTGTCCAGATGGGAGGGGTCCCATGAGGCCACAGTCACACAGCTTGGGGAGCAGCCGGCATGGTGTCCCCTCACGGCCAGGACCCCCCCCCCCATACACAGATGCAAGCGACATCACAGGCCTGCCCGTGTGGGCGTCCAGTGCCTGGGGTGGCTGAGGGAGGCAGGAGGTCTCCCATGGGGCCTGAGGTTGTCCTGGCAGATGACCAGGATGGGGTGGCAAGTCCAGTGCCCACAGGCCTGGCCTGGATCCCGGCCCTCCTTCACTGTCACTGCCTGCCCTGGGCCCCGGCCCTCCTTCACTGTCACTGCCTGCCCTGGGCCTCCTCCTGCTTGGTTTTCTCTTCTGACCCGGAGCTGCAAACTCCAACCTCACTGGGCTCTTAGATAACACTGAGGGAGAAGCTCCCAGCACATAGTAGGTGTGCAAAGTTTCTCCTTTTCCTGTTAATTGCTATGTGACGTTGGCCATGTTACTTCTCTGTGCATCGGAAGCCAGGATAGCATGTCCTGTGTGGGGTTCTTGTGAGGACAGGCACTTCCTGTGAGTGTCCCCATTTAATACACGAGCAAACTGAGGCCCGGGAAGGCGAGACCATGTGCTCAAGGCCACACAGCCACAGAAGCTCTACTGAGAGGGTGCCCTGGGTGGGATGCCACCGTCCCAGGCCCTGGTTCCCTGTCTGTGGGCCCCTGTCCCTCTGGGGATGGACTGGAGTAGGGGACCGTGGGAGAGGTGGGACATGTCCAGGGTCACCCTGCCCAGCCAGTGCCGGGGCCAGGTCTCCAGCCCAGCCCCTCCCCCGCTGGGCCCAGGCGAGTCCCATGCAGAGACCCACAAGGGGCCGTGGAGAGGTCAGGACTTGCACCCAGTTCCAAGGCCTAACTGTGGGCTCGTGCAAGCCACCTCACCTGTCCTCTGTAAAGAGACAAATGGGAAACCCTCTCCCAGGGGACTGTGAAGAAGATAAAGTGAACACTGCCTCGCAGAGTGTTCTGCATATGACTCACATAGCAGCTGTATGTAATCCAGGCACTTACAAACACATAATATATTCCTATTATGTACCTGTCACATAGTGCGATTGGTGGTGCACACCTGGTCTTGCCCGAGAGTCAGAAACATCCACAAGTCAAGCTGAATTTGGGTTTGTTCACTCACTTGCTGTGTGACCTTGGGTGAGCTCCTTAACCTCTCTGTGCTTTTATTTTACTGTCTGTAAAAAAGGGCATAATAGTGTTTACCTTGCAGGTTGTTTGGGGGGTTAAATGAGTTAATGTAGGTGCAACATTTTAAACAATGCCTAGAACCGTTCTATGGGCAATGAAGAGGTTTGCTATTATTATAAGCAACGTGATGAAAGATCATGTAAAACAGGGAATTTTCTAGAATGCTCAGTTTGAAATGTTCTTTAGTTCGCACAAATCATTAGTGTGTAGAATTTTGAAACACTGGCATCTGCTGTGCCTCACTGATTACCTTGAGGCACCTGAATCCTTAGCTGGTTGGTGGGAAGGCCTCTCCCTGCCTTTGATGTGCTGTGTGACTCGGGGAGGTTATGCACCCTCTCTGTGCCTTTCTCTTCTTGCTGTTGTGAAGATAAGGATGGCACAGTGGTTTCTCCTGGTTCCAGAGAGGCTCCCGCTGCAGGGCTGCCAAGTGGAGCCACCACAGCAGGGGCTTGGCAACCACCTCAGGGACATGTGGCACACGTGCCACCCCCACTCGCTGCTCCCCTGCTCAGCTTCCAGACTTGGCCCAGGGCACAGAGCCTGGGACAGAACGCGTCCTGTCCGTGGGGTGGCGGAAGCCCATGTGCCCGCAGAGCCGCCGTCCCAGGCCTCAGGCGCAGCGTGCCTGGCCCTGCGCCCCCTGCTCCTGCCGTCCTGCTGCCCCTCCCACAGCTGAACTTTGCCTGGCTCCGTCCTCTGCCCACAGAGCCACACTGTGGCCTCAGACGGTCACCGTGCCCCAGGAGCCTCAGCCGAGCTTTGGCTCCGGAACCCAGGCCCGTGGGCCTCCGATCGCGGCTCTGCTTGGCCTTGGGCAGGTAAGGTGGGCCTGCAGGGCGCCTCCTCCGCCTGCCTGCCCCTCTCCCAGACCCAGGTGCTGCGAGCCCCTCTGGGCCTCCGCGCTGGGGCCTCCAGGAGCCCTCTCTGCTGCCTCCGCCCTGCCACCCTGCGCTGTCACCCAGAGCGCCCGCTGCACCCTGCCTCAGTCTCTCCCCTTCCAGGGGAAAAGAGCGTGGCTGCCTGGGCGGGCTGGGGTCCGTGTCCTCCTGTGGTGGGTGGGGGTGGGTCTGGTCGTCTCAGGACACCGAGCCCTGGAGGAATCGGCCTCTGCCCTTCATGAAGGCCGGGTGCCATGAGCTCTGGGCTCTAGACTCTTGAAGCCAGAAAGTCCTTCTGGGCCTCCAGACACACAGGCGCGTGGGAAGCCAGGGCTGTGCTTGGCCAAGCGGACAGACGGCTCCCTCTGTCCCTGGCCCCCGCCCTCACCTGCCTCATGCTGCCCCTTTTCCATGGTCACCTCATGTCCCCTCTCCACAGTCTGAGTCACTGGCCAGCGCTCCCTCCCACCTGCCTGTCCCAGGCTCTGCGTGGAACCTGCTCAGGGGACTCGGTCCCTCCAGCAGCCCCACCCCCCTGGGCAGGCGAGCAGCTGCTGTGCCCAGGGCCATCCAGCCACCTGCTGCGTTCCCTGCCCGCTCAGGTGCTCCCGACTCATGGGCAGAGCGATCCCTGCTCTCTGGAGCCCACGCCTGGTGAGGGGCTGCCGTCAGTGGCTGTTGAAGCTCTGAAAAGTGTCACCAAGGTCTAGGGCCCAGGTTCTAGGGGCTCAGGGCTGGACTGGGGGCAGGAGAGATTCATCAGATGGGCGGCAGGGATCCCTCCAGTCGAAGGAGTGCAGTGCTGCGGGGTTGAGGCTGGGGACTCCAGAGGGATGGTGTTTCTCTAGAGCCCTGAAGACACAGAAGCTTGGCACCCACACTCCTGGGCCCTCCTACACCTGTTTTCTGTTGGGATGGGGTGCTGTCAATGGCTGGAGGTCTGAGCCTTGCTCTCTTCCTCACACCTGGCTCCCCACCCTCTGGGGAAGTCCCTCCTTGGATCTGACCTACAGCCCACTCTGACCAGCACACATTCCTTTCCCGCCCCTTCACCCACAGGCTGCTTCATGGCAGCCATAAGTAATAAATGAATAAAGTCCATCAGCAAGGGTGCCAGAGACGCTGGGCTTGGTTGAAAGGCAGATTCCGCATTGCTCTCCGTGACCCTGTGGCTGAGACTTTCTGGGCTGGTCTTCAGCGGGCTCGGGCCCCAGGCACCTGCCACAGCCATCTGCATCTGTGCTGCCGCAGCCCCAGCCCTAGCCTAGCTCTCCACTCCCTGGGGGCAGCCTCTCTCCACCTTCAGCTCAGGGAGGAGCCAGGGGAGGAGAGAATGTTTCCCACACGAATCTGCTCATGAACAACTTGTTACAAATAGAGCTTCCCAGGCCCTGCCTTGGGAGAATCTAGCCCTAAAGGTCTAAGGTGCAAAAAATAGGGATTTATTTGGGGTTATGTCCTTTGTTTTCTCTGTTTAAACTTGGGTATAGTCACATTACCCCACTGAGCCCTTGTCTTTCCCAAAGCTTACATCATCCTTAGGGATGCTCATACCCCAGTGAGACAGGCAGGGCAGGGTTGTTAACTCCTCGAGGCTCTTTACATATGCAAGCACTTTTAACTATCTTCAGGTCATTACAAAGAACTTTTCCATCCCCAGAAAATTTGCTCAAGTACTTATCAGTCACCATCCCCTCTTTGGAACCTCTGGGGACAGGACTTTTCCTACAAACACCCAGTGATTTTTGCAAACTGGTACTTTTGGGAAATGTACCCAATGGCCCCTCTGAGTCCAGGTAGTCTGGAACTCCAGCTCTTGATAGGGGCTCCCCAAGGGCCCCTGTGAGACCCACCAGGGACAGGCTGGGGAGTCCAACACGATACTTTATGGGTCTCACATCATCACTTTATTAGGGGTATTTCGGGGTGTCCTAGGAGCTGAATGAGACAGGGAGGGTCTCTGAATGAACTGAGGTGGAGACAGCCTGATGCAGGTGGGGCACTGTGGGGGCTGTGGAGGGCCTGGCTCAGCACCTGTGACCTCGAGCCACCCTTCATGGCCACTGGAGCCCTGGTTCCCGTACTGTACGAGGACAGCTTGGCCTAGCTGGGGCTGCTGATGGGGATTCAGTGAGTTTCGTGTCCAGAGTGCCTGGCACACTGCTGGCGCTCCCTTGAATGACGTCAGACAGATTGGGAAACAGCTTCACAGGTGCAGGGGCTGACCCCACGTCACACACCTGGGAAGGGCTGGGCTGGGGCTTGGACAGTCTGCTGGCCCCCGAGAGTGGACTCAGCGACGTCACCACCGAGTCTCGGTTTCCCCATCTGTGGCTGCTGATGCCCCCTCCCGCGTGGCTGGGATGTGGTGAGTTGGCTTCAGTTTGGGTCGCGGGGCTGTGGAGAAGGCCCAAGGGTCAGCGTGTCCGGAGCCTGGCCTCCTGCTGTCTTGGTGAGCTCCGTGGCTCTTCTGGAGTCGGGAGGAGGAGACCTCCTTTGGCACCAGGAGGGTCAAAGCATCTCCCTGACCTGGGTGTGGTTCCTGAGGTGCACCAGCAGGAAGAGCCCCCGCTGTGTGTCCAGTGGCTCCAGCTCTCGGCCTGTGGCTGAGTCTAGGAGACGAACCGTGGTCACCATCCTGACTTGGTGGGATGTTCCTGGGGCCCCAGAGAGACTGGGCAGGGAGCAGAAGGGGCGCTCTGTGCAGGCCAGCTCATGGCTCCAGCCTGCGCCCTGACTCTCGGGTGGCCACGGGCACCCTGCCAGCACCTGGCACGACGACTGGAGCCTCCCGCCCTCCTGGTGCAGGCCCGGCGCGCCCCGGCTCTGGGGCCAGCAGCGTGTTTGAACCCCTACTCCATCACTGCGCCTCTGAGCTTCTAGCTCCGGCGCCGGGCATGCAGCAGGTGCTCAGTGAGAACAGCCGCTTCTATCCTGGACACGGCGCCGCCTCGGCTTGGGAGTGGGCACGTAGTAGGTGCTTTATCTACACTGCCTGGCCCATGATCTCCCCCACTGTTTCCTTAGAACCTAGAACAGTGCCCGGCGTCCAGCAGGTACTCAGTAATGAGGGGCGTGTGGACAGTTGAATGACAGTCCTCAGACATGGGGGAGGGGAGCACACAGGTCACCCCCCCGCCCCAGGTCATCCCCCCCCAGCTAATCACCAGGATTAACCTGGGGATAAGGCCAGGTCGGCCACTGACCAGGGCTCAGGAGCCAGCGTCCAAGTCCAGTGGCGGTCCCTCCTGAGGGCTCTCTTCCCACGAGATGGCCTTCCTGGTGCCCACCCTGAACGCGGTCCTCGCGGCCGGCCTCAGCTTCCTCCTCTTCATGCTGGCCCTGGGCCTGCTCTGCTTCTTCACGGGCCGCCTGGCCAGGCCGCTCAGGTAGGGACGCGTGGGGCTCCACTCCACCTGCCGCAGCACCTGCCTGAGCGTCCATGCTGTGGGCTGAAGGAAGGAGGCGCTGGCCCTCCCTCTCCATGGGGGACGCTGAGCCCTGGAGTCAGCCAGGTGTGCCCCGCATGCAGCTGGCCTCTGCTCTGCTCCCTGAGCTGTTGGGTGGGGCTGTGATGCTGGGTGGCGGGTCACCAATGCAGAGTTTTCTCTGTCCTCTTATTCTGATTGTCCTGGATCTGCTGAGACCTTGCCCGGGGCTGGTTTTCACCCACCTCCAAGGTGCTCCCGGGCCCCAGATGCAATTAGTCCTGAGGGCCCAGGCATGGCCTCTTAGCCACTGCCACTGTCTTTCCAAATAGCCGCTCCTTCGGGACTGTCATAAATAATCAGGGCACGTAGCAGGGGCCTGGCAGAGAAGGTCCGATCAGGAAGCAGTGGGGTGGCGGAGGGGCTGGCGCACACCCGAGGCCCCAATCCAAGATGGTAGAACATTGGCAAAGGGTGGTGGACAGCCGGGCCCCCGAAGTCCCAGACTGGGCCCCTCACCCAGGGCTGCCAGAGGCCACTGGAGCCTCTGGCGCGAGAGAGGCCAAGGGGTCTGAGAGGCAGAGCCAGCAGGAGACTCCCTTCCAAGGGCTTCCCAGATCCCCACCCCCTCTCTGTCCTGGGCAGAGGCAAGGAAGAGGGCATCAGTGTCCAGGCCAAGCTCATCTCAATGCAGAGCCCTGGGGCCCAGACTCAGAGCGCCCTGGCCTGGCGGTGGGCCTTGCTTGAGCTGCATTTGCAGAGCGTGGCTGTGTGCGCAGGCCAGGGATCACAGGGGTACAGCGGTCCTCGCTCTCCAGAGCTGCCGTGGAGCAGGCTGGGAGAGGAACAGCCACAGGGACAGCGATGCCAGCCTGCACCAGTGCCTCAGGACCCCAGGGGCCCCTCCACTCCTGTTCTCCCCTGGTCACTCATTTTGGAGGCCCGAGGTGCAGGGACCTTGGAGTGTCTCAGAGTTCCCCAAAGGTCCTTGTGCTGCTGCATCCAGTAGGTCCCTGAATTTGCACGTGTCCTTGTAAGTTACGCAGTGCAGTTGGTGGACGCGACTTACTTACATTTACATACGGGGCACTGCCATTTACTCTTTGTTTTTTTTTTTTAAATTTTTTTAGTTGTCGATGGACACAAGTATTTTTATTTATTTATTTTTATGCGGTGCTGAGGATCGCACCCAGTGCCTCCCGCATGCGAGGCAGCGCTCTGCCGCTGAGCCACAACCCCAGCCCCCGTTTACTCTTTACATTTCTCTCTTGATCTTACATCTGTGGCTCCGTCGTGCCGCATCTGGACATCCAGTGTTAAAACCACTGCCACATAGATGTGGCCTTCCCTACTCTTACTGATGCATAGTACTTAATGCATTTCCTAGCTGTGGACAGAGAGCTTGACCACAGCTCCTTGTGATCACACGCCATCCTTGAGGAGAATTTGCCAACACTTTTCCCAACAAGCATGATGGTTTCCATAGGTTTTTTGCATAAAATCTTTTTCAGGCTGAAGAAATTCTTTCCAGGGCTGTGGATGTAGCTCAGCGGTGGAGCGCTGGCCCGGCGTGCACGAGGCCCTGGGTTCCATCCCCAGTACCAGGGAGGGAGGGAGGAGGGCAGGCAAAGAAAAGGAAAAAAGAGAAAAAGAAGGAAGATAGTTTTTGGTGCCTGGTTTCTGGAGGGCTATTGTCCCCTATAGTTTTCTGCGCCATTTCCTCCAGATGATCTTGTTAAGTTTCACGAGGCTGTAACTGCGACCCACATGCCCACGATTCCCAAATTCATGTCTCTAGCCAAGATCTCTCTTCCAAATGCCAAATGCCCGTTCACTGTCTCTATTTTTTTTTTTTTTTGGTACTAGGATTGAACCTAGAGACACTTTACCACCAAGCCTCAGCCTTTTTTTTTGTTTTTTGTTTTTTTGAGACAGAGTATCACTAAATTTCTTAGGGCCTCACTGAGTTGCTGAGACTGACCTCAAACTTGTAATCCTCCTGCCTCAGCCTCCTGAGCCTTTGGGATTACAGGCAGGCACCACTATGCCCAGCTCAGTGTCTCCACTTCTTTTTTTTTTTGGTACCAGGGATTGAACTCAGGGGTACTCGACCACTGAGCCACATGCCCAGCCCTATTTGTGTTTTATGTAGAGACGGGGTCTCACTGAGTTGCTTAGCACCTGTCTCGGCCTCCCAAAGTGCTAGGATTACAGGCTTGTAATTTCCTGTCTCGAATTTCCTCTCTTGAATTTCCTGTCTCGGCCTCCCAAAGTGCTAGGATTACAGACTTGCGCCACTGAGCCTGGCTCAGTGTCTCCACTTCTTAAAGACATCTCATACTCCATATGTCCAAAGCCAAGTTCGTGATTTTGCCCCACAAAATACTCTACCTCACACCTCAAAATGCTACCCCAATTGCCAAAAGGCTGGACGTTTTTCCTAAAGATCAGGAACTAGAAGCTGAGTGCAGTGGCGCATACCTGTAATCCCAACAACTCTGGAGGCTGAGGAAGGAGAATCACAGGTTCAAGGCCAGCCTCACAACTTAATGAGACACTGTCTCAAAATAAAAAATAAAAAGGGCTGGAGATGGAACTCAGTGGCAAAGTCCCTGAGTTCAATTCCCAGTACCAGAGAGAGGAGAGAGAAAGAAGAAAGAAAAGAAAATACAGACTGGAAAAAGGATGCAAGTTAAAAAGGAAAAACTAAAACTCTTGGTAGATGACACAATTATCTACATAGAAAATGCCAAGCAAGCCCCACATACAAAATTCCTAGAAGTAGTAAGTCAGTTTGGCAAGGTCATAGGATACAAGGTAAGACTTAAGAACCATCGGTATTTCTATGTACTAGCAATGAACAATTTCAGAAACAACGCCATTTACAGTAGCTTCCTCAAAGTGAAGTCCACAGGTATCCAGGTTAACAACGTATCCAGGATCTATCTGCTGAAGACCAAGAATGCTGATCGAGACAAAGAGTAAATGGAGAGAGGTGCTGTGTCCCTGGTGGGAAGACACCACGCTCTGCCCATGAGCTCTGCCCATGCTCATCTGCAGGTTGAATACCGTAGTAGTCACAGGGTGAGAGTGCACAGACGAGGGACCGCCAGGTCCAGGGATGGGAGGGCAGCTGATCACCAAGAGATGTGCCAGAGGCTTTGGGGCTGCCCAGCTGTTCTGGATCCTGATTGTGGGGTGGTCAGATGAATCTGCCCCTGTGCCAGTCTCCCATCTTCCTTTGTCCGTTGAGGAAAAGGAAGCTCCATCCAGGGGGTTTCACCAGAGGTCGCCACATTGCTAATTCCGGAATCTGAAGGCCTGTGGTCAAGGTTCCGCCTGGCCACCTTGTTGTTCGTAACTTTGAGCAAGTCACTTCTCCTTTCAGAGTCTTGTTCTGTAAGAGGCCATCAGTTCCTCTCTGTGTCCACAGCAGAGGCCATTAGTGAGACATCACAGTGCAAGTCTTTACACACTGTGGAGGGCAGTTGCGCGGGCCTATTTGCACACCGTCTGGGTCCTTTATAGATCATTTAAATAAACTCCCAAAGAGTAACTTTTTTTTTTTTTTTTTTTTTTTGATACCAGGGATTGAACCCAGGGGTGCGTAACCACTGAGTGGCATTGCCAGCCGTTTTTTAAAGGTTTTTATTTAAAGACAGGGTCTCACTAAATTGCTCAGGGCTTGGCTAAGTAGCTGAGGCTGGTTTTAAACTTGTAGTCCTCCTGCCTCAGCCTCCTCAGCTGCTGAGATTACAGGCGTGTGCCACCTTACCCGGCTCCAAAGAGGAGCTTTTACCTTATTGAAGTATAACACACAGATTAAAGGGTCTGTAGTGTGAATTAACAGCCTGTTGGATTTTCAAACGGAACCCACAGGCATGGCCAGCACCCCGATCAATCAACAGCTCAGCTGTACTTGAAGCTCCCTCGTGCTCCCGCCAATCTCCACACCCCCAGGGGAGCCTTTATCCTGTCCTCTAACGCCCTATGTTAGGTTCTGTGCTTGGATCATTGGAGTCACACATAGGTGCCCTTGGGTCCGGCTTCCCTGGCTTAAACTTACCCATGCTGTTTGCCTGGAGCTGTCCAGCATTCTGTCTCCATCCTCGGGGGTCTGGGGTCGTGAGCACACACACTGTGTTGATCCAGCCTGACGTCGTGGAGAGGGCTGATAGCAACGCTCTGCTGAAGCGAGATGGCTCTTAGGGCACGTGTATGACGCTCAGCTTTGGGGGGGTGCTGCCAGCTCCCCAGTGGTTGAACCCATCAACGTTCCACCAACCACAAAGGGAAACCCAGTTGCTCCAGTGTCACCAACACTGGCACTTTTCTGCAGACGCCAAAGAGATTTTGGGATGCTTCTCCCCTCCCCCAACGTCCCCTCCTTAGTGCCCCCGGCTTTCTATGGGTGTAAATATTAACTGTGCCAAGCACAGAGATAAACAAAGGCAAAGTCCCTGCCCTGGGATGTCCCCAGAGCAAAGGCTGAGATGGACCAGGACAGAAATGTTTTGAAAACAGGGAAGTACTTGGAGTGGTTGAAGTGGCATTCAGAGGTCGAACATCGGGATGAAGGAGAGGCCTACAGGCCTCCTGAAAGGGCGAACTTTGGGTTTTTAAACTATGGTGAATCATATTTTAATATATTTTATAGCAATTTATTTTTTTTTCTGATTTTAGGATTTGCTATAGAACATTTAGCAACTAAAGTAGAAGAAAAAATTTGGAAATCATCTGGAATTCCACCCCTCAGTGTCAAGTGCAGTCAGATGTTAGATGTGCACCGTTCCCTTTCAGTTCCGGCCCCCTCTGCCCACAGTCTTGCCCCAGGACCCTTGTCTTTGAGGTCGAAACACAACCCCTTTCTCTGGGGATAAGAGTGGCTTCTTATCTTTCACAATAGTTTTCAGACGGTAACATCTACGTCGGTTCCATTTCCCACAGCAAATGGAATCATCATTAAAATCTCAGTTTTGGTTTAAAAAACGTATTTCCCCAGTGAAACTCTTGCCATTTGAAATTGCACATCTTCCAGTAATGTTCATACACAACAGGGCTAGTACCTTTCTCAGCTGCCAATGGCGCTGTGCCTTGTGATCCCAACAGGATGAGCACAGTTTGAAAACATTCTTAAGCCATTAATGCACGCTCATTTCAGGCAACTTGGAAAGTAAAAAAAAAAAAAAAAAATTAAAGAGGAAATAATCATTTGTAGTCCTACTGCCCAGAGAAAAACCACAAGGTTTGGTGTGTTTCCTTCCATCTTTTTTTTTTTTTAAATTAATAACACTGTTCAAAAAATTATGAAACTGGGCTGGGGATGGAGCTTGGTGGCTTGCCTACCATGCCTAAGACCTTGGATTCAATCTCCAGCACCGAAGAATGAATGAATGGATAGATAAGTAAACAAACAGGGCTGGGGCTGGGGCTCAGTTGTAGAGCGCTTGCCTTGTATGCGTGAGGCACTGGGTTTGATCCTCAGCACCACATAAAAATAAAGATATTGCATCCATCTACAACTTAAAAAAATAAGTAAATAAACAAAGTCACATCCCAACGCAGAAGAAAATTTAAGAAATCTAGAAAAGACCATCACAAGCCGGGCGCGGTGGCTCAAGCCTGTAATCCCAGCACTTAGGGAGGCTGAGATAGGAGAATCGCGAGTTCAAAGCCAGCCTCAGCAACGGCGAGGCGCTAAGCAACTCAGTGAGACCCTGTCTCTACATAAAACACAAAATAGGGCTGGGGACGTGGCTCAGTGGTCGAGTGCCCCTGCCTTCAATCTCCAGTACCAAAATAAATAAATAAAAGACCATGACAAGTAACCTAAGTTACCTATAATGTGGCCACCCAGAATAGCTACATTTTCCCATATGTTCCTCCTAACTGCTTCTATGTCTCTTGCCAAAAATGACTTCTTCTAGAAGGTGATGTAGCAAACAAAGTGATCCTATGGAAGCAAAGGTCCCATTTGGAAAGGGTGGCTCTGTGTAGGACAGGGCATGGAAAGGCTGCAGACCGGTGGTTTAGAACAGGCCTCTCCAGGTCTGGTCCAGGAGCTGCCGTGTCCTCATCACCTGGGAGCTGAGAACTCTAGTCAGAGACTCTGGGCTGGAGCCCAGGGATGTTCGACAAGCCCTGTGGAGGCCCCGATGCAGGCCACAGCTGAGGAGCACCACACAGAGAGATAGCATCCTGGCTAGGGTGGATTCAAAGTGGAGTCCCCTGGGAAGTGGGGTGGACTGACCTTGTGGCCCAGAACCTATTTATCAACTGTCTCTGTGATTTCATTTCCAGAGAGAGAGCCTGCCTGGCTTTGGCTCCCAATGGCCAACCCCATGCTGGGCCTATAGTAGGTGCTCAGTGAACACTGGTGGAATAAATCAAGGGACCAATACCTGAATGAGGAATTGAACTCCAGAACAGTGCCCGATGTGTCTATTTTTTTTTTTCTTCTAATTTCTAGGATCGGAACATCAGCTAACGGTTAATCACTTCCAGTCCTCCTGCTCACCTACGCACGTCCTTCGCATCTCTGGGTTCCAGAGAGGAAGCAGGTCTTGGGTGCACCATGATTTCACCATTCCTAGTACTGGCCATTGGCACCTGCCTTGCCAACTCCCTAGTGCCAGGTAGGACCCGGGGGCATAGGTGGAAGGAGGGCAAGGCCTGGTGCAGGTGGGGTAGGATAAGGATAGTTAAGGCCATAGAACCATCCAATGTATCCGAGAACTGTGAAACAAGTGTGCCGAGCGGGAAACCTCAGCTCCTCCCCTGCATGTGCTAGGGTGTTAGCCTGTTCTTTGATTGGGGTTCTATTCTCCCCTCTATCTTTATTCATCTGGAGTATAACACATCCTGTAGACTCCTCCAGGTCTTGGTTTGCACAGGCCTCTGTTGGCTTTGCTCACCCTCCTGCGCGGTAGCACATTTCCTTGTGGTCGGAGTCCTTGCTTGGGAACTCATCTTGCATGGGAGTTTTTGTCCGGTCTTATCTTCCTGTTGGAGAAGCACTGGAGGGGGGTCCCTGCTGTGTAGTCTTGAGTGTGATCTTTTCAGGGCCTGAGGGCTCAGTGATTCTGGATGCGTTCTTATGTTAATTTCTCTGTTTTGCAGTTCTTACACTCTAAATTCAAATCCCCACTTAGACATGCTCAGATCTGGAGTGGAGTTTACATTTCTCATGGACGGCTCTTTCCCCATCCCTTCCAGTTTCGAGGCCAAAAGTGTCCATTATTGCATCAGCTTCTGTCTAGACTCGCATCTGACACCCCCGCGGTTCCTCCACGGCAAGCTGGTACCTCTCTGGGTTTGAATTTCCTCTTAAATTCTGCCTGGTGGGGATTTCCCATCCTTTTCTTCCTTTCCGAAGCCTGTGCTGATTTGGGTTGTTTATCTTTCTCAGAGTTTCGGTAGCTGGAATCAGAGGGGTGAGCCTCTTCAGCTGTTCATCACATGGCTGGAAGTCCCCACTTGGCCCCCTGAACCTCAGTTTCCCCATCTGTGTAGCGGAAATAACGTTCTCCCTCCCTGGGGCTGCTGTGGGAAAGATATGGGGCAGTCACAGCCTAGCAGGGAGTGGACACTGAGTGGACATCAGTGTCTAAGGAAAATGATAGACAGGGGTGCAGAGAGGGGACTGGCCCTGCAGTCAGTGGCAAGGCCCAGGATAGACCCCAAGCAGCAGGGTCCCCAGGCCAACACGCCATCTGACCTCTTAAGATGCCTTCCTGTGTGTACCCCTGGAGACTCAGGTCAGTCTGGGATGGAGTCTCAACCTGCAACCCACCTGTGTGGAAGACGGGCAGTGGATGAAAGGGGAAAAGATAAAAGGCAGCAAATGAAAACGTCTTCAGGGTTTAGCCAACCCCCTCCCATTCCATTCTAGGCCATCTGGGTGGGCAGCACTGGGTTCCATTGGTTAGGCCTGACTTGGTAAGGGCAGAGACCTTAGCTCACACCCAAGCAACCAGATCGGGATCGTTTCCAGGCAGGGCATCAGCAAGACTCTGTGCCCCTCCCCCAAAGCCCCCTCCAGGAACCACAGGACCAGACTTCCTCTGGCTACTAGTCTTCTTTTGCCTGTTTTGAATTTCCTGGACATGGAACCTGTTTTAGTCTGCTTTTTTGCTGTAGTGACAAAGACTTGACAAGAACAATTTTAGGAGGAAAAGTTCATCTTGGGGCTCAGGGTGTCAGAATAATGTGCAGGTTAGATCAGCTTCCGTAACCTGAGCAGTTCACCTCTAAACTCTCTTGCATTGTCTCCCATATGAGATTTTGGGGGACACCTCCTATCCGAACCATCACAGGACCTATTCTACACACTGATGAGGACTCTACTGATGGAGCCTCATATCTTAGGCTTTTGCAAGTGGCATTTAGTAGTCTCTGGAAACAATGGCCTTCTGGGATTCAGGTGTCTGAAGCCATCATTGCTTAAGCCAGATCTCTGATGAAGAAGACAGTTTGACACACACTGAACCCTTCCAGGGAACAGACCCTGGGGCTGCTCAAGTGATAGACGGGTTCTGCTCTCACTGGACTCCCAGCTAGCAGGGAGAAAGCACAGAGGGGACCAGGCAGACTGGTGGCAGAGCCCATGCTGAGAAAGGGCGATGGGTGCAGGGCAGGCAGGCATCAGCCCAGCCCCCGTGTCTGCCAGGCTGCTGGGGGCAGGTGGTCGGCGTGGGGAGAAGTTCTTCACCTTCCCAGCGCCACCCAAGGGGCCAAAGAGGGTCCGTGACCGTGTTGTGTACGGAGAAAGGCAGGAGGGAGGTTGGAGCCTGGCCCAGGTCATGTGGCCAGCCAGGCTTCACCTCAGTAATCCCCAAGCTGCCTGTGGGCAGCCATCAGCCCCCCATTTCCTGGGACAGAAACTCCAGAGGACAGCACTTGCCAGCACACAGCTGGATGGAAAGGCCAAGGCCTCCAGCTGGGGACTCGGCCTGTGAGGTCTGAGATCGGGGACCTCAGCAGACATTTCCAGAAGAGAGGTGGAGCTGGGGCTCCTGGGGAAGGCAGTGGACAGAGAGATTGGGGTACAGGACCACGGGCAGCCGCTCCTGGGGGGGCACGCAGGGCCCGGGACTGGGGTGGAGCTCCCCCCACCATGCTCCTTGCCTGCCCGGCATGAGTGACCCTTCTTTCCTGGCTGCTCTCCTTTCGACTTCTTTCTCTGGTGTGGAGGGAATGGCTCCCCCAGGCTGCTGGGGAGATTAAAGCAGATGTGGCTGCGTGTAAAGCCTGTGGCCTGCTGCCCAGAAACCAAGCACATGCGAGGGAGAGCACCCTCCTGAGAGGCTAGGGAAGAGGCTTATGTCCCCAGCCCTGGCCTTGGTCCAGACTCTCCGCCTCTCTGACCTCAGACTTTCCCCGGCTGCAGGGGAGGCCAAGAAGAGAATCCCTGAGGGACTCTGCCTCCAGGCTTCTGGGTCCCCACAGGCAGCTTGCATGGCCCCCAAATAGAAAGCCCTGTGTTCAGTGCGAAGCTCTTCACCTCCCAGGGATGGGACCCGAGGCCTGTGCATGGATCAGAGCACAGAGGAGGAAACCGAGGCTCAGGGAGGTCACCTGCCCAATCACACAGCTGGTACTGGGCACAGCCAGGATTTAGACTAGGTCTGTCGGGTGCTAAGGCTGTGGATTGATTGCTAGATGAGAGAGAGAGAGAGACGGACAGACAGACAGACAGACATTCCTAGTTTATCTCAAAACTGTAAAACACAGTCAAAACGGGAGTTACTGGTGATGAGTGAGGGACGGGCGATCGGAGCCCGTCCTCCTTGCTGATCTGTGCTACGAGGACAGTGATTGCATGATCTCTTTAAATTCGAGTCATTTGGCAAAAGGCAAGTCTTGTTCTCAGTTCTGTCGCCCGGTCGGTTTCCTGCTGAACCTGCCATAATGAACAAGCGGAGCAGAGTTTATAATTGATGGCTGGATCTGTCTGGGGACTCCCGCAGTTGGAAGCAGTTTGTTCTGTTGAATCGGTTAAACGTTACCTTGTAATTGCGCTACAATTGCTGCTTAGAACTCTGCGCTGGGCGAGAGGAAGGCGTGGGCTCTGGAGCGAAGCCTGGCTCTGCCAGTGGTTGTCAGTGCTGCGCACTGAGCAAGTTGCTTGGTGTCTCTGAGTCTGGTTTTCCTCGTTCTGAGATGCCGGGGTCCACAGGCTTGTTTGGAAGGTGTGATTGGCACCTGTTCACAAACCACGTGTGTCGTCTGAGATGGGCAGCCATCGCTCCCTCCTGAGTTCTGACTTTCCAGCTCCCACCCATGCTGGGGTATCTGTAAAGCTGGGGACAGGAAGCTGTCCCCTAACCTCCACAAATAACTGCCTCTCTCTGCAGAGAAAGAGAAAGACCCCAATTACTGGCGAAAACAAGCCCAGCAGACCCTGAAAAATGCCCTGGGGCTTCAGAAGCTCAATACCAACGTGGCCAGGAATGTCATCATGTTCCTGGGAGACGGTGAGGCCAGGCCCCAGGCAGGGGAAGAGGCTGGGCTCGGGGGGAGGGGCCTCTCGGGAGGCGGTCAGGCTGTGGACCTGAGACATCTGCTCTGGCCGGCAGCCCCCATGGGTCTGGGGAGGGAAGGAGGAGAGGGACAGGCCAGCGACATTTCCACAGCCATGTTCTGGTGCCCACTGCTGGGAAAAGCTGACCGGGGAGGCGGGGAGCCTGAGAGACGGAGCCCTCCCCCTCCACAGGGATGGGCGTCTCCACGGTCACGGCCGCCCGCATCCTCAAGGGCCAGCTCCACCACAAACCTGGAGAGGAGACCAGGCTGGAGATGGACAAGTTCCCATTTGTGGCCCTGTCCAAGGTGAGCCCCAGCCCCAGGCCCCCTGCCCCGAGCCTCCCAGCTCTCAGCTTGGCCGCTTGGAGGAAAGAGCAGGACAGTGGCATCCTCAGGGTCCCCGTGGGTCCCCCACTGTAAAACAAGGAGAGTAGCAGCCACTTCCCAAGTCTGATTTTGAGCCTTTTAACTCATGGATTAAAAAAACAAAAATCGCCGGGCGCGGTGGCTCAAGCCTGTAATCCCAGCACTTAGGGAGGCTGAGACAGGAGGACCGCGAGTTCGAAGCCAGCCTCAGCAAGGGCGAGGCGCTAAGCAACTCAGTGAGACCCTGTCTCTACATAAAACACAAAATCGGGCTGGGGATGTGGCTCAGTGGGCGAGTGCCCCTGAGTTCAGTCCCCAGTACCAAAAAAAAAAAAAAAAAAAAAATCTTTTTACTGAAGTGTGACATGCACAGAAAACGCACGTGGTGCCACTTGAATGGCTGTGACCTACCTGGGTCTGTACAACCAGCATCCAGGTCCAGCAACTGGGCGTGGCAGCAGCCAGAGGTCCCCCAGCCTCCTGCAGCCCAACCCCCAGCACCGTCTGTGCGCTGCCCCTGCGTGTGTGTGTCCTGTACAGGGTCCGTGGTTCCTTCCTTCCCTCCTGGTGTCACAGAGTTCCTCCTTAGGTCACTGGAGTGAGGGGGCTGGTGCTGGGAGTGCTAGAGCGGCCGTCATGGGAGGGGCATGATGATCATCCCAGGCACTCCAGGCAGGCCCCTTTGAGGGGAAAAGCGGGGGGTGGTCTTCTCTGTGCTTCTGGGGAGCTCTTGGGCTGGTGGGGAAGGGACACAGGCAGATAATGTGGGGGTCTCTGCTGGAGGTCCACATGGGGTGGGAGGCACCTGGCAGGGGCGTGGCAGAGAGGTCAGTGCTGGTCCCCGGCCCAGTCCCCGACCCTGCGCCGACTCACCCATGCCCAGGTCCCTTGCTGGCTTCTACAGCCCTAGAGACCCAGCGTGAGGGGTCTGCTGATCCAGCCTGACCCCCATGCCTCTGCCCAACGTGCCCTGTACCTTGGAGACTTGGCCTCCCGCCCTAGCTGCTGCCTGCCACTGCCAGGGCCCAGGCAGCCGGCAGCTCAGTAAGATGACCCTGGGGCTCTGCAGGGACCTCTGTGGGCAGCAGGGCTCAGCCAGAGCTGCAAAGGGCTCCTGGCATCCCCCATGCCTGGTCCCCACAGTGTGAGTGGAGGTGGGTGGCAGAAGCGGGCCAAAGCCGGCTGCCCCCAGCCCTGCCTCCTGTCTGCAGACGTACAACACCAACGCCCAAGTCCCCGACAGCGCTGGCACTGCCACAGCCTACCTGTGTGGAGTGAAGGCCAACGAGGGCACCGTGGGGGTGAGCGCAGCCACTGAGCGCACCCGCTGCAACACCACGCGGGGCAACGAGGTCACCTCCATCCTGCGCTGGGCCAAGGACGCGGGTAAGCCATGGGCAGGGGCAGAAGGGCGTGGCTGTGGGGAATGGCCGTGCTCTGTGGCTGTCTGGGTCTCAGTCATTCTGACCAGAGAGGAAGAGACAAGCTCTCTAGGGCTCCAGCTGTCTGTGAGAGGGTCATGAAGCCCCTTCCAGGACAGGGAGGGCTAGTGGTCCCGGCTGCTCAGATGTAGCCCCAGATTGAGTCCCTGGGTCTCTTCATTTGACTATAAACTTGGCCTGAAAATGTAGCCCATCGTAGATTGGGTATGAGGAGGAAAGCTCAGCCCAGGCCAGCCCTGAGGGGGGCCGTGGGGTCTGCTCCTTCCCCTTCCTCCTGGGAATTGAAGGCCTGGCCCCTGCCCCCAGGGACTTTGGAGTCAAGGGACAAAGCCAAATGACCCAGGCGAGGGGACCCTACTCCATCGAGGGCCCAGGGCTTCCTGAAGGAGTAGGTTCCATGGGTCCTGGATAGAGGGGGGACCCCGCCCCAGTCCCCACAGGCTCCTCTGGGCAGCCGCACTCTGCTTCAAACAGACAGGGAGACCCAGGCCCAGGCAGTGAGAGGCCAGTCTTCAGCGGGCAGAGCAGGGGAGAGGGCAGCTGATGTCCCCATCTGCAGGGGAGCCAACCTCTCCTCTGAACCTCAGGGAAATCTGTGGGCATCGTGACCACCACGCGGGTGAACCACGCCACCCCCAGTGCTGCCTACGCCCACTCAGCCGACAGGGACTGGTACTCGGACAACGAGATGCCCCCGGAGGCCCTGAACCAGGGCTGCAAGGACATTGCCTACCAGCTCATGCACAACATCAAGGACATCGATGTGAGTGGGGACGGGCCTGGGCAGGGCTGGGCCCGAGGCTTCAGGCCTAGGCTGGCCTGGCTCCCCACACACCCGGGAGGGCTCCCAGCCCATTAGGGGATTTGCGGTCGGGCAGGCAGGCTCTGGGGGATTTCTCTGTGGCGGGAAGAGCCCTCCTGTGGCCACCGCACCCTGAGAACCAGGTGCCCCGGCATCGTTCTGTGAACTAGAACCTGGGGCTGCACAGTGCCCCCTCCTTAGCCCCGGGAGTGAAGGGTAACACAGTGGCCCTCTCAGGTGAGGACCTGCCCCGCACATTCCCAGGTGCAGGCAGGCAGAGGTGCGCATTGTGCTGAGAGGAGCCACGTGTGGGGAGGTTGGCACGGTGCTCTCGCTCCCACTTCCCGTAAGCTGGTCACCTTTTGCTAGGTGTGTGGCCTCGGGTCAGCCACTTGGCCTCTTTGAGCCTGCCCTTTCAACCTCCCCCTGAACTGGACCTACCCCATGAGCCCGTAGCAAGAACCAAATAAGCTTACTCCCACGGCATTTTGACTGGCCCCGTCCTGCGGGTTCTCAGGAGGCTCCGATGGACGGCAGGCGTCCTGGCTCCAAAGCACACACGTGGGAGTACCGCGCAGGCTGTGCCCGCAGACCCTGTTCTTAAGTGAGGATTTCTGATTTGTTCCTTTGCCAGTGTCTCTTACCTGCTGCGGGGGGCCCAGGGGCCAGAGCAGGGAGACTTGGATCCCCTAAGCCTGGAGTGTGGGTGCGGTGAGGCTCAGAGGGGGCCCCAGGTCCCTTCACCTGCTTCTCCCCTGGCCACACTGGCCTGCCCTCTGTCGTCCAGGCAACAACTCTCCAAGTTCTGGGTGCCACCTGGCCCTCAACAGCTATGTCTTCCCTTTCCCGAGTGGCAGGGGAAGCTCCCTTGCAGGACAATAGTCCTGCAGACCCTCTTAGTAAGCAGCCATCTGCCACAAAGCCCCACCCACGGGACCCTGCCCTCCCTGAGCCTCCATCTCCCCACCTGTGCACTAAGAGCAGTAAGCCCCACCTGCCAGCTCCCAGGGCCTTTGGAGGCCACGATGAGGTCACGATGTGAGGACTTGTTGTACCAGCACAGGGTGATTACCAGCTGCCCCGAGGGAAGGGTTGGCAGGATCAGCCTGCCATGGGGCGCTGGAGCTTAAGGACAATCAAGTAGAGGGAAGATGTTTTGGGTGGGGGGCAAGGGGTGCTGGCCACAGGGACCACAGGACATGAGCCAGGGAGTGGGGAGGGGGCCGTGTGATTGACACTCCCTTCCTCCTCTCGCTCTCCTCTCCCAGCCCATCTGCCCCCTCCTCACGGCCACTCCGAAATCCCCCAGCCCACAGTCTATACATGAAACAAAAATCCTGGTGTCCGCCCTGAAAATAAATATCTTTTGCTTAAAAAAAAAAAAAAGAAAGAAAGAAAGAAAGAAAAGACACAAACCCAAACCCCAAAGCCAAACAGCAAGCCTGTTATTTGGGACTTTAATGAGCCCGTGTGAAGTCTCTGCTGGAGTGGGAACCATGAGGCTCCAGCAAGAAGGCTGGGGTCTCCATTTTCCACTGAAAATGCCAAGGGTCAGGTTCTGTGGGAACAGTGAGAGGGAGGGCAAGGGACCCGTGACCTGGGGTCCCCTTCTCGTGCCCTCAGCCACCCCAGAGCTTCGCACTGCTGCAAAGGACCCTGTCCTTCTGGAAATAACTGCCATTGTCACTCAGCAGGGACACCCTCCGTGGGAAGCTTCCCCATGGGTGCGGGGACTGTAGTGGACTCTGGGATAGTCGGGTGGGTGGGGGTTGTTCCCATTTCATAGATAGGGAAACTGAGGTTCCGCCAGGTTAAAACGACAGGCCCTTAATTAACAAGCCAGAGGGTCAGGATTCAAACCTGAGTCTGACTGCAGAACCCAAACCTTTTCCAGGTCCCATGACCCCCTGCCATCCTGGGACACTGTCCCCAGCTCTGCTGCTGGGTGGGACACCTGGCTCCCTTTCCATCCCGCCAAAGCCTGAGGTGGGAAATGGAGTAAAGGTAGAAAAGGGGCCCATGAGGTGCCAGGCCTGGGGCAGTGGCCTGGGCTGGCATGCACGGTGACAGGAGGACACCAGTGTGGTGGTCACTGCGGGCGGCGGCTGTTATGCTCTTGGCCCTTGTCTTAAAAATAGTCAGGACTTCAAACATGGACTCCCAAGGAAAACAAACAGTCCCGCGTCCGTCTGCCCGCTCACGCCAGCCACGATGGGTAAAATTAGCCCAGCGGTGACTCCACAGCCGTGATGCCGGCCCCACAGCTGGCCCAGGCAGCACCGGCTGCTCCTGGCGGGGCTGCCCCAGGACCTCCCTGGCTGGGGCCTCTCCCTGAGCACATTCTGCTTCTCACGGTGGCAGAGAAGGTGCCTGGAGGCCCATCCTCGGCTTGCAGACCTAGCAGGGCAGGGACGCTGGAGGCGGAGAAGCCCTGGGTTCAAATCCTGACTCTGCCACTAGGCTGTGTGGCCTTAGGACAAAGAAATCGCACTTCTGTGCTGGTTTTTTCATGGGGAAAATGACTGGCGCCTTCGGGGCTCAGTGCCTGACGTGCAGTGTGTTCTCTGAGTGCTTTTCTTTCGTGAGAGGAAGCTGAGGTGTTAGGCTCGTAATTAAGTCATGGGAAGCTCCAGTCTCGCCCGAGCAGAGTTCCAGTAGACTAGCGGTTTCACCTCCCCAAGCTGGAAAAGTGCAGGCTCACAGAGGGCTGGACCCAGGACTCAGGGACTTGGGAACATCTCTACACCTCCCCAGGGACCCCAGGACTCCAGCTTCCAGACCAGGGGGCCGCTGGGACTTCTGGACATCTTGGACCCTGGCCCGCTGATGGCTCCTGTCCCCCTTAGGTGATCATGGGAGGTGGTCGGAAGTACATGTTCCCTAAGAATAAAACCGATGTGGAGTACCGGATGGACGAAAAGGCGGGGGGCACGAGGCTGGACGGCCTGAACCTCATCGACATCTGGAGGAGCTTCAAACCACAGCAAAAGGTAGCCCGAGCCGGTGGCCGGGAGCCTGGGGCACCCACTGTGCCTCGGGGTTCTCCTCTGTGGTGGGGATCATCACCTGTCCCTCCACCAGTTCTAAGGGACTAGGAGTCCTGAGAATGGCACGTAGTAGGTGATCAGCTGGTGCCTTCCTGCAGAGGAGGGCACCTGAAGCCCGAGGCCCAAGGACGAATCAGACACAGAGACTGTCATGTGCTCTGATGGCGGAAGCCTGGGACCTGCGGCACCCAGAGGGGACGGGCCAAAGGGGAGGGCCCAGAAGTCCCCAGCAAATGGAAGAAGCGGGTGGGGGCGGCAGCACTGGACAGAGGGAAGGAGAGCACAGGAGGGCGTGGGCCAAGTGGGGCCGCAAGCCCCCAGCAGCACATCCCCTTTGACCAGGGGAGGGGATGGGTGGGGCTTGGAGAGGGTCCCAGGTCCTGGCTCCGGCCCTTTAAATCTGTACTGCAGGCCAGCTTGGGGCAGCTGGGGTCTGGAAATGACTGTGGTCAGGACTGAAGACAGTGGGGAGCAGCCTGGCAGCCACTTTGATGTCACTCTGGGGTTGGGTTTCCCAGGGTTCCAGGACTGGCCCCTGGGGAGGCTTCGTGGCATGAAGCTGGGCCAAGAACTAGGTGGAGGCAGGGCCCAGCTACAGCCCCCAGGGTCTAGGGTGGCGTGGGACCGAGTGGCTTCGAGTCCCCTCTGCCTCCTGTGTCAGCTCAGGCTGGCCAGGGCCCCTGCCCATTCCAAGCCAGAGACACCACCCCTCCCGGCCTCAGTTTCCCTACCTGGAACATGGGGCTAAGCCTTGTTCTTCCTGCCCTGGAGCTTCCTCTCCATCCCAAGATGAGAGAGGCCATACCATGACCCCGAGCCCTGCCAGAGGCATCACCGTCTGATCCCATAGAAGCCGCAGTCTAGAAAACCATAGCTGAAGACTGCGTGTGCCATGGACTTCACCTGGACCACTCAGGAGCTGTGAGGTCCTGTGTGCCTCAGTGTCCTCATCTGTAAAATGGGAGTACCCTCCCAGGACTGCAGTGAGGACCGAGCTGACCTCCACATAGTAGGGAACTGGAGCCCTACTTTAGTCTCCTCGCCCTCCTCCTGCACAGCAGCCCCTGAGGCTTGAAGACCACTGACCCCAATGCCACTGCACAGAGAAGGTTAAGGGCTGTCCTGAGGACACACAGCTGATTCTCGGCAGTTCATGTCCCCAGGTCCAGGCCCTGAATGGTACCATCTCCAGGCTGATCTGGGCCTGCCTCTCTCTCTGTCTACATGTCCCAGGGAGGCTGCACCTCCTTCATCTCCCCTCCTGGATGGGGACCCCAAGACAGTGAGAGCTTCTCTCCTTCCTGACTTGACACCACCCCAGACACACAGCTCTTACCCCTCAGTGGACACCCACTGGTGCCCCTGGTGACCTGTGCCTGCCTCGTCTGCCCCGTCACACCCCCACCCCCACCCCCCAACTCTGGCTGCTTGGCCTCCAGGGCTCCAGTAGGGACATCACCTCTACCAGGAAGGCCACCCCACCCTGGTTCAGCCTCTGGGCTCACGGCCCTCCTAGTTCCCCAGAATCCTCCCCCGAGTATACATAATTGCCTATTTATTTGTCATCTCTTGAGGTCAGGGATGGTAGGTCCTCAGGGAGGGATGTTAAATGATGGAAAGAAACAACGAAATGCCCCAGACTAAGGCCAGCTGGGGACACCTGCCCCACCCCCACCCCGCATGCGCCGACACCCTCCCTCCTTCCTAGCACTCTCGCTTTGTCTGGAACCGCACGGAACTCCTGAACCTCAACCCCAACAACGTGGACTACCTCTTGGGTAAGTGAGAGATGGGGCCCTGCAGCTGGGACTGCGAGAATTGAGGCCCTAGAGAATTGAGGCCCTAGCGTAAGTCCCAGCCCGCCCCCTCCTAAGGCCTTTGCCGTCAGTTTCTAGGACCTGGGGGAGGGGGCAAAGGAGGGTGTCTGGTTCATGGAATTAGACCTGAAGCCTGCTGGCTGTGCAAGGGGATTAGTCCCATCAGGCTTGAGGAGAAATTGAAGCTCAAAGAGGGCAGTGGCCTGTGACATGCCTCACAACTGAGAGCAGTATGACCTGGACAGGGCTGAACCCTGGCTGGGAGCCAAGACTTACACTGCTCCTAGATTAGGAGTGGGCAGAGTTGGGGGACAGGGAACCAGAGTCAGCCTCCCTGCGTGGCCAGGGAGGACGCCAGCTAGGTTTCTGTGCCAGTCCTGAAGGGTTAACCCTCCTCCCCAGGGAATGAAGAGCAGGCAAGGGGCCTGGGGCAGGCCCAGGTTCTGTTGGATACAGAGACCAGCCCTGGCAGGTGTGGGAGGGGACCACAGTAGGGCATGGACTCAAGGGGACAGGGATTATTGAGTGCCCTTTTGGAAGCCAACTCCTACCTGCTTCCAAAGCATCCAGGACAGCGCGTGGCCCGAGCGGGCGTTCTTCACGTTGGAGCTGTCGCTCAGCCGTGCGCACACGCGTAGCAGCCAAGGTGTTCTGGAAGGACATCCAGAACCGAGAATGCCAAGATGGGCTTCGCAGGCATCCTTATGTCACAAGGGAGAAAACTGAGCTCAGTAAACAGAAGGGACGATGTCCACAAACTTCCTGCTCTGTCACGCACGGCCACTGTGCCCTTGAAACCTCACACAGAAGTGTGCATGTGCTCAAGTTGCCCGGTCGGGGGCAGGCCAGAGTCCTCGCCTTGGGGCCACAGCACCATGTCCTGGGTCCCCCATGCTGAGGCAGACTGATGAGGGGACTCTCAGATCTGGCACTTCCCAGCTGGCCCGCAAGAAGCTGGACGCCTGGGAGCCTGCCTCCTCCCTCCTCTGTAGAGTGGGCCTGGTGATCCCTGCCCCTGGGGGGTTGAGAAGATAGGAGGAGCTGTGGGCACAATTCTGGACCCACAGGAGCCACCCAGATAAGGTTCATCCCCCCCATCACCCCCAAGGTGGGTGTGGGCGCTTGTGTTCCTGAGACACCCCAGGTTCCTCGCGGTCCCCCTGGCAGGGCCAGGACTTGGGCATCCCCCTCCTCTTGTGTCTGCAGGTCTCTTTGAGCCGGGGGACATGCAGTACGAGCTGAACAGGAACAATGTGACTGACCCGTCACTCTCTGAGATGGTGGGGGTGGCCATCAAGATCCTGAAGAAGAACCCCAAAGGCTTCTTCTTGCTGGTGGAAGGTAGGTACCCGCAGCCTGCTGAGAAGACACTTCCAGAAACTTCCTGGAGTCAGGGGATGGGATGGTCCAGCTCTCAAAGTGAACTTCCCCGTTTTGGGGTGAAGAGAGAAATTCCCTTTGGGATGAGGAGCTGGAGATGGGGGAGGGGAGGCTGAGAGCCCCCGCCCGAGTGCCCCCATGCAGACGGATGCAGAGAGGCTTCCTCGCCGCGGAGGCTGCCATTCCACATGGGGCTCCTTGCTTGGCCTCCGTGAGAGGCCGTGGAGTCAGATTGGGGCTCTTGTCCTGGTGCTGCCACCCACCGGCTGTGTGACCCTGAGAGGTGACAGGCCTCCGTGGTGCTCAGAGATGTAAACTACTTGGAACAGGACACCCAGCAAAGAATAAATCCTCAGTGTTCCTGTTATCACGATTATGATTCTGCAGTAGCCCAGGCAGCCGTGATGGGAAGTGAGTGGAATGGTAAAGATTCTGGAACCTTCCAGGGCTCTGAGAGCCACTGCCTTCTGTGTTCCCTCGCACTGTGCTGTGGAGATGCGCGTGCACACACGCCCACGCAGACACGTGGACCTATTTGCACAGCCACACTCTCCACACATACATATACATGGGCTCCTCCACCTTCCAGGGGCCAGTGGCTGCCAGCCCAGCTCAGCTGTGCTCTTGCCAAACCCCGGGGTTCCCATGAGCACCGCGGTCTCAGCCTGGCCCCAAGCAGGCCTCTGATGCCGAGGAGCCAGCCAGGAGCCAGTGGTGGCGAGCACGCTCCCCCGGGAATGGTCCTCTTTGTGAACAGGGCCAGGCCAGCCTGCCGGGCCAGCTGCTCCCAAAGCCACAACAAAGGTGGGGCCCGCCCGCCAGGCCAGCAGTGAGGCTGAGGCCGGTGGAGGGAGGGTGGCCTGGCGCCCGGGAGCCCAGGCGCAAGACCCTCAGCTGGGAGTGTCCACCCAGGCAGCATCTGTTGGTGGACAAGGTCGAGGAGGTGTTCCCCCAAAGCCACTTGGCCGCGAGGCCAAGCTCAGAGCCAGGGCCCTGCGTGCACGGGGGGAGGTGGCATGAGTTCAGGCCCCCGCAGGCCCTCATGGAAGGCCTCGTTCATGGCATGAAGAGTTTGCCCCTCTTTGAGAGCCAGAAGTCCCGTGCTTTCTGCTTAGAGGGAAATTTTCAAGGTAGAGGTGGAAGACCGGGGCCTTTAGGAGTCACACCTGCTCTCAGGCCCTGCAGACCCCACCACGGGCATCTCACTTTCCCTCTGTAGGCCTCCGTTGTTCCATCTGTAAACAGGGCCCATCAAGCCCAGCCCAGCCCAGCCCAGGCCTCTTGTGGAGGGGAAATGCCATGTCACTCTGCCCTGCCTGCCATGCAGCAGGGACTCAGGCGTGGTCCCCTCCCCATCCTCCCTGAAGTCCTCAGTGACTCCTCACACCAAAGAGGCAGTGCTAGGAGCAGACAGGGTGGTGGAAACGGCAGGAAATTCAGTCTGGCAGATCTGCCTTTGAACCTGGGCTTCGCATCCACACCTGGGCCTCTGGTCCTGCGGCTCCCGGCTCCCATCTGGCCTCTGGGAAGACTGAATGGTTCCTGGGATGCCTGAGACGAGCCTGGCCCATGAGGCTTCCTAGTGACCGTCATGGTCTCTTCCTATGAAGGCAATGTTAATCTGGTGACAGGGTCGCGGGGCTTGGGGGTGCAGATCTCCCCCCAACACACTCAAGGCCTGTGCCCTGGTGTCCCAAGGAGGCAGGATCGACCATGGACACCACGAAGGCAAAGCTAAGCAGGCCCTGCACGAGGCCGTGGAGATGGACCGGGCAATTGGGCAGGCGGGCACCATGACCTCCCCGGAAGACACGCTGACCGTGGTCACTGCCGACCATTCCCATGTCTTCACCTTTGGTGGATACACCCCCCGGGGCAACTCTATCTTTGGTAAGTGGGCCTCCCCTGGGGCGGGAGAGGCAGCAGGCCCAGCACGCGGGTAGGCCGGTGATAGCTGAGCAGGAGGAGGAGCTGCCCGTGAAGGATGGGAGCCCACGGCACTGGCACGGCGTGGGTTGAGTGTGCGATGGTCAAGTGGAGGTGCTGCGGGGATGGCGGACAGAATAGGAGAGAAGAAGGAGGGGGGTAGGGAGAGGAGAGGATGGGTGGTGTGGGTGTGTGGGTAGATGGAGGGATGTGTGGGTGTGTGGATGGATGGATGGGTGGATGGGTGGATGGATGGATGGATGGATGGATGGATGGTTGGGTGGATGGATGGATGGAAATATGAATGGATGGATGGTTGGGTGGATGGATGGATGGAAATATGAATGGATGGATGGGTGTGGCACAGTGAAAATTGGGGGATAGGAGATTGAAATTAAAAGAAGGCGGGTCCATGGGGGTGGCTTGGGGCCCCTCTGCTAGGATCCCAGGGGTTACCAAGCCACTGGCAACAAGGAGCCCACCCAGTCAGGAAGCTTACCTCTGGTGCACCAACATGACCCCTGGACTCCTGTCTCTGTGCAGGTCTGGCCCCCATGGTGAGCGACACGGACAAGAAGCCCTTCACTGCCATCCTGTATGGCAACGGGCCTGGCTACAAGGTGGTGGGCGGCGAGCGGGAGAACGTATCCATGGTGGACTACGGTAAGGCACCGAGGCCATGGCTGGGAAGGCACAGGGCGGCCTCGGGACAGGCTGGGAAGAACAGTGCAGCTTGTAGTCAAGGTCAGGGGTCCTGGAGCAGCCCAGACTTGAGTCAGAGCAACCTCAATTTGAATCCCCTCTTATAATTTAGCAGCTCTGTGACCGTGGGCACGGAACTTCCCTTTCCTCAGCTTCAGTTTCCTCCCTAAAAAGGCTCTGCCTTCCAAGGACTTTAACCCGGAAGATTAAGTGGGTCTGATGGGCTTGGCATGGTACCTGGTTGTGTAGGTACTTGAGATGTCACACTCGTTTTTGCTGGCTGTATGATATTCCAGCCCATGGGGCTTTCCAGTTAGCTCATCCAGCTCCATACTGTTGAGTATTCATTTGCTCTTGATACCCCAGTAGTCCCTGGGGGACCAATGATGCAGCCATTGGTGACTTCTCCTTAGTTGACTGTTCTCCTGCTAATCCAAATAGCCCAGATAAGGTTAATTCTCTCATGCATGCTAGGCAAGCTCTGCCACTGAGGTATGCCCCGGCCCTCAGTTTCCTGTTTTTTAAGCGGGGCACTCAAGCCGGCTGGATGGGGAGGGAGGCGTTGCTTGCCCGGCGCCAGGGCCCAGCGGGCTCTCAGCCACGTTTCTCCTGGCCCACAGCTCACAACAACTACCAGGCCCAGTCTGCCGTCCCCCTGCGCCACGAGACCCACGGTGGGGAGGACGTGGCTGTCTTCGCCAAGGGCCCCATGGCACACCTGCTGCATGGCGTCCACGAGCAGAACTACATCCCCCACGTGATGGCGTATGCGGCCTGCATCGGGGCCAACCTGGACCACTGTGCCCAGGCCACCTCGGCGAGCAGCCCCGCTCCGGGGCCCCTGCTGCTCCCGCTGGCGCTGCTGCCCCTGAGCATGCTGTTCTGAGGGCTCAGGGCCCGGCACCCGGACAGCCCGTGGCAGATGGCCAGCTTCCCTCTCCCAAAGCTGCCGACTGCCTGGCAGCCCACCCCTTAAGGTCAGGGGGGCCAAGGTCTCCACAGCCTCTGCAGCTGCCAGAAAGGGGACCCAGGAACCAAAGCCTGCTGCCCACCTCACTCCTCTCTGGAATCCTCCACGGGGCCAGACTGACTCCTGGCCTCTGCTCTTGAACCCCTCCCGCTGCCCTTGGCCAACAGGGTAGGTTTCTCTTGGGCAGGCAGAGCACAGACTGCAGAAATCCTCAAAGCATCTTATTTTTCTAACAAATATACTTCTTCAGACACACAAGGCTGCACCCTGCACTGGAACATTCCAGATCCAGCCCCCTCCTTCCCTTCACCTTCCTCTGGAACCCACTAGGCCCACATCTTGGTCCCCAAGCCCAGCCATGCCTTCAAGGGGACCAGGCCTCTCTCCTCAGGATGGGGGTCACTCACTCACTCCAAGGTAGCCAGGCTCCCAGGAAGCCACCACCTGAGACTGGTTGTCCCCACAGGGTGGCCAACTGGGAAGAGCAGTCTGGCGGGGGCCTGCATTCCCCAGCTCTCAACACACATGCCAGGTCCCTTGCTGAGGCCACTCTCCTGTTTGGAAGGGCAAAAAAAAAAAAAAAAAAAAAAAAATCTCCTTTTGGTGTTGGTTAAAAGGGAACACAAAACATTTAAATAAAACTTTCCAAATATTTCTGAGGACAGAGCTGAGTCTTTGTGGTCAGTGAGAAAGAGACTGAAATAAACTCGTTTCTCTGGGAAGAACTAGACTTGGGTACAGGAGGGTTGGACAGGGACATGGGGCTTCCTGCTGGCCTGGGTAACTGGACAAAGGCTTTGTGTGTCTGTGTCTGTTTTGCTATCTGTGAAATGGGAGAGGGTCTCTCCAGAGCTTCCATGAGGGCTATAGAAGAGTGCCTGCGTGAAGCCCTCCCCTGGAGGCTCCTCATGGCCAGGTGGTACCCCTGCGGCGGGGGGCCCAGGGAAGACTGCCACAGCCTGGCCTGTGGTAGCTCATCCATCCCCATGGGCGCTGAGGATTTAATGAACAAGAGACATGCTCGCAGCCCTTGCGGGGCTTCACCCAGCGTGGCCGTTGCGCTTTTCCAACTCCATTGGTGAAATCTGGACTGCACCCGAACTTGGGTGCAGTTATTTTGGTACTGGAGTTTGAACCTAGGGGCGCTTACCCACTGAGCCACATCCCCAGCCCTATTTATTTTTTATTCTGAATCAGGGTCTGGCTAAGTTGCTTAGGGCATCAATAAGTTGCTGAGGCTGGCCTTCAACTTGCCATCCTCCTGTCTCAGCCTCCTGAGCCACTAGGATTACAGGCATGCATGACCATGCCCATCCAGGGGAACTTTTAAAAAATGACTGCTTACATATG
>CM053400.1:13193797-13306110 GCA_028644305.1 Xerus rutilus
CATATGTAAGCAGTCATTTTTTAAAAGTTCCCCTGGATGGGCATGGTCATGCATGCCTGTAATCCTAGTGGCTCAGGAGGCTGAGACAGGAGGATGGCAAGTTGAAGGCCAGCCTCAGCAACTTATTGATGCCCTAAGCAACTTAGCCAGACCCTGATTCAGAATAAATAGGGCTGGGGATGTGGCTCAATGGGTAAGCGCCCCTAGGTTCAAACTCCAGTACCAAAATAACAACAATAATAATATAAGTTCCCCAGTACTGCCTGAAATCCACCTCCACGTCTCAGGGATGTGCAAACCGCACCTGGGATCTTTGGTTGAGTTACCCCAAACCCAGACCCTGAGACAGGAGTTGGGCCCAAGTTGTTTGAGGAGCCCAAAAGCTGGGGAGAGATATAGTGGAGCCGGGAAAGGTGCTGAGATGGCTTCTGGCTCAGAGTTGAGGAGGTTGCCAGGGTGGGTGAGAGCACTGGACCCCGCTGTGGACCTCTAAGAGACAGTGTGGGGGAGGCACGTGCACCTCCCCGCCCCCAGGGAGAGGGGCCGGTGTGTTTCCTCTTTGCGCTCCTCCCTCATTGGCTAAGGGCTTCCCTGGGGAGAATTGACCTTGGCCTTCCAAGGGGCCTCTTGAAGGGCTGAGGGGGAGCCCCATGGCACAATGCTGGAGTCTGGAGTGCCAGAGGACACCAGCCCATGGCACCTGGGGCCCTCTGACAGGGCGAGGAAGTGTGGGCTGTGGACAAGAGAGTGGGCCACACATCTCGGCTTCATCGCTTTCTTCTTCTTGTGGACGCGGGCAAGGTTGTCCACACCTCTGGCACCCCCGCCCAGCGCGGTGTCTAGTGCATCGTGGGCACTTGGGACCCCATGAGGAGCCAGGAGCTCACCCTACCACAGGGCCATGTGTCCTTCCAGAACCAGGTGTGGCTGAGGCTCGGGAGCCTACTGCTCCAGAGCCTTCCCCAGCCTCCCACACCCAGGTGGGGCCTGGCTCCTGTCCCCCAGCCCCACTCAGCACAGGATGTTGTGCTGACCATCCTGGGCTTGGGTCCTAATCCCAGCCTCCAGGCAGAAGTCCCAGCTCCAGCCACCAGCTCCCCTGTGGTGGAACTAGATGGTACAATGAAGCCCCCCGTGGCACAGGCTCCACTACCCTCCCCTGGCACAGGCTCCACTACCCTCCCCTGTCTTCCCAGGCTGTTAGAGAAAGTCTAACAGAAACCTGGGGACCCTGGCACCGTGAGAAGGTACTTCCATCTGGAGCATCAAGAGGCTGGAGCCCAGGCTCTTTCCACCTGGGGCTCTGCCACCTAAGTTCTGCATGTGCTATCTGACTGGGTCCTCCGTGGGGGGAGGTGGCACACCTGCTTTTGAGCCACTTCGTCCCCAACAACCATGCTTCTGCTCAGAGCCCATAGGTAGGAATTCATCATGCACCCGCCTGGGCGCAGAGGGGGCTGGGAAATGGAGTTTTTTTTTTTTTTGGTACCGGGGATTGAACTCAGGGGCACTCGACCACTGAGCCACATCCTCAGCCCTATTTTGTGTTTTATGTAGAGACAGGGTCTCACTGAGTTGCTTAGCGCCTCGCGGTTGCTGAGGCTGGCTTTGAACTCGCGATTCTCCTGTCTCAGCCTCCCTAAATGCTGGGACTGTAGTCCCAGCTTGAGCCACCGCGCCCGGCTGGAAATGGAGCTTTTGATTGGACATTTAGAGCCAGACGAGTCCTTACCGTAGGCACTGTCCTGTGCATTGTGGGGTGTTGGCAGCACCCCTGGCCTTTGCCCACTAGATTCCTGGGGGAACAACATTGCCCCCTGTGCTGAGGGAGATCGTCAGCTCTATAGGGGCACAGGGAGCTGGTGGGGTCAGCTCTGTGATGCCCCGACTCCAACACACACGCCCCGCACATCGGCGGCCACGTCCTTGTGTTTGAAAACAGTGGGATAGTTCATAGAAGATTTGGAATTCTGACTTTTTTGAAAAATGGGAGGATTCAGCTGGCAGTGGACCTGTTTCTGGCGAGCAGTGGTCAGCTGGAGCTGGGAAATGGTCGCCTGTCGGGGAGGTGTAGCTCCCCTGGCTGCCGCAGTCCCCAGCCCAAGAGGGGAGCCATGGGGAGGGGCAGAGGGGCCAGGGAGCAGAGGCTTCCCAGGGGAGGGGCCTTGGGGTGTGAGGTGCAGAGAAGAATTCAGAAGGAGGCCCTGTGGGGAAGAGATGGGCAGGATGGCCTCAGATGCCGTTCCAAGAAATGGAGGATTTGACCATAAAGACCTTGGGGAGGGGCTGGGTTTATGGCGCAGTGGTAGCGTGCTCGCCTAGCACGCATAAGGCACTGGGTTCGATCCTCAGCACCACATAAAAATGAAAAAGATATTCTGTCACCTACAACTAAAAAATAAACATTTAAAAAAAAAAAAGACCCTGGAGAGCTGTGATAAGTTCTGGTGCTCTGGCGCTGGAGAGTGACCATCATGTCTGAAAGATCATCCTAGCAGCCTTTTTTTTTTTTTTGGTACCAGGGACGCTTAACCATTGAGCCACATCTCCTGCCCTTTTAGATTTTTTTTATTTTGACACAGAGTCTGGCTACATTGCTTAGGGCCTCGATAAGTTGCTGAGGCTGGCCTTGAACTTGCAATCCTCCTGCCTCAGCCTCCTGAGCTGCTGGGATTACAGGTGTGCGCCCCCGTGCCTGGCTGGCAGCCAGTTTTGAAGTCACTTCAAGAAGAGGAAGTAGAGGCTTGGAGGCTAAGCTGAGATCGCTACAACAGACTCGGCAGTCGAAGCTGGGACCGCGGAAGGGGACTGGGGGGAGAGGACAAGTCTCAAGTATGGCCCTAAGAGTCCCTGCCTGTTTGTCAAGAATGAAGCTGCCTGACCCGGGAACAGACAGGTCATCAGCAAACTGAATGCTCTAGGACTGAGCGGGAGGTCATTGGATACCTACTACGTGCCCACCACCCTACTAAGCACCCATGCACAGGGCCCTGCAGCGGCTGCCTTAGGGCACGCTTTGCCCACCCCCATCCTGGGAGGTGACTGGCATCAGCACCCTCCCCTGTACTAATGAGAAAATTGGTGTTCAGCAGGGCATGGTACCCTGCCCCAGGCCCCATGACTTGCAGGTGACAGCAGGAAGTGGAGCCCGGTCTGCCTGGCTCCAATCCATGTCCTCCCCTTGAGTTTCTCCAAGGAAAACAACCCCAGCCCATCAGCCAGACCCCTGGGCTCTGGGGTTGGGTGGGGGGCAGAAGCCCTGAGGTGGGGCACTGGGAGCTGAAGGCAGCAGTGTTATAATTAGCCCGGGGGCTGAACTGGAGACCTCCCACCAAGATCAGCCCCAGCCCCTGGGGGCCGGGAGGGGATTAAGTTCTCAGGAGGCTTTGGGCTGCGGGCTTCCTCCAGGCCTCCAGTGTGGCGCCAGCCCCTTCCTGGCTCCTCCACAGTCTGTGTGACCTGGGGATGGAGTGGGCACGTGGAGCCATCCACCAAGTGGAGGCAGGTTGGGCTGGAGTCCCTGGTTGGGGCTGGCCGGCCAAGGCCACCTTCAACCTCCTGCCCGCTGGAGCCCAGGTTTAGGCTCCAGGTGGGAGCCTAGTGCAGTCACAATCGGGGACACTTCATGGTGTTGCCTAGGTCCCAGGCATGGCTCCTACGTGTCCCACAACACACATGACCTCATTTTCCTTGCCACCACCCTGGGAGGATGGGACCGTCATTATCCTCATTTTACAGATGAACAAACAGAAGCAGAAACCTGGCAACTTACGGGGAGTCGCATGGTTAACCAGCCAGAGCAAGAAGCCAAGCAGTGGGGCTCAGAAAGCAGGGTTTTGTTTTTGGTTTTGATTTTTGTGGTGCCGGGGATTGACCCCAGGGGTGCTCTACCACAGAGCTACATCCCCAGCCCTGTTTTTAAATCTTATTTTGAGATAGAGTCTAAGTCACGGAGGCTGGCCTCAAAATTGAGATCCTCCTGCCGCAGCCTCCCAAGTGGCTGAGATCACAGGTGTGTGCCACTGTGCCTGGCCAGAGTTCAGGGTTGTAAACACACTGTTTCCTTTGGTGGTGGGCAGGGCTGGACTTGAATGCCTGCTTCTCCTGGAGCACAGGTTTCCTGCACTGTGACTTACAGCAGAGAGGAGAGCTCAGCCTGTGTGTGAGGGCCACTATGCTCATCCTTTGGTCCTGGGGTCAGAGGCTGACTGGTCATCCCTACCTGCTAACTGGATCTCACTGGCTACTCTGTGGACTCCTTGACCCTGAAGCCATAACCTCCCTTGTTGGGGGGATGGGCAGGCTGGGGGAGGGCTTAGGAGGAGCAGAAAGGAGGAGTCAGGAGTGTAACTGCACAAGCTCCAGGTGTGGTGGGTGGGGGACCATCAGTGGCTGCGACCCAGGCCACTTAGCCTGGAAACTGGGAACAGGGCCACCCATGACTGAGCCCTTGTCCTGGCATGCCAGAGTGGGTAGCTCCAGGGGTCTGGGCCTCCAGGGTCCACCTGGGCAGAACACGTTGGCTCAAGGCCCTGTCATCAGCTTCCTGTCCACACAGGTCACCTGGCTGCAGGGACATGACGGCAGGCATTCAGCTAAGCACTGAGGGCGGCCACCTGGAGCAGGGGGAGAGCAGGACCCAGGGCAGGCTTCAGACATGGCTGTTCACCCTCTGCCTCCAGATCCCCCGCTGAGGCCTGGCAGCTGCTGCCTGCTCTGGGGACACAAGCAGCTGCCACTTGACACCCACCTTCATGGTGAGGGAGGTGCCCCATGGACCCTGCTTCTGCCTGAGCCCGCCTCTCTTGGGGGAGTCTCCTGGGACACAGGCCTCTTTCCACGAAACCCCAGGCAAAGCTCAGGACCGGAGTCCTGAGTCTTCAACAGTCCAGGGAAGACAGGACAGAACAGAGAGGTTCACGCTCCAGGTGGAAGCCACACAGTGAAATGGCAGAGGAGTCCAGCATTCACCTCCAGCAGAGGGTTCCCACGGCTTCCTGTCAGCTATGCCTTGGAATAGCCGGTGTGGTGAGGCAGGACGCTTCACGGGGCCCAGCACCTGCTCGGGTGGCAGGCGCTTCCGCTTCTCCCTCCCTGCAGTGGTCGCCTCCCACCCTGACATCACGAGAGTAGGCACGGGCACTGGCCCACTTTCCAGATGAGAAAATCAAGGTCCAGGGATTGACTGGGGCGCGACTGGAGCTGGTGGTCAGGGAAGAGGTGGCATTGGAGCTGAGACCCAATTAGTGAGATGGTGGCTTTGCAAACTGGAGGACAGATTGCTCTTAGCAGGGAGAAGAGTGAGGCAGCTAGGGACTCAGCCTGCTGGAGGGCAGCGTAAGGCGATGGGCCGCGGCGGGGAGGGCTGGGCGGGGATCTGCGTTTTCTTCTGGTGGCTGAGGGCTGGAAGCGTGGGGTGACATGACAACTCATGCTGTCCACAGATGGGTCTGGAGTGCCAGCAGAGGACGCTGGGCGCAGGCTGTTGTCCTGGTTGGGGTTGGTGGTGGCGGGAAGGAGCTGGATCCCAGGCATGTTTGGAAGCTGCAGCCAGCAGGGCTTGCTGGGGGATGGCATGTGGGGACTGGAGGAAACGAGGGAACGGGGGACGCCTCCCAAGCATGTGGCCCGAGCACCTGGTGATGGAGGTGCTGCTTATGGACACGGGGGGACCAGATTTGGGGAGAAAATAGAGCATCAGGTTTGGATCACGTCGAGTGGGAGGTGCTCACTGGACTGGGTGAGGAGAGGCCAGACAGGTGGCCGGGGAGACGGGGTTTGGAGCTGAGGACAATCCAAGCCTCAGGCCGACAGCCTCACGGTGGTACTGAGAGCAAAGGGCAGAGAGAGGAAGAGACCTGGCCAAGGTCACAGAGAGCCAGCTTCAGGGTTTGAGCTGGGGCCTGTCAGGAGCTCCTCCACCCTCGGGGGGGGCGTCTAGCTCTTGGGACAGGGACAAGGACAGGCCTCTGACAAGAGGTTGGGAACAACAGAGATCCTTCCAGCCTGGATCACCTGGCATCCATGGACTGCCCACCTGGACAGGACCTTGCAGAACACAAAGTTCTGTCCCCTGCCTGTGACATAAATGGAGAAACCAAGGTTCAGAGGAGGGCTGGGGTCTAAGTCTTTTGCCGGTCAACCCTGACTTTTCTACCAGCCTCTGAGGCAGGATCCTGTCTGAGCCAACACCGGCTGGGCGGAAACCCTCCAACTGTGACATTGCTAAAAGAGGTGGGTATCCTGAGGCCTTCAGATGGAACTGGGACCCACAGTCTTCCCTCCGGGGCACCCCAAGGCATGGGCTGCCTGATGCATATCTCTGTCCCACGTTCAGCCCTTCCCTGGCTTTTGGGGACCTCTATACAGCCTCAAGCCTGCCTCTGGTCATGGCTCCTGCCCTGTGGCCAGGCCCAAGACCTCCCTGGCCACTGCCCAGACCACCCAGCGCCAGGGCCTGGCGGAGCCCGGTGGGGCTGGCGGGCAGTGCTTCCAGGCTGGCCAGCCGTGGTCTGGCTCCGCCTGAGGGGCTGTGGCCTGGGAACCACTAGCTGTCTCGTCAGGGAAGCTGCTGGGATCTCCAGAACAAACAGAGAACCGCAGGCTCCTCGCCCGCCCGCCCGCCTGGCCGAGGAGGGAGCTGCCCCTGGCCTGCCTGCCCCCACCCCGCTCTTCAGGCCTCCCTCCCTGCTTCTGGGGGCTGGGAGAGGTGACCATCAAGTGGACACACAGCCCTGAGCTGGAGGCCAGAGGTCTGCCGAGCAGGCAAGACAGAGGGAGAGGGTCTTGTGATCAGCAGGGAAGGGACAGGCACCTGTGACCGGACACAGATGGCAAAGGGCAAGGGCGGCTAGGCTGGTCCTGGGCACCCTCAGAGCCCCTCAGGAAGGAGGCTTTGACAGTGCTGGGGGCACTTCTTAGCCTCCAGACCAGGACGCAACCCTGGAAACAACAGAGCTGAGTTCAAATTCAGACTGCCAACAGCCTCAGGCAAGCAACTTTGCCTGTCTGGGCCTCAGTTTCTCCATTTAAAAAAAAAATCACCTCCCTTCCCAACATAGTCCCTACCTCCCACAGCTGTGGTGAGTGACATAGTCCCCTAGACAGAAAGTGCCCAACCCAGAACATGGCACCCAGCAGGTCCTCAAGAGACAGAAGCTGCTGTCCCATGGCTGGCCCCCTGGCAGCCAGAACAGCCCCTGGGGGTTCCTCGGGCTGGCGGGGCAGGCCAGGACAACCTCACTGATTCACTCCAGCTGGGGGGGGGGTGCATCTGACTCCACTAAAAGCCACAATTAGAGCCTAATTTAAAGAAACGCTGGGTTAGTTCTTCCCTGGACAGATGTGATTATAGGCTCAGAGTTAAAGCGTCACTAACAGGATGACACAGAGGCCTGGCCAGGCACGGCCGGGTGTCCAGCCCAGCCCCCTTGCTGCATGCTGGGGAAACCGAGGCCTAAACAGCAGCGTCCAGGCTCCCGCTCACCATGCAGGTGAAGGCCCGCCTCTCGCCCTCTCAAAGACCCACTGTGGCACCTAAACTAGAAAAACCTCCGAGGAGCCGCTGCCCTGAACAGGAGGCTGGGGGCTCAGCCGGCTGCAGCCCCAAGGGGAAGGGGGCCCTGCTGGAATGGCAAATGAGACTCAGACCCTGGAGCCAGCCAGCTGCCCTCCCGGCCCCCTACGGAGCAGCAGCCACAGCCGCAGCCCACCCCCTGCCAGGGCACTCGGGGCTGGTGTCCCTGCAGATGGCTGAGAGGGAGGGACCAGCCTTAGCCCTGCTTTAGGGATGGGAAAACTGAGGTGTAGGACTTGCCCCAGGTCATGCTGGGAGCCAATGGCAGGGCTGGCCTGGGGACAGGTGTTCCTGGTAGGAGTGGACACGCCCTTCAGCTGGAGGCCTGAAGTGGGTTTGGGGGATTCCTCTCAGTGAATGAGCGAATACATGAATGAAAAAGCCATTTAAGGAACGCTGCCCTTGGGGAGATGTGAGAGGGCCACAGGCCCAGATGCCACCTCACCTAGGGAAACCGCTGAGATTAATGGACCATTAATGGACCAGGATAAAGGTCCATATCTCACCACCCCCGGACACTGAATCCCCAACTTTCTGGGCCCCAGGAATCTCCTGGTTTGTCCAAATGCCCTCCGAGCCAGGAGCTCTGAGCAGAGCCTCCTTGGCCTGTCCCTACCACGTGGTGCCAGCCATCCCTCCAAGCCAAGGTCACCCTGCCCTAGGTCACCCACCATCTGCACCCTGGTCCAGGGCAGCACTCCAACATGGGACTGGGCAGGGGACTGTTCCTTTTCGTCCCCCTCTGTAGCTCCCTTTGGGGAGTCCTGGGGGTGGGGGCAGTGCAGACCCCCGCTGGCCCCCAGGAGCTTGGGAGCAAGGTTGTGGAGCCTCATGCTGGCCAGGTGCCTCCTCAACCCCGGGGGGTGGGGCTGGAGGATTCTTTTTTTTTTTTTTTTTTAATATTTTTTTAGCTGTAGATGGACATAATGTCTTTATTTTATTGCTTTGTATGTGGTGCTGAGGATCGAACCCAGGGCCTCACGCATGCGAGGCAAGCGCTCTACCGCTGAGCTACAATCCCAGCCCCCGGAGGATTCTTATTTATTCAGTAAACACTTAGGAAGCTCCTACTGTGTGCTAGCCCAAGCGCCCAGCAGACCTCCCTTTCTGCTGTCCACGGCTCCACTGAGAAGGGAACTGTGTTTGGGTGTCATGTACCACCCCCACTCCATTCCCAAGGACCCTCCTCACCCCAGAAAATTGAGCTCCTTGTGTGCAGGACCTGTCCCTCCCCATCAGACTAGGATTTCCCCAGGGTCTGGTGTGTCCTCCCCATCAGACTGGCCTATAGAACTCATTGTCCCCGAGAAACCTCCCCTCACTCCTTGAGCCTCCTTGGACAGGGATGCCAGGTAAAATACAGGACGCCCAGTTCAATTTGAATGTCAAATAAACATTTTTTACTATAAGTATGTCTCAAATATTGCATGAAGTATACTTAAACTAAAAACGATTCCTTGTTTATCTGGCATTCAAATTGAACTGGGTACCTTGTGTTTGTGTTTGCCGAGCCTGGCAGCCCCACCTCTGGAGCCATTTCTCCTGCTGGCTGGCACCTGGCCTGGCCAGATGGTCCAGGTCGTGCCTGGACTTGGCCCCTGCCTGCCTGGTTAGAGCTACTGTTGGCCCCAGGATGGCCACCCTCCCCATGGGACCCCACCTGCAGCCCTTGCCCCAGGTGGGACACCACCCCCACACCTGGCCTGGCCTGCACCGCCCAGCTTAACGGCCCATCAGGAATGCTGTGTCCCCCCTCCTGGGGTACAGGCCCAGAGGGAGGGGCAGAGTCATAGCTGCCGAGGAGACATCACGAGCATGAGACAGAGGGGCAGAGACACTGAATAAAGGGATGCAGAGACCAGGAGGTGCAGACGGGGAAGAGGGCCAAGACAGAGACAGGGTAGGGCACTGAGAGCCACCAGGTGGACCCTGATGGACTGAGGCAGAGTGGAGGCTGGATGCCTGGACCCCAACAGCCCCGGGGGCTCTGGAGTGGGTAGGCAGAAGTGGGAGTCTATTCCGAGCCTCTCCCAGGGACACACACAGGGACATTCATGGCTTCCCAGAAGGGCCCATGGGGCAGCCAGAGTGGCTTTTAAAATTAGCCTTGCTAACCAGATCTGGTTATTTCAGGAGTCTCCGTCCTGGGCTGTCCCCTTGGTAGGGCAGGCACAGGGAGGGAGGGAGGGACCTCCACATTCCAGGGTCCCTGGCTGAGCACCCCCTGTGGCCTGAGCTGTAGAGAACATCCAGGTCCCAGTCCCTTGGCACTGGCCAGCCTGGGCCTGTGGCCATCTCTTTGGCAAAGTGCCCTGGGGTTGGACATGGGCATCCAGGGGTGCTCTAGCTGCAGGGAGTAGGGGAGACCCTTTGGTTCTGTGCCAGGCACCATGCAAAGAACCTTAGCAGGTATAACAGCCTGCTTGCAGCAGCAGGTAGGGGCCTTGTCCTGTGTCACAGGTGAGAAACAGACTTGGAGAAACCAGGAGGTCCCAGCTGTGCTGTAGAGATGGGGCCTTCCAGGCCCACCAGGTGCACCGCCAGCTGCTCCTATGGGAGAGGCCCCTTCCCTCCTGCCTCTGAAGGACTCTTTCCACCACCAGGGTTATTTCTAAGTAGAGCTCAGCACTTCCCAGAGCCCAGTGCCCCCCGCCCAAGCCCTAATTCCAGCCTCGGGTCAGTGTCCTGGCTCGCCCTCCCCACCTCGGAGCCCAGGGCAGGCACAGACCTGGCGCTGGCACAAGAGAAACAGTGCTGGACACTTTGATTCCAGAGGCCAGAACCGTCCTCAGCCTCCCTGGGCCCCACCTTGGAAACCTGGGGGTGGGGACCTGGATTGGACCCTGGCCTAGAGGCCCTCCCTTTCTGCAGATAGGGCCCGACAGCCAGGGCAGGGAGGGGGCCTGGGCCGGTTCTGTCACCAAGCTCCCCACCTGCTCTGCTACAATAGGCCCCAGCTGCTCCATCTCAGCTTGGGGAGGGGGCGCACAGCTAAGTGAGGGCACTCTTAGGGATATTGGCCCCAATGAAGCCGGGGCCGCTGAGGCTCAGGGAAGCACCTGGTGGCTGTCCATTCCCAAAACCTCACGTCTGACATCTATGCAGGGCCTGCTGACCAATCCCTGTGAAGGGTCACAACCCACCATGGTTAAGTCTACGGTGATACGATGATGTCAGAACTGTGTGCATCCAGGGCTGGGGTGTAGCAGTGGGTTCCATCCCCAGCACCGGGAAGGACTGTTAGCATCTCTGCCGCACAGATGAGGAGACCGAAGCCCAGAGAGCCAAAATTAGTAGGTGAACAAACTCAGAGCCGAGCTCTAAGCTGGTGCTGTGAGTGCTGGCCCCTGGTTTGGGGCAGGAAAAAAAGACTAAAACAGAGAGCCCTGCGGAGCCAGGGCCCCAGGGGGCTTGAGGAGAAGAGCAGGGAGGCTGCTCTGGGAGGGGGCAGGGTAGGAGGGGACCACCAAGCCCAGAGCAGCCTGCAGCCAACCCAGCAGGGTGGGGTTGGGGTGTAAGTCACAGCCCCTGGGTGGCCTGAGGCAACCGAGGGTCATGGGAGGGCCCTGTCAGGAAAGGATGGCTCTCCTGAGAGCCCCCGGTGCCCTCAGCATCATCCTGGGGAGGAGACTGGAGCAGGGGAGGGGGCTGCCGAGCAGTCGGGAGGCCCAGAACGCTGACCCCACCTGGGCTCCGCTCAGTGCCCACCCTGAAACCTGCTCTCCCTCTGGCGGTCCTACCCCAGGGAAGACACCCTCCCTGGTTCCTCCACGCCAGGCTCTCAGCCCAGGCCTTGTGCCTCGGGGAACCTTCCAGCTTGCCCACTGTGCTCCTGGGTCACCCCGGTCCCCACCAGCCCCCTTGCCCTCCTGTCCCTCTTCTGACCCTGCCCAGCCTCCAGCGGCACCCACTGCGCATTCTGTGGCTCCCTGTTGCCCTGGCCATACAGCCCTGGTCCCTGGCCTGGCATTCAAGGCCATGCAGCCTCTGGCCTCATTCCTGCCCATCTCCTTGTCCCCTCCATCGCCACCTTTACGCCGTTCAGAACCCTTTGCTACCTTCCCGATTCCAGGGGCACAGTGCCCTCCTGATCACACCTGCAGCTCCCCACCTCAGGGGGCACTCTCCCCACCCTTCTAGGGTCAGACATTGTGAGCACCTGCGGAGGGGACTTTGACCCACTCATCCCCGACCTGCCTGCTGGTCCTGGTTAGCTATCACTTGGTGCCCCCTGGTGGCCACAGAATGGAAATCCTCAGGATTTCATGGGACAGGAAAGGAGACTAATTGAGCACTTGCTGTGTGCCAGGCATTTGTAGGCACCCGCTCATGGATTCCTCATAACTCACCCTGGGGGCCGCTGTTGCTCCTATGACACGGAAGTGAAAACAGGCTCAGAGAAGCTACCATGTTTCTCAAAACTGCTCAGCTAAGAAGAGATGGTACCAGGATTCAAACCTGCGTCTGCTCTACTCCAAAGCAATGTTCCCCCTGCCATGAGGAAGGGGCGGGGTAGGAAGCCAGTGGTCACACACCCTCTGGTTTGGCCTTGGAGGGGTCCCTGGACCCAGAAGCTCTGATGGGGACAGGTCTACCCCTTCCATCTTGGAAATGCTGAACATCTGCTTTGCCGTCAGCCTGGGCGGGGTCACACGAAGCTAGGCCCAACTCCAGGTACAATAGCGATAAATAGAATTTATTTTGTACAACGTCACTGACATACACACAGCCACTGGGGCTTCCAAAGTGGGTGGTGGGGCTGGAGGCTGGCCTTTGGCGTGGCACCTAAAAGTGTGGACACACGAGGACAGGGACTCAGCAGCTGTGCCTGGCTGACCCCTCCACGGCAGTGGGCAGGGCGTAGCAAGGCCCGTGGCTCCAGGCCAGCTGAGAACCCTCAGCCATGGGTGCCCAGGAGCGCAGGGCCAGTGGGGGTTAAGCTGGGTGCTGTCGGAGGAGCCAGGTGCCCCCCTGGGGGTCACTTGTCTGTCACAGGTAGGCAGTGGACAGGGCGTCGGTGGATTTGCGGTCAGGCTGAGGGTCCAGGAGGGGCAATGGGCACAGCCTGCTCCCTACCATTAACCCACCTGGGGCCTCAGGGACCTTAAAAGTGGATTAGTGTCATGAGAGACCTCTGAGGGACAAAATTCCCCCTTCTGGGGCAGGTGTGTGAAACCAGTCTTCAGTGATCTCTGAAATCATCGTGTCCACTATAGCAGATGCCCAGAGAAGGTGAGTGACTTGCCAGTGTCACACAGCCAACCTCAGCCAGAAGCCAGGACTCCCAGCCCCACGTCCACGCCACACACCTCGCGTCGTGCTGCCTGCCTGGTAGGCTCTGTGCACTGACCTCTCTCAATCTTCCTCTCCCACCTTGCTCCCCCAGAGTCTAGAGGGACACCCAGGGGTGATGGAGACCCAGGGGGGAGGCAAGCCAGACCTGCAGTCCCGCTTCATTGACCAATCCCTGCCCAAGCCCAGATCCCCAGCCTGGGGGACAAGGGCCATGCCAGCAGCTTCCCCACGCCCAGGTCCGGTTGGCTCCGCCCTGCAGAGACAGCCCAGGTGGGTGGGCCGAGGGGGCTGGGAGGCAGGGGTAGCTCCTGGGCTGGCGGCCTTGAGGACAGAAGTCCTGGCTGCCTGGGCCTGACAGAGTCTCCGCCTTGTGCTTCTGTGGCCTCATCTGCAGGGAAAAGGAGGACAGGGACATCATGACGCAGAGACGCAAGCTCTGGGTCCCCCAGACCTCCCCCCACCCAGCCCTGCCCAGCTCCTTCCAGCTCCACCAGTTCCTCCAGCAACTCACGGGCAGAGACAAGTGGCCTATCCGCCCACCGCAGAGATAGGGAAACTGAGGCAGAGGGGCCAGCCGGGGCCCAAGGCCCCACTGGATATGGCAGATGCTTCAAACCCAGACAGGTGGCCCTCACCTGGGGCCGCCCCACTGCACCCCACCAGGCGGGAGCCGTGCTGACCTGCTCAGCTGCACCCTCCTGGGCCGACTAACAGCCCTGCACACGACACAGCCGCAGAGGCAGGTGGCCGCACAGATGAAGTCGCGGGGCAGGAGACACAGGAAGCAGAAGTCACTGGCTGTGCCCATGCTGGATGGGCCCAAGCCCTCCTGGCCTAGAAGCCCCCGGGCCTCGGGGTCCCCTGGAAACCCCTCCCCAACCATCCCCTCCCTGCGAGGCAGGACACCTCCCAGGGTGGGCCTCAGGTGCTGCCCGTACCAGCTGCGGCAGGTGCTGCTCAGACGTTTCCAGCTGGATCTTGATCTCGGGACACGCAGGGTCCCCCGACTTGCCGCCGTCTGAGTGGGGTGACCGTGAGGGGCCTGGGAAGGGGGGCAGGAGGGAGCCACCTCACTGGCCACAGGGAGGCACCAGGGAGACGGTGCCATGGATGGGCGGTCGGCACGGGCGCTGCCCAACACCGCCAAGTCCCTCCCTTAGGGACCTCCACCCTGAACTCACTCCCACTATCCTCGGAGGTCATTCCTGAGACGACCAGCCCTCCGATCTGCCTGTCCCCTGTGTTGGGGCAGTCACACCACATACCTATACCTGGGACGTGAGAACGGGCCCACCCGCTGTTCCCCATCCCCCACCCTGGAGTGACCCTGCCCAGTGGGGGCTGCCCTGCCTGGTACCTGGGGAGCTGCCCCCGCTGGTGGTACTGACGCTGTCCTCCAGCCACGTGCTATAGAGGAGCGAGTCCCGCTTGTGGGGTGTCCCTGAGGACGAGACGCTGTCCTGGGGACACAGGGAGGGAGGTCAGCCCCATCAGCAAGAGCGACAGGGAACTGGGGGAGGGGGCAGCAATGTCAGCCCCTGAGGAGCCACAGGGGGCAGAGCAAGGTCAGGCCAGGCCAAGGCTGCCTGCTCCACGCATAGAACTGTCCAATGCCAGGCCAGGGCCCCAGCACGAATCAGGAAGCAGCCCTGCCCTCAGGGGCCTGAAGTCTAGGCAGCAAGCCAGGCCCATGTGACCCCACAGGGGGACCTTGGGCTGCATGGCCCCCCCGCAGCACCTGGCACAGGGCAAGCGAGGCACAGGGGCCCTGAAGGTGAGTGGAAAATGAGGAGAAGGCCTGGCAGCAGCCTGGGGTCCGCAAGGCCTGAAGCAGGGCTGCCTGCGTCCTGGCACTGAGGAGAGGAGGGCGCTCGGAGGAGGCGAGGCCCGGGCGAGGCCGGCCAGGTCAGCCGGCCCAGCAGGCGGAGGTGGCGGTGCCAAGGGGGACTGGCAGAGCAGCTTGGAGGGTCCCAAGTGGTAAGAGGTGAGAGGACAGGAGCAGGCCAGCGCGGCATGCCTGGGGTACTGCAGAGCAGCTTGGAGGGTCCCAAGTGGTAAGAGGTGAGAGGACAGGAGCGAGAGACCAGGCCACCAGCAGCACAGACGGGGCTCCCAGGGCGGCACTGGGGCGGTGGGAGGCTGCAGAGCCCAGGAGGGGGTGGCCCTGCCCTGCTGAGCTAGGTGTCCTGATCACGTCTCGGCCACAGCTGGGCTCATGCTTCTGCCCAGAGCATCTCCAGGGTCCCCCTCCTGTCCCCTCCCATGGGGGCATCTCACCAGGCCTGTGTCCTCCCCGTCCATGCCCTCGGTCTCCTCCACCACGCTGGCGAAGCTGCTGGCACTGGACGAGGAGCGGGAGAAGTCCTTCAGAACTTCTGCTCTCTGGGCCGTGGCCTCCGCCCTGTGGCAGAGAGCCCCCATCAGCCGCAGCACCCCTTGCCCCCAGCAGGGAGGCCCACCCGGAGCTAGCCAAGCGCCTCCTGGGCCCCAGAGCCTCCCGGGCCTCCCAGTGCAGCCCCCAGCTGTCCTTCCTCGTGCTTGATCTGACCGGGTCCCTCCCTGCTCCACGCAGTCTCACCACTGCCCCGGGACAGCCCCACCCTGGACTTGGTGTTCAATGGCAGTAGCAACTGACGGTCACACAGAGCATGCTCACGGCGCAGGCCCTGGGCCAGCACTGTCACCTGAGGCCCCTCAGCTGTCATAAGACCCATCTCCAGATGAGGGGATGCTGTGAGGGTGGGCGCGGGGCTGGGACAGGGACCTGGGCCCAGGCGGCCCCCACTGCCTGGCTCAGGGCCCTCGGGCCTCCGGCCTGGAGCCTCACTCCTTTGCTCAGATCCCAAAGAGGACCTGACTTCCAGACATCAGCCTCTCCGGGCCTGGCACGCCTGGTCAGGCCACTCCTCTTTAGCCACCACAGCCCAGCCCACGGAGGCGGTAGCCCCTCGGGCCTCCCTGCTCCCAGGCCTGCACCCAGCACAGCCCCTCACTTGGTCGGCTCCAACTGTCTACTGCCTTTCCTCCCAGGCATCCAGCGTGCCTCAGGGCCTTTGCATTGGCTGCGCTCCTTGCTGGGCTCCTTGGTGGAGACCCTCTTCTCTCTGTTGGGCAGGCCAGACCTAGCAGGCTGACTCCTTGCTCTCTTCTTAATTCAGATGTCACCCTTGGAGACGTCTTCCCCGAAGACCTACTGAGAACACTACGACCCCAGCCATTCTTCATCACAGCCCCTGCTTTGACCGTCTCGTGCCACTACTATGTGGAAATGGCTTGTCACTTACGTGAGAGGACCAGCAGCTTGCCAGGGCAGGGGCTATATATGCACAGCTCACTGGTGTGCTCCAGCACAGGGCAGGGGCCTGGCACACACAGGGCACTCAGTGGGTGTGTCAGAGGGGCCAAGAGGGACCCAGGCCTCCCGGAGGCCCTCGAGGCAGTGTCCGGGCTCCTGGGCAGCCCTGGGCCCAGGGCATGGGAAGGAGGAACCCACCATGCCCACATGCCAGCTCAGTGTGCCCAGAGCCCAACCTGTTCTTGGTCGTGGGCATCTCCGGGGAGCTCTGGGTGGAAGAGTTCTCCGACTTGGGCTCCTGGGAGACGTGCCCGCTGTCGGGGGTCTTCTGGCCAGCTGGAGGGCTCTCCCTGCGGGGCACACGGGGGCAGCGGGGGGATTCAGCACCAGGCCTGGCGTTGGGTAGAATGAGGCCCAGGCAGTGAGGGGAGGTCAAGAGCATCTCCTGCCTTGCACCCACCCGCCTTCCAGGGCCACAGTGTTGTCCCCATGTGTACCCCGGCTAGCCTGGTCAGCAACCCAGCCGGCCCGGGTGCAGCGCCTCACAACAGGCCCAGGGCGCCACCCAAGTTCTCCCTTACATGAGAGGGGGCATAACAGTCCCCTGTGACAGATAAGGAAACTGGGGCTGAGCCATGGAAGGGAACTTGCCCAGACACGTCCAGCCAGAACCTGGCAGTGCCAGGGATTTCCAGCATTCTGAACTCTGGTGGCAGTGAGGACAGTGTTGGCTCCATTCTTGGAATGCTCTTGGTGCCCCTAACCCCTGCCTCACACGCACGGCACTGAACCTCACAGCAGCCCTATGCTGTTGGCTATTTTCTTATCCCAGTTTTCCAGATTAGGATAATGAAGTTCAGAGTAGTACAGTGACTTGCCCAAGGTCACACAGCCCCAGTATGGTGGAAACAGGATTCATACCAGAAACCATTCTCTACTTTCCTGTGGCAGCTCGGCTGCTAATAAGGGCTTGCTGCCCAGAGGGCCCACAGGCATGCACTAGACCCCCACCCACCCTGAGGCCTACCCAGACCAGCACAAGCCTCTCTCACCCCTAGCCAGCAGAGGCAGAGAATGGGTGCTGGTTCCAGACAGGGCTCAATTCCGGCTGCCCCATGCTGGCCCTGGGACCTGGGCAATCCCCTTGACCCCTTGGACCTACAGCCTCCTGATCTGCAAGGTGTGGGCCTCCAGGGAGCCCGTGGAGTTGCTCGGTGCATGGGGGACCTCACATGAGTGACAGGCTGGCCCTGGCGCCTGACTCATGGCCGTCGCTAGGGGACCAGAGGCAGGGAGCACTCCCTCCTGCCTGCTGTTTTGCAGTTGAGCAGGGCCAGAGCAGGGCCCCAGGGAGACACCGCTCCTCCAGGGGCACCTACCTCTTCTCCTGCACCTCCTGGATGTTCTCAATCCCGATGGCACTGCTGCGGCGGGAGCCAAATGGACCCGACTTCTTCCTTGTGGGGCTCTTCCCAGGGACAATCAATGACTGTGGGGAGAGGCCTCAACTCAGTGCCCACCTTTCCTGGGAGCCCCAGGGCCCCCCACTTCCCCTTTGGCCCTGCCACCCACCCTACCCCCCTGAAGCAGAGGTAATAGCAAATAAGGAGAGAAGACGTGCGTTCAGAGGCCGTTACAGACAGGAAAACAGGCCCAAGGGGGCCAGCGCCTCTGAAGCCACTCAGCAGGGATCTGGGTCCAGAAGGGCAAGGACCTGAGGGGCTGAGGCAGCCATGCTGGGTCGGGAGGGGAGGAGGCCAAGTCATCAGAATGGCCACCCGTCCTGCCCCCTGGGCTTCATGGGACCTACAGCTCAAGGACAGGTGGTGACTGCGAGGTTGCAACCCAAGCCCCTGCCCCAGGCCAGCCCTGCCCTCCTGGAACCTTCAGACTGCCCAGGAGAGGCTCTGGTCCAGCTATTGAAAGACTCCATTTGCACACACCACTGGGCTGGCAGGAGGCGGCCCCATGAGCACAGAGGGCAGAGGGCAGAACCCCCCAGGGCAGTTCATGGCGGGCAGTGGGGTCAGGGCAGAGGGAAGGAACGGCTCCATGCAGAACCAGCGATATTGGGGGACGTGCATCTGGGCAGAGGGGCTCTGGGTACCAGGTCCTGGCAGGGACTAGACCAGGGTCCCAGGGGCCAGGGCAGAGCCAGAAGCCCCTGGCAAGGACCACTGGCTCTGGCCCAGGTGCCAGGCCCCAAAGTAGGTGCTGAGTGCCATCAGAGCTGCTGGCACCATCCTGCACGCCCTCGGGCCTGCCATGGGGAAAGGGGGCAACGTCCCCAATATGGCCTCCGTCCTGAGAGTGAGCAGTGGACAGCGCGTGCAGGCAGCCTCCAGAGCCGCGGCCCTGCGGACGACAACCTCTTCCACGGTTCCTATGCCTATGGCACTGCCCCGGCGTCCGAATCTACTCGCGCTTTTCCCAGGAATAAGCAATGACTGGCAAGCAGCAGAGGGCAGGGCAGAGACAGGGAGTCAGGGGACAGACGGGGATGGAGGGGACAGAGAGAGCAAAGAGGAGAGCGAGGGGGGAAATGCACACAGGAGACAGGAGCGAGTTATGCAGAGATGGGGCACAGGGGAGGGGGGCAGAGACAGCACAACAGAGATGGCCAGGGAGTGGGGGGCAGAGATCAGGGGAGAAGCAGGGGTGAAAAGAGAAAGCAGGTGGGGGAGCGGGGTGGGGAGCAGAGTGGACAGGCAGGAGCGAGAGAAAGAGGAGGTAGGGAGGCCGAGGGAGGCCGAGGGAGGCAGAAAGAGGGGAGAACGGGAGCAAAACAGGGAGAGAAGAAAGTGGAGAAGGAAGTCACATGGAGAGAGAGAGTTGTGCAAAAACAAAAACAGAAATGGGTCTGGTTACTGCCATGGTGGGTGCCGCGGGCCTGTCCCTGTCCCCAGGGTCCCTCAGAGGCCACCCACAGAAGGCTGGGCCACTCCAATAGGGAGGAAGGGAGTGGCTGGAGAACCTGGGTTGGGGGAGGTTGGGCCAGTCCCTCAGATGACAGTGGGCTTGGTGACTCTTGGGCAGCAGAGGCCTCACCCTGCTCCCCAGCTAGGTCAGACCACAGGGCAGGTGTGGGGTGTGCCCCTGCCACATGGCAGCCTCGAAGCACTGAGCACAGGGCTTGGCATGCAGGAGACATGTGGCAGGTAAAGGATGGATGGGCAGATGGGGCAGATGGCGAGATGGAAGGATGGGCAGACGGGGGGTGGATGAATAGGTGGGTGGGTGAATAGGTAGGTGGGTGGGTGGATAAATAGGTAGGTGGGTGGGTGGATGAATAGGTAGGTGGGTGGGTGGATGAATAGGTAGGTGGGTAAATAGGTAGGTGGGTGAATGGGTAGGTAGATAGGTGGGTAAGTGGGTGGATCGGTAGGTAGATGGGTGGGTAGGTGGGTGAATGGATGGGTAGATGGGTGGGTAGGTAGGTGGGTAGGTGGGTGGGCGGTTGGATGGGCAGGTGGGTGGGTAGGTGGGTGGGTGGTTGGATGGGTAGGTGGGTGGGTAGGTAGGTGGGTGGATAGGTGGGTGGGTGGGTGGATGGGTAGGTAGATGGGTGGGTAGGTGGGTGAATGGATGAGTAGATGGGTGGGTAGGTAGGTGGATAGGTGGGTGGGCGGTTGGATGGGTAGTTGGGTGGGTAGGTGGGTGGGTGGTTAGATGGGTAGGTGGGTGGATAGGTGGGTGGGTGGATGGGTGAGTGGATAGGTGTGTGGATGATGAGCAGTGAGTGCAGTATCCTAGGAGGCCAGTAGGTGGCGCAAAGCAGCTAGGCCCCCACGCAGACCTGTTTCTCCTGCCTGCCCAGCACTCCTGGGAGCGAGGGGCCACCCCACTGGGCCTGGCAGACAGTCGGTAGTTACACAGGAGGGGCTCACTCAGGAGGTGTTCACACAGAAGTCCGGTTCCTGACACACAATAGGTAGCCACAGCCACAGAGGCCCAGGCTGCTGCAGACACACAGTAGGAGGTGCCACAGAGGAAATGCCCACATAGCAGCTGGCTTCCTGACACACAGTAGGTGTTCACTGATATCCCAGGCTTAGTACACATCATATGCTCACATAACAGCCTAGGTCCTGACACACAGTAGGTGCTCACACACCTGCTCAGGGCTGGCCACACAGTAGGTGCTCACAAAAACTCAGGACCAGGTCCACAATAGGTGCTCACAGAGTGCATGTCCACACAGCAGCGCAGGTCCTGACACACAGTGGGTGCCCACAGCCTGACACACATTAGGTGCTCCCAGAAACCCCAGGCTTGACAGTAGGTGCCCACACAGCAGCCCAGTTCCCAGCACACAACAGACAGTAGGTACTCAACAAGGATGGGACATAGAGGCTGCCCAGGAGCTGACCTGCAGAAAGTCACACTTGAATAAATAAAGGGCCAAAGAGCTGGGGGAGGGGCTGCACGCTCTCAGCACCTGTGTCCTGGTAGGAGCACTTGACCCCCGTGGAAAGCAGTGGTTAGACCACGTCTAGAACCCAAGGTGGGCAAGTGGACAGAAGGGCAATGAGAGAGGTGGGCCAGGCTTCAGGAGGGAGGGGCACCAAGGGCCCTGGGAGGGGCATGGCACAGTGGGGACACTCACTATTCCAGCAGCCTTGGCCAGGTCAGGGTTGTTGGGTGCAAAGCTCCCGCTGTGGCTGGTGGACACAGTGTTGGGCTTCTTGTTGCTCAGGCCCATGGCGTCCATGGACTGGCTGCGGCTCCGGATGACACGCTGTGAAAGCAACCCGGGGCTGGAGGAGGCACACGGGAAGCCCAGGCATCTCGTCCCTCCCTACAGTACCACTCTGGTGACCCTAGTAAGTCCCATTCCCTTGTGAGTTCTAGGTTTCCTTATGTGCCACCCAAGAGGCAGGTACACATAGTGCCAAGGATACCGTGAGCTTGGCTCTGCACCAGCTTGCAAGCCACACGACCTCTCTGAGTTGCACAGGCTCCTGTGTGCGGGTTCTCATGCAGTTTCAAGAATAGCAGAAGATGCTGAGTCACGATGAAATGTGCACAGAACCCTCCAGAAACCTGTTTCTTGCCTTTGGGGGTGAGGATCGCTGAGATCTCCCTGTCCCTTCCTTCCCCCTCATTTTTTTCAGACAATCCGCACTGAGTGCTCACTGTGCGACCAGGTGCTTTACCTTCATCCCGTCGCTCAGTCCACCCCGCGGGGTGTTGATTATCATCATGACTATTTTACAGGTGATGAAACAGAAGAGGTGAGCCTAGAATCCATCTGCCAAATCCTATGCCCTTGACTGTGGACTCTGCTACCTCTGAGAAATTCCCTGACCTAACTGACTCTGGCACCTACCGGATGTGAGGCCACTGAAATCTTTCTCAAAGAAACCACTCCAAACCCCTGTTCACCCCCATTTCCTGCCTCTAGAGGCCGAGGCAGGGCTATCCAGACCTCCTTCTCTGGCTTCTAATCCCTATATACAAACCCACAGCTCCAACTTTGTGGCCTTCCCTGGGGTGAGGGTAAAGCTCAACTGGCCTGGCTGGGCACCTGGAGGGTAGTCAGTTCTCTATGGGTAGAGGAGATGGTAGCAAAGAGGCCATGGGCCTGTGGCCCTCCTCTCTGGACCAAGTCCAGGCCCCTCCAGGGGGAAGAGAACCTCCTACCTCCCTGTGTCTCACTTTAGACAATCATGCTGAGGCAGAGGGGCCAGAGCTGTGCATTTTGCTGTTTAACTAATATTGCACTAACCTGATTGCTTTACAGATAGCTACAGTTGTATGAGGTGGTCGTTTTCCCATTACCCAAGTCTATGGATAAAGAAGCTGAGGCTTAGAGAATGCCGGTCCTGGTAAGGGGAGAGGTGGGATCTGAGCTCTGGGAGTCTGCTCTCAACACTGAACCAAACCAGGGATAGCCACAGGAGGTCCCAAGGGTCAGGTCCGTCTTCAACGGTTACTTGGTTTACAAACCCCTCCTAGGACCCCTATTTCTTCCCCCAAGTCAAGACAGAGGTCTCTTCTCTGCTTGCAGACCTGGCAGCCACAGCCCAAGGCACCAGCAGCACCTTGGTGCCACCCAAGGACTCCGACTTTCAGCAGAATTCCCAAGGGAACTCTGCCCCCAAGTGTAGGCCTCACCTCCTGCCACGACCTCCTCCCTAAGTCACAGCCCAACCTACACTCTCCTCGCAGCTTGCTACCACCCAAGCTCACCCAGACCGCTGGGTGCCCCGCCCCGCCCCCAACAGGGAGCCTGCCTCTGGCCCCGCCCCGAGCCCACCCACACCCAGCCGCCTCTAGCCACACCCACAGCGCGTTCTCGCCCCGCCCCCGACCCCGCCCCAGCCACGCCCTGCACCCCCAGCTCCCTGCGGCCACCCGACCCTCCACCTTGAAAGACTCGAAGAAGCCGCCCCCGCCGCTGCCGTTCTCCATCTTGTCCTCGTCGCCGCCCAGGCCCATCATGGACTGGCTGTGGATGTGCAGCTCCTCGTAGAGCGTCTCCAGCAGGGCGGCGCGTGTCCGCTCCTGCGGGCCGGGCATCGGGGGAGCCCCGGTGACCAGCCCGTCACCTTCTCCGAGTGAAGAGGGTGCAGGGAGTCCTTGGGCCTCGGAACCACGCTGGCTGCCTCCTTCCCTTCGCAAGTCAGGCAGCCCCCAGGACCCTCGGGCCCGGCCCGCTTCCTCCACCCAGTGCTCTGCCAGCTGCCCACCTGGGGCCCTGACACTGCCCTCCTGCTTCCCCGCGCGCACCCGCGCACCCGCTCCCTGCTCGTCTATAAACCCCTCCCCAGGTAGCCCCCGACGCCAGGGTCTGAACATGCCTTTTCCCTCCCTGGGGCCGGGCTGAGATTCTAGACTAGAAAAGGGAAGAAGGGGCTCAGCCCCAAGAACCCGTCCTCACCTCCAGCTTGGCGAACTTCTCGGCCTTGTAGCACGCATATTCAGCATTGATTAGCTTTGTCAGCAAAAATTCCTGGAACTCAGGCCCCTGGGAGCCCCCAGTGCGGAGGAGATGGAGAAGGGAGGGGGGTGTCAAATGAACAAGGAAGAGCGGGGTGAGCCCTGTGAGGCAGGGGCCAGAGCTCCCGCACTGTGCCCTGCTCGACCTGGGGTCACCCTCCTCACTCCTAGAAGGGCATCTCCTCCGCTCAGCCTCCCAGCCCAGGCACTGTGAGGGTCACCTGCCCCCTCGGGAGAGCAACCTCCGCAGGTTTTAGGGCCTGGGGTAACCTGGGACTGAAGCCAAGATCTGCAATGTGGCTTCTGAAAGGTCACAGAGACATGTGCCCCCTTCCCAGATATTAGAGGAAAGAAGATTGAACTGTCAGAAACAATAAGAATGAGGAAAGGCCAAGGTCTGCTATGAAAAATGGTAGCCATGTCATTTACTCCATGACCTTGGGGGAAAAAAGACCCAATTATTATCAAGATAAAGAGAAAAGCCAGGTCCCAGCTGTCCTGGCTTCAGGACCTCATGAGGCAGAACCTGGGTCCCCCAAGACCCTCCCATTTAAGCCGGGCGGTGGCTCACGCTTGTAATCCCAGCACTTAGGGAGGCTGAGACAGGAGAATCGCGCGTTCAAAGCCAGCCTCAGCAATGGCGAGGCGCTAAGCAACTCAGTGAGACCCTGTCTCTACATAAAACACAAAATAGGGCTGGGGATGTGGCTCAGTGGTTGAGTGCCCCTGAGTTCAATCCCCGGTACCAAAAAAAAAAAAGACCCTCCCATTTAGTCCTGCTCTGCACACGACAGGGCTAGGGGCAGTCTCTCACCTTCCTAAACACCGCAGGGTCCGGCAGGGGGGGCCCAAAGAAGGGCACATCATCGCGTGCAGTGACAGAGACCTGGAAGAAAGGGCAGTTGGTCCTTGTGGAGTCGGGGGCCTCTTCTACCCCACACCAGCCAGAAATCCCCAATTCCCTTCCCGCCCTGTCCCTGGGTGATAAATCCTTTTTTGCTACATTTCAGCTCCTCCATCCTTTGTCCTGAATTCGAGGGGTGGGGCTGGCCAGGGGACCTCAGATCACTGGGGATGGTGGAGGCGGAGGACTTGACGGCAGGCCCGGGGTGGGGGAGGGTAACGGGGTGCAGGGCAGCGGACGCCTCAGGAGCCCTGCTTACAGTGGGAAGAAGAGACGCAGGGTCCCAGTGGGGCGGAGCTAGTGCCCCTGGAAAGCTCTGAGTCCACGCACCTTATAGAGGGGGCCCTCGGGGCCCCCACCCTCAGCCTGCACCACCACGTAGGCGTGCAGGAAGTTGGACGCGATCATGTCGGGCACGAAGGGCGTGTTCTCGTCCTGGAAGACCACAGCCACGATGTCATTCCCGATGTGCCGCTTCCGCTGCAACTGAGCACAGGGCCATGGGACTTCACAGCCTGGCCTGGAGGGGTCAGGATGCCCCGAGGGGTGTGGGGGGGTTGGGGTAGGCAGAGAGTGCATCTCAGGATTTGCTCCCCCCCAAAAAAAGTGTTGAAAACTTGTCTTAGAATTATTTTAGTTCTCTCGGAAACCTGTGACAGGTGAGAAAATTGAGGCCAAGAGAAATGATTTGTAAGGACCTGAGCTCAGGGACCTGGATTCAAATCCAGTTCTCCTGGTTTCCAGGCCCTACCTCTCAACCCTTCTCTATCTAAATGCTCCCAAATGTGACCCTTCATTAAATAAACAAGTTCTACTCAGTATATATTCATGTTGCTAAAAAGAACAGAAGATCTTATGAAAAGAAAAGAAAAAGCCATTAAGAATAGGGAAAAATATTTCTATTTTTCTCACAGTACCCCTTTAGTACCCTGGGCTGGGGAAGCGGGTAAGGCAGATGGCCCTGAGGAAGCTCAGGTCAAGGTGACGCATTTCTTAGTTCAGTTCCTGGACCGTGACCTGCACCTCCTTGACTCCAGGACTTTGCAGAATCTGTGCTGGAATATTCCGTCGCCTCCTTCCGGCTCCTCGGCAGCCTATCTTGAAAGCTCTTCCTTACTCCCAAATCTGCCAAATCTCAGTGCCCCAACCTGACCCCATAGGGCCCTTGGTCAGGGGGACTGGATCATTTCCATGCCTGTGTGCCAGGGCCCAGCACCGAGCCTGGCGTGGTAGATGCTGAATGGACAGGTGGGTGGGGCACGGTAGACAGTGAGAAGCAGGTGGATGGGTGCCCAGGCTACCTGCTGGGCGTCCCCTTCCGTGTAGGGCAGCTTGGTGGACACGTGAAACATGATCTCCTTGTTGCGGAAGTTGCAGTACACAGACTCGGTCCCCGTCTGCCCGTGGGTCACGTCCAGGCCTCCACGGAACCTACCCCCGGGCCCCCCAGGCCACGGCTCAGTCTCAGTCCCGGCCAGGCCTCCATGGGGCCAGGACGGGGGTGGGGGGGAACTCCCTCCCTGCCCAGGGGCATGGGTTGGATCAGCTGTGCTTGTCCAACCCAGTACTCACCCCTTGAAGTCCTGCAGTTTGACTTTCTGGCCCAGAAACTCCAGGAACTCCACAAAGGCTGGGCTTTCCTCATTGGTACTGAAGAGTTCTTCCTCGGAGGTCTGGGAGCCACACAGAGGCGTGGTCACCAAGCTGGAGTGCCTGAGCTGTCCCCTGCCCAGCCCTACTCACTCCCAGGGAGGGCTTCAGGCAGCCCCCAGCCCCTGGGAGACAGTGCCCTGGCAGGTGCTGAGGTCTGAGGTGCCAGACGGAGGGTAGGGGTGGGGGCAGGAGAGAGGCGCACACCTGCCCAAGCTTCTGATAAATGACTCCGAACTTGAAGTTATTGCTGATGACATGCTCGTCAAAGGTGACGATGAGCCGGGAAGCCTGCAGGGGCGTGGGGGGAGAGCGGTGACAGGGTCGCACCTACAAGTCGCCCTTCGGCGAGCACCACATGTCCAGTGCCACAGCAAGCCCAGGGGAGACCCTCAGGCCGTCCTGGGCTTCAGAGAGCTTTGGCAACTCCTCTGGCCAGCGGCCTCCAAGTGTGTGCAGGGTGGGACCTGACCCCCGTCCGCTGGATTCCTGGGCTTTGCCATGAGCTCCCCAACCTGTCATGGCCAAGGATGCCCCACTCCACTGCAGAACGCCCACCAGCTCCCTGGGTCCCCTGGAAACCCATCTTGTCCTTCTAGAACAGCCAAGTCCCACCGGCTTGCTGTGGGGCCTTGGGCAGCTCCTCCTCACCCAGGGCCTCAGCTCCCCTTCCGTGGCCAAGAGGTGGGGCTGTATGTCTGAGGGCCCTTCCTTTAGGACACCTTTCCTAGACCATGACACCCCTCAGGGACCCCACCCTTCTCCAGGATCCAGTCAGGGCCACCAGGGTTTACATGTCTTAAAGGACCGGCTCTTCCAGGAAGCCCCCCCGGCTGGTTGAAAATGGAAGCGTCTGTCTCCATCCCCACATAGCCACAGCACCTGCAACCAGCAGGCAGCACCAGCTGCTGTGGACGGCAGCGTTTATGTGGGTGTCTATCATTCTCTCTCCCCAGACCCCTTCTCGGGTCAGAAGTCAAGGGCAGTGGAAAAAAGACCCATCCCCGAGTAGTCTGGAGTGCCAGCTGCCCTTAGGAGGGTCCACAGACAGCACTGAGAGTTTCCAGACATAAATGAGACCTGCCTCCAAGGGAACCCTGGATTCAAATGAGACCTTTTTTATCTGCTGTGCACCCTTAGGTAAGACACAGACCTCTCTGTGCTTCCCATTCTGCAAACTGTGGACTTTGCAGAGAAGACACAAGGATCAAATGAGAGGACTTGAGGGAAACAGCCAGCACACAGCAGGTCCCCAGTAAATGCTGGGCTCCTGTGGCCCACCCACCCTCAGTGATCAGGGCCCAGGTCCGGTCATACCTTGGGGTAGAGCACAGGGTAGAATCGATCCACATTGACATCTTCGCACACCAGCTGCAGGAGGCAACAAGGGAGGGGCGTGAGGAGTGGGCCAGGCAAGAGAGAAAGGGGCCTCCTGAGCCTTACTGGCCAGCTCTGGGAGGACGACAGCAGAAAGGAAGAGGGAGGGGCTGTTCTGGGAACAACCGGGGCTGAGGCAGGACCGGGGGCTCGCGGCTATTCAGAACTGGGCTCCCCTGATATCTGAGCATGCCGCAAAGAATGCCAGAAGCTCACAGGCGGGGGACAGGCACCAAGAGAACACGGGCCACACGCAGACCCTGCGGGAACAGGGGGAAGCTGCACCCCTGAATGGGCTGCAGCACTCGAGGTAGAAGACGGCAGCGCTGGGGCCCAGCCACAGCCCAGCCCTGTGTCCCCGGGGCAGGGGCCAGTCACGGGAAGCCTGGCGAGCAGAGTCCTTACCTTTGCCATCTGGACCACATTAGGGAACTCGGTGAGGCAGGAGATGGGAATGACATCGTGGTATGTCCGGCACTTGGTCCTGGGAGGAGAAAGCCCACAGTGAAGGGCTAGGCAGTGGGGGGACCTGGGGCACTAACTCGCTGTGTGATTTCAAGTAAATCCTGCCCCTCTCTGGGCCTGAATTAGAAGAGTGGATAAAGTGAAATAGGCTTTTGCAGACCCCGACCTCCCTGCGTCTCAGAGTCCCTCACACTGTCCTCACCTGAGCAGCAGCCGCAGGTGCTCTTGGTCCCCGATGACATCATACTTGAGTGAGAAGACCAGGTGGCCGAGGGCAGTGTCCAGTGAGTAGTAATTGAAATGCTCCTGTGTAGAGGGTGGGGGCCAGAGAGTGGGTGAGGCTGAGCTGGGGGTTTCTGGAAACCAGAAAGCCAACTTGCCCCCAGATGGGTCCCTCACCAAGCAGCAAGTGTTGTGGCCAGTAGCAGACTCTGCATCAGACTGATCTGTCACCAGCTGGGTCACCTCACCTCTGTGCCTCACCTTCCTAATATCTACAGTGGGAGTGACGTCACCTACCTGGATCAGGTGGCAGGGACTGAAAGAGACAAAGCACCTGCCACAGACACGGTGTTGGGGGGGTATCTGTAGAAACCTTTGCTCTCTGGCCCTGCATCAAAGTCAGCACCACATCGTACCTACACACCTGTTGCCCGACCCTTGCCCTTCTTCGGGATGCACACAGTAGGTGCTCAGTAAGAAAAAGCCAACTTGCATCAGCAAGGCCCTGGGTTCAAGTCCCAGCACTAAAAAAAGAGCCAAATAGCCAGTTGCCTGACCTGTGGCTCTGTGACCCCGCCACCCACCCATGGGAAACAGGAAGTGAAGCATCTCACAACGCACTGCAGCTGACCCACCCTCCTGCCTCCTGGAAAGAGGGATCAGGCTGAGAAAGACACCCTAGAGGGCACTAGGAGTGGCTGCTTCAGGGTGACACCCCACGTGGGAGCTGGCTGGCAGCTCCAGGTGGAGAGGTCCGGAAACCAAGTGCTGAGAGTGTGGCGAGGCACCGCCCCAGCCTGGCTCCAGCTCCCAGCCAGCCCGAGCCCTGGGTGGAGCCGGCTCCCCAGCCACACCCACCCCAGGGATCACCCTGGAAGAGAATCTTGTTTAAACATGAACCCCAGTGTTCAGCAGCCTGGGGGAGAAAGGCCAGCAGGGGACTTGTCCCACAGATCTGCAGTTCAAGGGCACTCTGAGTGGACCTGGGGCAGGGAGTTCACCCAGCACTGCCTGGGCCCTGAGCAGCAGAGACTCCCACATGCTCAGCACTGTCCCCTGAGGAGTGGCTGGCACCTGCAAGGAAGGCCAGTGGCTGGGGAGTTTCCCTGGACACCCGCCTCTCAAGCCTAGAGGAACCCAAAGGATATGATGAAAGATGGACTCGGGCCCAGGACAGCAATGCCCACAGTCACCCTCACCTCTTCCCTCTCCCAGAACAGGCCTGGTGCCCAACACCTGGCTGCTTCCCGAAGCACCCTATCTGGAGTCTGGAATGGCCCTGCCTCTCTGCCAGTCCTGGGAGCCCTCGTCCTCTGTCCTGCTGACCTAACCCCAGTCTTTATGCCTCTGACCGCCACCTGGACCTCTTCAAATCTTGCCATGCTCAAGGCTTACCACCACCATCTGTGGCTCATCAGTGCTTTGGCAAACTTCTGAGTGCCAGCTGTGTGCTCTTCCCTGGGATCCTGCCCCCTGCCAGACCCAGCTGAGAGCCTCTGGCCGTGGCCGCCTGGGTGCAACTCTCCACCCACAGGGCTCATTGGAAGACAGAGTCCCTCTGTGTACTGCATTTGTCCCAGGTGATGGCTCCTGAGCCCAGTCTGTTGGGTGGACCCACCTCCAACCCAGACAGTTGGCACCAGTGTTTCCCAGAGTCAGGCCAGTGCCCTGGGCCCAGGCTGAGGTCACACAGCTTCTCCATCTCCTGAAGAGCCACCCTCTCCTCCCAGGGTGGGGGAGTGAAGAGAGGGAGACACACACACAGCTGGGAGCTCGATCCTCCCCAGCGTAGCTTAACGGAAGTCAGCCAGAGTGGGTTCAACTCTAGGCTCAGTAACTGCAACCTTGACCAAGTCACTTCACCTCCCTGAGTTTCAATTTCCTCTTCTGTAAAAACAGGATGATCTTGATCTCACAGAGGGATTATGAAGAGGTAATAACAGCTACGGTTAATTGCATATTTAGTATGTGACAGGCATATGGTTCTATCTGCTTTTTCTGGCAGTACCGAGGAACGAACCCAAGGGCACTCTACCACTGAGCTACCTCCCCAGCCCCTTTATTTTGAGACAGGGTCTTGCTAAGTTCCCCAGGCTGGCTTCAAACTCACAATCCTCCTGCCTCAGCTTCCTAAGGAGCTGGACTTACAGGTGTGTACCACCACACCTGGCTCTCTATGTTTTAAATGTACTTTTGTTATCCCCATTTTTATAGACACAGAAGCAGACTCCAAAAAATTAAATAACTTGCCCAAGACAACATCATCAACAGAGGGAAGAGCCTAGACCCATGCCCAGGCCAGGAGACTCCCAAGCCTGGCGTATGCTCCGTGGTTCTGTCTGGGACGGGCATGCATGTGGCCCTGGCATGGGACCTCCCCTCCGGTTCCCCTGGCTTCACCCAACAACTCCCAAGAACACCCTTGAGTGATTCTCTGACAAGCTGTTACAGGCAGGGTCCCTGCTCTGGGACTGTGGTCAATCCAGGCCAAGCCATCCCATGACCGTGTGCTCCCAGCCCCAACCCGCAAGCTGCTCAAGGGCAGGGCTGAGTCTGTTTTGTTTGCTGCTTTCTGCAAGGTACTAAGAGCAGCGCCAGGCACACAGCTGGAGCTCATTATTTGCTCACTTGATGAGTGCTTACTTTGTTCTAGGTGCCATTCAAACCACCTTACAAGCATCGTCTGTTAAAGCCTCACAACAGCCTGGTGAGGTGGGTGTCATTATTCCCATTTTTACAGACAGAATCTGAGGCCCGCAGAGGTCAAGCAGCTTGCCCCTGCCTCCGCAGCAGGTGGCAGAGCCAGGGTCCAGCCCCTGGTAGTCTCTCCTGTTAACCGCCATGTCATCCTACCACCTCTTGCAATAAAATGTTTGTTGAGTGGGTGAATGAATCCACGCGCATGCTCCCTGAGACTCTCTGGGACTGTCACCTGGCCCCAGCCCAAGGGTGCTCTTCCTGGGCCCATACTCCTGTGAGGCTGGACCGTGACAATCCCAGCTAGACCTCAATACCAGCTGGCCACCCACCTTGCCAAGAAAGTGCTTCCGGTAGACGCGGGCTGTGGGGTTGCACTCCAGCTTCACCTTGGTGGTGGGTGACTGCAGTGGCTCTGTCTCGGGGATGCTGGTGACTTCGTGGTTGGTGCCCTCAATCCAATAGCCCCCGAACTGGGGCAGCAAGATGAGGGGGAAGGGCCCTTCTCGCCCCAGAACCTGAAGAGGGACTTGGCTGAGAGCACCAATGCAGCATACCAAACAGCACCTCGATAAGGGCCCCAGGACACCCTCCCTACTCAGACTTGGGCCACTTCTGCCATGGCAAAGGAATACCACGGAAAAGCCAAGAGCTATGTGCACTGCCGGGGTCACGTCCACCCCTCTGGGTACCTGCTCCAGCCCTTTCCCCTCCCAGACCGACAGCACCAAGCCCTCTCTCCCAAGTTCAAAGGATGGGGTAGGGGCAGGTAGGAGAGCGGGCACTTGGCCTTGACGCAGGAAGTGGACATGTTTGGCTCAGAAGGCCTAAGGGTTTAAATAGGCTCCAAAGTCTTGGGCCTGTGCACTGAGCAGCCAAAGCAAAGCCTGCAGGGAGGCTTGGGTGGAGGGAGGGCTTGGGTGTCCAGACGCCCTGCACGAGGGCCTCCCTGGGCTGGGGGACGGTGGCTTGGGGGTCCAGCCGGGTACCTCGTGGACGCTCGGGTAGGGAATGTAGTCCTCCTCTGTCTGCAAAAGATAAGCGGAGCAGAGGCACAGCTGGGTGGTGTTCCCACCCTCCTCTCCTCCCAGGCTCCCTGGGACCATGGCCTCATCTCCCAGGTTACAGATGGGGCAGTGACTTGCCCTGGAGGGCTCATGAAGGCCAGGCCAGAGGTGGGCCAGGCTGAGTACTGGGTCTTCCAGGCTCACTCTGCCTGGGGAAAGGAGGCTCCTGACTCCCCGAGGAAAACTCTGGGCCACCAGGAGGGCCTGTAAGACACAGGATGCTGAGCCTCACGCAAGTTTTGGGTGCAGCCAGTCAGGGTGGGGCCCAAGGACTGGCATTCCTAATGCTCCTAGATGACCTGAGGCTGGTGCTCTGAGCACCATACTCTGAGAACCCTGGCCCTGAGGAAGCATCTGGCTTATTGCCCAGGACTCTGCTTAGCTCTGGGCCCAAATCCAGCTGTGTCTTCTAGGGCCATTCAGTCTTCTAGGGTTGATGGATCCCAAATCACCAAGAGCCATACGCCCCTCCTGGGTGTGAGTCTTTCTGTAGCTGCCGATGGTACGGGTCTCAGGGAAGCTGCCTAGGTGGAGCAGCCTGGAGAGGTGACGGAGGACACCAGTGCAGTGGGCAGGGAGGAGCTCTCCAGGACGCGGGGCTCTTGGGGCAGGGGCCGGGATAACCTGCTCACCCAGGGCCCAGCACTAGGCACGCAGTAAGACCCCTTCGCAACTGGGTGGCTGTGGCTGCACATGGAGCCCCTCCCCACCCCTCAGGGGTCTGCTCCAGCAGCTGGGCTGGTCCACCTACTTTGAGGGGTGGTGGGAAGGAGCATCGCTGTTCATCCATCCTGCTTCCCTGAAAGGAAAGGCAGCACCCGTTAGCCCCGGGCCTGCTTCCAGGTACCCTTCCTTGGAAGGCTCGCACTCTTGAGCTCCTGCCCATGTGGAAGGGAAGCCCTAGGAAAGCCTGGACGCGGGGGAGCAGCACAGGTAATCCCAGGGTAGGGTGCTGGGGGCTCATGCCTCAGGCCTCTCTGAAGAGCCAGTGGCAGCAGGGAGGGGCTGGGGGCTCTGCTCAGGAACGCAGGTGCTGCTGGGAGTGGGGGCGGGGGTGCCGTGCGCAGGCCCATGTGCGAGTGTGGGGAGGGGGCTACTGCATCATCGCAGATACTTGGAGAGGGGAGGAGATGAAGATGGAAGACTAAGAGGCAGGGAAACCAGAGGGCAGGAAAGAGCAGGGCTGCGGAGGGTGAGCTGACGTCAGGGAAGGCTCCTGAGGTTTCTGTGAGCCACCCCCATGCCACCCCCTCACTCATCTCCCCTGATACTTGCCCACACAAAACAGAAAACAGCCTGGGAGACCAGGACCGGGAGGAAGCTGGCAGGGGTGGCAGAGACAGAGCTGCACCCCAAGCTGCCTGGATCATTAACAGCTCCCCCACCTGCAGCACAGCCTCTGATGACAGGAACCCTGGCACCTGTCCCCTCCTTCATTCTGCCTGGGGTCCAGCAGACCCTGTGATGCCCCTTACTGGATGAGGGTGAGCTGAGCTGATGCCAGCCTTGCTAGGGACCTACACAGGGATGGGAGGTGGGAGCTTGGATGGGTCCCCAGGTAAGAGAAGAGGTGGGCACTACCAGTCCCCTTCCACTGGACCCTCAGACAGAGGACTCTGGACAAAAACTGCCACCACCATCTCCTGGCATGGTGTATTGAGGTCCCCTGGCCTGTCTGCAGAAAGATGTAGGGCTGGAAATACTGAAAGGGCCCCCACTTCTAGCCCAGCCAGTCTGTGGCTCCCCAGAACTGGCATCTCCAGCCATCCTCACCTGCATCTTTTCAATCATCTCAAACAGATCTGTGTTCTGCAACAGAGACAGGAGAGCCAGGTCAGTCCCGAGGTGGCCCCGCTGGTCCTGTCAAGCCCCCAGGAGTCTCCACCACCCCAGCCCTCCTGATCCCCTCAGTTCTGACCAGCCATCAAGGTGTGAGGCAGCAAGAGGGGGTGAAGCACGCATTGTGGGAGGGGGCTGCGGCACAGGACGTGGCCAACTGCTGACGAGGTGAGCCCACAGCCCAGGTCCTGGGCATCCCACCCACTCAGTCCTTTTCTTTTTTTTTTTTGGTACCAGGGATTGAACTCAGGGGTACTCAACCACCGAGCCACATCCCCAGCCCTGTTTTGTGTTTTATGTAGAGACAGGGTCTCACTGAGTTGCTTAGCACCTCACCATTGCTGAGGCTGGCTTTGAACTTGCGATTCTCCTGTCTCAGCCTCCCTAAGTGCTGGGATTACAGGCTTGAGCCACCGTGCCCAGCTCACTCAGTCCTTTTCCCTGAGGTGGGGGCAGGGGGGCTGCAACCCTTGGGGAGAGACAGATCTCCTCCATGCCACTGTAAGGTTGGCGGTGCCAGGACAGCCAGATGGACCCCTGAGAAAAGCCCCTGGTCCCAGGCCCCCAGATGAGTCCAAGAGGAATGACAAGGAAGGTCCATGGTTCCATCTCCCAGGAAAAGGGCCAGTTAATGCCAGGCACGGGCCACTGCTCAGACAACCCACCCTCTCCCCAACAGTGTGGGGTGGGGGCTCGCCAGAGAGGATGCTGAGGTGCCCGACACCTGTGCCTGAGCCCACTGGCGCCCTCTCATGCCCAAGACAGCCTGTCCTGAGGCTAGCCAGGGCGCACGCAGGGTTAATCAGCGTCTGCCAGCTGCTTGGCAGCATGGGCCTCTCCAGCGCCAACTCCCTGAGAACCTTCCTGGAAGGCGGCAAGGATGCCGAGTGGTGGCTGGCAGGGCTGGGGAGTGGGGCTGGGAAGCCCCCAGAGTCTCCGGATGGTGCCCCTCCCCCAGCCCTTCCAAGGCTCAAGCAGTTCCTGCTGCCCAGTGGGGGCACTGCCTGAGCTCACACACGTGTGCAATGGGGTTGTACAGCAGGAAACGCAAGTGCGTGCCCTCCCCCACACACGATCTCTCCCCCTCCTGCTCAGACACACACAGGCTTGACACCAGTACTCCGTCTCACAGTACACTGCGTGTTTTGTGTACCAAGACACACACACAATCCATGGTGCCTATGTACAGTGATGCTTAGACTCAGCTTTACATAAACATACAAATACACACATTGGCATCCTGAGTTACACAACAGCACATCCATTTACACACACACACACACACAAATCCATGGACCACAAGAGATACACAGATAAATGCAAACCCACACCTGTGCAGTTCTGCACCCCAGTATCTGCACGTGACGCAACATGAACATCACAAAACCACCCTCCTATCTGAGACCAACACACACTGACATGCAATCTGGGGGACACAGGTGATCAGAGACAGAGTCCCCCTTCCCTATCTAGCCACACATGCTGTGCAACACACACAACAGGCCCCATCCCACAACGGACATGCGAGTCCAAGCAAAGGAGGCTGCACAGGGCAACTTCAGGGTCATTAATCTCCATGGGAGGGACATAGCCCTGCACCTCCCTCCCCCACGTGAGCACGTGCGCGCGCACACACACACACTGCCCTGGTGAAGAGACACAAACACCCCATGAGCACACTCTAAAGCCCGCCCACGGAACCAGACATCTTCTGAAGTCCACCTAAGGAGTCCCCAGGAGACCCAGCTCAGGGTCACACATAGTCACACCCAAGACCTCTGAGTGGAGAAGAAATGATTCCATGGGCAGTTACCAGACACGCCGGTCAACTGCACACATTGTGGGACAGCAGCACTAACATCTGGGCAGAGTCAGACAACCTCCCACCCCCGCTGTCCCAGCAGTTGGGGGCACTTTAATGACCTCCAGGGACCCCACTCAGGGTGACCTAACAGGCAGGACAATGAAATGCAACAACACCTTGTTGCACTGAGCGAGAATCAGTCACATACACACTGACACATGGTACTGTCACCCTGAGTGTACACACAGCAACAAGTGACACCCACAGGTACGGCCGCACAGGCAGCAGCAGACGCCCTGACACTCAGCAACCGAAGACTGGGAGTGATGTGGCCCCGATGGGGGTCCCCACCTCACTTGGGCACCACTACAAAGTTACGCTGTGACATTAGGATCCCCAAACCTGGCAGGGAAGGCATAACGTGGCCCCGGTGGCAGTACTCACACGCAGTGCCACTGTTTTCCCCGGCCACAGTGCCACCACGTTTGTTCCAGGGTAGCAGCAGGAAGAGCCCAAGGTCCCAGACCCCTGGGCAGAGGTGCGCCCTTGGCCGCAGTGGCCAGTGTCAGCCCAGAAGCGAACACACCCGCTGTGACCGAGCCTACACACCCGCCCTGCCTCGGGCACAGCTGCCGCGCTCCGGAGAAGTCGCGCTGACACGGCCCGGGATCCCCCTCGGCCAGGCCGCCCCTCCGGGTCCTCACCTGCCAGCCGGCCCCAACCGGCAGCGAGCCCCTCCGCGCACGGCCTTGGGGCGCTGGGGGCCGCGGCTGCGCCATCCCGAGCTGGCCCGGCCCGGCCCCCCGGCCCGCCGGAGCTTCAGCGGGCCCGGCCGGCCCCCGCCCACGCGCGCCCCGGCCCGGGCCCCAAAGCGCCAAGCTCCGCGCTCCGGGCTCCCGCGGCGGCGGAGCTGCCTGCGCTGGGCTCGCCCCGCGGCCGGGCCGGAGGGGGCGGGGCGCCAGGTACCGGCTGCGCCGGGCCGGGGCGGGGCTGCGGCGGCCGGGGGCGGGGACACAGAGGCCCTGCCCCCGGTGCGGCCCGGCCCCGCAGACACTGCGCCTGCGCTTTCTGGGTGGCGCGCAGCGGGTCGGGCTCCCAACAGCACCCCGCCTTCTCTATCTTCCCAGACTCTGGGTACCCCGCTTCGGGGCCTCATGACGAACTTCTTTGGACAGGCTGTGACGCCAGGCAGAAAGAGGAGAGGGTTACCTTGGAGACAGGACTTTTCGTGAGCACTTACTTAATGCTGGGCCCTTGGCATGTCTCACCATCTCGCCAAAACCCAGGAGTTTCAAATGTCATTCCCATTATACAGATGAGAAAACCGATTCCCAGAGGTGAAATAGCTTGCCCAGGACCACACAGCTAGGAAGGGGCCTGGAGCTGCTATTTAGGGCCTCTCCCCTCTCCTCCACACCTCTTCCCCAGCCTGACAGTGGCTGACTGGCCTGTACCCCCTCTTCCCAAAGCCCTAGCTGTCCCCTACCCTGGGGAAGACTGCCACAGTGCCTGGGATGGTATGGAGGAAAGGGTTCAAGTGGGCTTCAGGACATACGGGTTCTAGCTCGGGCCTTGCTGCATGAGTATGAGGCCCTGCCACTCTCCGGGCCTCAGTTTAACCATCTCTAAAATATAAAGCCTCTCAGGCCCTCCCAGCTGACCCTGTGATGTGTCCTGGCCTGGTATAGCCACTGTATAGCAGCCTGGCCTTACAAACCCCTCCTCCAGAGAGATATTGGGAAAGTAGCAAATGCTTCCTGTGCTGTGGCCAAGTCAAAACCAGCTGCTTGGGGCAGGGCTACTCACCAGCCCAGTGCCAGACCTCTCTGCAGCTTCCCAGAAGAGCTGCCAGCAGCTGCCCACCACCTCCATCCCCCCCGGGGCCAAGAGCTCCTGGAAAGAAGGCAAAGTGCTCTCTCCTCCCCCACCCCAGACCTGGCCCGGGGTCAGGTTTGGGCCCGACAGACTGCAGGAACTCCGAGATGTGTGTTCCAAGCACAGAGTAGCTTTGGTTTTAATAATTAACAGCAGCAAATATTGATTTACACAACCACTTCCCGGCCTGCACACTTCCGGGCACCCATCAAAATGCAGCCAGAGGAATATCCATTCCCACACTGGCCCTGGGGGAGGCGAGACCTGCCTGCATCACCAGACTTCTGGGTGGGTGTGCGCTACTCCGTGTGGCTGTGTGTACATGGACATGTTGTGTTTCTGAGTGCGTGGGAAGGCCTGGGTGTGTGCGTTTGTGTTTTTATATGTGTATCTCTTGCATGTGTGTATGTGCAAGTCCCTGGGAGTATTTACAACATGTGGCTGTGTCTGTGTGCTTTTCTGTCACTATGCCCCTGTACCTAGGTGTGAGTAGGCCAGGTATGTATATGTGTGCAGATTTCCAAATCCCTGAGTGCAGAAACTCCTGTAGAGGGCAGGAGGGTCCTGGGTAGCTTACTGTCTCTTCAAGTGTGACTGCCCCAAAAGAAGGCAATGTCCCTTCTCAATGTCTGTCCAGCCCTGGGAACGCAGTGGTGCTGGTAACAGTGCAGCTTCCTAATTCCTCCCTTCCAAAGTATCTTTAGAGAATGTCCGATTGCTTGCTGGCAAGGTGGCAGGAAGGAAGGGTCAGATCAATTATACAGGTGAGCACAGGAGCCCAGGGAGGTCCCCTGTTCCTCAGATTGGCTCCATCAATGTTATAATGTTCAGATTCAGGGACACTGTGGGAGAAATGGAGAATGTGGCCCAGGCCTTTGTTCCCTCAGCATGCCACGGGCTTCCTGGGTACCCCAGATGAATTGCTCAACCTTTTTGAGCCTGGGTCCCTCCCCTGTGAAAGGAAGATGATCCACAGACTGGGTTGATTCTGGGGTAGGGGTGGAGTGACTTGGACCCACTGTCTGGGTTGTGCTGGTACAAACAGAGGCTGCCAACCAGCCAGGAGGCCTGAGGGGAGGCGGCTCAGCAATAATACGAGAAGCCCAACCCCAGGCTGTCTCAGAGGCAGGACCCAGGGCAATGGGCTACTCCAAACCTCCTTCCCAGTCAGGATGACTGAGGCCCAGCAGGGGAAGCTGTGGTCCAGGGTGTGCAGCCATTGGTGAGAGGCCGACTCCTGGAGAGGGGCTGGGAGTCTCATTCATGAAGCAGCTGCTGCCGTGAGTGGCTGCCACTGAGACTCTCCTTTCTGTCAAGCCCTGGAATCCGTTGCCCAGGCAGAGAAGCAAGAGTGGGTCTCAAGAACCCCGTTCGGCTACCACTCGCACCTCTACCTGGGACCCCCCGGGAAGGGGGTGGCTCCACACATGGACACAGTTCCTTAGCCATCTGCCCTCTGGCCTGGGAAAGGTGCCTGGCCCTTACTCCAGGCAGGAGCCTAGTCAACCCTGCTTCTGCGGTATCCTGGCCATGTGACCTTGGGAAGACCCCTTCACCTTTCTGAGCATCTGATCCTCATCAGGAAGGTGCCTACCACCCAGCAGGGGAGGAAAGGACCAAAAGGCATGACAGCTGTCGATGGCCGTGGAAGCTTCACAGTGCCCTGCGGGGGGTGAGGGCTACTCCCCTCCCTAGGGAGCAGGAGACCATCCATCCTGGCCCCACCACACCTAGCCTGCAGGACTTTGGGCTGGTGACGTAACCTTTCTGAGCCTCAACCTGCTCATCTGTGAGACGGGATTAATGACAGTAGCAGAGGCACAGCACCGATGGCTGCAGAGTGAGATGAGGTAATGCAGGCGGGCGCTAGCCAGCAGGTAGCGAACCTCAGGGCGGACTGGTGGGTCTGGCTGGCACGGGACACCCTGCACAAGTCGCTCAGTCATCCCTTTACCAGACCATGGTTCCTTGAGGACAGGCCTGTGCTGGGTTGATTTCTGGCCCTCTGGGGCCAAATCCAAGGCTTGGCACTACTCGGGGGCTGGAACTCCTTGATGATGATGATGGTGGTGGTGGTGAGAGGAACAGCCTCGTTTGCAGGGCTCGGGCTGGGCTGCTTTGTGGGCACTGTCCAGTCTGCACAATGCACCTGACCACAGGTGAGGACATGCAGGGGGTTGTTCACAATGAAGATAAGAAGAGGAGCTGGTTGGCCAGTTGACTCCCAGCCATATTGCCTAGATCAGCCCTAAGCCACCCCCTGGACATTTCTCCAGACCTGGGTTCAACCTCTGAGACTATACAGGCCACTCAGGAGTGGTATTCCTTTGGGTTAAACCTCAGCAGCATCTGCCCACACATTTTATATCTGACCACTAGCCATCCTTTGTCATTTCCCAGCACTGGCTAGGGAAGGGGCAGTGGGTATGGAGGGGGGCATTTACCTTAGGGTAGAGTGAAGTAGTATGGGAGGGAACAAAGTCCACTTGTGACAGGTCTAGTGCCTGAGGGAAGCGTTGGTTCTGTCCATCACTCCTCCTAGAAGAGAAGAAGAATCTGGGGTCAGGGAGGGCCCCAAGTAGGGAGATTTGAGAATTCGGAGGAACTCACCCTCAGAGCTGGGGGAGCTGAAGGGAGATTGACGTCGTGGAGCCAGCGTCCTGGGCTCCCCAGGAGGAAGGAGGGAAGGGGCTTCCAGAGCAGGACTGTCAAGCCGGTTCTCCCTCCCAGCCTCTAGTCACAAGGTGTCCACAGCCCAAGTGAAGATGGCTAGACTGGGGCAGGGGCAGTAAGGACGGCTGTGGAGGCTGAGGCTTCTGGGGAAACAGGGTGCCCAGCCTCCACTCGCCCGCCCTCATTCCTCAGGGAGACAGCCACCTTAGGGCCACGAGGCCAGCTGGCACTCACTGGGCCCACTGCATGCCAGGCCCCATGCTGCGCCCTCCCTCCAGGCCCGAGGACACGGCCTCCTCGCCACACTGGTCTTCCCACTTAGCAGACGAGGACCCGGATGTGCCCAGAGGTGACACGGCTGGTCTGCAGCAGAGCTGTCACCTGTGTGAGAGCTGTGTGACTTGTGTGACTCCAGCCACACCCACAGCCCCCCGCCCCCACCCAGGAAAGAGAGCAGGTCTGGAGAGGGTGACGTCAGTGCCTGTCACCCTAGAAAGCCTGCTGAGGCCACCTCTGGGGTCAAGGGGAGGAAATGCCCAGGGGTTCCCAGGATCCAGGGAGCCTGGGGCCGGGAGAGCAGGCCCAACTTCCGCCACTGCCTAGGGCCACCCTGACGTGGCTGCACCCCCACCCAGGTCCCATCGAGCAAGGCTGGTCCTGCGAGGGTGAGTCACCTTCCAGACACTCCGCAGTGGCCTGTGGCAGACTTGAGTCAGGCGGAGCTAGGACTGCCACGCCCCGAGGGACCAGCCCCCAGGAACCTAGGCCAGGAGGGAGACGCCCAGGCCGTTCTGAGCCCCCTTTGACTTCCCTCCTCCAGAGGAACCACCCCAGTCCTGCTTGGTGCCAGGGCTGCACCTCCCAGACGTGCTGGCATCTTGTGAGGGGGTCTGTGCTCGGCAGTGCTTGACCCCAAAGGATGCATCTGGTGGCAGTGGTGTTTCACGCTGCTGGCATCACTGTGGGGGACAGATTCCCAGGCACCGACCATGTGAAGGAGTTGATGATATGGCTCCTCAGCCTCAGTTTCCAGAACCATCCGCCCCAGGCCCTGGCAGCCCACAGGTGCTCCCTCGGGCGCTCTCGGCCTCACTCATCCATGCTAAGTGAACGGGCCTCCCGGGCAGGGTCCCATTAGATATTTGCTCAATGACTGCCTGCCTGAGTGAAGTCAGAGCACGGGGTCATTGAGGCTGTGAGCAAGGGAGCCACCCAAACACAGATGGGGCGGAGCTGGCCAGAGGCCCGTGGAGAAGGCCAGGCAAAGTCCTCGAGGCTCCCACAGGGGCCCTGTCGAGACCTACTGTGGGCCTGGAACTGTGGCAGCCATAGTACACCTGGCTCCAGGGCTCAGGGGGCATTACTGATCCTCGTTTTTGTTTTTGATTTTTGGTACTGGGGATTGAACTCAGGGGCACTCGACCACTGAGCCACATCCCAGCCCTATTTTGTGTTCTATGTAGAGACAGGGTCTCACTGATTTGCTTAGCGCCTCGCCATTGCTGAGGCTGGCTTTGAACTCGCAATCCTCCTGTCTCAGCTTCCCTAAGTGCTGGGATTACAGGCTCGCGCCACTGCGCCCGGCCTGATCCTCATTTTCACAGATAGAAAAACAGGCTCAGAGAATCGCGAGTTCAAAGCCAGCCTCAGCAACGGCGAGGCACTAAGCAACTCAGTGAGACCCTGTCTCTACATAAAACACAAAATAGGGCTGGGGATGTGGCTCAGTGGTCGAGTGCCCCTGAGTTCAATCCCCAGTACCAAAAAAAAAAAAAAAAAAAAGAAAAACAGGCTCAGAGAGCTGAAGCCACCTCTCCTAGACAGTGGTGACAGAGCTGGAATTTAAAGCATGTAGCCTGGAGTGAACAGGGACAGCGCTAAGGGGTGAGCAGAGGCTGCCCAGGGCTAGGAAGTCCTGGGGTTGAAGTCTGGGAGCAGCTAGGCGCCCCTCATGGTAGGGACTGCTGTCCTGTGTGGCCCTGTGTGGTGGCTGCTGCCCCAGATCAGCCTAGTTACGTGATGCCCTCCTGTCCACTCTTGTCACAGCCCCAGGCTCAGACGCCGGCTGCTGAAGGTCAGCCTGGCGCAGCTCGCAATGCACTCCCAGAACCATCTCAGCCTGCTCCCCACGTCCAGGTGGCCACCTCCTCAGAACTGCTCACGTTGGCACAGGACCAAGGAGCCTCTCAAGGCTCTGGAGCTCCAGCAGCCATCTGGGACCTTGTCCCGGCCTCTTGGTGCTAGTTCCTGTTGGCCAGAGTCCTGCCCCTCCCAGGCAGCACCCCGCCAGGCAGCTCCACCTAAAAGGCCAGTACTGACCCCTAAAGGGCAGGGAAGGGAGGGGCAACAGGATGGGGCCGAGGAGGAAATTCCTCCCCAGTCCTGAAGGGGCAGCCGGACAGTAATGGCAAAAGCCGCCGTGTACCCTGTGCCTTGCACTTTATTTAATCCCAGGGCTCCCTGACCAGACAGGGGCTCAGGAACCACCCACCTTGCACACAAGGAAACTGAGGCTCAGAAGGGGCAGCAACCTGCCCAAGGTCAAGTAAAGGAGACAGAGCAGCATCTGGACCCAGGTCCGTCCACTCCAAGGTCAAGACCTGAACTTCATAACGCAGGTGGACCCTGTGGACCCTGCCTGCCGACCTCCAACTGAGAACACAGCCATCTCGTCAAGGCAAATAGCAGTACCAGTGACAAGTGTCCTTGCTGCGCTGCGGGGGTGGGCTGCACCCAGTGACTCGACTCGTGTTAACCCACTGGATCCTCATATGTAGAAGGAAGGAACTGAGACACAGAGACAGGTGAAGTGACTTCCCAAGTTCACAGTCACACACAGTCGGTCAAAGTCCAAGGACTGGAAACTGACCATCGGGGTATCCACTGGGGGCCTTTAACACTGTACTACACACCCCTCAGTGACCGCACCGGCCTTTCACCTCCTCCCACCGCAGCCTCCACCCTCCCTTCTGCCCACTCCTCCATCCCCTTCCGCCCCTGACCCCTTTAACTGGGTCTCCATCTTCCCTGGTCAGAACTTGACCTCTGTCTCCCCCTCCTAACCCACCCTTGTCTTCTGGTCTCCACATTCTGTTCACATGGGGTCCCTTGAGTCTCTGTCCCCTCCCCACTTCTCTCAAAACCTTTCTGACCCCATGGCCAGCTCAGCCTAAAATGCTTGGCATTCTTCCAGCTACAGCATCTGGGAGGAGCCCAGCGCATGCCAGGACATGGCAGCTGTCCCTGCTCCCTCCCCTCTGTTGTGACCCTCGTGGCACCCTGTAGTTCACGCAAGTATTGTCTCATTCCATCACTGCAGAGGCTTTTTGAGGTTGGATTTTATCAAACTTTTATCCAGATGGGGAAACTGGCTCAGAGAGGTTAAGTGACAAACCCAAGGTCACACAGCAGGGAAACAGCAGACAGGTTTGACTCTAACCCAGGGTTCCTTCTACTACATCTGTCCCAGCTGCCCTCAACTCAGACTCTGTCACCTGGCCTTCGGTTCCCCAGTGGCCTCCCTAGAATAGCCCCAGAGTCTTGCCGCCACCACCAAGCATCTTGCCTAGGCCCAGCTGCAACCTTGCAGAGTCTGGCCTGGACACCTGCCTGGCCGCCTCTGACACAGGAAAAGGCAGCAGCGAGAGCAGAGGCGATTTGTCCCAGGTCTCTGAGGATGTGGGTCAGGCACATTCTGGGGTCACCTTGAGCCCTGCAGTTGCCTGGCCACCAGCCAGCGGTCCCCTCTGGCTGCTAGAACACCCAGCTCTCCCTGGGAAGGGGAGAGGCAGGGCGCGGGGGAGGGGCCAGGCCGGAAGCCACTGCTCACGCTCCTGGGTGTCTTGGCAACTGTCACTGTGCCTCCTCCCTCCCTTATCTCTGCATCAAGGTAACAATAATAATGGCACCTTCGTGAGAGTGGCTCTTTGTACTTTTCAAAGCCCTCTTGATCTGCTGCTCCTGGGACTCTCACCGGAACTGGAGTGGGAGATAAGGCAGCGGCTAGGATCCCCAATTCCCAGGAGGGCAAACTGAGGCCAAGAGAGGTGAAACCACCACCTCAAGGTGACCCAGCGAGGAGGGAGCAGATCTGGGAAGAGAACCCAGGGCTTCTGCCCACCCACGGCTCCAAATGCCACGTGAGGAAGCGGGACCTCAGAAGGGTCCACACTGCAAAGCAGCAGCGTCCAACCCAGCCCCACTGGTGAGGTAGCTGGGGACACAAAGGACAGGTGACAGGATGCAGTCCTGGGTGTGTCCCACCTGCAAGCCAGCCAGAAGGCACTGGGGCTGGCCCGCGGCACTACCGAAGTGCTTACAGCTGTCACTGTCACTCACTGTCCTGGAGAAGCCAGCCTGGAAGGCTGGCCAAGCTGGCCTGTGTACCCGTCCACTTGGACGGAGGTCCCCAGGTGGGTCTGGCCCTGCTGACCCTCCTCGCAGTCTTCGTCTGTCCTACCAACATCGCTGCTCCTGTCCCTTGCTACCCACCTTGTCCCAGCCTCCCCAGGCTGCAGGTGTCCCCAAGGGAGCCATGCTGCCTACATCACTAAGCTCTCGAACTTGCTGTCCCCTCTGCTGGGGTCCCTTTCCTTCTCTTCTGCCTGGTGACATATTCGTGTTTTGAAATTTAACTTAAGTGACCTGTGACCTTCCCCAGGCTGGAAGGCTGTGACTGGGAGCAGGGGGTGCTGCAGCCTGAGGAGCCCCCCAGGACCCACATCAGGAAACCAGACACAGGAGGCAGAGGCGGGGCCCAGGGAGCCAATGAACAGAGAGCACAGGACTCAGGCTGGCCCCCACGGGGCTGAGGGCTTCAGGCCAGCCTTCTGCGGAGGCCAGGCTGGGGAGGCCCAGGGGCCTTCCTGGCTCCTGGACACCAACTGGTTCCACCCAGTGTCTCGGGGGCGGAGCCTCGAGGAAGGGGCACTGGTTGTGATGGGCACTCCCACCCTCGCCTCCCCACCTGGGGCCTGGGGGCTGCTGGAGCCTGGGTTTCCCAGCCCCTGGCACTGGGTCTGAGGAGACTCTGATCTGAAGCCAGAGCCAAGCCCTGCCCTGGAGCTGTCTCATGGCGGGTGGGGGGCCTCAGAGGTCCATTGTCCTCTGACCTCCGGCAGCCAGCCAGGGAAGGAGGCCAGGACAGCAGGTTTCCAGGCCCAGCCTGCCTCCCCAGGCCCACCTGGGACTCAGGCAGTGCGACATAGGCCCAGGTCGCTCCCAGGCACCTTTGACCTCTGCCGGGTCTGGAGAAGGGGCAGGAGCACGGCTTGGTTGGCCACGACACTGTGGGATCACTTAATCTTTTTTTTTTTTTTTTTTTTTTTTAAATATTTTTTAGTTGTAGATGGACACATTGTCTTTATTTTATTGCTTTGTATGTGGTGCTGAGGATCGAACCCAGGGCCTCACGCATGCGAGGCAAGCGCTCTACTGCTGAGCCACAATCCCGGCCCGGGATCACTTAATCTTTATGACAGCACCCGGGGGAGGGCGGGCAGCCGCTGCGTCAGAGATGAGCAGGCAGAGGCTCTGCCGGGTTCCCAGGTGAGCCAGGGCCTCACAGGTGGCAGAGCTGCAAGGGGCCCCTGTGGGCAGGGGCAGGGGACTTAGGGCTCCACGCTGGGCAGACGAGCAAGAAGGAGGGCAGCCCACCTGGCCCCACGCTGGCCGAGGGCCCAGATACCCGGATCCCGGAGCTGGGCCAGGCAGCGGCCTCCTAAGCAAACAAGCTGGCAGCTCAGAGAGGAGGTCACGCGACGGTTCCCCTGCCAGGGCTCGACACCTGGGGACCAGGCCCGCCATCTACCTGCTGCCTGCCCAGGCAGGGCTCACCTCTCCTGCCAGGTGGCCAGAGCCCAGCTGTGCTGTTGCCTGAAGCCCGACCCTGCCTGTCCCTGGAAACTGCAAGGACAGACTCCTCCCCTCCCCTGGGACTCAAATGACCTGGCCACCGGGCCACTGGGCCACAGGGCCTCCTCCTGCTGGGGAGTACCAACACCTGCCTTCCAAGCCCAGCACTTCACAGTTTATAACTGCATTCACTGCCTCTCAACAGCCTCCCGGGAGCCGAGACAGGTCCCTCCATCCCCCTGCTAGGGACAAGGCGGGGGCCCAACTCCATGGCCCACCCAGATCACAGCTGAAGCTCGAGCCCGGCTGCCCACCCCAGCCCTCCCTGGCACAAGACACTCAGGCAAGTGTCGGCTCCCACTGATGACATCCCACCCCCACCCCAGCACCCAGCACAGGGGATGCCAGGGTGCCCTTCCTAGCATTGTCAGCCCACGCAGCATTACAGCCACCTCTGTGTCCTCCACCCTCCGCTGACCACACTGTCCTTCTAAGCTCCGTGCCTTCCTCTGCTCACTTGCGCACCCACCAGCCGCCCACACCCCCATCTGCCCTTCATTCTTATGTCCAGCCATTTGTTCAGAAGGCAGGACTCAGCGGGTATGGTGGCACGTGCCCGTAATCCCAGCGGCTTGGGTGGCTGGGGCCAAAGGATCATGAGTTCAAAGCCAGCCTCAGCTACTCAGCGAGGTCCTAAGCAACTCAGTGAGACCCTGTCTCTAAATAAAATACAAAAAAGGGCTGGGGATGCGGCTCAGTGGTAAAGTGCCCCTGGGTTCAATCCCTGGTACCAAAAAAAAAAAAGGCAAGACTCGATGCCTGCTCTGGGCCAGACAATGGTGCTTCATGTTGGCATCAGAGTGGAGTAAGCCAGGCCTGCCACCCTCAAAGAACAGTCCCAGTGACACCGGCCCAGACAATTCTCCTGCTGTTCTTGAGGGCCCCTCTGGCCTTACCACCCAGGCACTGAATCCTCCAGTGCCGAGACCTTTTGTAATCCGTCCCTCCCCTTCCATACCTGCCCTAATTGATGCTGAAGCTGGGCTTTACCACCTCATGGGCTCCAGGTAATCCTGGTGAGCAGAAGTCGCTGCCTCTCATGACTACCTGGATGGATAGCCACCAAGACCAAAGCAAAACACCCACGGGGAGGAACAAGGCCACCATCTCCTAAATGAAGACTATAAGGAAAAGCCCTGGCTCCATCTCTAAGTGTCTCTGTGTGCGGGATGAAGTCACCATATGCTCTCCAAGCCTGTTTCCATTGGAAACTGGTCCCAGACTAGAGGACCTGGAGGTCCGGCTCTGACAGCGCCCCGCCCGCCGGGTGAATGGGATAACAAGGAGCATGGACCCGAGCCCACCAAGCTGCGGCTGAGAGCAGACCCCTGGAGAAGGGCTTTTCCCTGCAGAGGGTCCTTAGCTTTCTCCGAGTGGCTTCTCTTCTCTGAAACTCAATTTCTTCATCTGCAAAATGGGTTAGTAAATACCTACTTTGGGGGATTGTCATGGGGAACACATTAGATATACGTACAATCTGACTCACCTACAGCTGAGCAAATAGTATGTGCTCAATAAATGACAGGCCCCTACCTGGAAAGGCAATAGAAGGTTAGACTGCCTGGGCTGGATTCCTGATTTTGCCATTCCACCTCGTGTGACCCTGGGGAAGCTATTTGAAAGCTCTGAGCCTTGGTTGTCTCATCTGTAAAATGGGCAAGTGAGTGTAGTATGGTGGTCGTATGTGTGCCCAGCATGCGTGAGACCTTGGATTTGATCCCCAGCACTGCAGAAACCAACATGAGCTGGGATATCAATAACGTCAGCGTGTGGGGCTGTCATGAGAAATAATGGGTGCATGCATGTTCCGTGCTCCCTGTCAAGCGGAGGCAGGGCGAGTCCTGGGGGTGGGATCGGGAGACCCCAGTGTGTAGGAGTAAGAGGAGCCAGGAGCTGGGGGCCAGCCTGGGGACAGAGCAAGACACACAAAGACAGAGCGCATCCTGGTGCCCGCCACCCGAGCACCTGACTCCATGTCTTCAGCCCTCTGGGAAGGTTGCATTAGTCACCACTTGTCAGGGAGACTGACACCAGGGAGGTCAGACACCATGACCAGCCAGTTGGGACAGAGCCCATGCTCTCCCCTACACTAGGCACAGGGCAACCTGCCCTGAGGGCCAGGGAAGAGTGAGGCAGAGACAGAGTGGCCCAGGCAGCAGGGCACTGGGCTGTCCTGACTGGGGAGCCAGAGCAGCCGGGCTAGCCCGAGCCCGAGCCTGAGCAGGGACAGTCTGTCCACCTCATTTGTAAAGGCAAACGCAGGCCCTGCTCCCGGCTCTGGCTTTGCCCCACCTGGCAGGTGCGCGGCCCCACCCAGCACTGTGTGCCAAGGCCTCTGGGGCAGAGGCAGGTGGGCATGGGCTGCCCAGCCCCCACCCTGGAGCTCCAGGTAACTTTCTATACTGATCAATCTATTGCTGGAAGGACTTGGCCTTGAAGGCAGCTCCTGGTCTTCTCAGGGACAGCTTGGGAAGGAGCCGGATGAGCACCCAGCTGTGTGCCTGGGGAGGGGCACCAGCACTGGACCGGGAAGTCAGACAGCCCTGTGCTCGGACCCCAGCTGTGCCAAGCTCTAGCTGTGTGGCCTGGGATGAGTCTCTTCACCTCTCTGAGCCTCAGTTTCCTTAGCTATAAAGTGGTGTCAGTAACTGGGCTACTGGAGGGTTCGGCTGGCGCAGGTGGAGATGCTCCCATAGCCAACCTCCTGGCACGCAGCACCCAGGGCGGTGGCTGCACGTGGGTGCGCGGGCGCTCCAGGTCTGTGCCAGCGAGGAGGGAGCCAGGGGCCTGCCCAGCAGTCGCAGGCGGCAGGTGGGCGTCTGACACTTGTTGGAGCCAGCGCTGGGTTTCCCGCAGCTCTGCCTGGAGCTGCCACCGGGCTGCTGCGTCTCTGTGGGTGAGAACGTGACCGGGAAGTGGGTGTGGGAGAGACGGCGCTCGTGGCTGCTGCGCCAGGCCCTGTGCTGGGGAGCCGATCTGGCCGCCCACCTGCCTAACGGCTCCTGCCACGTGCAGCTGGGGACGGGCTGCCTGGCGAGGCCACGTGCCTGCCCCGCCGCCCTGTTGCTCCGACCTCCTCTCTGGCCTCTCCTCCCGCACAGGCCTCCGTTCAACTCTTCCACTGCCTGTCCTTCTCACTTCCTGTCCCTGCCATGAAGCCTGGCACGCGCCCTTCCTCGCCCTTCCCTCCGGAGTCCCCTCCCCAGATGAGGAGAAGCCCCACCCGGCCCTAGTTGCCCCAGAGCCTGTCCAGGGCCTGGGGGATCTGCCAGTTGGCCGTGCGCAGGTCGTGGAGTGATCAGTGGGCACCATCGGCCTCTCCCGCCCGCCTCAGGCTTCCCGGGGGGACTGGCGTGTTTATAGTCAACACTCCACAGCCGTCTGTGGCCTGTGACGTGTGTGTGACTCTGCACGGCCAGACTGTTGTCCAGGCACCGCACCTGTCAGTGAGCGGGCAGTGAGCATGGCCGCGGTGTGGCAGGGCATCTCTGAGGTTCCCGGCCTCATGAGCAGGTGGGCAGCCAGGGAGGGCGGAGGCGCTCTGGGCCCAGTACCCAGCCTGGAGGGCCAGGAGAGCAGTGGGCATAAGTTCCCTTCCTCCACTCCACGCCCCTCCTGAAATAGCCCCGCGGGCACTGGGAGAACCGGCAGGGCTCTGCCTGCGGTGGGTGCCACCCTGACTGCTCCCCGCCCAGGGGCCCTGCTTTCTGCAGGCCCGGCCACAGTGCGGGTCAGCCCTCAGGCCTGCCTCTGGGCACAGCTCTGGGTCTGAGAGAAGGTGAGCTTCCAGCTCCTGCCAGGAGACCGTCTGGAATGAGTCAGGCTGGGGCTAGGGAAAGGAGACCTGTTCCTTTACCTGACTGGACCCTCTGCCGGGACCACCCAGCTGGGACCCTGTGAGGGCAGCCCCTTCACGCCCACCCTGTCGCTCACGACCCATCACCCATCTGAAATGGCCTTATTTTTCTATTGGTTTTTTTTTTTTTTTTTTTTTGGGTACTGGGGATTGAACTCAGGGGCACTGACCACTGAGCCACATCCCCAGCCCTATTTTGTGTTTTATGTAGAGACAGGGTCTCACTGAGTTGCTTAGCGCCTCGCCATTGCTGAGGCTGGCTTTGAACTGCCATCCTCCTGTCTCAGCCTCCCTAAGTGCTGGGATTACAGGCTTGAGCCACTGTGCCCGGCTCTATTGGTTCATTTTATGTCCATCTCCCTCACCGGAAGGTAACCTGTGTGAGGCAAGGGAGCATAGCATGTGTCTCCAATTCCTAGACGAGTACCTGGCACATCTGGGGACTTAATCAGTATTTGCTGAATGAACAAATGCCCAGTGGAAGCTTTGAAAGAATCCTATGAGGTGAACTTCACCCCTATTTGCAGGCATGGAAACCAAGATTCAGAGAAGTTAAGTCTCTAGGCCAAGGTCACACAGCAAACAGGTGGATCAGGCTGAACAAACTAACCCCACTGGAACTGCGACACCTCAGAGTGTAGCAGAACTGGTCCTCCTAACTGGTCCTCCTATAGGTATGAACGCAAGCCTCAGAGAGGTGAATGATATTTCCCCAGATCACCTGGGTCCAAAATGCTCCTCCCCTCCCGCAGCACATGGTCTGGCACGGCAGTGACGCAGCGCTGCACGGCTTTTACCAGCACCTCCCCGCTCGCCCTCCGCTGAGGTGGCCGCTGTTACTGTACCTGTTACACAAAGGAAGAAAGTGAGGCCAGCGAGGGTGGGACTTCCAGGTTGCCCTCCAGGACTCGGGGCCAGGCCTGTCAGGTGTCCAGGCCAGCCTCCTCCAGCCCGGGGCAAGACAGTGCCACAGCCGCGGCAGCTGTGCACCGGCAGGGTGGTCACCACACTCGCGCACCTTCCAGACGGCAGGGTCCACACCCTGAGCAGCCCTGCACCTTCTACCCAGCATGTGACGGTGACGGTGACAGTGGCAACAGCCACATCGGCGACCTACGCGCTTGCTCGGTGGCAGGTCCTCGTGGAGACCACAGCACGCGCCATCTCATCTCACCCGCGACGGCGCTCACGGCCTGGGCACTGCCCTCATGCTAAAGGCCAGGAGACTGAAGCCCAGAGAAGCCACCCAACTCCCGAGTCCCCAGCCGGCGAGTGGCCCAGGCAGCGCCTGCAGCCAGACTTGAGTCCAGGCTCCGGGGCTCAGGCAGCCCCTCACCAAGAGCAGGGCCAGGGCCCCGGAACCGCAGACCCACGCAAGACCACGTCACAGGGCAAGTCCAGACGGGGAGGAGAGGGCGACGGGTGCCCACAGTAACTCGGAGCCCTCCAGAGCATACCACGGGAAGTCCCAGGGGGCCTCAGTCACCACCACCTGCCAGGCCCATCTTAGCCTGGGCCCAACACACACCACCACCTGCCTCTCTCCTCCATGTTCCTGCCCTGCCACCTCCTTTTCCAGAACATTCTCTCAGGACTTCCCTCCCCACCAGGCACAGTCTCTCCCTCTCGCTTTGTCACGACGCACCTGCCTTACTTCCACAATGGTCACCTTCTCCAGGAAGCCCCCCACCGTGTCCTCTGAGCTCTCAGCACCCAACATCTCCCCAGTCAGCACTGCCACCGCCATCAGAGCAGCCTCGTTCTTTATTTCCCTTTCTAGGCTGAGAATCCTATGAGAGCCAAGTGCGGTGGCTGATGCCTGTAGTCCCAGCGACTCGGGAGGCTGAGGCAGGAGGATCACAAGTTCGAGGCCAGCCTGGGCAACTTAGTGAGAATTGTCTCAAAATAAAATAAAAAGGCCTGGGGCTGTGGCTCAGTGGCAGAGAGCCCCTGAGTTGTATTCCAAACAACCCCCAAAGCAAAACAAAGGGCAGTCCGTGAGAAGAGTGGCCTTGTCCACTATCTGCCGGCACTGCTTGTGCCCTCCGAGGCTCCCCGCAGCAATGCTTGTGAATCAATTTGCTGAGTGAATGAACGACACTCTTGGGGAAGATCCTGAAAGTCTTTGCGGGATCTGAGCTGTCAGGAGAGTCCCCTCCTTCAGCCACCCCAGGGCTGACGTTCCTCCGCTCTTTGGATTAATGAATCTTTTCTTTCAAAATGCAAATACGTATGGAGGGGAAGAACATTCCCGGAAGACCCACACTGGACGCATTCATTCTGAGCAACACCGTCTCCATGGTTACAGATCTGATGCTCAGAGTGGGGAAGCAGATTGGGTAAGGCCACTCAGCAAGGAAGTAAAAGTTAAAGTGGGTGTCTGAACGCAGTTCGTCCTTTCTTTTTGGTACTAGGTGTTGAACCCAGGGGAGCTTTACCACTGAGCTACATCCCCAGTCCTTTTTATTTTTTTATTCTTGTAGTATTATTAATAATTCCTAAATGGTTAATGGACAGACATCACCTAAATTAACTATCCTGTGGAAAAAGTTTTGTTTTTTTTTTTGGTACTGGGGATTGAACTCAGGAGTCCTTGACCACTGAGCCACATCCCCAGCCGTATTTTGTGTTTTATGTAGAGACAGGGTCTCACTGAGTTGTTTAGTGCCTCGCCGTTGCTGAGGCTGGCTTTGAACTCGCGATTCTCCTGTCTCAGCCTCCCTAAGTGCTGGGATGACAGGCATGCGCCACTGCGACTGGCAAGTATTTTCTGTATTATCCAACTTACCAATGATTGTTGATAAGCTGGTTAAAAATGTCATCTTGGACCCAAGTTTACATAATAAATAAACTTAACTTTTACAAAGCAACCATCATATCTTTTTTTTTTAAATATTTTTTAGCTGTAGGTGGACACAATAGCTTTATCTTATTTTTATGTGGTGCTGAGGATCGAACCCAGTGCCTCCCGCATGCTAGGCGAGCACGCTACCACTGAGCCATAACGCCAGCCCCACAACCATCATATCTTAAAAAAAAAAAACAAGCATACAAACAATGTCACATTCCTTCAACTTTTTTCGGAGGGGGACTAAACCCAAGGGTGCTAACCATTGAGACATATCCCTAGCCCTTTTTATTTTGACGTAGGGTCTCACTGAGTTGCTTAGGGCCCTGCTAAGTTGCTGAGGCTGACTTTGAACTTGCAATCCTCCTGCCTCAGCCTCCAGAGTCACTGGGATTATAAGCATGTGCCACCACAGCTGGCTTAAAGGCTTTTTTTAATGGTCAAAAGGGTATGAATTAAAGAGGATTCCCTTGCTAAGTGAAGAGCCATAAAAGTGTACCTCGAAAGCCTCTTCCACTTCCAAAGAGTCTAGGAGGATCAAATTCTCTAAGATCTTACAAAGCCGAGAGACTGACACTCAGAGGTTCCACACGCCAGTCACTGACATAAGCAAACTCTAATCCTACCTGCAAGACCTGGTTCAGTTTGATCCCTTCTCCAGGTTCCAGGCCACCTCTGACCCCCTTCTCTCTCATCTCTGGCGTCACCATTCATGGGATGTCCTAAGCTTGTCCCTGCCACCAGGCCTTCATGCCTGCTGCTTCCTAGCTGGACACCCCTGTCCCCACGCTATCAGCCCTTCTCATGGCTGGCTCCTCTCATTCTTCAAGTTTGGGTTCAAATGCCACCTCTTCTGAGAGACCTTTCATGAATCCCTCCTTCTCCAGCCACATGGTGAGGGCCAAGCAGGCAACGTAGGCTCAAATCTCCACTCCACCAAAGACCCTGAACAGGCTACCGGCCCCTCTGCCTCAGTTTCTTCAGCCTTAACCCAGGCATGATAATACAGTCACCCTCTGCAGTCCCTATGCTGATTAAATTCACTGACACATGCAGAGGGCTTTGGCGCCCAGCCCAGCCCACCATGAACTCTCAGGAAGAAGCCCTTCCTGTGAGCACATAACTCTGCTTCCACATTCACCACGACCATCAGATTTTGTTTTCTTGTCTATTTATTTCCACTCTCCCACCTCCCCATTTCACAAGTAAGCAGAATGAGGCTCAGGGAAGAGAAGTATTGACCAAACTAAGCTCTTGGAGGAGAGGGACCAGGCCTGGCTCATTGTCCACTCACTCTGCAGTACCTGGACCCTGCCTGGAATACAGCAGGTGCTCAGTGGTTACTTGTGGCTCAGTCAATAATGACCAAAGCTCCATCCCCTGAGGGCCATGCAGTCAGGAGAGTGTGCCTCTCAGATCCAGTCCACCTCTGCCCACCTTAGTCCCAGTGACCCCCAGCTCAACCAAATCCCCCGCTCCTCTCAGAAATGGCTGCTAGGATGGGCAGGAGGGAACTTGGGGCCCACATCTGTGCCTCTGTCCCCACTGGCTCGGGTGACAACCTGGGTGCTGCCATGGCATCTGCCTGGATAGATGCCTGCCCAGAGGTGGTGGCAGGTGTGGGCTCAGGAGGCAGCAGCTAGCTTCCTGGCCTGTGCCCTCTGGGGTCCTGCCCACCAGATGCATAATAGATGAGGCCACCCAGCAGGCCGTGCCTGCCTGGCATTTCAGAGCCACTAATGAGCCAGCCTCGTGCTTCCTGCTGCAGCACACAGGCCCCCAGGGCCTCTGGCTGTGTGACTGGTGAGACTCCGGAGCCACCTGAGGACTGGGCCGCCCACCCAAGCCCACCATGCAGGCAAGCAGCATCCAGGAGAGAGAGGGCAAAGGCTGGGGCTCAGGCCGATGGTATGTTCGCCACTCACTGCCTGTGTGTCCTGGGGCCAGCAACTTCCCTTCTCTGAGCCTCGGTTTCCTCATCTGTAACATGGGGGTACCCAGCAACAGTCTCTCCAAGGCTGGAGTCAGGATGGACTGAAGCAGTTCCAGGGAAACACTGGCCCAGGGCCTGGGACCCAGGAAGCTGACCACATGCAGGAATAACTGGGACCCATACTGTCAAGAGAGACACCACAGTGGCCAGGTGGGCACTCTTAGGGGGACACACTGGGCTGGCAGTGACTCCTGTTTTGGGGGCATTCAGATTCAGGACCATCTCACTTTCCCTCTCTTCTCTTGCCCCCAAACCAAGACTTCCCCCATTTCTGTGGCTTCTCCATCTGTGAGCAAGGTCCCTTCCTTGGCAAGAGTGTGTGTGTGCTGGATTCAAGCCCAGCCCTGGCCAGCTGTGTGACTGGGCCAGAGCCTCCACCAGTCTCCGTCCTGACTCTGGCCTCTAAAACAGGGCCACTAAGACCGACTTGCAGGACGGATGTCATGAGCTAACAAGGCCACCATAATAAAACGCCCAATACTAATCCTGGCCGAATTCTGCCTCCTCCCCCCAGGATCCCAGTTTCAAGGTCAAAATCAACTCTCCTCTTCCGAGAGGTATTCCCAGAACCCTCTGCCCTGTGCAAGTCCCCTAACTACCCTCCACACCTCTCCACCTCCTGTCCCCCTTTTGAATCTATCTTACATGCCCAGCCCTATGTTAGGACTCCTGGGTCCCTCAGGACTACAGAGTCACTCCCTGGCTCCTACACGTCCCCTGGGCCTCCTTCCTCCTCCATTGCTCACCTACTCAGACTCTCCTTGACCCCCGCAAATGCCCTGCTGATAAGAGTGGGGAATCCTGCCATGGTCACATCTGACCCAACCAGACCTCACTGCCTTATGATTTAAGCCCCAACCTCTTAATCCTTAAAAAAAAAAAAAAAAAAAAAAGAGCCAGCGTGGTGGTGCACGCCTGTAATCCTAGCACTTTGGGAGGCTGAGACTCAAGGATCGTGAGTTCAAAGCCAGCCTCAGCAACAGCAAGGCATTAAGCAACTTGGTGAGACCTTGTCTCTACATAAAACACAAAATAGGGCTGGGGATGTGGCTCAGTAATCTAGCTCCCCTGAGTTCAATCTCCAGTATCAAAAAAAAAAAAAAAAAAAAAAGATGAGAAAAATCCCATCTCCTCCAGGAAGCCCTCCCAGCCTGCTGACAGCATCACTTGTTGCCTTCTCTGGCAGCACTGGATTCAACTCCACACTCTAAGCATTTACTGGATTCGGGTAGCTCTGCAAGACCATGTGGAGGACACAGACCCGAGAGAGCAGAGCCTGGCCGGCTATCAGGAGACATAGACCAGAAGTGGGGTCAGATCAAGCACAAAGTAACTTCAGCATCCCCTGCTTCAAGGGGCTCAGAGCCAGCTGCTTGCTTCAGGGTGTTGGGGACATATTCAACTCCCCTGAAGTCACCTCACTGCAAGGTCCAATTCAACAAACACCTGCTGAATATCAAGTAGGGCTCAGAGAGGGGAATGACCTGTGCAAGGTCACACAACTAGACCGTGGCAGAGGCTGACTCCATCTGTATCTGTCAGACTCCAAAATCCATGCTCTTTCCGCCACTCCAGGAATGAGCACTAATGTGTAGGTGACCGTGACCCACAGCAGGGGAGGACAGGATGTGATGCAGGAGAGGAAGCACTGGGCACGTGGTGAGGGAGGGAGGGACGGGTTGCAGCTCAGGTCTGGAACACCCTCCAAAGGCTCCTGCGTTGAAGGCCTGGTCCCCAGCAGAGCAGTGTTCAAAGGTGGGGCTTTGGGCAGTGGTTGGAACATGAGGTCTCTGGCCCCAGCAGTGGATCCATCCACCGGTGGATTCACAATTTGAATAAACTACTGGAAGCAGTGGAAACCATAGGAGATGGGGCCTCGTGGGAGGAAGAAGGTCCCTGGGGGCGTGTCCCGGCTCCTCTGCCTCCAGGCCACCATGCGGTGAGCAGCTTGGCCCTGCCACATGCTTCTTTTTTTTTTTTTTATTTGTAGATGGACACAATATCTTTATTTATTTTTATGTGGTGCTGAGGATCGAACCCAGGGCCTCACGCACGCGAGGCAAGCGCTCTACCGCTGAGCTACAATCCCAGCCCCTGCCACATGCTTCTTGACGTGATGTGCTGCCTCCCCGCAGGCCCATGCAATGGGGCCACGTGACCACGGGCGGAAAGCCCTGAAACCATGAGCCCAGGTGAATCCTCCCTCCTTCGCCCCAGCAATGGAGAGCTGGCTCACACACCTGTCAAGGGAGGAGGCAGGTGAGCATGCACATGCTGCCGTCGCCCACCAGGGCCACGCTCCCACTGCCTGGAAATTCTGGGGACACGAAAAGCGAGTCCCTACCAGAAAGCAGGAGGTAGGCCTTGAATAGCAGGAGAATATCATTGGTGGTCCAAATGGCCACCATTTACTGAGCATGAACTAGATGCCAGGTGCACAGGTGGGGCTAAGCCATTGGCTTGCAGGGGTTGGGAAGAGAGGGCCCGGAGGTTAGCACCTTGGACAGCGGCTCTGGCAAAGAAGGTGCAGGGCAAGGCATTGTGGGTAGCAAGTGTGCCCTGGGAATTCCAGATCCTTACTTCATAGATGTCAACTGAGGCCCATAGAGGGAAAGGGAGTTGCCCAAAGTCACACCACTGGTCAGTTACTATCAGTCCTGAGCCCTCGCCACTAACTCTTGGTTTAGGGCTCCCTAGTGTGGACCTTCTGGTCCCATCTCCAAGTCTTCCTCACGTCCATCTCTTGCCCAGAGCCCCACTGTGGCCTGGAAGTTTTGGGACAGAATGAGTGAGACTCCGGGCTCAGCAAAGAGTTTGAAATATCAAGGTTCAAGTCCTGTGTCTGCTGCCTCGTTACCTTGGGCAAGTCATTCTTCCCCACTGTGTGACACTGTTCTCCTTAATCGGGGGTTGCGGTCCCTCACACCTAGGTGTGGGGGCCAGGGGTGTGGCTTAGTGGTATAGTGCTTACCCAGCATGCGCCAGGCCCTGGGCTTGATCCTCAGCACCACAGACACAAAAAAATGATGATGCGAGATGACGCACAGGAAGCCCCAGCTGCACCCAATAAGCACCTGATGAGGGGCAGCCGAAGTCCTGCAATGGAAGGGGGCCCCCTCCTCCCTGTCCTGGGCACAGCACACTGTCTTGCAGGTAGGACTGACTCAAATTGACTGGGCGTGGCAGCAGGGGAGAAGGTCCAGAGAGGGAGAGAAACCAGCCCCAAGTTGCACAGGGAGCATCAAAGGGGAATGAAAAGGTGGCCCTGGAGCTCCGCCTGGACACGCCTGCTGTGTGTGGCCTCCCAGGCGACTGTGGGGGGGCACTGGTGCCAAATGGGAATCTTCGCCCAGGCCTGCAGCCCCAGATGCTCTCAGCAGGGGCAGGAAGCGGGAGCTACTGGGGGTCTCTCCTGCTGGGGTGAAGTGGCAGCAGGAGCAGCTGGCTGGGCCCGTGTGGTGCTGGTGCCAGGGAAGCCAGGAGGTGCCCACCTGCAGGGCATCAGGCCGGCTGGAGTGAATCCTGAGTGAAGCTGCACCTTTGCCACAGCTGCTGGGCGTTGGAGAAGCTACAGGTGCAGCTGCCTCCCTTCTTCCCTCCTCCAGAACAAGGGAACCCTCAGATACAGGATGAGTCTGAGGGCTGGGTACCAGGTGACACTAGAGGGTTTGGGAGTCACTGAAAAAGCTAAGGGCACCCCCAGGCCAGTTAGGAGCCATCCTGAGGTGGGAAGGATTGGAGAGGAGGAAAAGGAAGGATCCTTTTTAGCGAAGGCCTACAATATGCCAGGCCTGGTTTGTTTGCTTGATTTTTATAAACTTACGCTCTCATAAACATCTTAATCCCCGCCGGGCGCGGTGACGCACGCCTGTAATCCCAGCACTTTGGGAGGCTGCGACCCGAGAATCACGAGTTGAAGGCAAGCCTCAGCAAAAAGTGAGGTGCTAAGCAACTCAGTGAGACCCTGTCTCTAAATAAAACACAAAATAGGGCTGGGGATGTGGCTCAGTGGTCGAGTGCCCCTGAGTTCAATCCCTGGTACCCCTTCAAATCTTAATCCCCATTTCACAGATGAGAAAATTGAGGTTCAGAGAGGTTCATGAATCACTGAAGGTCATACAGGCAGTGGCAGAACTAAGATGTGGGCCTCATTTATCTGACTCCAAGGCTGGGCTCCAGAACTGCAGAGCAGAATGTGTGGGTACTGGGGAGGTCTCCCACCCCCATGTCCAGAGAGGATGTCTGAAGGGTTGGTGGATCTGGCCTGGAATTATAGGGAATGGATTGGGTTTCCCCAGGAGTTGGCTAAGGTGGCCCAGGCCCTCCTGAAGGTCCCCAGTACTCACCACAGGCTCCGGCAAGGGGAGAAGGACTTGTCCACCCTGAAACACAGCAAGCAGGGGAAGCTGTGAAGGGGCGTCCCTCCCACACGAGGCCCGGCCCAAGCCACCCTGCCTGCCAGGGCTAGAGGAGGCAGTGCTTCTGAGTGCTCATGCTGCCACTATCTCCCCTCGGCCACTTAGGGACATGGGCAAATGTGGGGGTCTCAGAGTGAGGAAAAGAGGCAGGGGTCAGCTAGGTAGTCCTGGGGCAGGACGCGTGACTAGGACAGGTTTGAGTCAACAGCAAGGGTGTGGGGGAGGGCCTGGGCAAGCTGAGAGCATCTCCAGACAGGCTCCGAGCTGGCCTGGGCACCTGTGAGCTGCAGCAGGCAGGAAGACTGCATGCCTGCTCCCGCCCACAGCGGCCTCAGTCCCTGCGCTGATTTTAAATCGACCTTCAGTGAAGCACTAACTTTTCTGAACCTGAGTTTTCTTCTTCATATCTATCCAAGGGACAATCACCTGGCAACCCAGGAGGAGATACATGAGGAGCTCCCTCCTCTCCCTCATTCCAACACACGTCCCTGTCCCCCAAAAGTTCAGGGGCACCCTAAGGCTCTGTTTCCCCCAAGCTCTGTTTCTCCAGCCACCAGGAGAGTGTGTGGGCAGTGCTCCCTCCCAGATTCTTGTCCCCATTCCTTCTAAGGGCACCTTGGGCTTGGGGAAGGTGCTGGAGGGACCGCCCTCCTGACCAGCTGGAGGCCCAGGGGTTGGGCAGCTGTTGGGACAACAAACAACGCTTGCCTTCTGCCCTGAGGCAAGAGGGAATGGAAAGGAGCTCCAAACTGGACCCCACCAGCTAGGGGGTGTCTTCTGGGGAGGCAGGGTTGGGGCTCCAAGGGTCAGCTAAGACGGGAAGTGGACTCTGCATGGGGGGGGGGGAGTGAGGCCACAAAGACCAGGACTCATCCAGGGTCCCTCACAACCCCTGGGCTGCCCCTCTGTGTCTGCTGACCAGGGAACTTGGAGGCCCAACCCAGGCTCCCCTCTCTACCTGAGAGCGAGCGAGGTCCCAGAGGGAGAGGGCAGCCCTCTTCCGGGACAGCCCCACGCTCAGCAGAGGTCCCCTTGGAGGCTGAGCTACCAGAGTGGGGAGGCACCTTGGTTGCAATCCCACAGCCAGAGGACCAACTGTGTCCCAGTAGCATTCATGCAGGAGCCAGGGCCTGGCAAAGGTCACACAGCCTCTTGGCTGGCTGGGGAGGGGTCTCTGGGCTCAGCCTGTGTAGCCCATTTTTTTTCCAATTTGCCAAATTTCTGTCTGGGGCAAGAATTCCCCCATCCCACCTCCACACCCCTCTGAGGTGAGCACTGGGAGTCAGGAGGGACTGTGACCCCAATGACTACCCGGCAGGCCTCCAGGCCCAGGCTGAAAGCAGCCCTGGGGAAAGGCGAGGTCCCAGGGCCCCGGGGCTAAGATGGGTTGACCAGGGTGGGCCCAGGCTGGAGATGGCTTCTAGGTGCTCAGCAGCTGCAGAGGCAAAGTGGGAGCCCCAGCAGGCGTCCCCCGCCTGCCTGCCCACCCCACAGCCCTGTCCGTGCACCCAGACGTGCGAGCGCACACGCACACACAGGCTCAGCCTGCGTCCCCGCATTCGTCACACTTCAGCAGTCCTGCACTCAGAGACACGTCCCCACGTGCGCGCGGACACGCAGCCGGAACCCGCGCACAGACACCGGACTCACCAGCACAGCATGCTGTGCGCGCACTTGGCGCCAACCCCACGCGCGAGCGCAAACTCACAGCCACAGACCCTCCCCGATGCCAGCCCCGCACAGGCGCGCGCACGCGCTCCCCGCGCACCTACCCGCCGTACGCGCCGAAGGTGAAGCTGCGCTTGCGGCCGCTCATGGTGCCGCCGCCGCCGCCGCCCCACCGCGCCGGTCACCTTGGCAACGGCGCCGTGCCCCGCCCCGCGCAGCCCCAGGCCCTCCGCGCCCCCGCCGCGGTCCAGCTGCCCGGCCGCCGGCGCAGAAAGGGCCGCTTGTTTGCGCCGCCCTCGGCCGCGGCGGGGGTGCGCGGGGCTTTCCGAGGCGGCGGCAGCCACCCCTCACCACCGGGACCAGCGCCCCGCCGACCGGCCCTCTTCCGTCCCCTCTGGAAGCCCCAGCGCTCTGTGGGCGGGCTGGACCCGTCATTCCGAGGGGGCAGGCCCAGCGGGCCCAGCCAGAACTCGGTACCCGGGGTGGAAGTGGTCTGCACCGTGGGCAAGAGGCCGCCAATTTCTCGTCTGTCACATGAGCCTCCTAGGGTCCTTGCGATGAGGTGCTGAGTTAATGAAGGAGTAGTGATACACAGCCAATGCCCAGGAAGTGCCAGCTGCGGGTGCCGCCCCGGTCAGACACTGCTCTTCAGGTCTACGAATAAGCCAAGGGGCAAAGCGCCCGCTTCAGCCCCTCCATTGCCCTCGCTCATCCCCTCCCCGGGAGCCCCCACCAGGGCCTGGTGAGGAGGAGCAGCAGCCGCAGCGAAAAGTCTTCCAGCCCAGGTTCCCGCACCCAACAACCTCTGCAACTAGAACTGAGCTGGGTCCTGAAGACTGGCATTCACTCAACACACACAGGGACCTGCTCTCATCCAAGTGGAGATGTGTCAGCTGCCACAGGGACACTAATCCTGCCCTTGGGACTTACTACTCCCACCAGCAAAAGCTCTCCCATAGAGGGAGGTCCCCAGGTCCTTGAGGGTTTCTATGGGGCTTTCTGTTTAAAGGACCTGCAGGGAAAGGGGCAGTGGGGGATGAGGGAGGAAGAGTGAATCCCAGGTGGCAAGGATTCTCCCAGAGACTTTCAGGAACAGGGCCTGGCCTTGGTTAGCACCATCTTCCCCTGGGAAATGACAGGTGCGGGGACAGGGCTCCACAGCCTTCCTGGCCCAGAAGCCCAGGCCTTGACTCACCGCAGTTCTCTGCTGGGGATCTGCCCCAGCCCACCTCTGCTCCTGCCATGACCCTTCTCTCTGCGCACTCTGGTGGGCTGAGCCGCCCTCAAGAGCCCCTCCAGGGTTCCTCACCTCTAGAACTACTGGCCTTAGCTTTCAGCCTTTGGAGGACCGTCTGGCTTCCTCTTGTCAGGGTGCTCTGGAGCCAGGGCTGGGACAGGCTGCAGACTGGGGGCGGGCAGAACCCCTGCAGGAAGCCCCCTCCACACACGGCAATCAGGTGGACTCTTGAGAGGCTCTGGGAGCACCAGGTTCACCTGAGGACAAGGAAGTCCCCCTTCCCTCCTGTCTCCCTCCCTCCCTCCCTCCCTTCAGAAGCTGCAGGGGCTTCCAGAGAGGGGCAGGGTGGATGCCAGAGGAGCCAGGCTAGGCCTGGGACCCAAGCCTCCAGCCCCACGTGGGCTGCACCCCCCACACTTGGACATGGGCCACAGCCTCGCCAGGCTCACTTCAGAGGGAATGACTCCTGAGTGGACTCTGCAGGCCCAGTTGGCTGGGAAGCTAAGGAGCCTCCAACATGCCAAGCTTCCCAGCCAGGCCTGGCCCCTGGGAGGCCTCCCTGGTGCTGGGACAGTGGGCCCTTGAGAAGGGCCAAGGGAGCCACAGGGTTCCCACTGAAGACAAAGAGCCCAGTGTGGACTACGGCCTCTGGGCTCTGGCCAGCACAGCTGCCTCCTTGGCAAGGGTGGGGGTGGGGTGGTTAATGGGGGTCACGTTCCCTCAGTCAGAGATGCAGCAGGACACTTCCTGGCCAACTCCTGGTCCCTCAGATGACAGCAGAATTTAAATGCACCTCCTCGACCTGCAAGATCTCCTCCAAGAATCTACCCTCCTCATCACAGCACATGAGCCCAAAGACTAATGGCCAAAGACAAGGGAGAGATGTAGACGCTTATCTCCTCATCATTGTGAACTCTTCGGGGTTCAAATCCCAGTGCTCCCACTTATCAGCTGTGTGACCTAGGCAGGTTACTTAATCTTTCAGTTTCTTCATCTGCAAAGTAGGGTTGATGATGAAAATAACGGTACCTGCTTCTGAGGGTTTTGCCAAGTATTAAATAAATTACGAATTATAAAACATTGGGAATAGTACCTGGCACTTAGCATGTGTTTGTTAAGGAAGACATTTGCCGCAGCACCATTTGTGTTAGGCTTAGCTTAGGAAATTGCCATTTCTGTAAGGCTAGCAAAGAGTTATTAATAGGAATTCCAAAACAAACTTAATGGCCATCCAGAGGTAACTCGATAAATAAATTATGTTCCATTTATACCACACAGAACCAGGTGGGTGATGGAAAGATCTGGGCAGATCTGTGTGTGTGCATGTGGAACAAACTCCAAGACAGACAAGCAGGCACAGGCACGCACGTGCATGCACACACACACACACACACACACACAGGCTGCATGCCAAGGGACCAGGTCTGGAGCAGACTTTGGTGCTTCCTGGTTTTGTGACCACAAACACATTATTTAGTAGCCCACAGACACGGGTGTTTGCAGACTGGCACTGGGAAGTCCTTGCCATCGTTGGGAGCGAGGCAGAGCCCCCTTCTGCCTTTGACTCCCCCTCTCACCTAGAAAACAGCAGGTTGCTGTCCAGGGTCCAGGCCACCCTCTAGAAGGAAGCTCCCCTTCCCAGCCTCCTAAATTTGCACCTGAGTTGTTCAAACACGTGCCCAGCCGTGTGAAGGAGGAGGGGAGGCTGCAGGGGTGGAGGCTTGCAGAGCTCCCTTCCCAAGTTCACCCTGCCTTGAACTCCAAGTTCCACCCACCTACCTCCAGCTCCCCCTTCCCAACCCTTGGCAGCTGAAACGCAAGGGCAAAGGGAGGGGCAGCCGGGGGAGGATGTCGGGCGGGCGTGGGCTCCAGATGGGCCTGGTGGGGCCAAGTCTTGCCAGGGTCCCCAAGAACTTCCTCCCCTCCCAGGTCATTCCATTCAGGATATCTGCCTGGGCAGGAGACAGGGCAGCCCTAGGCTCCCTGCCCTGGTCCAGATCACTCCGGTGCGGCTTTGCATCCATAGGTCTTCCTCCCCAGGCCTCCAGTGTGCTCTTCAGAAGGGAAGCGAGCACCGCCCTGGCTGAACTCCACCAGCTCCCGAAGCCTCATTATCCTTACTTAGCCCACGGCCTTTCCAGCCAAGACACACCCACCAATCCCAGGACCGCAAACCCTGAACTCCTGGAGAACCGTGGGGGTGGGGGTCCCCAGAGGCACTGGGAGAGGAGGGAGAAGTGGGTGTGGCTTGGCTCACACCCCCTCCTCAAGCAGCTACCCAGTGCAGTTACTGCCCAGCCATCCCCTGCTCTGCCAATGAGACCTGTACCCCACTCGGTGGTTCCTCAGATCACTGCCTATTTAGGGACCAGGACAATATGGCTGGTCAGAATGACCACAGTAAATGTCCCCACTCAGACCTCCACCCCTGAGGCTGTATCTCTGGTCTCCACACGGACTGTGTGCCTCGAGTCCTCTGGAGACTGGGGCACGTAGGTGCCTCTCTTTTCTTTCTCTTCCCTTCTTTCCATCATCAGTAAATACCTATTGAGCATCTGCTCTGTGCCCAGCCTTTTTCAGGCACTGGCTCAGAGAATGAGCAAGACAGACCAAGTCTCTGGTGGACCCATGTGCACAGCTGCATGAAAAGTTTCCCAGGTCACAAATACACTTGGCCCTGGTACCGTGCACATGCACAAGGACATCTACCTCATGCCTGGAGACGACATTAAGATCAAAGGTATGGGCTGGGGTTATGGCACAATGGTAGCGTGTTCGCCTAGCACACGTGAGGCACTGGGTTTGATCCTCAGCACCACATAAAGATATTCTGTCCACTTACAACTAAAAAAAAAAATAGATCAAAGGTATGTGGACATACTCACATGAATGTCAGCCCCCATGCTGCAAACTCACACACACACACATGTGCAAAGGTCTAATGGAGCTTATCCCCACAGGTCTCAAGTCAGAGCATGCCTACCTGCTGACCAGGGCTGAGTTTGCACACCCACGTGAACACACTGAGGACCATAGATCCATGCATAAAAATCACAGATCCTTACTGAGATCATCTTATTTTCATATAAGATGCACACAGTGCTAGCTAATGATTGTGAAGAAATAAAGCAGGAGATGGCTGGGGATGTAGCTCAGTGGTAAAGTGCTTGCCTCTCATGCCTGAAGCCCTGGGTTCCATCCCCAACACTGTGATAACAATAATGGAAAGATGGAAGGGAGGGAGGGAGGGAGGAAAGAAGGGAGGGACGGAGAGAGGGAAAGACAGAAAAGAAAGCAGAAGAGGGTGGCTCTTAGGGACCCGAGAGGTATACAACCACTGCCTCCCCAAGCAGAGCAAAGGGGAGGCCAAGGCCACTCTGCCATGGCATAGCCTGGGATCCCGCCAGCCTCCCTCTCCTGCCTTCTTCTTTTTTTTTTTTTTTTTTTTTTTTTTTTTTTTAATTTTTTTTGTAGATGGACACAATGTCTTTATTTTATTGCTCTGTATGTGGTGCTGAGGATCGAACCCAGGGCCTCACGCATGCGAGGCAAGCGCTCTACCGCTGAGCCACAATCCCAGCCCTCCTGCCTTCTTCTTAAGGTTATTGCCCTCTCTGACCTTTCTTAGGGGCAGTTGGGCAAAGCTTGGAGGGACAAGGCTGGGATTGATGCCCAGAGCTCCACCTAGGGCAGCCAGGCTGGCTGAGACCCGTTCTAGGGGTCAGGAGTCGTGGGTGTATGGTCCCGGCTCCACTGGCCGCTTGCTGTGTTTCTTAGCAAAACCCGCTTCCCACTTCTGGTCTCCTCTGGTCATCGGTAAGATGGGGACAGGGTTCCCCAACAGTCTCGTAACATACAGTCTCCCAGCCAGCCAGAAGACAGCCAACCCGGGACTCTGTGAGCCCTTCTCTATCCCATAAAACCCCTGCCTTGGCAGTGACTCTCAACTGGGAGGTGGACGCTGCCCCCTAAAGGATGTTAGAGGAATATATGAAGGTGGTTTGGGTCCTCAGCAACTACTTGGGGTCACCACTGTCATTCAGAGGGTGGAAATAAGCAAGATAGGTCTTGCTCAAGGAAGACTCGTGTATCAGATACCCCCCCGGCCCTTCATGTAGGTTAACAGCCTGGGTAAGTAATTCTAGAACTTCGCTCGTGGCTTGCATGAGTATTTTTTGGTGTGGCTCTAATCCACAATGAATTTTTTTTTTGGTACTGAGGATTGATCTCAGGGGTACTCGACCACTGAGCCACATCCCCAGCCCTATTTTGTGTTTTATGTAGAGACAGGGTCTCACTGAGTTGCTTAGCGCCTCGCCATTGCTGAGGCTGGCTTTGAACTCGCGATTCTCCTGTCTCAGCCTCCCTAATTGCTGGGATTACAGGCTTGCGCCACCGCGCCCACCTCACAATGAATTTTTCAGAGATACAACTGCTTTAGCTGTTCTGAAGTAGAGGTCAGGTATGGTGGCGTGAGTTCACACTCCTCAACGTAAAGGTAGGTTTTTATAATAGGTGCTAGCATTTGAGTACTTCATTACCCTATCCTGTGAAGTAGCCATGCCACAGCAGCCATCCAGGCAACCAGAGGGCTTTTTGCCTTGGGGAGTATGTTGCTGCTTTTTGAAATGAGGCGTGTGGGTGGCCTTATTATGAAAGAATATCATTACAGGGGCTGGGGCTGGGGCTCAGTGGTACAGCGCTTGCCTCTCATGCGTGAGGCCCTGGGTTCGATCCTCAGCACCACATATAAGTAATAAATGAATAAAATAAAGATCCATCAACAACTGGGAAAAAAAAAGAATATCATTACAGGAAAATAACGAATGCTTTTCAAAACGTAGTCTCAAACGAGCCTAGGAGCCCGCCGCGGTCCCTGTCGCCCTCGACTGGCCAAAACAGGAACTGCAGGCCAGAGCCGGACGAGCTCCAGGACCAGGGACAGCGCCCCGGGGAAGCGCTCCTTAGCGTCACTCCTGGGAAGGGTGGGGACCCGGCGCCGCCCCGCGTCTGGCCGCGCGCTCGCTCCCGGTCCCCACCCCTCCCCTCCCCTCGGGCGGAGGCGGCCCCAGAGCGGGTACCCGCCGCCGCGCCCTCCCAGCCCACAGCGGCACACCTGCGAGCCACAATGGCGGCACCTGTGCCACCGCCCACGGTGTTCTCTCCGCTCCCTCTCCCACCCGCCGTGAGCTCCTCGGTGCGCGGATCACGGAGCCCTGGGACCTCTGCGACCGTCACGACAGCCCGATGAGGCAGAGCAGGCAAGAGTGACGGGCCTGATGGGGACACGGAGGCTGGCACACTGCAGCCCCCGCTCTTCGGCTGCTCCTTACGACCTCAGTCCCCGTGACGCACGTTCCAGTCCAGGAGCAATAGCGACTGCCAGCATCCGACGCCCTGTGCCCAGCACTTTTATTAGGACTTCATGTCCCCGAGAAAATTAGATCCACTCATCTTCCTCATTTCACAGATCAGGAAACAGAGCTTCCCAGGGGTTTCCCCAAAGGTTAGTGGGAACAGAAGTGGCTGTGAAGACCTCGGAGGCTTTCCCTGCTCTGAGTCACTCTCAGGGACACTCTTGCCAAGAAGAAAGTGTCAAACACCCACACTGCCCTGCCCCAGCCGCTCTGCCCTCCTATCCTCAGAGGTTTGAAGGCCCCCTGACCTCAGGGCTGGGGTGGGGTGGGGCGTGGGACCCCGCATCCCTCACAGAGAAGCCCTGCCTCCTCATCCCCACAAGGCACCTCCTCGGGAGCCACAGGGGGAGCTCCATGGATACTTGCCGCCAAAGCCCCGCCTTCCAGGGACCAGAGTGCTAAAGGCATAACCCTGCAGCCTGGACCCAGCAGGGCGGAGTGAGCAGCTGGTGGAGGCACAGGGACAGGCGGCAAGAGTGGGGCTCCAGTTCCCACCAGCGGAGATGGGGAATGCTAGGTCCCTGCTGGCAGGCGGGTGGTGAGCACTGACAGAGGGCAGCTCAGGGACAGCAGCCCGGGGCCTCCTGTCCACAAGGGCCTGCATCATGGTGGCTCTTACTGCCGCTGCCAGCAGGGTCTCCTCTAGGTGAACAGAGCTCAGGAGCCCCTGCTGCGTCGTGCTTCCCCCCCCCCCCATTTCTCCCCAGGGTAAATCAGCTGCACCTGGGCAGGCGCGAGGGGCAGAAAAAGAAGTCACAAATGCCAGTCTGGCTGGATTGAAGACGAGAGAAGGGAGAGGCAGCCACTGCTGGTGGGCGTCTGGGGACCCCGGGCCTCGTGGCCTCATCTCGGACCTCAGTCCCTGTCAGTTCCATGGCCTCGCCATAGCCCTCCACAAATGCCCAACATCAGCTGCGAACAGACAAATCACATTCCTTCCTACCACGACAGCCACAGGCGTTGGCAGTGGCATGGATTTGGAATTGGACAGACCTATACTTGAATCCCCTGCTCTGCCACATCCTGACTGGTGACTTTGGGTCACTTTTTTAACCTCACAAAGCCTCCATTTCTACATCTGCAAAGAAGATGGTAATGGTAACAATGGCATTTACCTTAAAGGGTTGTTTTTAGGATTCAGTGTAAACTGCTCAGCCCTGAGACATTGGGCACCAATAAATGGGGACTGTCTTTGATACCGTTACTTCACACATGCAGGCCCAGCCACAAAGTGCTACAGGAGACCTTGGTCTTAAGCCCAGCTCCATACTGGCTCACCGCGTGCTTATGGGCAGGTCCCTACTTCTCTCAGGCCCTTCTCTATCTATGAGGGCTCTCCACGGGCTGTTCTTGCTCTGATTTTCTTGGGCAGCCCAGCCCGCATGGACATGGCAGGTGGGGAGCCGCTCAGGAAGGGGCAGGGGTACAGCTCAAACTCTAGGGCTAGCCTCAAACCTGCAGGACCAAACCCTGATGCGCCAACTCCCCTTTCCCATGGCTTATCCCTGGGGCTCAGCACCCTGGGCTGGAATGGGAGAAGAGGATGAGGGGGAAGGTCTGGCGAGGTTCCCACTGACCCTGACTTCTCCTAGCCCACGCTGTCTGTGTGAACTCCCAGCTCGGAAACCCGAGAAATCCTCAGCATCAGAGCTGGAGAGGAGCCCACGGAGATCAGCTGGTCCAACCCCCTCATTTTACAGATAATAATTATTATGATTATGCCCGATGGTAGCAATTCACAAAGGGCTTTTCTGGGTTGCCTCCATGTGTGCCAGAGCCCATGGAGCTGGCAGGACTCGTCCTAGATGCTAGTCTCTCTTCCCCCATTCTGTGGCTGAGGAAACTGAGGTCCAGAGAGGTGCAGTGGTGGGCCTTGGGGCACACGGCTGACCTTGACATTGGGCTCCAAACCCAGGTCTCTTCCCCTGAGCCCATGGCTCTGGGGTTTCATCTCACATCTGGGGTGCTGCTGGTTCTGAGGTCCGTGTAGGGGTGGGGAAAACAGCAGGAGAGGTTCTGGGATGCCCAGTGATGCCCGCCTTCCTCCCTGTCCTGGGAACACCCCTTCCCTCCCCATGCTGGCCATGACAGATTGATGGGCAGAACTGATGGGAAGATCCCCAGATTTTCTGGGGCAGCCTCACTCTCGCAGCCACGGCCCCACCCAGAGCTGCTCCCACTCCCTAGGGTACAGGTCCTTCCCCTCCCCAGCTCATTCCACACTCGGTACAGGAAAGTGGTTAAAAGTGGAGTCCCACACCCTTCATTCAAACCTCAATCCCAGCCCCTCACTGCTGGGTGACCTTGGACAGGCTACTGAACCTCTCTGAGCTCTCACATTTGCTAATGACAGTTGCTTTGAAGAGTAAATGCTTGCCACAGGCCTGGCACACACTAGTGCTCTGTCGCTTGCCCTTGCCCTCGCTCCGTGTCTCCCCCTACCAGAATCCTCCTGGGATCCCTGAGCACACAGGGCAGGGAGCAGGTCCCTGCCCTTCAGAGGACCATACACCTACCCCTATCCAGCCAAGGAGGGCTGTGAGCCTGGTGACTGGGATAGGAGGAGACTCTGCCCTAGGGGCTCTGCCCAGCCCTGTCTCTGGGGTCAGGAGGCCCCGGGGAGAGAGGAACCCTGTAAGGGGGCAGTTATGAACAGGGCAGGGTTCAGACCCACCTACCCACAGTCTCAGCTCAGTGTCATCCTTAGCCTGCCACCTGGGCTGGCATGAAGGTCTGCAGCAGTCTTTGAGGATAAGTGGCCTCTCTCTGGACCTCCAAGGCCAGGGAGACGGTGGCAGGGTGAGAGGCTTGCCCACAGCAGCCCAGGTGGCATCCCGCAGCCCCTCACAGTACTTGGCGTTGCCTGCTTTGAGGATAGAGAGATGCGGGCTGCCCCAGCAATGCAGGCCCTGAGCTCAAAGGCAGGGAGAAGTCCCCCAGGTCACCTGCAAGCCCTAACTCCGGAGTGCGGCCTGGAAGGGGATGTCCTCTGAGCTGAGTTGGGCCCAGAGCTCAGGAGCCACCCCCACCTTTTCCTCTGCTCCCTCCAGCAACGTGGCTATAGATGCATGCGGCTCCTGTGGCCTGGAGGAGGTCACAGTCTCTCAAGTGGCTCAGGTGTCTGGTCCTCACCCACTGTCCCTCCTGCATGCTGCCAGCAGTCCCAGATTCTCAGGGGATCCCCAGGAACACTTAGCAAGAAAGATCTTGATTTCCCCAGAGATGCAACACACCCGAGGGTCACAACACAACAACCAGCTCCAGCTCACTGGAGTCGCTGCAAGAGCAAGTGCCTCCACCTCTGCCACAGACGGACGGCAAAGCCATGGAGGCTGGGCCATTGTCCCCGGCTAGTGGGGCAGTGCCAGGAGGGGACACAAGGTCCTGACTTCCTGTGTAGACGATAGCACTGGATCTTCACTCAGAGCAGCCTCGTTCCCTGATGGGTCCTCTGGCCTGCATCAGAGAAGGAAGGTGCTGGAGCTCTCTCCCTTGCACACTCAGGGAAGATGAGGCCCAGGGAGATAGGAGCTGTGGCCTTATTTACCCAACAGGGTGGGGCACAGGATGAGCAGGCAGGTTTCACATTCCTGGCTAGTAGTCTGGACAGGTACCCAAGGTCCACCTGCAGAAGACAGCTGGCCCCTCTGATGGGTCCCTTACTGATTTGTAGGGAAATGCCAACTACACACCTTTCACTGAAACCAAACTAGTGTCCTAACGGCTACCTCCCAGCCTGTGCTCAAGCCGTAGCTGGTCACGCCACCAGGGATGCTTTCAGGCTTTTCCATGGAACTCATAGTCTTACCAATGACCACATACCATTTATTGAACATCTACTATGTACCAGACAGTGACTCCTCAGGGGGGTAAATTACCCAACTGCCAACCACAATGGAAATGTGAAATCATGGAAAAAATTCCCACTATCCCAAAACATTAATTTTTTTTCTTGCTGTAAAGAAATTTTAAAGGTTTTTTTTTTTTCTTCTTCTTTTTGTTGGTATGGGGGATTGAACTCAGGGGCACTCGACCACTGAGCCACATCCCCAGCCCTATTTTGTGTTTTATGTAGAGACAGGGTCTCACTGAGTTGCTTAGCGCCTCGCCGTTGCTGAGGCTGGCTTTGAACTCGCGATCCTCCTGTCTCAGCCTCTCTAGCCGCTGGGATTACAGGTGTGCACCACTGCGCCTGGCAAGAAATTTTTTTAAAAAAGATTTTCTCCAGATTTTTCTGGTATTTGTTTTTCCTTCTGTGCACTTCTATGTTTTTCTCTGAGTGCAGCTCTGTGTTTTTTTAAAACCGGTCCCAGGCATTATGTCTGATCTTCACAAACAATACTCCCAGGTGGGCAGGCATCCTCCTGCTGTCCCTGTTCTGTGGAGAAGGTTATAAGGCACAAGAAGGTAGGTCACTTGTCCAAAGTCACACAGCAAACAAAAACTGGATTTGGATTGCTTTTTTTTTTGAGACAGAATCTGAACTCATGGGCACAAGTGATCCTCCCACCTCAGCCTCCCAAGTGGCTAGGACTACAGGTGTGCACCACCGTGCCTGACTTGAACTTAGATTCCTGATGACTCCCAGCCCATGTCCTTTAAGACTGGAACAAATCCCCACAATGAGTTGGGTACTGACCTAGGTATTTGCCTGTTAGTCTTTTCTTTTTTTCAGTGACGTGCTGAGGATTGAACCCAAGGCCTCACACCTGCTAGGTAATCCCTCTACCATTGAGCTATACCCTTAGCCCTAAATAATCTTTTTAATCCTTTTTTAAAAAAAAAAAAACTCTCATGTAGGTGCTATGATCCCTACTTTACACATAAAAGAAACAGAGGCTCAGAGAGACGAGTAACTTGCCCCAAGATGTACAGTCAGTGGCCAAGTCAAAAAGAACTCAGGTCTGCTTCCTCCAAAATGGGACCCAAGAAAGGATGGCCTCATGTTGGCAGAGGTATTTACTGGCAGGGTGGGTCTCTCTTCCTCTGAGACATGGCATAGCACATAGCACACAGGCTGTGGTAAGGACCAATGAATGCCACTTCCAGCTCCTCCCTGGACCCCAGAACCATTCTTTGGGACATACTACATGCTCATTAAACGCTTAGTGAAGTGTGCAGACAAGGTCTCCAGCATGGTCAGCATACCACAGGCAGATCTTATGTTGCTTCCTTTCTTCCTGTAGGCTGGTTATCCCAGTGGGACCCCTGTTCTGGGGTGTCCCCCACCAGCCACTTCTTTCCTCCTCTCTGAGTCATGCTTACAAATGCCAGTCTTTAGCCCTAAAAATAGAGCACATTTTGAAGGATAAAAATACCCACAGACGTAAACTACAACTGCAGGCCTTGGGTCCCCTCTTCCTGGGATTCACTCTAGGGCCAGGCCTGGCAACCCCTGCCTGACCTAGCGGGGACCTAGTGTTTCCAGTCTGCAGGAAGTCCTCAGCCATGTCCCACACGGCTCAGCTGCTCAGCTGAGCCAAAATTCCTTTCCTGTTTGGCCCAGGACTGCCACCTCACGCCTCTGATTTGCCTCCTTTCCCAGATGGGCCAAGGTGCCTCCCAGAGCTGGAGCTGGGCCCAGAGAGGGAAAATGATTTGCCCGGGCCACACAGCCAGCGAGAGCCAGGGCCAGGCTTGGACTTCGAATCAGCACTCTGGCCAGCCTGGGGAGAGGGCCCAAGTGAGCATGAGGGGCCCAGAGTCTCTCACTGCCCCCACCTGGCATCAGTCTGCACCTCTTGGCAGTGGCTTCCCAGCGATGCCAACCTCTGAGAGGCACAGCCAGGGTGCAAGGGCCCAGGCTGGTGGAGGCTCTGCGTGGGACAAGGTGAGCAGGTGCCCTCCATTCACACCAGCTGGCGCCCAGCCTTGCTGGGAGGGAAAAAAAGAAGCCAGGCCATAGTCAGGTGGCTGGCAGAAGAGGCAAAGGAAAGGAAACCCAGGGCTCTGTGGAGCCTGCCTGGGCTGGGTGTGTCCTGTCTTGGAAAGGACCTGTGCATGGCCTCTTTGGGGACAGATGGGGGTAGGAGTGGGCAGGAGAGAAGGGTCCATCCAGGGAGGGTCACCCGGCAGGTTCTCAGTGCTCTTGCCAGCCAAGCTGGATTCACATACATCAAAACAGAGGGAAGAAGGTGAGGCTCTGCTGGAGGTGCTCAGAGGGGCCCTGCCACCTCCCAGGGCCATGAGGTGCTCACATCCCACACGCAGGAAGCTGACGTAATGCACGCGTGTGTGCACCCATGGTGGCCTGGGCGTGGGTGGGTGCATGAGCATGTCTGCAGGGCTCATTTCTCAGGGTGTAGGGCTTCTTCGTGTTCTTCCTGTGTGTGCATGTACCACGCCTGCGCAGTGCAGGAGGCCAAAGAAGCCCAAAGCCGCGGGACCAGGGCTCCGAGGGCCCCCTTCCTCTCGCTGACCACCACCCTGCTGCGTGCACCCGGGCTCGCATCTCTGAATGGCGTGTTCTTGTGTGGGGGGCATCGGGCCAAGTCTGGGCAGGGTCTCGGCCTGGGTGTGTCTGTGTGTTCCTGTGTCCAGGTCTCGGGGTATTTGTGAGTCAAAGCCTATTGGCGTCTGTGGCTGTCGTGTGTGGCTCGTGTGGCTGCTCAGCAGCCTCTGACAGCCAGGACAAAGCCACCTCCCCGCAGACAGACAGGTGGTGTGGAAGACAGGTCCTCCAAGGGCCTCCCAGCTCTGGAACTGGACAGCTGGGCAGGGGCAGGGGGTGGCAGGCAAGGTCTCCCTCGCTCCACGCCTGTGTGCACCTTGCGGGGGGCTCTGAGTCTGGAGTAACAGAGACCGTTAGGCCAGAGAGGACACCTGCAGCTCCCTAGAGGGAGAATCCTACTGTGTCCTCGGGTGAAGGGTGCTTAGAGCCAGGGGAGGGGCCGCCTGAGACCCCTGCCAGGCAGGTACCTTGGCTGGGGGGGAAGGAAGAGGACTTTACCCAGAAGGGCAGTGAGCTGGGAGGGGCCCAGGGCAGGGGTACATCACGGCTCTGGGAAGAGGCAAAACAGTCAAGCAAGCCAACTTATCTCCCCACTTCCTTCCAGAGGCACCAGTCCCCCAGAAAGCAAAGGGGAACAGGTCACTGTGACCATTCCAGCCATCAGCAACCCTTTTCCAACCTATGGCCATGGAGATCACATCTGGATCAGGAGTCAGAGAACTAACTGTGACCCCAGCAGGTTTCTTATCTGTGCAGTTGAGACCTTGGCCCGCCCCTGGAAATGCTGCTGTGGATGGGAAGGTGCTAGGTGCCACCTGGGACTGATCATTACCCTGGAATCCTTGCCAAGGCACACCCATCCCTTGCCAAGACCCTTGGCAAGGCTGAGGTCCTGAAGGGGGAAAGGGGACTCCTTAGGGGCCAGTGGGCCTGACCACCACTAGCTCACTGTGTCTAGGCACCAGTTTAGGGATGCCTGGCTGTGGCCAAAGTTCTTGCTCATGAACTAGGAAACTCAAGGCCACCTCTGCCTCCAGTTTCCTCCACCAAATGCCCTCAGGAAGGAAGGGTCACTGCCCTGTGCAGGACCCCTGAGCGTGGGACCCAGCCTCCTTTGGGGAGGACTTTGTACCACCTACCTCTCCTTGCTTCCCACCTGGCCTGCTTTCTCTCAATGGCCCTCCAGCTAGCCACCAGGGGTCTGACCCTCTGACTTTGACAGGGAGGTGGATGAAGCACAGGGACAGGTGCCAAAGTGCCAGGGGAGGAGTGGCTGTCCTTCTTGAACCCACCCCAGGTCTGTGCTATGGCCCCAACGAAGACTCAGTGATCAAGCACTGGCTGGGGCTACAACTACTAGCGGTGGAGGTGGGGGTTGCTGACATCGCGAGCTTTTCAGTGGGTGTTTTGGGGTGAACGAGTTTGTTATATATTCCGCCTCACGACCCAGTGTCCCGTGGACGGCATTAAAGCGCCTGCAGGGCACGGGGACCGCCCTGTGATTACCCCCAGTCCTCAGATTCTGCTGAGCCTGGAAGGCGAGGAGCGGGCGCCCGACTGCGTGACGCGTGTGCCCCGCTCGGCGGAGGGTCAGACGGGGGGCGAGGTAAATGTGCTCTCTCCCGGGGGCGAGGGTGCAAGGACGTCACGGCCCTCTGGACGCCGGGTCGTTGGACCTGAGGACCCCCAGTTCCCTCCACTGAGGACGGAGCGCGTCCCCGGGACGCCGGGCCGGGGCCTCCGCAGGGCGGGAGGAACGCGCCCAGTTCTCCGCTGACCCTCCTGGAAACCCAAGATGCCCCCTCCCCAGGGAGAGCGGGCAGCGGGACTCCACGTCCCCCGGGTGCACTGAGCCCCAGGCGCGGCCGCGACCAGCCCCCGGCGGGCTCAGCCCAGGCCTCCCGCCTTCGCTGCCAAGCCCCGCGGCGCCCTCCCCGCGCCCCTCGGGGACCGGGTCCCCACCCGCTCGCCCCTTCAGGTCCCGGTGCCGACCGAGGGGAGCTCCGGCCACCGCTGTCCCCTTGCCCTCCCCGGGACCGCGGCCGGCGCGGCGCACTCACCGCGGGCCTGGGCCGGGGGCGTCCTGGCTCGGCACTCCGGTGCCCGCGGCGGCCGCTGCAGCTCTGCCCGGACGCGGTCGGCGCTCGCCGCCGCCGCCGCCGCAGTTCGGGGAGGGGGGCGTCACGTGACCGCGGAGCGCTGCTCCCCGGCGCCGCTCCCCCCTCACTGCGGAGCCCGAGCCGCGGGCGCGGGAGCGGCGGGAAGGCCCCCACCCTGCGGCGCGCTCCTGGCCGCCGCTCGCGGAGGTGGGCGCTCTGCGCCCCCATCTTACAGGTGGGGAAACTGAGGACCCGGCAGGCGTCGCGTAACTCAGCTAGGCAGCGACAGGGCCTGGTCGCCCGGGCCCACAGCCTGTGCTTCAAGGGGACGGGGACAACTTCTGGGGCAAGTGGGGGCGATCCGAGAGGCAGGGGACACGCCTAGGCCCCACGGGCTCCTCTCGCCGGCTGGGGCGGAGTGGGAGGAAGAGAGGTTGGCTGGCGAGGAGGCTCGCGGCCCGCAGTCCTGGGATCCGCGGCGCCTGCTGCGTGTCTTGGCAGAGGCCGCGCACTGACCGGGCCAGCCAGTCAGCGGCTCCAGACCTTCACCCGGGGGCGCGCCTCCGCCCCAGCCTAACCCGGCGACGCGCGCGGAGCATCGCGGGCTGAGCCCTGCTCAAGTGGAGCGGAGGCAGCCGGAGAAGGTGGCGGCAGCACAAGATGCGAACCCAGGCAGGAAAGGCTGCAGAAATCATCTCAGACTGACTTCTGAGGACGAGGGAGGGGAAGAGACCAGCCCAAGGTCACTCGGCCAGCGAGCATCAGCGCGGACACTTGAGCCGGCCCACTGACAAACCTGTCTGAAGGCCAAGAGCCGCGGGCCCTGAGCCCAGAGACACGCACCTCCTCTGAGATTCCCTCCAAGGGAACCCCGAGGAAGCCAGGAAACAGCAGCCCATAAGGCTATGGCTGTGGGAGACACAGGGCAGAAGGGTGTGGCTGGTAGCCCAAGAACACTCATGTCACAGACCATTTATTTGAGGGGATCGCTGGGATCTCTGGCTGTTACTCCATTGTTCTAACACCCGGGGAAACAGGTTGCAAGAGGGGGAGACAAACCTCCACCTTATCAACCATTTTTAATTAGTGGCCAAGCTGACGGGGGTGGGGGTGGGAGGTGTAGGGCCGGGGAGAAGCGGGGGCCTGCAAGGTCACAAAGCCCAGGAAAGGGAAAGGACTCTAGTCATGTATTCAGTATATTTATTGAGCATCGGCTGTACAGCTAACAATGACTGTCAGTCCCACCTCCCACTCTATTTTCCCAGCCACAAGGACTGCATTTCATTAAGAAAAAGATCTGAGGTCTTCAGCAATCCTTACATCAGCTTCTGCAGGATCTGAGACATGCGGGCCCTCGAGTTCAGTCCCACAGGGGATGGGGACCGAGTCCGTGGTACCTGGCCAAGACTCTCACCCCAAGAGAGATTTTAGAGGAAGGCAAAGTAGCAAGAAATGCCTCATCCCACCTCTCACGAACGGGAAAAGCTGGCAGGGATCAAGCACTTGCTCCTTCCAGTCTGAATTTCTTCTTAGGCAAGCTCCTGCGGCTGTGGGAGCTCCTCCAGCCCAGGGTTCCTCCAACTTCTAAGTACACAAGAGTGGCCCATGGATGCAAACTCCTATTCAGTGATTCTGGGGCCCGAACTCCTGGATTTGCAATCCAGAGTGGCAGTTTGCTGGTGCTGCCAACTCTGGATGACATTTTGAGTGGTGCTGGTGGAATGAAGTAAGTTGTTAGAGCAAGAGGAAGATGCTGAGGCTCTGGAGAAACTCCTGGAGCATCACCTGTTCACAGTGGGCCCACCCCACCTCTGGTGGCCTTTTAACTTCCTGCCTAGGAATGTATGAGGACTATAGAGTTGGTTCAAAGCTAAAAGAGGAAGAAATTGAATGTTGGCCAATACTCTTCTGGGGATGGTGGGTAAGGGACTATGGTGTAGCAACTGCCCCGGACATGGACGTTGTGCTGAGCACTGGTCCTGGAGAGGAAACACATGCAATCTGGGAAATGACAACTCAATGTCTAGAGATCTTCAGCGGCAGCATGCACTGGCTGTCACCTCAGAAGTCAGAATTCCAGGATTCTCCTAAGAGCCACATCTCCGCCCATCTTTTCCTTTTGGGAACAGGGAGCTGGACTGATCTTTGCATTCACTCCCAAGCTCAACGACAATGCCTCTTCCTGCTTCTGTAAGCCCTTTCCCAAAATAGGGCTCTTCCTATAAGTTGAGACAGACCGGGAGCTCAAGTCTCCTGAGGGAGGCCCTGCTGATGGTCCCTGAATGGAGACAGAGGTGCCCCACCTGAGCGAGAGGGAGGGGCAGGCTGAGGCGGTGGCACTGAGTTCAGCCCTTCATGGTCCCTTACCCTTGCAGTCAGGACCAGTAGACTTTAAGGTCCCCAGGGGCCATACAGCCTATTAGCATGGGGGGGGGGGACTGAACGAGCTGCCGCTGAGTAGACCCAAGAATGCAGGCTCTGCTGTGCCGGGCCTATTTCTTTTTATAATGGAAGAGCTTTTCAATCAGCATCTTCCTTACAGAAAACCTCAACAAGAGCCTTATAATCGCCTGTGTGCCCTGCAGGGTACCATTCTGAGACTGTGAGGGCCCCCAGGGAGGAGGCAACCTGTGCCCTGTGCCATAGGGGGCTGGGCACAGAGCCGGGCACGGAGCCTGGCTACTGAAGGAAATTGGACAAAGGCCCCGGAGCCTTACTTTCTGTCCTATTTCAATCCAAACCACTCAGGGATCAGCGCTCACGCACGGCTGCCTGTGGGGACAAGCCTTCTCTTTCTCTAACACTTAACACGCTGCGACCAGGACACCACCCCTGCCCTCCCAACTGCTGAGAAATGAAAGCTGGCTTCAACAACTCTGACATCCGAATCTGCTGGAGAATGGAGACGTTGCGATGCGACAGTGAACTCCACATGTTGTTGGGGCCATCGGGGTGGAGAGCCCTAACATGGGAACAAGGCCCCGGGAAATGACTCTCCCCCTGCCAGACCTGCTCAGCCAGGTCAGAGGGGAGAAAAGCTGGGCAGGGGCCCTACACTGGAACCCACAGGAGGAGAGGCCTTGGGGGCCTGGGAAGGAGGTGCAGGTGGTGGCGATGGGGGGTCCAGCAGTGGTTGAGAAAGTGCCACACACTCCAGAGGCAGGCAAGACAGTGAGCAGGAGTCGGGCACCAGGCGTGTGTGGGGCAAGAACCCCGCCGGCCTGGGTGGGAGGTTGACTCGCTGGTGCTTGACCAGTAAGAGGTAGAGAGCATGCAGCCGGGCACGGTGGCTCAAGCCTGTAATCCCAGCACTTAGGGAGGCTGAGACAGGAGAATCGCGGGTTCAAAGCCAGCCTCAGCAATGGCGAGGCGCTAAGCAACTCAGTGAGACCCTGTCTCTACATAAAACACAAAATAGGGCTGGGGATGTGGCTCAGTGGTCGAGTGCCCCTGAGTTCAATCCCTGGTACCAAAAAAAAAAAAAAAAAGAGGTAGAGAGCATGCGATCCTGGGGGACCCACACTTGGGAGTGAGGTTTTGGGTCACAAACACAGCAGGAGGCCTCCCCACCCCATTTTGAACACAAAAGTCAAGATAGGATCAAATCCTAGGAAGCTCCCTCAGAGCTTTTCTAATGGACCTCGAGGGTTCATTCTTTTCTCCCACTTAGACCACACCATGTGGTCCACGGGGGGCCAGCAGCTGCCAATGAGAGGGCCAGAGCCCTGCTCTGCGAGCTGAGGCAGTCTAGCACTGACTAAGTTGATTCGTTTTCTAGGATGGGCAGCTTCTGGTGCAGACATACAATCCAGCTCAGCCCGCTCCCAGCTCCAAAACTCAATGGCACACGCTACTTCCATCATTCTACCACCGACTAGCACTACGGGGGTGGGGGTGGAGGTGGGGGGCTCCCGCCCACAGAACCAGCGATGGGCTGCAGATGGCTGAGAAGATGCCACAAAAACTCTAGACAAAAACCAGAGGTGACCTACAGACTGATAAGCCAAGCCCCCAGAGGCAGCTCTACTTGGTGACTTTACACAGCCCCTCCCGGGAGCTTCCTCGAGGGAGCAGGAGAATGTGGAAGAGGATCTGAAGTGACCGAGGAGCCACTGTTCCTCTATTGAGCTCCTGTTCGACTTCTGCACATCCCAACTCCCTAACAGAAAGGGAGTCAAGGCTCAAAAGGGTACAGACTTGTCCAGGATCATAAAAGGAGCTGGTTGCTAGCTGCAGTTTTTTGAGTTTCCTTGATTACAAAACGAGTAAAGGGGGTGAGCAGTGGCAGTCGTGAGCAGCCAGAGTGCCATCCACAGTGTTCCAACCCAGCCAGTGGCTGCCTCAGCCTCTGGCTTACCTGGAGTGTTCCCTACTTCCTGTTCCCCCTGGCCTGGGAGCACTGCCCGGGGTCTGGCACCCACCCTGTCCAGCAGCAGCCACTCCACAAGCCCTGGCCTACAGTCTTAGCCCTTAAAAGCAGGATTTTTTGCTCTTTCCTTTTTTGAGCATGTTGGGAGGCTGGTGATGCCATTTATGATTAATGCAGTATTCCTGCTGGACAAGCTCTTGGGGGGGTAACTCCGGGGCACTCAGGTGGGCAGTTGTGAAGGCGTGGTGTGAGGAAGACCAAGGGCCGCCTGTGTGGTGGGTGGAGCGCTGGTGGGAGCTGCTGTCTGCTCAGGCATCTTGGTTTCACCTCCGTTTGCAGGACACAGAAAGGACATGGTCCAGTATGAGCTGGTGCAGGTCCCAATTCTAAAAGCAGACCTATGTCACCTCGCGGTCATAGTGCCTGGCAAGTCCAGGGTTCTACAACCTCCTCCTCCCTAAAATCTAGTGGCGCTCAAAAGAGGTACTTAGCCTCACCATCGGAAGGTATGTGAAGGTATGTGGTGAGGCTGGCAGCGGGCATGCTGATTTGACAGGTTCTGAGGTTTGCTGGGGCGGGCGTGCGGACCACAAGAAATACCTGTTTTGAGTCTTGTACCCTTGGGCAGTGTTATTCACTAAGCCTCAACATCTAAACAAACAACGAAAAACCACCGATTTGCAGACAGGAAGCAGCGTCTGGCGGGCACTGGCCATGGCCTTCTGCATTGCCTCTCACTGCCCCTTCGGCTGGAAGCATCTAGTCCTGATGTTCTTGTCAGTGACATTAAAAAAACTGAAGCTGTCCCCAGAGGAACTATCCATCACCAAGGCATAAATCTTCCACAAACATTCTAACCATGTCTAGAATACCTAGACGCCAGCCCACACGTAAACAGGGACTGGAGCTGTTAGCCACTGTCCTCGTTTTTGTGGGCCACAAGGAAAGATCTAAGTAACGGGATGACTGAACCCCACCAGCTGAAGGGGTCTCAGTTAAGTCCAGCGGAAGTCCGTGGAGAGGGGACTCTAGGAAGCAGGGTGTGCACTCATAAGGCTTCTTTTTTTTTGGTACTGGGGACTGAACTCAAGGGCACTCGACCACTGAGCCACATCCCCAGCCCTATTTTGTGTTTTATGTAGAGACAGGGTCTCACTGAGTTGCTTAGCGCCTCGCCACTGCTGAGGCTGGCTTTGAACTCGCGATTCTCCTGTCTCAGCCTCCCTAAGTGCTGGGATTACAGGCTTGAGCCACCGCGCCCGGCTCATAAGGCTTCTTTATAGACTTGGGAGGGGGGGGAATCCCACATTTCTTCAGAAAGTCTGTCTAGTTGCAAAGAATAATGCAAAACATTTTAAACCAATAACATTGGTTCCTGCTTAATCCTCGGTGCAATTCCTGCCCGTTCAGAGATGAGGCAAAGGTGGATGACTCTTCTTGGTTACAAGATAAATGGCACAGTGACCTGGAACAGAGGTGATCCAACTTCTAACAGTCTCTCAACATCTCCTAATCATCGTGCTTGCTGTTTGGAAAGCTGGCTGACCCTCAGTCCAAGTGACTTTACTGCTGGCCTGGAAAAGTCACCCAGTTTGGGTTATGTCCAACAGAGAGCTGGCCTTTCTATCTCTGGACTGGGCTGTCCCCAGGCACAGAACTGCTGCTCGGTGGACTAGTTGTTCAAATTAGTGCCTACCATTCTGCAAATGTTGATTTGGGATTTAATGAATAAAGGGCTCCAATAATGTCGAGGCCAATGTTCTGCCCATCCATTATGGCAGAAGGAAGGGGCAGGGGTGGCCACAGGCCCGAGAGTGAGACCCTTAAGATCAAAGTGACGCTTCTCGTCAGCCTGCACCCTGTTCTCAGTGCCCTGGACACCACAGGCTGAGCACCCTCCTCCCTCAAGCCTGTGACAGGAAAGACAGGCTTTCTTGTTCGGTTCAACAGTTTGTTTAGACAGATAAGTCATCTCCTGGGTATTTAAAACAAGTTATTCAATCTGAGCATTAGCTTCTGACATTAACCAGGATCTGATCAAGTGGACTCTACACAAACCGAGCAACTGGCCATCTGACAGGACAGAGAATTCCCTCTGAACTTTGACTCCACAGATAGAGACACACTCATAGATTTTTAATTTGGCAGGAAGTTAACAGCAATTCTAAACAATGAAGCTCCTAAATACAGAACTCCCCCAGGGAGGGAAGACACCCAGATTGTAACCCTCTTCAGGTAGTGGCAACAACCTGTACCAAGACAGGACCACGCGCATGCACCTGGGATTAAAGAACGGTCAGTAATGTGAGGGGGGAACCTCGAGCCTCCCGATTCCTCCTGTGGGGCGTGATCTCATGAGCCAGCAGATTGGCATCAACATCAAATTGGAAAAAAATCAGTTTCTAGGGTGCTGCTGACACACCGACATCAGTCCCCAAACGACCCTCCCTGGCCCCGTTTGTGCTAGGTGAAAGCTCTACCACTGAGCCACACCCCAGCCCCAACAAGCTCCTCTGTAAAGAAAAGCCAGCCACTCCGCCAAGCACACTGAACTTCCACACAATAATTTACCTCAAGAGTGAGTTTCTTTGTTATGACTTTAAGGCACCAGCTTCATTTATTTGGAGCTAAATAAAAGACCAAGATCTAAAATCCAGGATTAGCTGAGTACAGGCTCAACCTCAGTCCTGCCCAGAGGCCCGCTGCTCGGCCCCTGGGTGGGTGCTGAAGGAGCTGTGTACAGCGCTCCCGTGCCCCACGGCCTCATCCAGCACCCTCGCCTTCTCGGGGGCACAGACTGAACACTCTGTACACACGGAGGGGAACATGAACACCAAGTCACGATTCCACCAGCCCCCATAATTACCCTGGTGAAAAGCTGTTCACATGGGATGCTGCTCAGGCTAATGGTACTCGAGCTGAAATCTGCCTCCCCCGTTCAACGTTTGAATTCAGATTTTCAAAGGAGGGAAGAGGGGCGGGGGGAGCCTGGCACAAACTTGAGGCCAAAAAATGCGAGAGACCTGCGTCAGCATCTCAGCCACAAACACATACACACACTCAAAACTTTTTTTTTAAAGAAACAAACTCTAGTTTGAAGTTTTGTCTAAAAATCCTTCACCATTCTTCAGTATATTGCTTTGATTGTCATTAACAATAATTCTCAGCTGGATAAAATAGGACACTCTATCTACACCCTCATCTTTTCTTCCTTTTTTCAAACAAAGTAATCTAAAAGATCCTTTCAGGGTATTTCAGAAGAATGATTTCAGAGAGAAGCGAGATCCAAGGAACAGCAGACTTGGAGAATGGAAAGAACACATTTTCTAAGAACCTTGTGTTACCCAAATGTACTTCAGTTAAACTTACTCTTCTGATAAGGTGGTGAGATTTTTCAAATGCTCAAGGAATATTTGATTTCCCACTTCAGAATAAATAGCAACGCTGGAGGAAACTGCTACTGCATGGAAGAAAAATCCTCGACGCTTTCAGAAATGCACTAAGGCAAAAAGCCCCCAGGCCAACACTGAGGCAGGTCCTTGCTTACTGCAGGCCACATGCAGCTGCCCTCTGCCAACACTGGGGCAGATAGCCGGCTGGCAGGGTCGCATTGCCCGAAGGGGAGTCTAAATCTGAAGACGCTTTTCCACAATGACGGCAAGTTCTTCACTTTCATGCTTTATTGAAAGTAGGATATGAGTCAAAGACAGGTATTGGTAAGCAGGTTATGTCTCTAAAGAATCACTTTTAGTTCAGAGCAGAATGTTGTCCCATCTACTGTGATACAAATCCTTTCTGGACCAGTGCATCTGTATGGAACTCGAGCAAGAAGAACAGAACTTGATTCCCGCCACGACTACAGATCTCCTTCGTAAACATGATTTAGTGTCACTGCTACTCAACTTGTTCAGTCTTTACTCGCCCCTCCCTGCCACCGCCCCCCTTAAATATAAAATTTGAAACATTTCCTTTAAGTTTGATGTCCATCAGTGCAATCTGCTTTATTTGACATAAGGCATTTGGGACAGTCACTTTTGAATGGATTTTGCCTTTTGGAAGAGTCATGTAATGGTTTAATTCTTAAATCCACCTTTTCTTTAATGCCCTAACGTCAAATTCCTCTTCCCCTCTGGTCATTTCTTGGTGTCAGCAAGGGTTCAAAGATTAATGTCCAAGCAAACCAGTACCTGAGGAAAGAAACACATGCGCAGGTATAGCTGTGAACCGAACACCGAGTTCCTGCACTCCATCTGCCAAAACGCACCACCAACAGTGAACAGCCCACTTAATAGATGACCGCGGCACCCCTTGGCACTGAAGGGTAAGACAAAGTATCCGCAGACCCCAGGCTTTTGGCTAAACCCTAATTCTGTGGAAAGCCACGTTTCCTATGTGCATCTGCATACAAGTTCATCAGATTTTACTGATGCTTTCATTTCGTGGCCATTTTTCATAAATAAAATATTTATGCTTTAACCACCAGGAGTTCTCCTCTGTATTGGTAACATGGATGCAGCAAAGCCGCATGCGGAGGAAGACCTTAAATCTAGGCCAGTAGCTTTGTCGCTCATTTGCTGTAGCAAAGAGCCAGTGGTGCTTGATTTAAATTTATTTCTTGGTAACACCACAACATGCACAGGACCTCTGGAATGGCCAACAAAGAATCAACACAGCACCAGTTAAATCTATAAATGTCAAGCATCTGTATTGGATGGACTCATGAGTATTACGGGTGCACAACTACAGTGGCCAAGGTGTAAGAGGCGGCACTGCCATGTCCCCACCTGAAGTTAACAACCCAACTAATGCCTGAACTCCACGGGGAGTGAATGAACCTGTCCTCCGGGCTGACACCACTCACCAAGTTCTTGTACCACTACTTCTTACCAGTCACATAACACTGTCCTGCTCTAAGATGGGACTAACAGGAGGAGTGGGGAAACGGCTGAGGATAAAGCGGGAAATACCGCCAGGGCACTCCCAACCTCCCATGAAGACAGATGGGGACTCAGTGCAGGTGGGGGAAGCCAGAGCACTCCGCCCTGTCCAAGGCCAAGAGGCCAGGACAAAAATGCTTTTAACTAAAATTAATTCCAGTCATGAGACTCAGGTTGGATTAAATTTTAAAATCAAATTATAGCCTTCACTTTTATAGGAAATCACAGTCTGGCTCTGGCATTCATGCACAAAACATGACAAATGTAACTTACCTTTAAACCCTTCTTCTGGCATACAAACTGGAGAAAGAAAAAAAAAAGAATCCCAAAGTGAAATGACTGTCGTGTCAGATAGCAACAAGACGACTTCAATGCCTCAAGATTAAAAGTCTAAAATGACTTTTAATTACCTCAGTCACCTGCAAATGATTGCTTTTGAACTTATGGATGACATTCATCTGATGGTGATCTTTCTGATTTTGTTTTTATCAAGCCAAAATACATGCACTATTAAAAAGTCAAATACTAGGAGAAGTAAGTCTCTACAAGGGTCCCCATTCTGCAGGACTCAAGGAGTGGCCTGGGAAAGATGGCTTGACTGACTCCCTGGGAGCCCTGTCTCTCCCCACTCCCTCCCATTCCCAGATTCTAGAAGAAGCCACAGTTGACTCCTGCAGCATGTTCATTGGTATTTAGCCTCCTTGTTTCTAAATAACAGGCTTATATTGCTATTTCATAATTTCATATAACATCTGATAATTTCCTCAATGGAAAACAAAAATTTAGTCCTTCTAAGCCAGCCTCCCCGCAGCCATGATTTCTGACTCTGGTAATACCCGTGGTCAATGCCTTGGTGTGCTCCAGTTGCACTAGGTGTGCGGGTGACTGTCTTTCTGGGCCTGCTAGCCCTGGCAACATTCATGTATTTAATTTTATCAATTTTCTCCCCCCAGTGTTGGGGATGGAATTCAGGTCTTCAGCCATGCTAGGCAACTGCCCTGCCACTGGGCCATACTCCCAGGCCCTGTCCAACGTAAATTCTTAAAAGATCCAGAAGTCTCTTCAACACAGCCAGCACCATTTCCACAAGTTTGTTCTTGTGGATATCCTTGCCCTGAGCCCATCTCATCCCAGCCCTGTAGCCTGGGCTGGGGCCTCACTGCCTGTGCAGAACAGCTCTTCTGGAACTTTCCTGAACTCTCTTCTAGGACTTCAGGTCCCACCCTGAGTCCACTTTTAACAGTTCCACTGTCAAGTCCCTTTTCTGTGCTCCAAAGGATCCTTTTAGACAGCCTAGTGGTTTTCTGCTCATTCTCTTTCCATTATTTGGAGGCAGTTTTTAAGCTCTCATGCTTCCTCCCTAGTTCCTTTGCGGCTGGCTGGCGGACATCTCTTGGTTCCAGGCTCAGTCTTCTACGGCCTGGTGTCCACTTCTACCTATGGCAGAGGTAGTTACTAACAAGGTGCCTAGAGGCTCTGCTCAGTGGATGACACTGGTGGGCATCACCGGCAGGTGAGATGAACCAGCTTTTTTTTTCTTTTTTTGGTATCAGGGATCGAACTCAGGGGCACTCGACCACTGAGCCACATCCCCAGCCCTATTTTGTGTTTTATGTAGAGACAGGGTCTCACTGAGTTGCTTAGTGCCTCACTTTTTGCTGAGGCTGGCTTTGAACTCTCAATCCTCCTGTCTCAGCCTCCCTAAGTGCTGGGATTATAGGCACGTGCTATGAACCAGCTTTTTTTTTTAAACCTCTGTAGGTTTTTTTTAATTAGGCAGCTCCTCTGAAGAGAAACCTCCTTGCCTCCTGCATGGGAGGCAGGAGATGGGCTGCCGGCATGTGAGCAGAGGGCTGGGGCACAGCTGCTCACACTTTCCCACCGCACTTGCTGGTCTTAGGCTCAACCCCACTCTCACCTCCAGGGGTGCCTGTCTAGGGCCGAGGACCTGAGTTGTTCTGCTTCCTGACCTTGGGCACCGGCGGGCTCACACCTATGGTGGCTTCCTTGGGGTCGCTGCCTAATTCCCATTCCCCGTGCTTTCCACATTTGTGCACACACTTTCCCTTCCTTCTGCCATATATTAAAACTAATAGTGTACGGTTATACCATAGAAACACGTGGAAACTTTTTTCAGGGTAAAAAGTAAAAGCACTAGAGCCTAGAGCTTCGCCCCACGGTCCCACCTCCTAACAGTCACCAAGACTCCTCAAAGAGCTCGCCTTTACCTTGCATGACATCATCCATTGCAGCATAATCTGCAATTGGTTCATCAGCCTGGAAAACAAAGAAACAAGTGAGAACGGCAGGGGTGGGGCGTCCAGCACACTGAAGTCAGCGGGACCCAGGCACCTGTCAGCCGTGGACACTGCGAACACAGCGAAGCTGTCGAGCAGGCAGCACAGATCAAGTCACAGCCACTAATGGCCTGCTAACTGGGTTGAGACTTGTCACCTCAAAGTGGTATACTGCTGGGGCAGGGGTTGTTTTCTCCCTCCCCAAATAACTTTGGATGTGGAAAGGTCTAGCTGTCCAGATGCCCCGAGGTTACTAAAACCACTTTAATCATTGTAAGTTAAGACATCAGTGGTGGCACTAAGACTTAGGTAGAAATAAAAAGTTAGAAGCGTCCTCTCAAAATACCAATTAGACCCCCCCCCCCAGTGTGGGGATGCACAATTACACTTTTTATTCCTCCTCACCATCAAAAAAACAAGATGCCCACTTCTGTATTAAGCCAGAGTCCACACTGAGGTCAAGCTGAGGGTGATATTAGCTCTAAGGCCAAAGAGGCCAACGACCAGGGCAGAATCCAGCTGCCCACCTGCAAACATAAACTCTCCATAAAAGGGGTGGCTTTAAAAGTTCACACAGGAGCATCAGAATTCAGCAACTTAACAGGTTTTCAACATCACTCCACAGACTGCATAGCAAAAAGCGCACTGGGAGCAGTGAGCGCTTCACCGTGCCGGGCTACCTTACCACATCAGAATTGGGACTTGGGTTTGCAGGGTGCTTGCCTCACAAACACCTGAGAACTCATTCCACTGTGACTTAGTGTCATGTGATACAGGGGAGGCTAAAGCCACAAAGAAATAAGAGGAAAAGGGAAGCCACAAAATAAGGTCCTTGGGGAGGGGAAAATGGGACCAATGAGGGCTTAGAGGCCCCTGTATTCTCAGGTATCTTCAACATCCACTGAACCCAAAGCCATGCCCCGGACAAGAAGCTCATTAGGCCACCTGGGCATTCTGGCTGCCACCAGCTGAGCATCACTAATCTAAAACACGAAATGCCCACAAACCCGACACTTTCTGAGCTGTAACACAATGCCTGCCACAAGTGAAAAATTCTAATACCCGATCTCATGTGATGGGTTGGAATGAAAACACGGATGCACTGATACCAACCTAGCATGTGTGAGTCACTGGGTTCAACCATCAGTGCCACATAAAAAATAAATAAAAGGTATCCTGTCCATATTTAAAACAAAGGAGGAAAACAAAACCAAAAAAAAAAAAAGCACCCCGAAATCCAAGCCACTTCTGGTCCCAAGAGATTCAGGTAAGAGATTCTCAACATATATATTTTTTTTTAAAAAATATTTTCCTAGTTGTAGATGCACACCTTTATTTAATTTATGTGGTGCTGAGGATTGAACCCAGTGCCCACATGTGAGGCAAACGCTCAGCCACTGAGCCACAGCCCCAGCCCCTCAACCCATATTTGTGTGTGTGTGTGTGTGTGTGTGTGTTGGGGTCAGTGGTGGAGGGTAACCAGGGATTGAACTCAGGGGTACCTGACACTGAGCCACATCCCCAGCCCTATTTTGTTTTATTTGGAGACAGGGTCTCACTGAGTTGCTTAGCGCCTCACTTTTGCTGAGGCTGGCTTTGAACTTGTGATCCTCCTGCCTCAGCCTCCCCAAGCTGCTGGGTTACAGGCTTGCGCCACTGCGCCCAGCTCTCAACCTGTACTTTGGAAACAGGAGGAACATAGTGGCTAGGTTTGTTCATAGGATGGTTGTCGATCTGTTGATCCAGAAGTTAGGCGAAAAGTAAGGGTAAAGGCTGAATGCAGAACTATTATTTTACATAAAAATTATACGAACCCTCCTTTCCTTAATGAGATTCTTGATATTTTTCCTTAAAATGATAGATTTTAAGCATAACAATCAGTTACCACTCACAGGCATCACGTTATCTGTTTTCTACTCAATCATTAGGGGACTGAGAGGCAGCATTTTAAAAAAAATTAGACACTGGCACAATTTTTTTTTTTGTTAAACTCTCCAGCTAGTCAAGAACAAAAGGGTGTGCGTGTGGGTGTGTGTGTGTGGGGGGAGGGCGGCACTGAGACACAGAGACAACATGGCCCGCAGAAACTGAGTGACCAGAGACCCTGCTGCCCAGCGCAACACGCAGCGGCTGCTCGTGGGGTGGACAGTTAGTCTTTAGTGCTCAAAGGGCACAACGCTTGCTCCCTCCCTCCCAATATGAGAGGGACAAGCTGGAGGGGCTGCATCTGGAGGAGGAAGCCCCCTGTCACAGGAAAGCAGCCAGGAGAAACGAGGTGGGGGTGCAGCATCAGGTGGGGGAACAAACGCCAACGCACAGCCTGAGCCGTTCACGGCAGGGGCTGACCATCACGCCCCCTTACACCTGAGGGTGTGTCCTTTAAAACCCAGAGCCCCTTGGCTGTGGAGCTGTTACTTACCTTTAATAAAATCACAGACTCAGGAATGACGCCGAGGGTCCCGAGGGTGGCACAGTCATCACTTAAAATCTTTCCATCAATAGACAAATTCTGGTCAAAAGGAGCGACTGAAAATGCGTGCATGATCTGTGCCGACACAGAAGAAACAAAGTCTGAATAAAGCAAAACACAGAGACCCACACCTGCTGTGAATAAATAAAGCACAGATTCTAAAATTACAAACGCAAAGGCCGCGGAGTACCAAAGCCCCTACTGTTCGCAGCAGCCCACAAGCTACACTCCTGCTGAGCCCAAGTGTCCCTCCAGGGCCAGCAGCATCCTTAGCAGGTCCAGGAGGATGCTGGGGAAGGATCGCTTGCGGACCTTTTGTTCTTCCTGCGCCTGGCCACTCCCAGAGGCTGGGGGTGGGGACATAGATCCAGGAGGCCAAGGAGGTGCTCAGCGCTCCAGCTGCGAGGACAGGCTGGGTCATTCCTGTCCTCCTGCCACGCCTACGCTCCACTTCGTCTCCCAAACAGATGAAGTTCAAATTCTTTCTTAAAACCACCTGTAAATTAGCCCGCAGCCTGTTTGGACCCTTCTGTTTTTACTTCTTCAGCAACAACTTGGTGAAACAGGCCAGCCCTGGGACAAGCATACATTCTTAGACCAAGTCTTGCCTCTAGTAATCAAAACATGAATTTCTTGAAGGCAGGGGCCATATGCCCCACCCCAACTCTGGCTGAGTGTTAAAATTTACATTCTGCACGACTTAAGTATAATAATACTGGAATACTTTGTCAGATTCATAATTTTTTTAAACTTTTATCATATCTGCAGAACAATGACCCTGGAGGACAAGTAGGAACTGGGCTCAGATAGGTACATAAAGGTATCTTCCGTGGCATTGCTCTAATTCCTAATTGGAAGGACAAGTTCAAAAGCACTCATTTTACTTTGCTCTGTACATAAGTGACATGCTCATCAAGTGCATGCACTGCACACGGCTGCTGAGGCACCGACACCCAGGACGTCGAACAACACATTACTTTCCCGGCACTCTATCCCTCGCATCCCAAAAGGCAGAACCAAGTCCGGCACAGCCGCTGGCCTAGCTGTGTGATAGCACAGCCTGTGAGTGCCCTCACCCGACGTGATGGCAACCAAGATTTATTTGAATATCGGCACACAGATCAGCAGGAGCGGGCCCGGGCTCCTCCCTGGCTGCGGGGCCACATTCTTATCTGGACTTCTCCAGAGACAAGAGCATCTGGAGGAGGCGGGGACCGACCACACATACCTGTGGTGGCAAGGCCACAGGAACAGCGCCAATAACCCACAAAGCATACGCCTGTGTCTGCCACGAGCAGCAGGGCGGGCAGCTCCACCAGGCCAGCCCCACACCCAGCGCAGGCAGTCAAGGGGGCCATGGAGACCCAAGCAGAGCTACCGAGAAGTGCAAAGCCACCTCAGTGGGGGGAGGGTGACAGCCACTGCAGTGCAGGGATGCACTGCACTCCCCTGGGCCCAGATCTGTACACTGCCCTGTGAGACCAAGAAACACCAAGCCCCTCGAGACCAGGCACTAGGACCAAGGGGCTCCGCCGTGCTCAGTGCTCTGAGGACTCAGAGGAGACATGCAAGGTACCAACAGTGACGCAGCACGGACACACCCCCAGCTCTGCAGGAGCCCGGTGGCTGAGACCAGCTGAACCCCACACCCTGCTGCCTCCGCCTCACGGTGCCCAGCATATGCTCTCCCTTTTCTAAAGCAGGCAAAACCACCCGCTGAAAGTGAAATAAGAAAACAGGGGCTCATGGTAGAGCACAGGCCTCGCGTGTGTTAGGTCCTGGGTTTGATCCCCAGGCTCAAAAAAAAAAAAACCAACGAACCAAGCAAAAGTAATAAAATAATGCCATTAAACACTGAGCACCTTCTCAGGAAGGAAACAAATTACACTTCATTTACTTTATGGCACCAGAGAGAGGAGGTGGGCTAATTAGTAATTAGGTTAGATCAACTGTTTACAGTGCACATGTACAGGATCAAACATTTAGTTTGTAAAGGTTTTGAGCAACAGGAAAAAGATTTACTGCTTTGCTAGCAAAGGAGAAACACAGGGGGACTTCTATCCTCCTGGGGGAAACAGGGTTTCTAAAGACTCCATGTGAGCCGGGCGCGGTGGCTCACGCTTGTAATCCCAGCACTTAGGGAGGCTGAGACAGGAGAATCGCGAGTTCAAAGCCAGCCTCAGCAATGGCGAGGCACTAAGCAACTCAGTGAGACCCTGTCTCTACATAAAAAACACAAAATAGGGCTGAGGATGTGACTCAGTGGTCGAGTGCCCCTGAGTTCAATCCCCAGTACCAAAAAAACAAAAAAACAAAAAAACAAACAAACAAAAAGACCCCATGTGTTCTGTCTGGAGTTGTAATCTACTGGTTAATTTGGGATAGTTATTAGGGGTTGCCATTATATTACTTAATGTGATGAAGTATAGTATCCCCAGGGAAAGCTCCATCAAACATTCAAAATGAGGGCTGGGGCACAGAGGCAGAGTACTTGCTCAGCAGGCTGAGGGCTCTGGGCTCCATTTGTACTACTACAAAAAAAAAGTTAAGTATAATTAAAAAGGGAATTACATCTTTTTTTGGTACTGGGGATTGAACATGCGGGCACTTAACCACTCAGCTACATCCCAGCTCTTTTTATATTTAGAGAGAAGATCTCAGTAAGTTGCTCAGGACCTCGCTAAGTTGCTGAGGTTGGCTCTTGAACTCGTGATCCTCCTGCCTCACTCAGCTTCCTGAATCGCTGAGATTGTAGGTGTGCAGCCTTGTGCGTGACAAATCATGACCCCCGCCCTTAAAAAAAAAGTTTTTTATTTTTTAGTTGTCAATGGACCTTTATTTATTTATATGTGGTGCCGAGTATCCAACCCAGTGCCTCGCACATGCTGGGCAAGTGCTCTACCACTGAGCCCCAGCCCCAGCTCCCCCCTTTTAAAAAGCATCCACCACCAACTGAAGCTCTCACACAAACCAACCCCCACACTTCCATGCTACCCGGGCTGCCATGTGAAAGGGTCATCTCTAGCTGAAGCGCTAAAAGCTGCAGCAACTGGGCAGTGAGAGAGAGGGAATCACATCCCATTGTTCTCTTTCAGCTCCATTTGATGTACAGTGGTCCTGGATGTGAGAGGGAAGCGAGAGCCGCTGCAGAGGGAGCACCTGTGGAAAGCACGGCTAGGGGTTCAACCTCAACAGCTGCTGCCTGCAGCCGCTCATCAGAGCAGGTACGGTGCTCCTGCTCCCAGGAGAGGTTATTTCTGTTGGCTCCTGACTTATTCTTCAAAAATAGTAGTCCACAAGAAGAACAGCATAGGCTTTTAAAATGTCCTTATCCACAGGGGCTCTTTTTGTAATTGAAAGGTTCTGAATGTTCGAGGCTTACCGCTGACAACCAGGGAGTCAGCGGTGGAAACAAGCCTGCTTGGATGTGAAGGGCACAATAGGGGAGTGGAGATAGCGTGCCAACACGTTCAGTTTCAGAGCCCGGGCTTCAACCAAGGGAAATACTGAGCTCAAGACAATCTGGAACACATAACAACCTCAAAGGAAGCCTGTACTTTTGCCTCAATTACAATGATAAATATCAGCAACAAGAAAAATGCATAACCAGTAAACTACGCCACATAAAAGTGGCAGAGAGGGGAGCTCAGTCAACTTTTTGGATATTAAGCAGAAACTGAAACAGATCGAGGCCGGATTTTTTTTCACAGACATCTTGAATGCATCAGCTCCCTGTGCCTAGGTTTTGAGATGCGCCACCAGAATGCCTGTGAACAGCACTCTCAGTGTTGACACCAAGTGGGGACACGAGCGTTTTCATAGAGCCTGCACTGCCACCACTGAACTGACCTGCGATCCACGCAGGATGGAGGGGGAGACCTGAAGTGAGCCTCTACCAACAGTGTGAAAACACCACTGTATAAAGAAAGGTAAAGAAACCGGCGTGCTAGCACATGCCTATAATCCCAGAGACTCGGGAGGATAGCAAGTTTAAAGCCAGCGTCAGGTACTTAGCGAGCCCCTCTCTCAAAATAAGACATAAAAATGAGGATGTGGCCCAGTGCTTAAGTGTCCCTGGGGATCAAAAAGAAAGGGGGAAGACGGGCGCGGTGGCTCAAGCCTGTAATCCCAGCACTTAGGGAGGCTGAGACAGGAGAATCGCGAGTTCAAAGCCAGCCTCAGCAACGGCGAGGCGCTAAGCAACTCAGTGAGACCCTGTCTCTACATAAAACACAGAATAGGGCTGGGGATGTGGCTCAGTGTTGAGTACCTGAGTTCAATCCCCAATACCAGAAAAAAAAGAAAGAAAGAAAGGAGGAAAAAAGATAGGGGGAAAAAGAGAGAAATGTAAAGATAATGGAAAATTCTATCAAATAGATTTTCCTGCCACCAAAAGTACTACTGATAAAAGAACTTCTGGCTCATCCTAGTAAACAGGCTATCCAGTGGGTATCATTTATCTCCCTTAAATGTTACAGCAGATTCTGGCAATGGGTCAAATGCCTATTAAGTGGCCAAAGAAGACACACAACACCTTATAGGGAGTGAGCAATTACCCAGGAACAACCCCAACAGGTGATAAATTAAATGATTCTCCATGTTTCTCATTGGCAGAAAGCTACTCAGCTTGTTCAAGGTTTAGAATCTTTAAAATAAAAAAATCACTTTCACATTCATAGAAAGGTCCATGGCTATTTTGAAAACAGGCTTTTTAAAATATATATATTTTAGTTGTAGGTGAACACAATATCTTTATTTATTTTTATGTGGTTCTGAGGATCGAACCCAGTACCTCATGCATGCGAGGCAAGCGCTCTACCACTAAGCTACAATCCCAGCCTGAAAACAGGCTTTTTTTTGGTACTGGGGATTGAACCCAGGGGTACTCGACCACTGAGCCACATCCTCAGCCCTACTCTGTGTTTTATGTAGAGACAGGGTCTCACTAAGTTGCTTGCTTAGCACCTCGCCATTGCTGAGGCTGGCTTTGAACTCCCGATTCTCCTCCGTAAGTGCTGGGATTACAGGCTTGAGCCACCGCGCCCGGCTCGAAAACAGGCTTTTTAAACAAAGAGTTACTCTGGTTTGGGGGCATTATTTTGAAATCAAAAAAAGCCCCCCTCTCTCAATGGCTTAATACCATATAAGCAGAAAGATGTTTAAAAGGTCAAACTGAAAGTAAACAGATAAATGTATGAATAGAGGTGCGAAGCAAGAATTCATTAAGGCCTCTTAAGTCCAGAGCACAGTTGAACAAATGTTAGATTTTCTCACCTGAATTTTCAATTCTTTTAATGTTTGATTAGCAGAAACGAGAAGTGCTTTCTCGCCACGAACTTTTCTGTGTCGCATACTCCGCCGAATGACTTGCTTTTGGTAGGCTGTATAATTCTGATGGGATATCTTCTGCCGCTTGGTTCCTCCATTGCTCTACAATAAAAATCCAAAACAAAGAACTCCTGAAATTATCCACAACATGACTTTTGCTCATAAAGTACTTTAGGCAAACAAACTCTATGAGCTTACTTGGTCCCTTAACCACCAAAATAAATTCAAAATAAACAATGAGCAGAAATTCCCCACAGTAGCTAGCTATGGTGGCAGAGCCTGTAACCCCACCAACTCTAGAGGCTGGGGCAGGAGGATCACAAGCTAGAGGCCAGCCAGGGCAACTTAGTGAGACCCTGTCTAGTTCAGTGGTAAAGCAACATTGTTGGGTTCAATCCCAGTTGCCCCCCCAGCCCCCAAGATTATAAAATTTAGTTCTAATTTCTTTAATTTACATGTTTTTTCCCCCCAGAATTACATGGAAGCCAAGTATATACTGTTGAAAATTTTAATATGAAAGACTGCACCTTAAACAAGAAATCAAACTTAACTAAAAACAAGATGACATCTAGTGCATCTGGTCATATTAGCAATATATGCAGCTTTACCTTATTCTTGCAAGAAAAAAAAATGTTAAAACCAGATGTAACCACTCACTCAGACCCTACAAACTTAGGGTAATTGGAGTGTAGGGCGTAGGCAAAAAAAAAAAAAAAAAAGTTAAAAAAGAATGAGGCGGCCAAGGGTCAAATCCAGAACATGAAGAATCTACAGGAAATTAAACTGGTCTGGAAGTCAATGTCAAGGAGGGCAGAAAGGGGGCGGAAAGGCACAGGACAGCTTTAACAGTTCACAGTGACAAAAACGATGGGTACTGTGATTGCACAGTGGTTTAAAAAACAAACATATTAGAGTATGGGTATTAGATAACAGAGTATTTTGCTTGTTTTCTTCTTATGAGCATTTACTAGTATTATATAGGACACTGTCTTTACTTTTAGGATATACAGGATTAAGCATTTAGAAGTGAAATCTCATGACAGCTTTGAATTACTTAAAGGTTCAGTGAGAAAGTACAGGCATATATGGGTTTAATGCAGACTGTAGTTACTTAAGAAAAAAACAGTGAGAGCCAAATGTCCTAGAAATCCCCTCCTCCTTTCCCAGTGCTAGGGATCAAACAAGGCCACATGCAAGCTGAGCAAGAACTCTGTCACTGAGCTAAACCCCAGACCTCTAAAACATGCTTATAAATGCTCAGTAAGAGGTTAACAGCCAGCACAGTTGTGCACACCTGTAATCCCAGCCACTGGGGAGGCTGACACAGAAGGATTCCAGGTCAGCCTCAGCACCTCAGGGAGACTCTAAGCAACTTAGTGAGAACCTGCCTGAAAATAAAGTCGCCAGGGCTGGGGATGTGGCTGGGGAGTTAAGTACCCCTGGGTTCAATGCCCAGTATGGAGCAGGGGGAAGCAGAGAAGAGGCTAACATGTGGCCAAAATGCTTCTGCTAACAAGACCAAGGGAATGAAAGCAGGATTTTTAAAAAATCTTTTTGTTTGGACTGATTAGGTCTGGATGGGTCACCACCCCCAAGGACCTCACTCTGATTGCCATAGTTTCTGCTCAGTGCCAACTGTGATGAGCAGAGCAGTCACTATGGACACAGGTGCCCTCTATGCATCACCAGCAGAATGACACGGGTTGGTCAGGACACAGATGCAGAGGATGTGCCGCTACAGACCAGTGCTCACGATTTAGAATATATGGAAAAATATCTACAACAATATATTGTTTGAATTCAGAAGCATAAAATGCAACCAAAAACCAAAGCTCTGAGCAGTTTTTAAAAACTGGTGACATACTGGCTTAAATGGTCTAAAGGCCTCTGCTAGAATTATTTTCCTTTTAAATGCATAGAATTTATATCCACCTTAATTGACAAAAGCCAGTACCTTGGTTCCAGGAGGATTCAGATCACCTAAGTGATAGCCAACACCAAGTATATTATTAACCTACATTTTAGATAACATCCGACGACCTAGGTTGCTAGAGCTTAGAGAAGAACAAAGGAGATTTGCTCAACTCCATTAAAGACAAACAGAAATGCATCATTTTTTATTTCAAGGATTGACGATGGCAATCGCAGCAGCTATCTGCAAGGCGGAAACACCACAATGCTCTTCAGGGACTATCCACTCTTTTCCAAACTAGGACGGTCAGCTTTGAGTTTTTTTTTTTTTCCTTAAACCAAAAACATTTAAAACATTCTCGAGTATTACAATATCCAAACAAGGAGAAGGAAGACAGAGGAAAATTATAAAGTATAAAAAATAATTACAGCATAAAAAGCAATGTTCCCCAAGATTCTCTATCATATTTATAAATGTAAAATCTGTTGTCATCCACAACTGAGGAGAGCAATTCCACATCCAGTTTGAAAGCATTGCTGTGGTTATGACCACAATGAATAAAACTAGACAGTCAAAAAATCAGCCTTTCAAAATCTAAATCACTTGAAAATGTAAAGTTTCTAAGCAACTCAGGCTGGAACACAAACCTTGAAATAACAGAAACTAAGGACAAGAAAAATATAGGTACTGATCACACCTAGTTTCCTAGAGAATAAACTGGTGACAACAGACAACAAAAGATTTGAAAACAGAAGAGTCCCAACTGATTATTAAACCACACTACTAAGTGACAATAACTAGGCTCGTGTGGCAATGCCAGGCAAGGAGAGACGAGAGAGAGCACACTCCTGAGTCAAGATGCATACGCAGCCCTGGGGTGCATCCAGGCCACATTTTTAGTACATCGACTAAAAAGTGAACAATCTGGAGATGAGTGACTTAGAAGACTGACTGTATGTGGAGATGAAGGCAAAAACAAAGGATGACAGCAGGTGAGATGGCAGCAAAATTTTTGTTGGCAAACTCCTACCAAGAGAAATAACAGCCCAGTGTGGTGGCCCACGGCTGTCATCCCAGTGACTCAGGAGGTTGGGACCGGAGGATCTCCAATTCAAGGCAGCAAGTTAGTGAGACTTGATCTCCAAATAAAAAATAAATAAAGGCTATAGATGTTGCTTAGTGGTCAAATGCTCCCGGGTTCAATCCCTCGTACCAAAAAAGGAAAAACCAAAGCCCAGACCTATCACAGTATTTGCATGTGTAATCTCAAGGAACACAAGACACACATGTATACAGATTTTCATAAGAACATTACCTACAGGAAAGTAGTCCCTCAAAACTAAAAACCTACATTCCTACAAAATGCATGGATTTGGCTAAAACTTAAGTAGAGGGCAGGCCGAACCTGATAGATTCAAAATTTGGTAGGAGAGAGCTTTAACATCAGGCTGATAGCAGGGCGGTTCAAGGAATGGTTTAAGGTTAGTTTATGAGAGTCCAATGAAAACAAATGCTGGCATGTCCTTTACACCACTTGGGAAACATTGGTCTCCCGTAGGCTGAGGTTCAAGACCTCATGAACAGTGAGGAAAAGCAAGGAGCAGGGGGAGCCAACAAGCCCAGGGGTCTCTACTCAGAAACATACAAGAGGTGCTGTGGTAACACCTTGCATCGTTCACAGAGAATGCTTAGCATAATTTGACGACCCCATTGAAGCTGTAAAGATGTCTCATTCTTTAAAAAATGAAACTGAATAGAAATTCCATGGATTTAAAATATGTATAGAATATGCTGGGAACATAGTGGTCTGGCCTGAGAACCGAAACCCATCTGTACATACATCGACCAAACACATCCCGACACGGTTCCTAACATTCCTAGACTGTTCCGCACATAATTTTCTCTGGGGAGAGGTAGGAAGTCTCCACAAAAAAGGTCAATTGTAATGGAAGATTTAAAGTTGTGCACAATGGTGAACAAGAGCCTAGTGTCAGATGATCTGATCATTTAACACCTCGATGAAGACAGCCCAAGCCATTCTGTGCCCTCCATTGTTCACACTATTGTTCCTTTTGTTCGAAATATCAGAACCTAAGTTAAATAAATTCTTCATATTTGAAAAACCCAGCGCTTCAGGAACACGCCACAATGTGGATCCTATTTTAAATATTAATTAATATGACATTCTTCTTTTCTGACTGAATATGCTACATTACATTTCAGCCTTTCTTTCTCTATGCTAAGAACTTTATTAAGTCTGGAAGAAACGTGGTCCACGGCTTTTCACGGGAAATCTGGACAGCTGTAGCAAACCATCAAAACTAAGGCAAGAGGGCTAGGGTGTGGCTCAGTGGTAGAGCGCTTGCCTAGCATGTGTGAGGCACTGGGTTCGATTCTCAGCACCATATAAAAATACATGAATAAAATAAAAGTCTATCAACATCTAAAAAATATTAAAAAAAAAAAACTAAGGAAAGAGAAAGGAAGGGGCGTGAGGGCAAGAACCAACACCCCACACAGGGCAGAGAGACGCCAGGGCGTGGGGCGCTCTTCTGAGGACAGTGGAAGGTGCAGTGGCAAGCGGCAGCTTCAGCACATACCTGATTAAAGTCTGGATCTTTTTCCCCATCTGGTCTGGCCTCATCCTTGTCCTCCTCTGTTTCAGAACTGCTCACGTTCAGCTCTGGTGCCGCCTCCTTCATCACCTGCATGTGTGAGGACCACAAAGAGAAGAGGTCAGAGCTGAGGCAGCCATGCTGGCCAGCCAGCCTTGTCCAGAGGGCACGTTTCTTGTAGTGGGACAACTGACATAAGAGCAGGTCAAGAATCATGTGCTGTTTTCTTTGCTTTTTAATATGAGTTTTTTAACCCTATGGCCTATTCTATTTAAAGTGCTCACCATACATTTAAGAGATTTCTACAAAGCAGGTATTACTGTCAGCCTTATATGATGATGCTATTTTGTAAAAGTTCAAAGCATCACATACCTTACCAAATACTCATTGTCCAGCCTTTCCAAGCCCTGAAACTACTGAGGCGCCAGAGCCCAAAGGCTCCTTAAAAATTGAGAAATGAAGATGGATGAGGTGCTTTTTGGCAGAACACTGTCAACTACAGCTGCTAAGCTGAAAATAATGACACATCAGCTCAAGTGGATACTATTTTATACTCAATACCAATGTACATATGTACTAAAAGTTAGAAAAGGTTTAAGGAAATTCTAGGGTAAAAAGTTAGGGTATGTACATTCATTAACTTCATTTTCTCAGCAATTTGGCAATGAAGGCCCTAGCATTAACTTGTGAAGCAGAACCCTAAACATCTAGTGCATGATTTATAACTTATCCTTCTAAAACAAGTGGTAACTAGCATCAAATAACATGTATTCTAATGTCTTTCAAATTCTGAAATTGAATTAACAAGATGTCCAGAGATCCAGGTCAGGATTCACCCACAGGCCATCCCTAATAATTATAGTAAAAACGTTCTAGAATCTAATCTGCCCCTGTAGAGATACACTCAAGACTCTAAACTACCTTTTCTTGGTCCTGTCGCACCCATACCAATTCCAAACACAAGGGCCAGGGCATCATTTAAAAACAAAAAACCGAATCATACTATGACCTTGAAGCTCTCCAGTGCCACGTCTACTCACAGTGAACCCTCAAGCGCACAGCCTGTGTCAGACACACAGTTCAGCCTGTCATTCTTTATCACTATCTGTCCTTGAGATAAACTTTAGTAGAGAACAGGAGTGGTCACTACAGTAGCCACTAGCCACATGTGGCTATTACACTTCAACGAATTAAAACTAAGGGTTTTTGGGGCTGGGATTGTGGCTCAGTGGTAGAGCGCTTGCCTCGCATGCGTGAGGCACTGGGTTCGATCCTCAGCACCACGTAAAAATACATAAATAAAATAAAGATTCTGTGTCCATCTACAACTAATAAAAAATATTTAAAAAAAAAATAAAAAAAATAAAACTAAGGGTTTGGTTACTCAACACAATATTCACATTTTGGGTGCTTCAAAATTGCACACTGTGGTGTTTAGCAGACAGGACTTGCCCTCCACTTGGCACTCATAGTGCACAGCACCGATCTAGACACAATGATGGTCGCTGTTCCTTGAGCACACCAGGCCCCAAGCTCCATGTTCACCCTTGTTTTGCCAGGAATACCTGTCGCAGGCTGGGTCCCTGGCAGTCAGTGCCTGGATGAGCAGCCCCTCCACGACGGCCTTCCTGTCTCCCCCGCGAACACGGGAACCTCCGCTCTGCCAGCCTCTCGCTCCACCCTGCAAGGATTTCCTTCCACACACTCACTGCTCTGCGAAGTCACCGTGTGGATTTAGGAGTTTAGTCTTGATCATCCTACCTGTCATTTTCATCACTGCATCCCTAACACCAAGACCTTTCCTGGCCCACAACAGACGCACAGTATATATACGTCACATCAACAGCCAGCCAAATCCACATACAATTCCATAACGACTTTCAACTCTGTCCAATTTCAAGTCTGATTCCAAACAGCCCTGGCACAAAGCTGAGTATGGTCCCAAACAGTTCTCAGTGCCAACACAAAGCAAGCCGGATCATGATCAGTCATGGCCACAGGGGGCAGCAGTACCTTTTTATTGTCCACAACTTTGTGGACATAGATGGTGGCTTGAGTGTACTCACGCAGGTCCCTCTGCTGCTGGCACAGCAAGCCTTCCCTGCATTCTGGACAGAGTTCTAAAAAGGAGTAAAACAGGAGCAAGTAAGGAGGTACCATTTGAGAACCGCGTCTCGAGATGATTAGTTGAACATTAATGACTATTAGTAAGAATCTCCATTAATTGTTGTATTCTGTTTTATGCAAATGGTGACAATAAGTAAATCCATTTACTGTCCACAAACATGCGAGTTGCTACATGGTAGTTCCCGCCTAGGGTGTCTGAACTGCCACAGGAAGGATCTCTAATTTTTCGTCGAGAATACATATTGAGGGCTGGGGTTATGGCGCAGTGGTAGCGTGCTCACCTAGCACGCAGGAGGCACTGGGTTCGATCCTCAGCACCACATAAAAATAAAATAAAGATATTCAGTTTGCCTACAACTAAAAAATAAATATTTTAAAAAAAAAGAATACAGGGGCTGGGGTTATGGCGCAGTGGTAGCGTGCTCACCTAGCACGCGGGAGGCACTGGGTTCGATCCTCAGCACCACATAAAAATAAAATAAAGATATTCTGTCCACCTATAACTAAAAAATAAATAAATATTTAAAAAAAAAAAAAAAAAAAGAATACATATTGACTTAGTCTTTCCTTTCCCCTTAAAATGTCAACATTTGATTATAGAAAACAAAAATGATATGATAACTTACTAGGCTCAGAAATGTACTGTTTCTCTGAAGGGTTTGCATCTCCCACTTCAATTCTTGTGATTTTAATTACATGATCCACAACAAAGAGCTTTTGAATCATTTGCCACTCGGTGGGCCATATGAGAGCTATACTGTGCAAAAAAAGCACAACATGCCTTAAGACACATGGAGAGTAAGGGAAATGGCACGATCGTTACTCTCCTAAACCACAATCAGCAACACCAATATTTAATGCAAACAAACCAGGGTAAAGATGTAAGGAAAAGCAGTTTTTTCATACAAAGAAATGTTACAGTTGCCATGAAAGTAAATGGTGGACATTACATGAATCAATATGGTTAAATGAAAACATAACCTGGATAAATATGGTCTGGTGCCATTCTTACAGAAAGGCCTTCATACACAAGACATTACTATCTGCATGTATTATTCTTTAAAAGAACACATTCTGAGACTGACAGCCCTCAAATTTAGGGCAGTTATTACAAGAAAGGAAGGGCAGGAAGGAGAGAGAAGCAAGAATAGAAGGAAGCAGGGGCTGGGGTGGTGGCTCAGTGGTAGAGCACTTGCCTAGCATGCGTGAGGCACTGGGTTCGATCCTCAGCACCACATATAAATAAATAAGAAATAAAGGTCCATCAACAACTAAAAAAAAATATTTAAAAAAAAAAAAAAAAAAAAAAAGAATAGAAGGAAGCACATGGGCCTCCATCACATTTGCATTGTGTGCCCTTTATGCTGACAGTAGCGGGCACTTATCTGTTTTATTATTAGAGATATTTTTCTAAATGTCTGGCATTTACAATAACCGGAGCGGGAGGGAACCAGGTAAGAACAGAGAAGAAAACATACATTGACATTAGGTTCCTTTAAATGATTTTAAAGAGCAACGAATTCCAATCCAGTATGGTCCCAAGGGCCTGGGGGTGACATGACTGAACACAGGACCCCCGCACGCTGGCCAGTGGTGCTCTACCATGAGCTATACCCCAGCTTGGGAATTTTTTTGTGTCTTTCAATTTGTTCTTTCATGGTGTTCTGGCAATGTTGGAGGCATGCCACCTTCTCTTACACCTAATTAAAAATTATTTAATAAAATAAAATGGCAGCCGGGCACGGTGGCGCACACCTACAATCTCAGCACTTTGGGAAGCTGAGACAGGAGGATCACGAGTTCAAAGCCAGCCTCAGCAACGGCGAGGCACTAAGCAACTCAGTGAGACCCTGTCTCTACATAAAACACAAAACAGGGCTGGGGATGTGGCTCGGGGGTCAAGTGCCCCTGGGTTTAATTCCTGGTGCCAATAAATAAATGAGCAAGCAAATAAATAAATTAATTAAATGGCAACACCCAAAATCTCAGATGAGTTCTTCTAGGGCCCTTGGCGAGTGCAATAGAGTTTTGGTGTGAAACCCTAGAATCCAGAGGGCCAGCTTGGCAGCTCTGCTCTGCCCCCACACCCCCATCCTCTCTCCCTGTTTTTAGAAGTCTGGCAGCTGCAGAAAAAACAACTATTACCAAGACTATGTTGATTCTGCGTAGAGGCCTGTGTTGGTTACCAGCAGCTTGAGAGGGGAGGAGGGGGTCGAGTCTGGTCAACAGGACAGGCGAGGAAGGGGCACAAGGAACACAGTTGCCCAGGTGGCCTCAGCCTTGTGGGAACAGTCTGTCTTTCTCTTTTCAAAGACAAGTGCTTGCTCTATAGAGGATCCAGAAGACTGTAATTTAGTGAATAACTAGATTCTTAAAATAGACTGCTTATGTTGGATAAGAAGTTTCCAGAATATATTTTAAAAATCATTAGAAACCATCAAAAGAAGAGAAAAAAACTCACAGTTTAGAGTCTTCTTTGGTCATGGAAGTAAATGTAAACATGAGTCCCCCATGGGGACACAGAAGCGCACTGTTTCCAACTGATGACACTGGGCTGCATCTGGCGGGCTTTCTATTCAGAAGAAACAAAGGAGAAGCACACCTCACTACTACGTGGAGAGAAGATTTTTTTAAAAATAATTATTTAAAAACGAAGAGATATATGGAAAAGGTATTTGGTAATTCAATGTCGTTGAGATTGTTTAACTTAATAGGAAAGAAAATTTTCAGTATATGCTAGTAAAAACACCAAGAAGGGTACCACAAACACAAACCATGAATGCTTTAAAAAGCATGAGTCAGCTCCAAGAAAGGAAAGAGGAAATTTCTGGTTTCTACCTAACAAATTTCCGCCATTCTTCTACAAAGAACTGGGACACAATATAGAGGACATCCGTATCCTAGAACACAAAAATCAAAAAAAGAACACATTACTCCACCCATTCTTCTCAATATCCCCTCATAGTGTAACGCAGGTCTCCTTCTTCAAATTCTCCAGTAAAATGGAAGCAGCCCCTGCCAAGCAGCAGCGCTGGGCGGAGCCCCGCAGAGCCCTGAGCAACGGGGGTGTGCACAGCTCTGGGCGGAGCCCACTCACTGGTGCCTGGTCAGGGCCCCCTCTGTTCTTTAAGGGATGCATTATACCTCTGGCCAGTTACTGAGACATGGTCTGTTTTTGTCCTGGAACAAATTTGGAAGAGAAGTCTTCTGCTCGTTGGCAATCATCTTATGTAAGGCTTCGTTTTCTTCACCTTCTCTTTCTAAAATCTGCAAGAGAAGGAAGCAATCAACCGTCTCTCAGCTGACAGCTCTGGCAGGCCTCCTCTGCACACCCGCGAAGCACACCCTCACTTCCACTGGGACGGGGCGAGAGGCCACACACGGCTCCACGGGTGTCAGGGGAGAGCGCGGTACCTTGCACTGGGAACAGCACTCTCGGTAACTTGGAAACTCAGGAGCCTTTGGGAAGTACTGTTGCAGTTTGCTCCAAGCCTCTTTAGAAACTAGTCTTCTTTCATTTTCTGATATGCACAGCTCTCCTGAGGATTAAATCAAAATAATATTTTTTTAAAAAGATCAAAAATGTTTTTTCATTTCTTGAATTTCAGAAAAATTCCCTAAAATCTATCTACTACTCCTCAAACTTAAGAAAAATATACTGCTCCTCTTTCCTATTTCCAAATATCTGGTTTGTGGCTGGGTTTTGGCAAACACACACATGCAAAAATTAACAACAAACAAAAACCCTCTAGAATTTTTATTTTATTTCTCCAAGAGCTGCCCCCACTAACCCCAATTTCAAGTCCTCACTTAAGTCTGTGGTCGGAGAATCAAGACCCAGAACAAGCACAGAAGGCGAGAACCATGCATTTAAAACGCCTCTCCCTGCCATTAGGCATCAGTGTAAGGGGCTGTGCAGGGGCTGGGAGCTGGGCGGCCTGGCATTCCAGCACTTCCTCTACGTCACCCTTACAGCTCTGCACTGCTCTCTCTAGACTCCACCCACTACCACTCACTAGTTACTGAAATCCTCCTGCCGGGAGATGATGGTTGTCGTGGTTGGCTAGGCCTCACAAGACTGGTCTTGTTACCAATTCAATCAAGGGATTCACTGATCAATCTGAAAGCATCTCCAGTCAGGCTCTAATTTGCTATTTGAAATTTATTTCCAAGAACCACTGCAGTGTTCCAGAATTCCATGAGACAACAAGAATGATACCAGTCATGGCCACCTGCCACCTCAGCAGACCCTCCTCCATTTACTGTTTCTTTTCAGGCACTTTCTCCTAATTGTGGTCATGTTTTCTATTCGTTCAGCTGTTCCCACAAATTAGTGAACCACATTTACATCAGACACATGTAAGTTTTCCAAACAATTTGTTCCTGTGCCCATTGACAAGGTACCTATACATTTATTTGAAAGGAATAAAGCCACTGGGTTTCTAAATACACAATATGTGCCGCCGAATAATCCATGGACGGATAATCAGAAACACAAACGTTCCCACAGGTCTGTCTCAGCCACACCCCATAATCTGGATGCCTCAAGACCCAGATCAACTTCTAGCCCTTACTGCTCACTGTGCTTTGAATAATCCCAAGAAAAGAAAATTTTGTTTTCATGAACTTATTACCAGATAAATTAGGTCATAATGTAAAGTTTACATTCTTTCTGAGAAGGCTGTTCATTTTAATTTCCTGGGATTATAAAAATTTACATCAACATACCTATTCTCAGATATAAAGAATTTAAAAAAAAAAAAGATCAACAGAATTATCAAATTCCAATTTGTACATCCCAGTAGTGAAATACAACACAATTAAAAAAAAAAAAAAAAAAAAGACTAAGATACACTTCCACAACCTCATTCAGAAAGAAAGAACTCTGAGGTTCCCTTGTTCTTTTTTCAAAAAAAGAGAAGCAGGCCGAGCTGTTATCTCAGGGTTAGAGCACTTGCCTGGCATGCCTACGGCCCTGGGTCAAACTCAGCTGCCCCCTTCCCCCAAAGGACTCTTCCTTTGTACTTTGGTGGAACAATCCCATATGATTCAGAAAAGAAAAAGGAAACAACACAGAGAGATACACATTTTAATATGTGAATCCAGACAGAGCTCGAGTACATAGCCTGAAGACAGAGCACGTGGCTGGCACGTGTGTTGCTCACATGGGTAGAAAAAAAACAATCCTAACTTACTTCTTAAATCAGTATTTTTAATTTTTACATCTTAATTTTTTTATATAGTACTAGGGATACAAAAATTTGTGGGAGATTTCACGGGGAGGGGGGGTGCTTTCTGACAGAGCTATAGCCCCAAATCTTTCTTATATGTTGTTGTTATTAATATTAATATAATTATTATTTTAAAATGAGACAAGTTCTCGTTAGCTGCTAGGGCCTCACCCTAAGTTCCTGAGGCTGACATTAAACTTAAATTTCTCCTGCCTCAGACTCTTGTGTCACTGGGATTATAGGCATGCGCCACCATGTATGACCAAAAGTATTTTAATAAGTCATTTACTGCAGTCTAATTGGTAATAAATACAAAGTCACTCTACTTAACCATGTTTCTAAATTTAATTTTTGAAAAGAGTAGGATTTATTCAAGTGTGAAGAACACAAACAGAACTGTTGAGAAGAGTCAAGAGAGGACCCAACAGCATGTTGCCCTACCCTTTAACCCATGGATTTAATATATTAGAATACTGTCTAAATCTTCACCATGATCAACTTTTACATGTAACATACAAATTTTTAGTCATTAGACTAGTACCTTGCAAGACATTTCTTAAATATCAAAACAGAATGTCCACCAAACTTTATCCTCTGAACCCTGTCTTTCAATATAAGATCAAACCAGTTGTGAGGGATGGAACACAAAAACACTCAAAAGCTGCTTCTGGCAAAAATATAAATCTACTTTAAAATTAGATTAGACTGGGGCTGGGATTGTGGCTCATCGGTAGAGCGCTTGCCTCGCATGCGTGAGGCCCTGGGTTCCATCCTCAGCACCACATACAGAGCAATAAAATAAAGACATTGTATCCATCTACAAAAAAAATTTAAAAAAAAAATTAGATTAGACTAAGCAACTCAGTGAGACCCTGTCTCTACATAAAAATACAAAATAGGGCTGGGGATGCACCTCAGCGGTTGAGTACTCCTGAGTTCAATCTCCAGTACCAAAAAAAAAAAAAATTAGTTTAGAGCTGAGAGTGGTGGCGCATGCCGGTAATCCCAGCACTTAGGGAGGCTGAGACAGGAGGATTGCTAGTTCAAAGCCAGCCTCAGCAACGGCAAGGTGCTAAGCAACTCAGTGAGACCCTGTCTCTACAAAGAACACAAAATAGGGCTGGGGATGTGGCTCAGTAGCCCAGTGCCCCTGAGTTCAATCTCTGGTACCAAAAATAAAATAAACAAAAATTAAATTAATCTAGATTAGATTCTGGATAAACAACTCCCCCACTCCAAATAAATTCTAGTTCATACTATAACAATTTTGGCTGAAGAACATGCAAAGAGGACCTAAAAAGCCCTCAAGCAAGAACTGCACAACTTCTACACAAATTATAATGAACAAGGTAAGTTACAGGTAATAATAAACAAGGTATATAATAAACAAGGTAAGTTATAGAAGATAGGAGGTTACTCACTTAAAAGAGTATACGGGTATGGAAGATCCATGGATTTATTACATCTGCCACACATGCTGAACTCAATAAAAAAGAAACAAAGCCCAACCAACTGATCACAAGAACCTTCAGATTACACTAATGCGTAGGTGTGTGGAAATGGCACCTAGGGCTTCATGCATCCTACCTGTGTGCGCCCACCTCTGAGTGCACCACCCCCAGCCCAAACTCAGGTTTCAAAACCACTTTTATTTTCAGTGCCTCCCAAAACATTAAACTACAATGAAAAAGTTTACTTAAACATACCAAACCACAACGATGAATAAATAGAAGCAACAAAAATGTTTAAAGGTTAAAAAAGAAGATGGATGAGACGTGAAAAATAAATTCAAGTTGGCAAAAGTCAGGAAGTATTCAGACTTAATCCAGCGCATAACTGATTAGAGGGTATGTAAAGGTGAGGGTGGGGTTAAAAAAGTCAGAAAATGGTTTAGTTCTATTCAATTTTTTTAAAAAAGGTCTAAGAGGATAGTCAGGCAGGGTGGCGCATGCCTGCAATCCCCATGGCTCCAGAAGCTGAGACAGGAGGATTCCAAGTTCGAGGCCAGCCTTGGCGACTTAGTGAGACGCTATCTCAAAAAATAAAAAGGGCTGGGGACATGGCTCAGTGGAAAAATACCCTAGGGTTCAATCCCAAGTGCTAAAACATACCCTACCCTGGGGGTAGGGAGTAGGGATGGGGACCCTCACCCTGGGCACACAGGACACTTAACTGGTGACATATTCAAAAACAAAAGCAGAGAGCAATCCTTGGAAAATACTAGATGACCAAGTCTGGCATCCCCGGAGGGCTGCTGAGCTCCAGATGAAACGAGATCTACCAGCTGCTGAGACACACTCTGAGGGGCTGCCCACTATGCAGCGGGCCTCTCTTTCTAGCCAAACTGCTGACCCCAAAATGACATGACAAGCGGTGGGAGGGGAGGGTGAGGAGGACGTGGCAGCCTGTTCTGCTGTGCAAGCAGGTGGCAGCATCAAGCCTGAACCGTGTCATCTGCCACAGGTGACAGCTCCACAAGGTCACGACACCGTCCTGTGCTGTGAGGTAAGCAGCGCTGCAATGGAGGCACCCCTGGAAATCTGGCTCCTTGTGGAGACTGCCCGCCTAGACTCCTGCGCACGCTGCCGCGCTCAAATCACCTCTGCACAGCTGTGCTCCTGCGGCGGGCAGCCTAGTGGGAGGCAGGCTGGAGCCTGGGGTCCAGTGATCCCGATCACCACCCCAGAATGATCCCCACCTAGTAATATGGCCCTCAAATGACAAATGTCGCTCCCCTAGAAAGCTAACATTTAGTGAGACAATCAAGAATCCAAATGCCAGGGCTGGGTTGTGGCTCCGTGGTAGAGCGCTTGCCTGGCATGCTTGAGGCACTAGTTTCGATCCTCAGCACCACAGAAAAATACATAAATGAAATAAAGGTATTGTGTCCATCTACAACTAAAAAAATACATATACTTCAAAGAGGGAGGCTCTAAGTACCACTCAAGTAACAACTATTATTACCAGTGTCACCCAAGACCCTTGATACGAAGGTGTCCATGTGCAACAGGGTTAACTGGTGGGCACCACCCATTGGCTAACAAATAATGAAACAAAAACTAAAATTAGGCGTTTAACACGCTCCACAGGAATGCTGAATATTAGCACATAAAGGAAAAGAACCGCGTGGGCAATGGTGGAGACCCCTGAGGCCCATGTGCTATAGGATAATTTTTCTTAAGGCAGATTTTTAAAGGCAAGGAGGGAAATTTATTAAGTAGAAAGCGTGATTGGGGCCGGGCACAGCTCCCCTGGTAATCCCAGTGGCTCGGGAGGCTGAGACAAGAATTCAGACAGCCTCAGCAATTTAGTGAGCCCCTAAGCAACTTAGTAAGACTCTGCCTCAAAATTTTAAAAGGGCTGGGGACATGGATTACTTGTTAAGCTCTCCTGGGTTCAATCCCTGATACCAAAAAAAGAAAGCATGGCTGGGAACAGAGGCACCACCTGTAGACCCAGCTACGTGGGAGGATGGCTGGAGCCCAGGGTTCACAGCCATTGTGGGCAACATACTGCAACACCATCTCAAATAGGGTTAAGGCTTTGTGAAATAGAGACCTGCATTAAAACAGAAAATCTTATCTCATGTACAATAAATCCCTTGCATGATCATGGTGCAAATGTTTCTTAAGCAAGGGAGCCCTCACCATGACCAAGGAAGAAATCCACAGGATTAAGTAAGGAGCAGATTTACTGCTCGCCACGAGCACCTAGCTCAAGGCATGTAGCAAAGTGTAAGTACCTAAGAAATCAAACCAGAAAGAGCCCTACTGATACAATCCTTCCTCAGTGTTCCTCAGGATAAAGGTGCTGACATGGGAAACAGTCTCCCCACCAAACTCACAAGCCTTTGATATCACCAACTGACAAGAAGCCTGCTCCCTAGGGACTTCCTCAAAATACAGGTGAGGCAAGAGGTTATAGTTTGTGCAAGTTAAGAAAAGGCATGAAGCCGGGCGCGGGGGCGCACGCCTGTAATCCCAGCACTTTGGGAGGCTGAGACAGGAGGACTGCGAGTTCAAAGCCATCCTCAGCAACGGGGAGGCGCTAAGCAACTCAGTGAGACCCTGTCTCTACATAAAACACAAAATAGGGCTGGGGATGTGGCTCAGTGGTCGAGTGCCTGAGTTCAATCCCCAGTACCAAAAGAAAAAAAAGAAAAGAAAAGGCATGAAAGACTGATAAGCCAGGCAGGAGAAGCTCATGGTTAAGATCGGCAGGAGAGCAGAAACCTTAATGCCGAGCACAGTTCACACCCAAGTCCTGCAACACAGGGCTGCGCTGGGCCTGGTACCTGGGGAAAGCATGGGACGTCACCAAGGCATTTACAATTGGCTAAGATTGAACTAGTAACAGGTTCATGCTTCCAGCTTACCATGCGGACATAAGATGTCTTCATTAAAATTTAATTCCTCCTCCTCTTCTTTTCTTTCTTCTTTTGATTCATCTAATCAAAAGAAATACAGATAACTGCTCTCACAATTGAACTTAAAAGTTCACAGCAGCAGACACGCTACTCTGCACAGTTAGGAACAAAGAAAACTTTAAATGATTTTGAAAATTAGATTCAACTGATTCCTACACAGTTCTGTTCAAAAGTATTACATTTCTCTCCCTTAAAAGGAATGGAAAATACCTCAATGACAGTTTTTTAACGATTTAGGTTATGCAAGAAAATGTGCCTTTTTTCAATGTGAAAAATAATTTACATATCCTATTAATTCTATTTAACGTCTTTAGAATATTGTGCTATATAGACCATGTTAGTCATCTTCATGACATGTCATTTGCATCTACTTGCTTTTTTAGGAGTTGAACAGAAAGCTCCAAAGGCAGATAAAATAAGAACTTTAACATCAAACATGCTATGAAGATTTTGCTTGCTTTTCCTGTTAACATTTCTCTTCCGATATCTGCCTTTCCTGCTTTACCGATACACTATGCTATTACCAATTCATAGTTGTTGTATCTAAAAAGAACAAATTTTTTTAAAGTCCTTAATGAAATCTGTATTTCTAAAGCAGACTGAAAATAAATTTTATACTTGTATACACTGGGCATGTGAATAAAGTAGTCTTTATACACAAAGACCACTTGCTAACCAACAAATACCTCTAGCGTGGCTAGGGGTGTGCTGCAGAGGCAGGATGCTTGCTTATCATGCACTGCCCTGGGTTTGATCCTATCACTGCAGAAAAGCAAAAGAAAAACAAAAACTCAAGCAGAGCTAGGCAGAGGGGGAGGCTAAGGCAAAGGGATTGTAGCTTTGAGGGGTCAGTCTGGGCAACTTAATAAGACTATCTCAAAATATTAAAAAGGGCTGTGTGTGGGGCTCAGCGGTTCAGTGTCCCTGGGTTCAGTGCTCACTGTGTGTGTGTGTGGGCGAGGGGGCAGCTGCAGCTCAGCGGGACAGCCTGAGTCCAACCTCTTAGTGCTGCAAAACAAA
>CM053400.1:13306610-13326611 GCA_028644305.1 Xerus rutilus
AAGAGTAAGTTGTACACAATCAGAAAAGAGCATTTACTTTGGAAAGAGGTAGGGGACCATGTAATTTCCTCAGCCTTAAGTATAAGCTACAGAGGGACCAGTATTTCCAGTTCTTCACTGGAAAGAAAAATGTTTCAAGAAAAGTAGCCAGAACCAAATAGATTACGGACACTTTGTGGCCATATAGAGCTCTATGTATTGAAGGCAGAATCAAGCAATGACCATTCATAAACTAAGTAACAACCCACAGCATACATGGTTACCTAAGTAGCACTCCACAACCCGTCAGCAATCCCCAAGAGCCTGGGAAGAACAGGCTATGCCATCATCCAAAGGTTCAAATACTTTGAAGAGAATAATGGAAACTAACAAAGTATAGCAAGATAGTTTTTCTTTAAAGGATCCTATTTTGTTTATGTGGGAGGGGGGACCAATTAAACTTCCCCAAATAACACTGATTGCTTAATGGCTACTTTATTTAACAAATCCTTTTTCCAAAGTAGAGGAACACGGGGCTGGGATTGTGGCTCAGCGGTAGAGCGCTTGCCTCGCATGCGTGAGGCCCTGGGTTCGATCCTCAGCACCATATACAGAGCAATAAAATAAAGACATTGTGTCCATCTACAAAAAAATTAAAAAAAAAAAAAAAAGTAGAGGAACACTTGTCTAACCCTTAAAAATATATATATATATATATTTATTTTTTAGTCGTAGGTGAACAGAATATCTTTGTTTTATTTTTCTGTGGATTGAACTGAGGATTGAACTCAGTGCCTCATGCGTGCTAAGCGGGCCCTCTACCACTGAGCTGCAACCCCAGCCTTTGTCTAACCCTTTGGGTCAAATCACCAGACCCCCATTCATGAGGCCCACATGAACTTTTTTTCTTCTTCTTCTCTTTTCTATACTACAGACTGAATCCAAGGGCAACTGACCACTAAGTCACATCCCCAGCCTGTTTTTATTTTTGCCAAGTTATTTAGGGCCTTGCTGAATTGCTGAGGCTGGCTTTGAACGTGCAACTCTCCTGCCTCAGCCTCCCAAAACACTTGGATTGCAGGCATGTGCCACCGCGCCTGGCCCACGTGAACTCTTGATGCTGAAAAGACATCTGGAGTTACCAGTTAGTCTTGGGCCTCCTCCGTATCTACTGTAGAAAATATCAGCCGCATATTCAGATATTCTCTTCATAATTGATATTTTGTCTGGATGAAGCTTGTCATGGGAGCACAGGCAAGCGTGATTATCAATAGGCTTGGTGGGTGTTGACTCATCCAGCCATTTCTGAAGCCATTCCAGGGAGACAAACTCATAGGGCTCTGAGGAAGAAAGCAACAGAAAGACACTATGTATTTTTACAGTGTTTGTACTAAGAGATACAGTTACTTTCCTCAAAAGACAATGCACTGTCCAAAGTTAGCAGAATCATAGGATCATCATTTAGAGAGGTCTAAAGAGCAAGGCAAAGCCCCAATTAATTGCCTCTTCTGCGTTAGGGGCCTACGTAAGAGTCTGAATGGCGCCCTATGAGATCGGCTGGTATTATTAACCCCATTCTACAAGACGCCTCCACAGAGAGAAGTGTCTTGCTTGGTAGCACAGCAGAGCTTTGATCAGGACACCCATGTCTGGGGACTACAAGTCACGCTCCACACTGTCTCATAAATCACACAACTTCATCCCTCGCTATGTTTATTTCATCAATTAAGTTTATAAATACTTTTCAGAAATGTGTGATATACATTTGAAAATTTAAAAACAACCAAGACTGAGCTCTAAGTTAGCAATTATCCTCATCAGTTACTAACGCATTTAACAAGCCCACTGCAACTACTGGACGTTTCTGCGTCCAAATATATTGGTGTCAATTAAGAAAAGTTATTTATTCCCCCCTCCGAAATCCACATCATGATCCACTCGTTTCATTATTATTTCAAGAAAGCAACCTACTTTAAACAAGTTCTAGGGGAAAGTACACTAGAACTGAATTATGATCAATTTTTCAGTTGCAAAATTTGAAAAATAAAACCAAACACCTCAAAATGAGTTTAACTTGGGGAAAGGGAATCCCAGAATTCCCTAAAAGCCAAAATTAAAGGCACGACTTTGATTACTCACAAAGGTCTCCAAGGAGTCCCCGCATAAGACATAGAAGAAAACACACAGAGGTTGAATCACGTTTGTATTAGATGCTACTTTTGGTGCAATCTGAGGGACAGATGCTTCAATACAGAGCCATTTTGACCAAGTTGACACTCCTGAGAGTCACATGTCTACAAAACTACCTTCCACTGTAGACTTGTCAATTTTTACAAAAACAGAATGTGGAACTGTCAGATCTCTATTTGTGCTAAAACTGGACATCGTTAAAGAGCTTTCAACTGAGAGGCTCTAGGACAGCCACGGAGGAAGAGCACAGGACCTCCAGTTGGGACCAAAGTCTAATCCAAGTTCTGCCAATGAAAAACTGAACTTGAGCAAGTCACTTAAACTCTATGCTTCAGGTCTTTTATTTGTAAAATGAAGGTAATAATACCTGCCTTCTACCTACCTCACAGGGTTGTTGTTGAGTGTAAAAGATAAGATATATGAAGCATTTTGAGCTTTTTGGAAGGAAAGAGATATAGAAAAGTTAATTATGCATTCACACAATATATAAACGAGGAGACCTTAAGGTGTGGTACAGGTAACATAGTTCTGGCATCTTATGATTAACATTGTAAAATTAATTATTTTCTAAACACCTCCAAATTTTATTTGCCATTTATGCAGTTTAACCTGCAAGGACATAGCACACTGGGTATCTGAAGAATGCAAAGACAAATGATCACTAAGAGCAAAATAAAAGGCTCAGCTTATCTAAATCTTGCCCCAGGTGTACCACACAGATTGAAATTTTGAGTCATCAAAGGGAAAATCAGATTATGATACAGAGCAACTATTCAAGGAAATTTAACAGGTGTTCTAGTTCACACAGAAGCTAGAGAGGGGTGAGGGGACAACAATGTCTCCTGCTGCCCACTGAAGGAATCAAACCATCAGAAACCACCCATTATTAGGAAAGGAAATAAAGGAAAATTCAAGTGTACAGAACATTCCTTTCCCAGCAGGTATCTGCTGGAATCAAGGCCCAGGAAGACCTAATCCGTATGACTCTAGAAGGCAGGTAGTTTGACATTTTCCAATCCCCTATTAGAGACCTATTGAAAGCTTCCAAACAAAGCTTTTTGTTCTAGCTTTTGAATAGGTCACTCTACGATACAAAGATTTAGAAAAAGCATGCGTGGTTTTATATTAAGAACAGAAGAGAGCAGAGACTGGGTTCACATTGTGATCTAACACCACACTTCTTACTACCTCAGCCAGTTTTCAAGATTTCATTTTAATGTGCTGGGGGACACATGAAAGAATAGTGGCTGTGGTCACAGGACTTTCCATTTTCAATTATTTTTAAGAATTGCGTGGATCTCTCCAAGAGTTTCCCTGAGAACAGGGGTGGAGCACAAGGCTTATAACCAAGACAGACTTTGCTTGTGGCAAACTTTTTTACAGTACAGATGTTTCTCTCCTTAAAAAGACTCATAGCAAAGCTGTCAAAGTTGGCCCCTAGTATTTATGGTTCAGTCAACTGCCAAAGCACTGCCTTCCACAGGCATGGCAGCCAGCTACCGAGTAGGAGAGTGCACTCTCATAGTCAAGTTGAGGATATTAGACTGTATGTCGTCTCAGTGCTTAAACCAGGAGAGCAACTCTTAAAATATTTACCAAAGGGAAATATAAAAAATAACTCAGACCCAAAGTTAAAAAAAAAAACCAGATTTTGAATGCAACAAATTTTCTTTTGGAAAGATACAAGCCTAGAACAATCACAGTATCAAAGATATCTGAACACCGCAGTACCAAAAATATTTCAAACTCTTTACCTACAGGTCATCTAAATATGTTTCAAATTAAACAACAAGAGCCAAAGGGTTCATGTCCTCGGTGATGTTAGGGTAAGTGGCCCTTTTAAAAATATGTTCACAAAGATTTAGAAAATGCACAATAAGGACTTTGGCAGCACAAAACCATGGTCATTGACTTGAGATTTTTACATCATTTTAGGACAATGTAACTTCCCACAATGTAAATTATTACTAATGGACAAAAAAATTATAAACCTTGTAATTGATAAAAGTGTAAATGACATGGAGAAATACTCTAAAAACATAAGCACAGGTTCTTAAACACTAACTAAAACAGCCATGGGAAGCACAGTGATAATTTGACATATAACGTCTTTGGACCATGTAGTTTATAGAGTGGTTCACAATATTCACAGCATTTCTTTCTTTTCTTTCTTTCTTTTTTCTTTGTTTAGTGCTGGGATCCAACTCAGGGCCTCTCGCGAGCCAGGCAAGCAGTCTACCACTGAGCTACACCCCCAGCCCTCAAACAGCATGCCACTTTAGATCCAGGAAGTCTTTTTCTCTTGTGCAGAATTCAGGAAACTGTGAATCAAGTTCAGAAAACAGATTTCTAGGTCCCAACTCCTTTGAACAAGGCGTATAAATTTAGAGATGTGAATCATGGGTTCATTTCCAAATAACTTCCTGTTGAATTATCAGTCCAATTCTTTAGGATAATCCCAACCCTCGAACAGCATTAAAGTAACAGGTTACAAAGAAGGGTCAGAATCAAATGAAGAAGCAGTTTGAAAATAACTTTTTTTTTTTAAGGTGCTGGGGACTGAACCCAGGGGCTTGCGCGTGCTAGGCAAGCGCTCTTCCACTGAGCTACACCCTGGCCCCTAGAAAGATGTTTAAAAACCTATTTATAGGGCAATTTGTAGTCATCTTTTGTTTAAAGTTGCAACTGTAACAAAAAAAAAATCAAGATATCAAAAAGACAAAACTGTAAGTGCAAACTGCCTAGAACTAGATTGCCTTCTACCAGCTGGAATGAGGTTTGGGGAATGGAGGTCTAGGAAACGACACACGTAACTGATGACCAATGGCACGGCAGCCTTCAAAAGGTTGGTTTCCTTTTTGAGACACTGGATAGTAAAAAAGATGTAATAATCTGAAGAAATCAGCAGTGAGCTAGAAAACCTCTACTCCTATTATAACATTTGATAATAAATTACAAGCCAATCAAATACTATAAAAAAAATCATACTCATATAAAAGTATGCCTGTTAATACTATTAGGGCACAAAGTATGCAAAGAAACAAAACAAACTGCTTCCAGAGTAATGCAATTAGATATGTCTTTAGAAACAAATGCGTGTCTCATCAAGTGGAAAAATCTACAGAAATCACACCTGCAGAATGCTGGCCTACACCTTACAATGTATTAACAGCTTCCCGATTTTAAAGTACATGATAATGAGAACTGTGGGGAATGCTACACATCACGTTATTACTGGTTTACATAGTAATTTCAAACATATAAACTGGCTTTAGTGGGGTATAAGAAAAGGCAGGAAAAAGTCTGCTCAGATACATGTTTTGTGAATATAAGCAACACAAGGCACTTAATGACAACAGTGCTGTCCTAGAATATCTTACAGACCAGCTCCAGCAGGTAACCTTTGGTACAGCTCCTTAACCTCTTCGTGTTTTGCTTTTCCTTTATCCACACTTTGCTTACGCATCTCAGCCATTTCAACACACCACTCCTCAAATTTGGAATTATCCCGATCTACCAGCTCTTGAAGAAAGGCTATTCAAAACAAAACAAACAAACAAAAAAACTGTATGCATATTGATCCCTAAAGTTTATCAAGTACCAGCTACAACTTCCTACTTGGTCTCCCCTTATGGTAGAGACCTCCAACCTGAAGGCACCCACTGAAGACACCCACCGAAATAACACCAGAAAATTCCCCCTACAACATCGCCAGTTGCCTAGAACCACCAAATGGCTCAGAAAACACCACCTCGAAAGAGATGATGCACAGAGCTTGGTACAGAACTAAGAAAGGCGACAGAAGACTGCCCTGGACAGTTAGTGACTCTTTGCTAAATAAACTGAACAAGATAATAAGGACAGTCTTGATTACCTTTCTAATTGTTTACAGACTGCTTCTGCCTTGATTTGCGTTGGGGGTGAGGAGGGCCATGGAACAGCCCTCACAGACCGGCTCCAGGAAGGCCCTTTATTTCAAAAGCCCATTACTTTAAAAAACATTTGTAAATTACTCTTGCATTTGACTAACATTTACAATATGGAAACAGCCTATCACAATATAAGTGACCCGGTGCTCCTCATAACCTTGGATCATGCATTCCGAAGCATGGGCCTGATATAACCCACAGAATGGGATTACCTGGAACTTCAACCATCGTGTTGGGCTTTTCTTGCGTCTGCAGCCGATAAACCAACATGTATGCATTTCGAGAGCAATGGGTTCCTTTGCCACACTTTGGTTTTCGGGTCTGGGACTTAGAAGGTTCTGCTGGAGTAGAAAAACCAAAAGAAAACTTAACTAGAATGCCCACAGTTTGTTCATTCTTTGGGGTAGGGCCACCATGAAAACAATTCCAAAGATATTTTAACATGGATCTAAAACATACAAAGGCCATAACAGGTTCTTAAGAGCTACTTATGTTTTTTTTTTTTTGTTTTTTTTTTTTAATTTTTTTTTTTTTTAGTTGTAGATGGACACAATATCTTTATTTTTATTTATTTTATGTGGTGCTGAGGATCGAACCCAGTGCCTCACACATGCGAGGCGAGCGCTCTACCACTGAGCCACAATCCCAGCCCCTGAGCTACTTATGTTTATGATGAAAAATGTTTTGTTTTGTTTTTTTTAAAATACAAAGCGAAACAGAAGTTGCTCAACATTCTTCCAGATAATACCTGAGCAAAAAAGTTGGAAGACCACTTTATTACCATAGGCAATGAAACTATCAGGAGCACATAGAGGGAAAGGGAAGATGTTCATCTCCACCTGAAGAGCATCCAAGACTTAAAATGTTCACTGCTTTGTGGGGCTGAGATTTTACCTCAGTGGTAGAGTGCTTGCTTTGCATGTGTGAAGCACTGGGTTTGATTCTCAGCACCACATAAAAATAAATAAAGATATTGCATCCATCTACAACTAAAAAAAAAATTTTTTTTTTAAAATTTTTTCTTAGTTGTAGATGGACACAATGTCTTTATTTTATTGCTTTGTATGTGGTGCTGAGGATCGAACCCAGGGCCTCACGCATGCGAGGTAAGCACTCTACCGCTGAGCCACAATCCCAGCCCCTAAAAAAATATTTTTTAAAAATATTTTGTAGTCGGCTGGGCGCGGTGGCTCAAGCCTGTAATCCCAGCACTTAGGGAGGCTGAGACAGGAGAATCGCGAGTTCAAAGCCAGCCTCAGCAATGGCGAGGCGCTAAGCAACTCAGTGAGACCCTGTCTCTACATAAAACACAAAATAGGGCTGGGGATGTGGCTCAGTGGTCGAGTACCCCTGAGTTCAATCCCTGGTACCAAAAAAAAAAAAAAATTTTGTAGTCGTCAGTGGACCTTTATTTTTTTTATTTACAAGTGGTGCTGAGAATCGAACCCAGTGCCTCACACATGCTAGGCAAGTGTTCTACCACTGAGCCACAACCCCAGGCCTTAAAAAAATATTTAAAAAAAAAATGTTTACTGCTTTGTAACACAGAATATAAAATGACTCATACAGAATTCAGGCACGAATGTTGAAGGGAAATTTTTTTTTTACCCTTTTGTGGCACTGGGGATTGAACCCGGGTCCTCACACGTGCTAGGTAAGGGCTCTACCACTGAGCTACACCTCCTCTAACATATCAGGACTACCTACATGTAGAAGATAGGACAACAGAATGGGACTTTTAATTCTATAATTCTGACTAAAATGAATATTAATGAAATGGACCCCAGTTAAGAAGACTCAAATACCTGGGCCCCAAGGCATATGCTTGTAATCCCAGTAATTCAGGAGGCTGAGGCAGAGGACTACAAGTTCAAAGCCAGCCTCTGCAATTTAGCAAGACCAGGTCTCAAAATAAAAAATTACAAAGGAATAAAGATACAGCTCAGTGGATGAGTACCACTGGGTTCAAGGAAGCTGGGCTCAGTAGCTCACGCTTATAATCTCAGCACTTCAGGAGGCCAAGACAGGAGAATCACAAGTTCAAAGCCAGCCTTAGCAATGGCAAGGCCCTAAGCAACTCAGTGAGACCCTGTCTCTACATAAAACACAAAATAGGGCTGGGGATGTGGCTCAGTGGTCGAGTGCCCATGAGTTCAATCCCTGGTACCAAAAAAAAACCAAAAAACAAAAAGAAACAAACAAAAGCACTGAAAGTGAGGCATACATGTTTATAAGGCTACAACTCAATTTTGTTCCTAGGAAGAATCCCACAATAAAAAATATTAAGAACTGAGTATTCCTTAGGTAAAATAGGAAGACTGCTGAAAGTCTGTAAGCATGTAATGTGATTTAAAATTAGAAGTACTTCTTCAGACTACAAGAATGTAGTCAGAGCCGGGCGCGGTGGCTCACGCTTGTAATCCCAGCACTTTGGGAGGCTGAGACAGGAGAATTGCGAGTTCAAAGCCAGTCTCAGCAAAGGCGAGGCGCTAAGCAACTCAGTGAGACCCTGTCTCTACATAAAACACAAAATAGGGCTAGGGATGTGGCTCAGTGGTCAAGTGCCCCTGAGTTCAATCCCCGGTACCAAAAAAAAAGAATGTAGTCAGGGCCTGAGTATACACAGAGACCATCACATGCCTCGAGAGCACCCCAACTGCCAGTGCTTCTCCCTGTTGGGCACCAAGGAAATCTGGCTGTGACCTACTAAATAGTAGTGGCAGGGGGACTCAGGCCTACTCACATTCGTTTTCTCCTTTCAGATCCCATACTCTGAACCTCAACCAAAATGACAGAGACGAGAAGAAAACACTGAAAAGCTCAGGTGAGATGGCTCCAACCGGAAAATCGTCCACAACTTGGGGAAATAAATGAGTATTTTGTCCAAAGACAACGAAGATGAGGAGAACCACAAGCTAGGACAGCATTTCAAGGGGCTTTCCAGGGCAGACCCCACCAATGCACAACACCAGGCAGCTCGTTCCCCAGAGGCACCACATCACACTGGGGGTGGGGGAAGGGTGCTTTACAGGGAAGAGGGACACTCTCACTTTTTCAGCTTAATTCCCACCATCCTCAACAGCCCCACGAAATAAACCTGACAAAAGAAAAACTAATTATTTGCCATGAGTTTTCCTGAAAACATATTATGGAACTATCTCTAGAGCAAAACAAGTTTTCTTTTAAAAGCAGACATTACTAAGAAAAACTTTTCAGTAATTTTATGAGCACATAAGAAATACGGATATCCTTGATAGTCCATGACAATCTTCGGCCATAATAATGTACCACATATATTTCCAGTAAAAAATAAATAAATAAAAATTTATATTTTAAAAGGGCACTCACAACTTAAAGGTTTTACCTAGATCTTCCTCAATCCCTAGTTGTAATTTCTTCCCTTCCATCTTTTCTATATCTTCATCGTTAAACTTATACCATTCACCAGACTGTGGATCTTTCACATGGGCGATATAGTGGCCGGAATAAGCACTCACTCCTCTGTGTATGAGGACTGCACTGAGTTCATATGCATAGGACCCATCTAGAGAAGGAGAGAACATAAAACAAACTTTAGCTAACAATATTTCTTACATCCAAGCATGAACTTTGATGAATACAATTGAGTCTATCATAATTCAACGCATGTCACCTAAGATTTAAAAAAAAAAAAAAAGTAATTTTACAAAATAATTTAGAGGACAGCATCTTAACAGCATGCCCTTTGGGTCTCCATTCCCTCTAAAAAATCCACTGACGGACACTATGGTCTTCTGGGCAGTCAGGCTGATAAAGCTGACCTATATGCTTACCAAGAACCAGTTGTTCCTACCCTCCGTGTTAGAAATATTGGTTAAAACTCACACAAAATCAGTTTTGATAGTAAAATGAAAAGACTGTCATTTTAAAAATTAAAAAATAAACATTTTACAAAAAGACTGGAGACAGCCAGGCGCGGTGGCACATGCCTGAAATCCCAGCACTTTGGGAGGCTAAGACAGGAGAATCACAAGTTCAAAGCCAGCCTGAGCAATGGCGAGGCGCTAAGCAACTCAGTGAGACCCTGTCTCTACATAAAACACAAAATAGGGCTGGGGATGCGGCTCAGTGGTCGAGTGCCCCTGAGTTCAATCTCCAGTACCAAAAAAAACCTGTTTTCAAAACAAGTGTGTAGGGGCTGAGGCTGTAGCTCACTGGTACTTGCCTTGCATGTGTGAGGCACTGGGTTCGATCCTCAGCACCACATATAAATAAGTAAATAAAATAAAGATATTGCTTCCATCTACAATTTTAAAAATATTAAAAAAAAAAAAAACAAGTGTGTAAGGCATTGGTCAAAGGGTACAAATTTCTAGTTATAAGATCAGGGACTGGGGCTGTAGCTCAGTGGCACAGCACTTGCCTAGCATGTGCAAGGCACTGGGTTCCATCCTTAGTACCACATAAAAATAAATAAAGACACTCTGTTCATCTACAACTACAAAAACGGTGGGGGAGGGGGCCGCCAGGGGAGAGTAGGTTCTGGGGATCTAAAACAGCATGGAAGATGACACATGTAAATTAACTCAATTAACAGGGACAATTCAATAATAACAATTATTCAAACTCATACAGTCAAGTAAAAACTGATTTCACAAAAAATTTCTGGACTCCGAAAAGCCAGTAACCCCTCAGACTTCCCTAATTTCACACAATAACCGGAAGAAAGGAGACAAAAGGCAAACTACATGAAGGGTCCAGAGCCACATTCATTCATTCAATGAAATATAACAATGATGAGGTCAAGATGCAAAGTTTGTAGCAGCTTCCTTCTGTGGACGTGCAAATTTTAAACTGCAGTACTGACAGAGCATCACATCTGAAAGCTTATTTATTCAACATGTGCTTCCCCCCAAAACTTCTCAAGTTCTTTGAAACATTTTTACTGCTTGTTTCAATTGTAAGCTGCTTCTAAAACTTATAGGGGGCAAGTGAGAGTTTGTTGAATGCTTTCAATATTAAAAATCACATTAGTTGTGAGATCAATGTTGGAAGTGAAATGGTCCTTCTAGTCAAGGAAAGAGAAACACAAACCTAAGATGTTTTTCTCTAACAGAAACCATCTGCCTGATAAGATAAATAGGGACCCCCAAAAAGGAGCAATAATTAGTACTTGTTCAAACTATACACAGCACCCTAGGGCATGTCAGCAGTCAGGTTCGAAGACTTGCAGCAAAAACACTAGAACTATGCCACGAAACATTTCTGATAAAGTGGGTTTTGTTTGTTTGTTTCATTTTGCAAAATGCGAACGGGCCTGAGTGTGTAGCTAGTGGTAGAGCACCTGTTTATTAGCATGGATGAGGCCCTAAGTTTAATTCCCAGCACCAAAAATCAAAAACAAAATGTGAATATAAGCATGAAACATTTAGTTTTATGAGGACTCAGATAACAATATTCAGACTAAGACAGAAAGTGTGGATTCAGAAATAAGTGAAATACTCTTTCTACTTTTCCAAATTATTTGTTTTTCCCAGTCCTGGTGATTGAACCATGTGACGCTCATCACTGAGCTATATCACCAACTATTTATTTGTTATTTTCAGACAGGGTCTTGCTAAATTGTCCAGGCTGGACTTGAACTTCACCACCCACCTGCCTCATGCTCCCAAGTAGCTGTGATTACAGGCTACAAATCACAATGCACTCAATTATGTGAGTGTTGAGCAACCATCTAATCATTACTATGTGCTTACTCACAGAAAAATCTTGTCTCACCTCAGAAAATGTTTGTTCCCAGACAGAGTAGCAAATAGAAATTACCGTAAGTTGTTACTCTATATTTATCAGAAGCAGATCACAAGTTGTAATCTCCCTCATAATTTTTACTGCTTGGTGAAAACATTACCTTTATGTTCCACATAAGGCTCCATATCCAAAATTTCTGAGAAGCCAATGTAGGTATTCAGCTTTTTCTTATGTCCAGTTTGCCTAATCAAGAGGAAAGCCGGTTGTATTTAAAACAATCAAAAAACTATGAATAAGCTCTATCAGCTATTTTAATAAACTCAATAGTAGCTAGATTTCACTTAGCAATCTTGCACAAAAGCCTGTACAATTACATAACTGCATAGACAATGATTAACAGATTAAAAAGGTACCAATGCAAAGTAGTGTTTCCAAATACAAATTTTGAAAAGTAGAAAATATGTGCACATGCACAAAACTGCCTTGATTTTAAATACAAATGAAAGCCATATCCTCATGGAAGTGGAAATTATTATAGTAAGTAAAAGAATTTACTTAAAATTTATAGTAAAATGCAATATCAAGGTGATTCAATTCACTACAGTTTTTACTAATAATTCTTGGGATAAAAGACTCCTTAATCTTCTGGTTTTTGATTACACATAGTTGCCTTCAAGAATTTTCTGATAAAATCATAAAGTGCCAACTTTTCAAGATCACAGGCTCCATCTGTAACTTCCACACTGAAACCTGGCGTCACTTGCCATCATTTTATTCTGCCATGACAAGTCCGTATCTCTTAGCTCTGGCATCTACTACCTGTGCACTCTCACCTGTCGAAGACAAAGCGCATGAGCTGCAGGTTCAGAGTGCAGGGAAGGCTAAGCAGCCGGATCTTCCTAGTGGCGTTCTGTTTGCTTTGACAATTTTCACAAAAGTATCGATTGTCTCCTTCTAATTTTTCTTCCTGATCAAGAATACAACGTATTAGTTTTAAAAAGAGTAAAAGCTAGAAGAATTTAAAACAAGCAAAAAACCTCTAGGTAAAGCATAACTACATGTAGTTAACTGCTCCTATAAAGCTGTTTAAAATCGGGCAACTATGGACAACGACCAAAAGGCGCTGCTCATCCAGGATTTTACCAGTGCAATATTTCAAATGATTGTACCTATTTCTAATATGTGTGATTTTTAAAAATGTAAGATTTTTTTTTTTGGTACCAGGGATTGAACTCAGGGGCACTCGACCACTGAGCCACATCCCCAGCCCTATTTTGTGTTTTATGCAGAGACAGGGTCTCACTGAGTTGCTTAGCGCCTTGCCGTTGCTGAGGCTGGCTTTGAACTCATGATTTCTGTCTCAGCCTTCCTAAGTGCTAAATATAACATTTTTTAAAAGGAGTGTCACATGTACTTTGATGCAAAATTAACTTCAAAATAGTGAAAGGGAGGGGCTGAGGTTATGGCGCAGTGGTAGCGTGCTTGCCTAGCACGCGGGAGGCACTGGGTTCGATCCTCAGCACCACATAAAAATAAAATAAAATAAAGATATTGTGTCCACCTACAACTAAAAAATAAACATTTTAAAAAAAAATAGTGAAAGGGAATAGAAACTATATTTAATCATACATATTTGTTTAAAATTATTAAACTATATTCATGAGATTGTTAAGAATAAAAAAAAAAGCTCAGTGAGGTTTTTTTGTTTTGTTTTGTTATTGTTGTTTTGGTACACCAGGGGCTTGCTTAACCATTGAACCACATCCCCAGCCCTTTTTTATATTTTATCTAGAATAAGGTCTTACTGAGTTGCTCAAGGGCTCACTAAGTTGATGAGGCTGGCTTTGAACTCATGATCCTCCTGCCTCAGCCTCCTGGGCTGCGGGATTACAGGTGTGCACCACTGAGCCCAGCTCGGTGGCTTCTTTTTAGAATTTCCTATAGATTTCTATAACTGTTTTTTGATACAGATTAGTACAAGTGACACTGAGCCCTTCCTTTCCCCGCCTGCCTTCCAGGATACCATGCTCACCTACTGTCTTCCTAACTCACCAATCCTCTGCTGCCGCCACTATACCCTTGGTGGCTCCAGGTTAAGCATCCTGGGCTGAGTAGTTGTCCTGATCTTTCTCCACTCTGTGATTTCGTGCACCCTGACATCTCCACCTGAACTGCACCTCTAACACCTAACAAGCTCAAAACAAAACTTTTCTTTTGGGGTATTAGAAATGCTGAGGCTGCAGCCCAGGTCCGTGCCTGCTAGGCCGACTGCCCTGAGCGACAGCCGCAGCCTGAACTCAGCTCCTCTCCCAGCTCTGCGTGCCCCCTCCCCTTGCCTCCCATCCCAGTGATGACAACTCCATTCCCCAGCTGAGCAGGCCAGAAACCCTTAAAATCTGTGACTCATTCTCACTATAGTTGGTGCAGAAATGTTACGAGCTCTACTCTGAAAATGTATGTAAACCCAAATAATGCTTATCGTCCTCTCTTCAGCAAACCCTGGCCTATTCAGCTAAACCCTTCAGCCTATTCTCCAGACCCCACCCACAGTGGTCTGGTTAAATGCACTGTATCTCTCCTGTGCTTACAGCCCCATGGCACCTGTATCTCAATGTCGAAGTCCTGAAAAGGTCTACTCGGCCTGTGGGCTACAACCCTTAGCTGCGTCACCTACTCCTTTTCTACCATCTTCCCAGTGCTTATTTATTTGGTTCAGCCCCACACACACACCAGGGCTCCTTGCTGTTCTCAAACCACAGGCGTATTATGATCGCAGGTTCTGGCCTTGGTATTTCATCTGCCCACAAGGTTCCTCTCTGTTCCCTGCACGGCTCACTTTCACTTTCGATCATTTTCTTTCAAACTGCAAATAACCCTCCGCCCTCCCTGCACATCCCCTAGCCCCCTGCCCTGTCCTATTCTCCACAGCACTTACTATACTTGACACACTATATATTTTACCTAAATTTATTTTCCCGACTCTCTGGTATTCAGAACTCTGCACTGCCAGTTCCAAAAAGGCTAAATGCCTCTGGCTTGTTCACTTGTCATTCTCAACAGCACAGACAGTGCTTGATACAAAATAAGCACTCAGTAAGAACTCGGTTGTGTGAATTCAAAAGATGGTGACTTCAGGCATGCTAACAAATATGATAGAGAAGCAGGAAAAGCACATGAAAAATTTTAAGACAGGAAGTTATGCAATAGCACATCTCTTACACTGTATCTGCTCATACTTGTAACAAAGGTTTCCTCTTAGCTGTTTTCCACTCAGAACCAAAGGAAACCACTTTCGTATCTCCATGTAAATAATCATTGATAAAATATTTGCATTTAATGCATTTTCATTCTCGTGACATGAAAAGGTAAATCAATTTTATGGTCACAAAATTCAGATATCCTTAAACATTCTACTACCCCCATCGCACACATATAGAACTTTACATGGCTGGCAATAGCCAAAAATGACTTTACGGTGCAGCCTGCTTCATCACAAAAACTTCTTACATCAAAAAGGCGGAGATAATACAATTAAATACCATTCAGAACATCATTTAACACTTAAACAAAAACAATATATATGCCAAAATGTGAATACCTTTAAAAATTCTGAGATACAATCTGTTAACTGTTTGTGGCCTTGGATATTTAACTCCAGTTCATAGAACTTTGATAAAAGCTTAGACTCTCTGCCACACTGATTGCAGCTACAATAAAATGAGAGTGACAAAATTAAGATCAGAGCGGGAAAAGGAATCATGTTTTATTGTAGTACATCCTAGAAAAGTGGAAAGAAGCATTGTACCCTTAATTAGTTCTCTTTCACAGAAATTTTGAACGACACATATTAAAAAATTAAATAACAACAAAAAGTGGTGAGGCCATGTATTTTATGACTGAAAATTTTCAAAGAGGTCCATCCTGTCCACGTCTTAGTGTTCTATCCAGCCCATCGTACTCTCAGTTCACTCCACACAGCCATAAAGCAAATGGCAGAAGTCCAACAAGACACAGTCCCCGACACCTGGGTGGTTCAACTGCAATTACCAAGTGGTTCGCTTACGGGTTCCCATGGAGGCCTATTACTCTAAATACTCCAGGTCCCATGATCACCCAAGAAAACTACACCTGGGACGGCAACTGAAAACAAGGTAACACAAGCAACCGTCTTAGGAGAAAATGTACACGGGGAGGGGAAACAGACTTACACAGTTACATAAGCGTATTCCCCGCAGAACTGCTGCTGCACGATGTTCCGCACATCTGGGTTCTTTTGTTTAGATAAAGTATCTTCCAATAAAGACATAAAGAGCTTTGAAAATTCCTGGGCATCCTACAAGTTTAAATTAAGGAAAAGCAAAATTATATTTTGCTCACCAACCTCTAATAAAAAGAATAAAAACTTTTCCAGAAACTACCTGTGCTTTCAAGTCAGCACTTTTGAATTAGAACTACCTGCTATGTGAAACCAGTTTGTTCCCACATGTGAATTTTCAGAAATGAAATCAAGTATAATGTATAACATATTGGATTATATATAACAGATCAATTGATTTTTTAAAATACTTTTTTCAGTTGTAGATGGACACAATATCTTTATTTATTTATTTTTATGTGGTGCTGAGGATCGAATCCAGTACCTCACACGTGCGAGGCAAGTGCCCTACCACTGAGCCACAACCCCAGCCCCAGATCAATTCATTTTAAATTATATATATGTAGGGCTGGGGCTGTAGCTCAGCAGTACAGTGCTTGCCTCGCATGCGTGAGGCCCTGGGTTCAATCCTCAGCACCACATACAAAGCAATAAAATAAAGACATTGTGTCCATCTACAACTAAAAAAATATTAAAAAAAAAATTATATATATGTGTATTTTTTGGCAGTACTGGAAATCAACTCCAGGACCTTATTACATGTTAGGCAAGAACTCCACTGTTGAACTATACTCCCGGCACCGAATCCACCCTTACAAGTTAATTTTTTTAAAATGTCCCAATTCATCTTTCCTTAAAAACATTCTAAAGAACACTTAAGGGCTGGGTGCAGTGGCACACGCCTATAATCCCGCCAACTTGGGAGGCTGAGGCAGAAGTATCACAAGTTCAAAGCCAGCCTCAACAACTTAGCCAGGACCTGAGCAACTCAGAGAGACCCTGTCTCTAAATAAAATACAAAAAAGGACTGGGGATGTGGCTCAGTGGTTAAGTGCCCCTGTGTTCAATCCCCAGTACAAAAACAAGAACACACACTTAAGATTCCTCTGAATATTAAAAAATAAACAAAGTTCTTACCTGCTGTTGCCCAGTGTCCAATCCCAAGGCTTTAACAAATCCAGATGGATCAATGTATCGTCTATTACTGTTTTGCAACAAAGCAAACAAGTACTGCAGATGCTCACAAATTGTCTGAGGCTCATAATCTATTAAAAAAATGTTTATTAAAAGTTACTACTTTTCTATTTTAAAAATCCTATTTCCTTTTCACTTGAGTACATAATTAAACACCCTAACATTCAAACTATATTGTTTTGTTACCATTTTAAAACTTTCAGAAAAGAGGGCCAGGCGTGGTGCATGCCTCTAATCCCAATAATTTGGGAAGCTGAGGAATAAGGATGACAAGTTCAAGGCCAACGTGGGCAACTAATGCAAGCAAGAGCCTGTCTCAAAAATTAAAAAGGGCTGGGGCTCCTGGGGCTCATCCCCAGTACAGCCCCCTCCAACACACACACTTTTTTTTTTTTTTTAGTTGTTGATTGACCTTTATTTATTCATTTTTTATATGTGGTGCTGAGGATCGAACCCAGTGCCTCCCACATGCGAGGCAGGCACTCTACCACTGAGCCACAATCCCAGCCCCAACACACACACTTTTAAAGAAAAAAGTCAGCCCTGATGCTTTGAAGACAAGGAGGCAGCGAGGGCCACCCTGCAGGCAAGAGGCTGAGCGGGTTCCACCATCAGCAGCAATCCTGGCCGCTTTCCAGAGTCTCAAATCACATGGAGAAATCCATTCCTGTACCTAAAACCACACTGCCTCTGCCACCAGCATATGATGGCCAAAGACTTCCCAATGATCTTATCAATGTGGACTTGGGGATGTGGCTCAGTGGTTGAGAACCCGAGTTCAATGCCCAGTGCCAATATCCAGGACTTGCCACAGGTGGAACAAGTAACAGGAATCTCACACACAATGTTACTCAAGTGAGGACAATAAAACCCCAGCCAGGCACGGTAGTGTGTGCTAGTAATCGTAGCTTTTGGAGAGGCTTAGACAGGAAGATCACAAGTAGGAAGCCAGTGTGGACTACAGAGAACTGGTTTCATAATTAAAAATACACACACGCTCCAGAATTTAAATGTTTTTGTGTTTTCCATTCTGTGATACTGGGAACCGAACACAGGAATGTAGCTCTACCACTAAGCTACATCCCCAGCTCTTCTATTTTATGAGACAGGGTCACGCAAAGACACTCACATTGGTCTTGAATATGTGATCCTCCTGTCTCATCCTCCCAAGTAGCTGAGGTGACAGGCATGTACCACCGTGCTGGGCCACAAATCATTAAGTTTCAAAGACTTGGGGAGATGATACAAACAGGTAGGACGAATCTCAAGAGCTCCAAAGACCTGAGCAGTATCTTCCACACTGAGTACTGACTGACTGCTTCCGAGCTCCCAACCCACAGTTCTTGGCCTGCTGTGATGAGAGATGAGCTTTGCAAATGTTTCTCCTCTGCAGGTATCAGGAAATCAGACCTTCACAGCAGATGGTACTGGAGTGTGGAGTTGGTCAGCGTCAACCACAATTACCCGCCGATGGGCCAGCGTTCTCCAAAGCTCCGGGTTCCTGTAGCTCCAGTGCCCCGCAGCTTCCCCCAGCACTCCTAGGACAGCTTCTGAGCAGTGCTTCCTGTGAGGCACACCCTCCTGAACGACCACCATGTGAATGGTCCCTGAATACCCCCTCAGGTGGCCATGCACAGAGCTCTAGGGCCTAGCCCTTCTCGATAGTTTCCCGCAGGGATCCCCAGTGAGGCGTCTTGAACCTTTGGGGGCATCCAGGAGTCACTGTACTGCACCTTCTGCACAATAGCTCGGTGCTCAAGATGGTACAGGATGCGCCCATACGTGCTAGGCCTATGTTCTTAAAAATCCTCTTCAAGCTGGGCGCGGTGGCGCACGCCTGTAATCCCAGCACTATAGGAGGCTGAGACAGGAGAATTGCAAGTCCAAAGCCAGCCTCAGCAACGGCGAGGGGCTAAGCAACTCAGTGAGACCCTGTCTCTACATAAAACAAAACAGGACTGGGGATGTGGCTCAGTGGTTAACTGCCCCTGAGTTCAATACCCAGTCCCCCCCCCCAAAAAAACCCCACTTCTTCAATCCTCACTAACCAATCTTCCATTACTCTATTCCTTATTAATCATCCTCTACATAAATCTTTCTCTATATGAATTATGGCATAGCTTCTCTCTTCTGAGCAGACTGTTTATCTCTTTATTACCAATTGTGACTTTCAACAAATCAATATATCATTTATGAAATTAAAAAATATATAAAATCGGGGCTGGGGCTGGGGCTCAGTGGTAGAGCGCTTGCCTCGCATGCGTGAGGCCCTGGGTTCGATTCTCAGCACCACATACAAAGCAATAAAATAAAGACATTGTGTCCATCCACAACTAAAAAAATATTAAAAAAAAAATATATATATATATAAAATCTTCCTACTTGGGCCAGGTACAGTGGCACACAACTATAATCTCAGTGACTTAGGAGGCTGAGGCAGGAAAACAGCAAGTTCAAGGACAGTCTCAACAAATTTGAGGCCAGTCTGGGCAACTTAGCGAGACCCTATGTCAAAATAAAAAAATAAAAAAGTGGGGCTGGGGTTATGGCGCCGTGGTAGTGTGCTCACCTAGCACGCATGAGGCACTGGGTTCCATCCTCAGCACCACATAAGAATAAAATAAAGATATTCTGTCCACCTACAACTAAAAAATAAATATTTTTTTAAATATTTTTTAGTTGTCAATGGACCTTTATTTTATTCATTTATTTATATGTGGTGCTGAGAATCGAACCCAGTGCCTCACGCATGCTAGGCAAGTGCTCTACCACTGAGCCACATCCCAGCTCCTAAAAAATAAATATTTAAAAAAAAAAAAAAAAAAA
>CM053400.1:13327111-13361031 GCA_028644305.1 Xerus rutilus
AAAAAAAAAAAAAAAAGTTTTCGTAACTCCCAAAAGATATACTTTAAAAACCATAGTACCAAAGACCGTGGCATATCATTTCATAAAACAAATTTAAGTTTTCACTTATGTTCTCATCTTCCTATTAATAAATTTACACATTAGCAAAACAATGCTAAAAATTAAAAATAACACATTTCAATTACTAATCTTTCATACACACTATTGTTCTTTTTGGTTTTGGTGCTTTTTTAAAAAAAATATTTTTTTAGTTGTTGATGATCTTTATTTTATTCATTTATTATTTACTTGTGGTGCTGAGGATCGAACCCAGTGCCTCACGCATGCTAGGTAAGTGGTCTACCACTGAGCTACAACTCCAGCCCCTGGTCTTTTTGTTTTTGAGATAGGGTTACACTAAATTAATGAGAGGCTGTTAAGTTGCTGAGGCTGGCCTGGAACTTGCCATCCTCCTGCCTCAGCCCCGAGTCACTGGGATTACAGGTATGTGCCACTATGCCAGGTTACACTACTACTTTAAATAATATACTATGAACATAGATTTAAACATGCAGAACTAGCTGGGCATGGTGGCACATGCCTGTAATCTCATCTATTCAGAAGGCTGAGGCAGCAGGATCACAAGTTCCAGAACGATCTCAGCACCTTAGCAAGACTAAGGTGATAGTCTCAAAAAAGGTTGGGGATATGCCCTTGTGTTCAATTGGGGGAGGAGGATACAGAAAAAGAAAAGAAAATCCATTAAACTATAGGAGTGAAGCCTTGAAGCAACTACAAGTTTTTGGTTTGGAATTGTTTTTGTTTTTCTTTCCTTTGGTGTAGAAATCAATTCCAAGCCTGCCAGGCAAACACTACCACTCATCTTTCCCATCAGTCCTAAAGAATGTTTGAGCTGAGTGTGGGGAAGAGTGCCTATAATCTCAGCGGCTTGGGAGGCTGAGGCAAGAGGATCATTAGTTCAAAGTCAATCTCAGCAATTTTCTAAGGTCCTAAGCAACCCAGTGAGACCTCATCTCTAAATAAAATATTAAAAAGACATCGGGATATGGCTCAGTGGGGTAAAGCACCCCTGGGTTCTATCCCTGGTACCTTAAAATTTTTTCTTTTCTAAAGAGTTTTTTTGAGCACCATGTTTTGAAACAAAGATTGCTATTAACCAAAGCCAAATTATCACCCTTGTCTACTGGGCTGCGCGATGACATGGGCGTGAGAAGCCCGTTTTCTGTTTTGGAGCCTCAATCAGAGCCTATGAAACGATAGCACAGATCTTGCAGATGGGAGCAAGAATGAAAAGTTCTCAGTGTGGAATTCCTAGACCTGCACATTCTTAAAACACCCGCCACCTTCCATCTTTGAGAAGAATCTGATTCACTCCAGAAAGCCCCCAACTCAAAAGGAAATCTCTAAACATAAAGCAGTATCATTCATCAATAATTCATATACTGTGCATGACAATAAATCCATGATTCCAGTAGAAATAGCTGGAAACTGATTCTGTCAAAATTCACAGCGAGGACAATAACATGTCACGGGCACTTCTCCCATGGTCCATGTGTTTAATCTTTTTTTTTTTTTAAAGTACTTTTTTTTTTTGGTTGTAGATGGACACAATATCTTATTTATTTATTTGTATGTGGTGCTGAGGATTGAACTCAGTGCCTCACGCATGCGAGGCAAGCGCTCTACCACTGAGCTACAATCCCAGCCCCTAATCTTAATTTTAGAGAACTTTACTTAAGTCAGTCTATGAGGAATAAGGCCTGCCCAAGGATTGTGGTTACACTGAAATACTTACCGAGTCTGTCCAACTAGGCAACAGAGTAACAACCTCTTCTGCCTTATTTTTATCAATCACTACAAAGCAATGGACTATAATCAGAGTACTATATAGAAAATCTGTAGATTTGGGGCTGGGGTTATGGCTCAGCGGTTGAGCGCTTGCCTCACATACGTGAGGCACTGGGTTCGATCCTCAGCACCACATAAAATAAATAAAGATATAAAAAAAATAATAGCACATCATTTTAAAAAAATATTAAAAAAAAAAAAAGAAAATCTGTAGATTTAAGCTGTACATGAATAACCAAATGTGCTTCCTTCATTGGAACACTAACCATTTTGGTGCCAAAATGATCAATACACAGGAGAGGGAGAAGAAAACTACCTTGAATCCTGACTCCATTTACATACGACCCAGCGGGGGAGCCAGGTGTGTCCCAGGCATCGGGTTTCACTGCCTTCAGTTGGATCAGAAGCACACTGGCTAGCAACCCACTCCCCTCCCAACCCCAACACACCTTTCTCTTCTCGGACACCATCTCCCATGATGTAGTCACTACAGGTACTCGGACATAAGTACAAGGCCTGCCGCAGCTCCAAGTTTAAAAACCACACTTGAAGAAATGTGTTGACGTAACAAGTGGCTCCCAGGTTCGTCAGGCCCACGAATGAGTTCTGCAGAGATACAGGATGATGACATTCATTCTCCTTTAAATGGAAGTCTGTAGGGAGTGTTTTTTAAAATTTTTCACATTAAAGACTGTCCCAACCAACGTGGTACAGCCATCTTCAGCCTCCGCAGCTAGAGGCAAGCACAGTTTCAAGGAAAGCCCTGTGGTGGGTAAAAGACTGACGGCATGTGCTGCTCTGGCAACTCCCACCCAAGGGTACTGAAGCAGGGTCTAGGGAAGGTCAGCTCTGAACACCTAACGTACGTGGTGTCTATTTGCTGTACCTATGAACTACCACAGTTCAGCAGGACAACAAGCGAAGTTTCTAGAGCTTTATATCTTGGAGATTAGAGATTGGATACAGAAGGCGAGGACTGGGGGAAGGGAACAGGCTCCAACTTTTTACAAAGGCTGAAAAATCCTGAACTCTACACAGAATTATTCCTTTGAATACACAAAATAGATATACAATACAGCTGTTTTGTGAATGCCAAGTTTTGTGGTTAGGAATATTGACTTTTCTTAAGTGAAATTGTTTTATATAAACACACATAGAACAACATAAATACAAGCCCTAGAGAGCAAAGTTATATCATTTCTAGGAGCTTGTTCCTTGAATTAATACCTTCGTTAAGGACATTTTAAGTTCAGAATAAAACATGCAATATAGCAAACAGAGAATGCGTATTCAAACTACAACTCCTAAAGGCTAATGGGATCGCACAGCTACCTGTATAAAGCGTGTGGGCGCGGTGGTGCACACCTGTCATCCCAGCACTTAGGGAGGCTAAGGCAGGAGAATCGCGAGTTCAAAGCCAGCCTCAGCAATGGCGAGGTGCTAAGCAACTCAGTGAGACCCTGTCTCTACATAAAACACAAAATAGGGCTGGGGATGTGGCTCAGTGGTCAAGTTCAATCCCCGGTACCAAAAAAAAAAGTTCCAATTCAAGTAGTTCAGAATCTAAGTTCCACTGCTTATCTTAAAGCTAGAGGTCACGTTAAGTCTGAAATGGTTCTAATCACAGGCAAAACAAAAATCAAGGAATATGACACAGTAATCACTTAGAAAATGATGGACTGATTACCTTTTTCCTCCTTTCACAATTGGGGTCATCGATGTTATGAAAACTATTTTCATCTATTTCTCCTAACCAAATATGCTCACCAATGCCAACCAAGCAATTTGGATTTCCTTTGCAGTTTCGTCTATAGGAAAGGAAACAAAATACTGTTTAATTATAAAATACCTGGGACAGAGGAGAGAAACAATGACTAAAAATGGTTATGGAGCTTATATTTTTGTGTGACAAAAATATCCTAAGACTGACTATGATGGGCTGGGGATGTGGCTCAATAGCAGAGCACGAGCACAGCCTGTAGGCAACCCTGGGTCCACCCTCAGCAAACACACACACACACACACACACACACACACACACACACACACAAATGGATTATGCCAATGTGGTGTTGCAACTTACCAAAAACCACTAGACTCACCCAAATGGGTGAGTTGTATACTATGTGAATTATCTCAATAAAGCTGTTGTTTTCCCAATCAATAAATGGACTAAGGAGTTGAACAGACACTTCTCAGAAGAAGATATACAATCAATCAACAAATATATGAAGAAATGTTCAATATCTCTAGCAATTAGAGAAATGCAAATGAAAACTAAGATTTCATCTCATGCCAGTCACAATGGCAGTTATCAAGAATACAAACAACAGCCAGGCGCGGTGGCGCACGCCTGTAATCCCAGCACTTAGGGAGGCTGAGACAGGAGAATCGCGAGTTCAAAGCCAGCCTGAGCAATGGCGAGGCGCTAAGCAACTCAGTGAGACCCTGTCTCTACATAAAACACAAAATAGGGCTGGGGATGTGGCTCAGTGGTCAACTGCCCCTGAATTCAATCTCCAGTACCCCCCCCACCCAAAAAAAAAAAACAACAATAAGTGTTGGGGAGGATGTGGGGGAAAAGGCATGCTCATATATTGCTCCTAGGACTGCAAATTGGTGCAACCAATCTGGAAAGCAGTATGGAGATTCCTCAGAAAACTTGGAATGGAACTACCATTTGACCCAGCCATCCCACTCCTTGGTCTATACCCAAAGGACTTAAAAACAGCATACTACAGTGACGCAGCCACTTTAATGATCATAGCAGCTCAATTCATAATACTAAACTGTGGAACCAAGTTCGATGTCCTTCAGTGGATGAATGGATAAACTGTGGTGTACATACACACAATGGAATATTACTCAGCATTAAAAGAAAATAAAATTATGGCATTTGCAGATAAATGGATGGAATTGGAGAACATTATGCTAAGCGAAGTAAGCCAATCCCAAAAAAAACAAAGGCCAAATGTTCTGATAAGTGGATGCTGATCCATAATGGGGGGAGGGACATGGAGAGAAGGGAGAAACTTTGGTCAAATGGGAAGGAGGGAAAGGGAGGGGACATGGGGGCAGGAAAGATGGTGGAATGAGATGGACAACAATGCCCTAGGTACATGTATGATTGCACATATGGTGTAACTCGATATTGTGTGCAATCAAAGAAATGAAAAGTTGTGCTCCACTTGTATATAATGAATCAAAATGCATTCTGCTGTCCTGTATACCTAACTAGAATAAATAAATTTAAATAAAAAGCTGTTTTGGGCTGAGGCTGTGGCTCAGTGGTAGAGCACTTGCCTAGCATGCGTGAGGCACTGGGTTTGATCCTCAGCACCACATATAAATAATAAATGAATAAAATAAAGATCCATCAACAACTAAAAAAAATATTTAAAAATAAAAAATAAAAAGCTGTTTAAAAAAAACTAAAAAATAAAAATTCCACAATTTCATGATGAGAGAAGCGAATTAAAACTACAATAGACGTCATTTCTCATCTCCTTATCTACAAGACTAGCCTAACTGAGGAAGCACAAGACACCGAGGCTGTGCAGAAACAGGCATGCCTGCCCTGCTGGCGGGACTGTAAACTGGTGATGCTTTACAGAAGGGGATTTTATGGTCTCAAACTGACTACCTAAACAAGGCTCCCTTCTGACCTCACAATCTCTTTTCAACAAATTCACCAAAATTTGTTGGATGTGGCTCAGTGGTTGAGTGCCCCTGAGTTCAATCTCTGGTACCAAAAATAACAATGCAAAAACATTTGCATTAGTTTATGCATTACAGCATTAAGTCAGCACTTAACCCAAAATACTAAAATAACCCAAATGCTCAGATACAGAAACACACAATGGAGCACTACACAATTGTGAAACAAACAAAAAAGGATGTCACTAATGTGGAATAATTTCAATGATACATTAAGTAAAAACATTAAAGTATAAAACAGCATCTATAGTGCATTATGTTCACATAAGGAAGACAGGCGATCTGAAAATAAACATATATTGGCTCATAACTGCAGACAAAAACAAAAACGGACAAACCCGCAGTCTAATAAGACCACCCACAGAACATGAGTTCGGGGGAGCTCGGGGCTGGAGGTGTAGCTTAGTGGCAGAGCACTCGCCCAGCATGTGCAAGACCCGGGGTTCCATCTGCAACACCCCCCAAAAAACAACAACAAAAAACCCAAACTGAGCCGGGCGCGGTGGCTCACGCTTGTAATCCCAGCACTTTGGGAGGCTGAGACAGGAGAATCACGAGTTCAAAGCCAGCCTCAGCAATGGCGAGGCGCTAAGCAACTCAGTGAGACCCTGTCTCTACATAAAACACAAAATAGGGCTGGGGATGTGGCTCAGTGGTTGAGTGCCCCTGAGTTCAATCCCCAGTACAAAAAAAAAAAACAAAAAAACCCAAACTGGAGTTTAAACAGGGTAAATGAATAGGGTTAAAAAAAAAAAAAAAAAAAAAAACTCCACAAGCATATGAAATTTCCAAATTTACCTATGCAAGTATTATTGAACTGGGGAGCACATTAATGTTTCTTACAAAACAGGCACACACGGTTGGGAGGCATCCTAAATTCAAGCAACAGAAACAAAACATTTCCACAGAATGAAATACGGGGGAGTGGGGAGGAGGTCCACCCAGGGTCAAGTCACTTGAGAGTCATTAATTAGTAAGCTCATTAGGTAATATCCACAGGCTAAAGATAAAAAGAACAAAGTCTAATCAAGTAAGCTCCCTTTTCATAGAGAAATTACCTACCAATTCTAAAACACTGATCTTAATTTTTAAATATTCTTTACTAAACACCCCCAAAGCTTGTTAGCATGATGAAACAGGCCTGTAAGCCAATCTACTTAGGAGGCTAAGGCAGGAAGATTCCATCCCTGAAGCCAGCCTGGACAACTTAAGGAGATCTTGTCTCAAAAAAAAAAATTTTTTTTTTAAAGGGTTGGGCATGTGGCTCCGTGGTAAAGCACTTGTCTGGCATGTTCAAGGTCCTGGGTTCAATCCACAATACCGTTGCTGCCACTGCCACAACCACCACACAAACACACATATCCACACAAAATTACAGGGGAAAATATTCAACTCTAGAGAAATACAAATTTAAAACAGCCATGAAAGGTGTTTTCACTTATCCAATCAGCAAAAATTGTGCAACTAATACTCTGAAGAACCAAGGTTAAGGGAGAGCCCCTATCCACTCTCACTGCTAATAACTAAAACCACCGGAGAAAAGCGCTTTTCTCCACTCTCACTAACAACACTTCTGATACCAGATGCACAGGCTTCTCCCACACTGACCAAATCTGATGGTGGCAAAGTGTTCTAAGATTCAATTCTGACATTGTACCTAGAGTTACAGTGAGGGCCCCATGCCACCAGATTGCCCGCTCAAATGCCAACCAAAGGTCTACAGCACTCCTGACTGGCTTTAAGTCGGAGGATCCCATAACCCCTTCCTCTAGTTCAATGGCTAGAATGGCTCACAGAATTCAGAGCAAAACTTTCATCAGGCTTACTGGTTTACTATAAGGGATATTGTAAAGGATACAGATGATCAAATGAAAAGGTACAGCGATGAAATATGTTAAGGGTCAAAAACAAGAAACCTGGTGTGGTAAGCTGAGGCAGGAGGATCGCAAGTTCAAATCCAGCCTCAGAAACTTAGCAAGGCCCTAAGCAACTCAGCAAGACCTTGTCTCTAAATAAAATACAGAAAGAGGGCTGGGGATGTGGTTTAGTAGTTATGTGATCCTGGGTTCAAACCCCAATACCAAAAAATAATAATTAAAAAATACAAGGAATGTCTGTCTCTGTGGACTTGGGGTGCACCACGCTCCCAGCACCTGTCTGCATTCAGGGAGCACCTGTCTGCATTCACCAGCCCTGAAGTTCTGTGAACCCTGCCCTGTGTTTTTATGGAGGCCCCACTAGGTAGGCAGGATGGAAGAACTCACCAGCCACTGGTGATCAATTCAACTGTATTACTCTCCCCTCCTTGGAAGCCAGGGGGTGAGGCTGAAGTTCCAACTTCCACTCCCCAGCCAGCCAGTCCCCATCCTGAGGCTATGAAAAAGCACCAGCACTCAGCCACTTCATTAGTATACAAAAAGACACTTATCACTTTAGAAATTTTGAATGTTGAACTAAATGCCAGAAATAGTACAAAACTCAAGATATAAACCGTATTTCTTAAAAACTATATTTCTTTTCTTATAAATCACCACACTGGATATTGTGAAAACTTCTGGGAAAAGCAGAGAAAATGTCTCAAAACCATTAAATGACACCAAGGTTATTCACAATAATTCTACTTCTGAACCAGGTGCAGTGGCTCACGCTTGTAATCCCAGCACTTAGGGAGGCTGAGACAGGAGAATCGCGAGTTCAAAGCCAGCCTCAGCAAAGGCGAGGTGCTACTCGGTGAGACCCTGTCCCTACATAAAACACAGAATTGGGCTGGGGATGTGGCTCAGTGGTTGAGTGCCCCTGAGTTCAATTTCTGGTACCAAAAATAATAATAATTCTACTTCTGGGCAAGTGTCCATGGGACATGCAATCTCACAGAGGTAGGGAAATGGCAGGAGGGTGAATCTGGCCCAGGCTAAAGGGTATTTTGTCCCAAGTCTATACTATATGAGAACGCCAAACAGCCGAAGTGGAGGCAGGGAAAGGCTCCTAAACATTCAGCGTGGCTTTCTAGGCAAAACCTTTGCTTTGATTTTGAACAGTAGAGGTTATAGGCAGGAGTATTAAGGATAGACTCCAAGCCTGGGCAACTTAGGAAGACCCCGTCTCAAAATCAAATTTAAAAAGGGCTAGGGAACCAGGCATAGCAGTGCACACCTGTAATCCCAGCTATCCAAGAGGCTAACAAAGAGATCAACAAGCTGGGCGCGGTGGCACAAGCCTGTAATCCCAGTACTTAGGGAGGCTGAGACAGGAGAATCGCGAGTTCAAAGCCAGCCTCAGCAATGGCGAGGTGCTAAGCAACTCAGTGAGACCTGTCTCTACATAAAACACAAAATAGGGCTGGGGGTGTGGCTCAGTGGTCGAGTGCCCTGAGTTCAATCCCTGGTACCAAAAAAGAAAAAAAAAAGAGCCTCAAATTCCTAAGGGCCCAGGAGAACTGGGACCCGCAGGTTTTTCTTCACTAGACCACCTCCCCAAAATAGCCTATAAAGACCCAGTCCCTTTCTTTGTTCGGGGGCTAATTTTCCACAAGGAAGCTGAGTCCCATCGCCCATCACCACGTCTCCGCATCCCCTGTTCCTGTGTGAAGCTTCGCTCCTGAATAAAGCTGACCTGTGAAGTCTGCTGTGTCTTAGCCTTTTTGCCCTAACAGGTAGAGCATGTGCCCAGAGTGTGCAAGGCCCTGAGTTCAATCCCCAGCATGGCAAAAACAAACAAACTAAAGCAGGCAAGATGACCTCAAAGTTCAAGGCCAGCCTCAGCACCTTAGTGAGATCCTAACTAATTTAGGTAGACCCTCACTCAAAATTAGAAAAAGGGCTCAGGATGTGGCTCAATGGCAGAGTGCTTGCTAAATCAGGCGAGACCCTGGATTAGAAGAGTACCACAAAAACAAACTAAAGTATGTAAAGAATGCTTTGAGCCAGGCATGATGGCACATACCGGTAATCCCAGTGACTTGAAGGTTAAAGCAAGAGGATCACAAGTTGGAGGCCAGTCTCAGCAACTTAAGAGACTGGCTCAAAAAATAAAAAGAGCTAGGGGTATTGCTCAGTAGTAAAGTTCCTCTAAGTTACAGTTACCAAAAGCTTGGTCCTTGTCCCCAGTGCCAATTCAATAATGAGGACATGGTTTTGAGAAAAAAGAAAAAGGTTTATTGCTTTGCCAGCAAAGGAGAAGCACAGGGGACTTCGGTCCCAGAGGCTGTGATTCTGCCTATCAGCAACAATAGGGGGCTTGGGTGTTTAAAGAGTTGATTCAAAGGCTAAATTCCAGGAGTTCTCCTTGGAGTTGTAATTCACTTGTTAATTTGGGGGAGAGTCATTTCTGAGATCTTCCAGTGCCATCTTGAAGTCTGGATTGCAGTTCCTGTGGTAGGTGTGTGCTCAAGGACAGATAAATGGCCTAGGATAGGGAAGAAAGGTGATGTTTCCCTGGAGATTAGGGAGGGAAGAGATTAGGGAGAAGCCAGGGGCAAGGCGGAGAAACATTCCATTTTAAAAATAAGTTGCAGTGGCAGAGCAGCAAGGGCTGCATTCAAGTCATGAGCTGGACCACTGCTCTTTTTCTGAAGTTGGGAGGAGGTACTCTTCTTTTACCAAAAAGGTCTCTGAATATAGGGGCCTCTTTTCATCTCTTTCATCTCCAAAGATTCAGGCCGCCATAATATATTTGGTAGTATGACATGAGGAACCTTCACTTAAATTTCAATTACTCTGGGCAAGTTAAAAAGAAAAATTCCCCAAAGCAAATTAGTGACTACAATGTTAAAAAGTCCTCCAGGAGAAAAGAATTCAGCTCGATATTCAAGGTTTTTTTGGTACCAGGGATTGAACTCAGGGGTACTCGACCACTGAGCCACATCCCCAGCCCTATTTTGTGTTTTATGTAGAGACAGGGTCTCACTGAGTTGCTTAGTGCCTCGCCGTTGCTGAGGCTGGCTTTGAACTCGCGATTCTCCAGTCTCAGTATCATAAATTTTTTTAAAAAGTTTTTTGAGTTGTAGATGGACACAATAACTTTATTTTATTTCTTTTTATGTGGTGCTGAGGATCAAACCCAGTGCCTCACAGGTGAGAGGCAAGCGCTCTGCCACTGAGCCACAATCCCAGCCCTCAGCATCATAAATTTTTTTTTTAATATTTTTTTTAGTTGTTGATGGACCTTTATTTTTTATTTATTTATATGTAGTGCTAAGGATCGAACCCAGTGCCTCACGCATGCGAGGCAAGCGCTCTACCACTGAACCACCACCCCAGCCCCAGCATCATAAATCTTACACGACAACTATAACAAAAAATTTTAAGCCAAGCAGATATATTATGGACTTAATGCAAATGTTAAAATAAACTGCTAAAAGAACAAGAAGGCAGGAGTAAAGTCTATCAGATACAGAAGGGCGCTGCCCACTCACAGGGACTAAGGCCCTAGCTCAGGTGGGGATCCCTCTTTCACTCTTCTGCCCTGTAAAGACAGAGTCCCTTGCGGTCCCACCTCTGCCATGTGAGGGCACAGTAACAGAGGCCACTAGTTGCCCTAGCCTTGATGAACGTCCCAACCTCCAGAACTGTGAGAAAGATCCCTGTGAATAACCCAAGTCACAGGTGCTTTATTACAGCAGCACAAAAGGAACTAAAAACAACAGTGTGGTGCCACACGCCCATAATCCCAGCTTCTCAAGAGGCTGAGGCAGGAATCTCAAAGTCAAGGCAATTTAGTGAAACCTTGTCTCAAATAAAAAATAAAAAGGCTGGGGATGTAGCTCAGTGGTAGAGCACTCCTGGGTTCAATCCCCAGGATAACAAAGAAAAAAATGAGAACGCAATGAGAACGCAAAATAAAACTAGATGCAGGCGCCTTGTGTGATCCTCAACAGTGCTCTGTGCTGGGTCTTTCTCCCGTAGATACCTGGCAGAGCAGGACCATGAAACAAGTTTGGGTCAACAAGTTGGGAGTAAAATCGATGCTCGTACTTCCAGGCCAAGCATTTCTCTGATGGCCCTAAAATCCTCCAAGTTTCTGTAAGTGGCTGTTCCTCTGGGTATCCCAGTGATTAGGCAGAGCCAGCCTCCCCCACCACCACCACCACAGGAAGACTCCAGGAGTGAGATACACACCTCATTCTTTTCCACCACTGAGCCCTAGGGTCACAGGTAGCTTCTCATATATGATAGTGAGGCTAAAAAAATGCAATGGTATGTGTGACAGATAGTTTCTGATGTTCATCAACTTTTCCAGTTCATTTACCCATGTACCCTGCGATCCCTTGAGTACTTATCCTACATATATATCTGAACACATGCAAAACAAGTTAAAATCAAAGCCACTGCTTGAGCCGGGCGCGGTGGCTCACGCTTGCAATCCCAGCACTTAGGGAGGTTGAGACAGGAGAATCACGAGTTCAAAGCCAGCCTCAGCAACGGCGAGGCGCTAAGCAACTCAGTGAGACCCTGTCTCTACATAAAACACACAATAGGGCTGGGGATGTGGCTCCGTGGTCGAGTGCCCCTCAGTTCAATCCCTAGTACCAAAAAAAAAAAAAAAAAAGCCACTGCTTGAAGCATTGTTACAAATAGCAAATACTGAATGAAAGCAAGCCCAGTGTCCATTTATGGGACATTGGTTAAATAAACTTTGGTACATATGCACAATGTAACTATATAAAAATGAGGATAGAAGAAAAAATGAATGCAAATATCCAAGTTGTACACAACAATTTATAGCAACTTTTATACACCATAGTTAAAAGCTGTTAAGCAAGGGCTGGGGGTGCAGCTCTGTGGGAGAGCACTTGCCTAGCATGTGCCAGGCCCTTGGTTCAATCCTCAGTATCCTTGCTCAAGTATATTAAGACCCACAAGTAGTGATCCCAAATATCCATCAGTGGAATAAATTTATTCATACCACAAACACTAATCAGAAAACTATTTATATAATCTAAATTATTTTGAACAAAAGAACACAGACACAGCCAGGCGCGGTGGCTGATGCTTGTAATCCCAGCACTTTGGGAGGCTGAGACAGGAGAATCACGAGTTCAAAGCCAGCCTCAGCAACGGTGAGGCACTAAGCAACTCAGTGAGACCCTGTCTCTACATAAAACACAGAATAGGGCTGGGGATGTGGCTCAGTGGTCGAGTGCCCCTGAGTTCAATCCCTGGTACCAAAAAAAAAAAGAACACAGACACAAAATGATAACCACTCTTTTAGTATATTAATATGAAGTTCAAGAACAGGCAAAACTATTCCGTGTAGACGGAAATCAGAACAGTGGCTGCACACAGGGTTGGGTGAGCTAAGTGGAAACGAATACGAAGGAACCTTCCAGTAATAGAAGCACTCTTGGGGCTGCGGTTGGACCGTGAGGTCGAGCACATACCTAGTGTGCGTGAGGCACTGGGTTCTATCAGCACCATATAAAAAATAAATAAAATAAAACCATTCTGTCCATCTGAAACTACACAACTGTTTTTGTACAAGGTGGGGGAACTTGGGATGTAACTTAGTAGTTAAGAGCCCAGGGTTCAATCCCAGGTGCCCAAAAGAAAGTCTCAAGATTAGGTGTGAAAGACGTAAGCAAAAATTAAAAAGTGATCATAAACCTGTCACCTAGCACTTATATCCCCAATCTACCAGGGCAAAATACATTTGGAAAAAAATGATTTGTCAAAGCAAATTCAATAATCAATTAATAAAGAAATTCACATCAGAGCTGGGGTTGTAGGTCAGTGATAAAGTGCTTGCCTAGCATGTATGAGGCACTGGGTTCAATTCTCAGCACCACATAAAAATAAATAAAACAAAGGTATTGTGTCCACCTACAACTTAAAAAGAAAACAAGAAATTTACATTAAACTTCACGGGCTGGAACGCAGTTCAGTGGTAGAGCAATTGCTTAGCATGAATAAGACCCTGATTCAATCCCCAGTACCACAAAACATAAAACATTTTTGGAGCCGGGTGTGGTGGCTCAAGCCTGTAATCCCAGCACTTAGGGAGGCTGAGACAGGAGAATTGCGAGTTCAAAGCCAGCGTCAGCAACGGCGAGGCGCTAAGCAACTCAGTGAAACCCTGTCTCTATTTTTGTATAAAATACAAAAGCCGGGCGCGGTGGCTCAAGCCTGTAATCCCAGCACTTAGGGAGGCTGAGACAGGAGAATCGCGAGTTCAAAGCCAGCCTCAGCAATGGTGAGGCGCTAAGCAACTCAGTGAGACCCTGTCTCTACATAAAACACAAAATAGGGCTGGGGATGTGGCTCAGTGGTCGAGTGCCCCTGAATTCAATCCCCAGTACCAAAAAAAATAAAAATAAAAATAAATAAATAAAATACAAAATAGGACTGGGGATGTGGCTCAGTGGTCGAGTACCCCTGAGTTCAATCCCCAGTACCAAAAAAAAAAAAATGAAGTCTCACTAAGCTGTGCCTAGGTTGGCCTCAAAATTTTAAAACTCCTGCCTTGGCCTCCCAAGTATCTGATTTTACAGGTATGTGATACTGCACCCAGCAAAAGTAACTTTTTTCAAGTCTAAGCATATATTTTATTTTATTTTTATTTTTTATTTTTTGACACCAGGGATTAAACTCAGGGGTACTCGGCCACTGAGCCACATCTCCAGCCCTATTTTGTATTTTTTCTCTAGATAGGGTCTTAGTGAGTTGTTTAGTGCTTTACCCTTGCTGAGGCTGGCTCTAAACTAGCGATTCTCTTGTCCCAGCCTCCTGAGCCAACTGGGATTACTGGCATATGCCACCGCACCCGGCTCAAGTCTATGCATATATTTTAACGCTTAAGAATTCAATCAGCCGGGCACAGTGGCTCACGCTTGTAATCCCAGCACTTAGGGAGGCTGAGACAGGAGAATCGGGAGTTCAAAGCCAGCCTCAGCAATGGCGAGGCACTAAGCAACTCAGTGAGACCCTGTCTCTACATAAAACACAAAATAGGGCTGGGGATGTGGCTCAGTGGTCGAGTGCCCCTGAGTTCAATCCCCAGTACCAAAAAAAAAAAAAAAATTCAATCATCCAGCCAAAAATGAAATACCCTCATTTTTCCAAATCTCAAAAGCTGGGCCTGGGGTATAGCTCAGTGACAGGTCACTTGTCTAATATGCACAAAGCCCTGGGTTCAATTCCCACTTTATAGAACAAAGGAGAGGAGGGAACTTGTGGTGGGTGAAGTTTATAGTATGTGATTATACCCCAATAAAAACTTTTTTGTAGTAACAACAACAAAACCTTGAGAAATCAAAAATTGCAGCTTATTGGCTGGGAATGTAGTTTAGTAGGGCACTTGCCTAGCATACCCAAGGCCCTGGGTTCAATACCCAGAACCACTTACCCCCCACCCCCCGCCAAAACCCATGCAGCTTACAGACATTGTAAGTATGCCCAAGACTCCTATAATTACCTTATTAAAACAGCCGGCCTAAAATGTAGGCTTTTTAGGAAGGGGGGACTAGCCAAGCAAAGGGACTGAACTGAACGTGACCCTACCTGAAAAGACTACTAATGTCCTTTCTAGAAAGATTCCTTCCAAATCAGAAATAAAGGAAAAATGTTCTGGGCAGGGGTACTAACTGGCAAGTCAAATAGCCTTTCCCTGTCTAAACAGGGTTATTTAACTATTTGAAACTTAAAAGGTTTTCTTTTTCTTTCTTTCTTCCTGGTGGGACTTCTCAGTTCTCCAAAGAGGACCATTTGTTTCTAAAGCTTTACACAATTTGGAAAACAACGCCTCAAACTTGACAACAAAATAATTGTTGTCCACCTTCACAGGTGATCATAAGATACCCTTTCTTTTGAGAAAGTGGCAAGACAGGAACGCTCAACTGTCCCACACACACAGCTGGTGGGAGCAGATCCTGGTGACTTATTGAAAGCCTTTAAAGTATTCATGCCACTTTCACAACTTTTTCCTGTTGCAGTGGCCCACACCATTTATACCAGCCACTTGGGAGGGTGAAGCAGGAGGATCACTAGTTCAAGGCCAGCCTGAGAAACTTAGCAAGACCCTGTTCTCAAAATAAAAAACAAAAAAGGACTGGGATGTGGCTCAGTGGTGGAGAGCACCTGGTTTCAATCCCCCCGTACTGCAAAAAAAAAAAAAAAAAAGAACCAGAAGAACCCCACTGTCCTTGACAGCTCAGGAGGAAAGCAGATCTGTGCCAGGCTAGATTTCCACAAAGTTCATTTTTTTTTTTTTTGGTACTGGGGATTGAACTCAGGATTCAGGGGCACTCGACCATTGAGCCACATCTCCAGCCCTATTTTGTGTTTTATGCAGAGACAGGGTCTCACTGAGTTGCTTAGCGCCTCGCCATTGCTGAGGCTGGCTTTGAACTCGTGATTCTCCTGTCTCAGCCTCCCAAAGTGCTGGGATTACAGGATTGAGCCACCACACCCGGCTTCCACAAAGTTCTTAATCTTACTGATGGGACGGCTATGGCTTGCCACAGCCCATGACTCTTATCATGACAGCCATTCCCAGAAGCAAATCAAAGGAACTCTAGGGCCTGACCTCCAAACCTCTCCTTCTGTCCTCTCAATTGTTTCCTCGAGGTGGCCCCCAGACACCTTTAATCCAGCACATCCACACCCTACACAGGCTAGGCCTGTCTGTAGTAATTTAACTATCATTGTTTTAAAAACACACACAATCACATACTGTTTAATTCTGTTTGACTTCCCTGTTTCTTCTTGTTTGCTCATAGCCTAGTATCACGTGTCCACTCTTAGCAATAGTTCAAGTAGCACTGTTCTACTTTGCTAAAATCACAGCTATGATTTGGACAGTTGGCGGGGTCCCCAGGTTCCATGTGTCGAGCACAAGGGCCCCAGGGTGGCAGTATCTGGAGGTAGTAAAACCTTTAAGTGATGGAGTTTTTAGGAGAGGAAGGTCCTCAGGTCAATACGGAGTCCTGCCCTTGGGAAAGGATTAAGGCAGTTCTACAAACAATGCCAAGTCTTTGGTAGTTCTCCAAAGAATTGTTACCACTGTCTGTACCTGGCCCCACCCAGCCTCTATCCCGCTTTCCATTCCCTGATGTGACTGACTGCTTGCCACCCCAGGCCATCTGAGGCAGTCAAGAAGGCCCTCACAACTACCAACTGCCCTTGAACCTCCACAACTATGTAAGTTAACTAAACCTCTTCTGTATCAGGTATTTAGTTTGAACATCCTGTATCAGGTATTTCATTAAAGTACTAAAAAGGTACCTCATATAATCATAGAGAACAGGTAATCCTAAATTCTTCCATGCTCCCTTCCCAACTGACAAGAAATTCATTCCAACCAAGCGCTGTGGAGGCTTGCAAGTTCAAGGCCAGCCTCAGCAACTTGGCCAGACCTGTCTCAAAATAAAAAATACTAAGGGTTGCATTTGTAGCTCCGTGGTTAAGCAACCCTAAGTTCCATCCCTGGTAACCACTCCCCCCCAATGCAAAAAAAAAAAAGAGAGAGAGAGAGAGAGAAAATCCATTCGGTATGGACTATGGATCTAAGAAAGATAAAACAGGATGATGGTGCATCCTCAGCTACTTGGGATGATGCTGAGACATAAGGACTGCAAATTCCATGCCAGCCTCTGTCATCTAGCAAGATCCTGTCTCTCAAAATAAAAACTAAAAAGGACGGGGAGTGTACTTCAATGGAAGAGCAATGCTGGTTTCAATCCCCACTACCAAAAAAAAAAAAGTGTAAAAATGCAACAGTAGAAGGTATCTGCAATGCGGTATATGCACCAAAGCATCTGTAACCACAGTAAAGGACCCTAGGGCAGGCAGAGGTGCACACCTCAAATTCTAGCTATTCCAGAGGCTGAATCAAAAGGATCCCATCTCCCTCACCCTCTTTCTATCCCCAGGAAAAAAAAAAGACAGGCAACATGAGTTAGTAGGCAGTACTTTTAAGGCAGTACACTTGTTATGAGTGCAAATTAGAACCCTCAGGCCACACCACAATACCTCTATCATGAAAACTAAAATTAAAAAGACACTACCAAGTGCTGGTGTGTGTGTGGAGCAATGGGAACTCTACTGCTCATGGGAGTATAATATGGTACAATCACTCTGGACAACAGTATGACATTATCTTCTTTTTTTTTAGTACTGGGGATTGAACTCAGGGGCACTCGACCACTGAGCCACATCCCCAGCCCTATTTTGTGTTTTATGTAGAGACAGGGTCTCACTGAGTTGCTTAGCGCCTCGCCCTTGCTGAGGCTGGCTTTGAACTCGCGATTCTCCTGTCTCAGCCTCCCTAAGTGCTGGGATTACAGGCTTGAGCCACCGCACCCGGCTAGTATGACATTATCTTCTAACACTAAATACTAAATACTATAACCCACCAGTTCCATTCATTGAAATATGTAAATATAAACCAGGCACAGTGGCACACCCCAGTAATCCCAGACACTCCAGAGGCTGAGGCAGGAAGATCGAAAGTTCAAGTCTAGACTCAACTTAGTGATAGTGAGACCCTGTTTCAAAAAAATAAAAGTATATAGCTGGGCGCCGTGGTACAAGCCTGTAATCCCAGCACTTAGGGAGGCTGAGACAGGAGAATCGCGAGTTCAAAGCCAGCCTCAGCAACAGGAGGCACTAAGCAACACAGTGAGACCCTGTCTCTACATAAAACACAAAATAGGGCTGGGGATGTGGCTCAGTGGTCAAGTACCCCTGAGTTCAATCTCCAGTACCAAAATAAATAAATAAAAGTATATATACTTGCAGGTGTGGTGGCCACAGATCTGTAATCCCAGCAACCTGGGAGGCTGAAGCAAGAGGATGACAAGTTTGAGGCCAGCCTCAGCAACTTAGCAAGACCCTAAGTAAATAGTGAGAACCTGTCTCAAAATAAAAAATACAAAGGTCTGGGGATGTGACCCAGTGATTAAGCATCCCTGGGTTCAAACCCCAATACCAAAAAAAAAAAGAAAAGGTGCACAGTCACACAATGGAACACCCACAGCACTAAGATGAACCACTCGGCCCCCAGTGTGGATGCATCCTTCAGTGTTCAGCAAAACCAAACATAGAAGGAACCACAGCTGCATCTACTTAAACACAGGCTAAAATCTGTGGCATTCAAAATAAGGGTGGTGGTTACCTTGGAATAGGAGGAAGAAGACATGGCAGGGACCAATCCAAGAAAATGGAGCCGAGCTTGCTCTAGAGAGCCAGGCAGGGGTTTTGCTCCACTGTGTGTGTTTCTTGCACAGCACCCAGGGACCATCGAACCCAGTGACATCCTACCTCTCACCTAAATAGCCAGCTCCTTTTATTCTTTGAGAAAGGTCTTGCTAAATTGCTGAGAGTCTTGATAAGTTGCTGAAACAGCTGGCCTCAAAGGAGTAGTCCTCTTGCCTCAGCCTCCCAAGTTGCTGGGATTACTTACAGTCACGTGCAACCACACCCAGCTTATATTTTACATAAAGAAAATTACACAAATCACACTTGATTATCACAAAAAAATTACACAAATCGCACTTATACATCTATGGACAGGATCAAAACGTTACTAGCTCTCCTGGGCGTGGAAGAGCCTACCTAGAGGATGAGGCAAGAGGAGGGCATGTGGGCAGCCAGTCATGGAGACTTAGTGAGACCCTGTCTCAGAATAAATAAAAATGTAAAAGGGTTGGGGGTGTGGCTCAGTGGTAGAGTGCCCCTGGGTTAAATTCCCAGTACAACCAAAAAAAAAAAAACTTGAAAATCAGTAAGAAAATGACCAAAAGTCCAGAACACATCATTCACAGAAGTAGTACAAAGAGTAAATACAAAAAGAAATGCTCAATGCCACCAGCAAAACAAAGACAAATGGAAGTTAAGATGCTGTCTTAAAGCCAGGCATGGGAGCACGCTTGTAATCCCAATGGCTCAGGAGGCTGAGGCAGGATAGAGTTCAAAGCCAGCTTCAGCAATGGTGAGGCCCTAAGCAACTCAGTAACACTAAATAAAATACAAAACAGGGCTGGGGATGTGGCCCAGTGGTCAGGTGCCCCTGAGTTCAATACCTGGTACTGGGGGAAAAAAATGAAGATGCTATCTTTTACTAATCAGACTGCTGGTGGGAATTAGTAACACTCTGGTCAGACAACAGGGGCACCCAACCATAGGTGGCAGTGTTAAAGGGTACAAATGTTTACCATCTATCTTTTTTTTTTCTTTGCATTACTGGGGATAAAACCCAGGAGCATTTTATTGCTGAGCTATATCCCCAGTCCTTTTTATTTTTTGAGACAGGGCCTTGCTAAGTTGCTTAGGGCCTCACTAAATTGCTGAGGCTGGTCTGGAACTTGTGATCCTCCTCCCTCAGCCTCAGGAGTGGCTGCATTACATGACAGACCTGTGCACAACTTATCTTTCAAAATTTTAGGGCTGGAGTTGTGGCTCGGTGGTAGAGCACTTGCCTGGCCCAGGTTCAATCCTCAGCACCGAATATAAATAAATAAAAGAGGGCTGGAGATATAGCTCAGTTGGTAGAGTGCTTGCCTCACATGCACAAGGCCCTGGGTTCAATTCCCAGCACCACGAAAAAATAAAATAAAATTTTAAAAATATGAAAAAAAGATCCACTGACAACTAAAAAATATTTTTAAAAAAATTTTAGACGGCCATGCCCTTTCCATCAGCAATCTCTCATCCTACAATCTATAGGAAGATACTCAACACTCCATACATATATAGAGATATTCATAACAGCGCTGTCTGTGATATCAAAACCTGAAAACCCAAAAAGGTCCATCAAGAGGAAACTGGTTAAATAAATTATAACACATCTAGCCAGGCATGGTCGCACACACCTGTAATCCCAGTGGCTTAGAAGGCTGAGGCAGGAGGATCACAAGTTCAAAGCCAGCCTCAGTAACTTAGCAAGACCCTGTCTCTAAATAAAAATATAAAAAGGGCTGGGGATGTGGCTTAGAGGGTAAGCACCCCTAGGTTACATTCCTGATAGCCAAAAAAAAAAAAAAAACAATCGAGGCCAGCCTCAATAACTTAGCAAGAACCTATCTCAAAATGTAAAATAAAAAGCCGTAAAATGGCACAAGCCTGTAATCCCAGCACTTAGGGAGGCTAAGACAGGAGAATCGTGAGTTCAAAGCCAGCCTCAGCAAGGGCGAGGCGCTAAGCAACTCAGTGAGACCCCGTCTCTACATAAAACACAAAAATAGGGCTGGAGATGTGGCTCAGTGGTCGAGTGCCCCTGAGTTCAATCTCCAGTACCAAAAAAAAGTAAAATAAAAGGAGCTGGGAAGGTAGTTCAGTGGTAGAACTCCCCTAGGTTGATTACCACAAAAAGTAAAGCAGGGAGCATTCCAAATCATTTTTGGTCCAGATTGCTGTCTGATTCTAAAATTACAGTCAATTAAGATCTACAAAACTGGGCTGGGGCTGTAGCTCAGTGGTAGAGTGCTTGCCTAGCATGCGTGAAGCACTGGGTTCGATCCTCAGCACCACATACAAACAATAAATGAATAAAATAAAGATCCAACAACAACTAAAAAAATATTTAAAAAAAAAAAAAAAAGATCTACAAAACTTAAGATGTCAGTTGCTCTTGCCATACACACACACACACACACACACACACACACACACACACACACGAATACCTAAATGATGGATGTTAATGCACTTCACTATGGTAACATTTACTATCTATGCATATCCCCTAACAGTATGCCATATACTTAAATAACATAATGAAATCTACTTTTTTTTTTTGGTAGCGAAGATTGAACTTGGGGATACCTGACCACTGAGCCACATCCCCAGCCTTATTTTGTGTTTTAGAGACAGGGTCTCACTGAGTTGCTTAGTGCCTCACCATCGCTGAGGCTGGCTTTGAACTCGAGATTCTCTTGTCTCAGCCTCCCAAAGTGCTGGGATTACAAGCGTGCACCACTGCGCCTGGCATGAAATCTAGTTTTTGAACAAATAAGGCAGAGCTCAGTGGTAGAGACCTGCCTAGAACTCCTCCTTCCCCTCCGAAATTCTGAACTTAAGAGATACACAGGAGGGCTGGGGTTGTGGCTCAGTGACAGAGCTGCCTGGGTTTAAGCAGGGGCTTTCGCTTTCATGCAACCGCTGGTTAAGGATGAAGTCCTCCCTGGCATATGTACCCTAGAGAGCAGAAAAGACATGCAGTGAAGAATAAGGACAGACAAGGGCACTGGCTCGCGGAGCATGACACCTAGAGTACACCAATAATTACACAAAACTGGTGATTTTTAAGAGTTCATTTGGATTAAGTAGGAAAAGTGTGATGTGCCAATGAGGAAATGAGACAAGGAGGCCAGGAGTGGGGCTCAGTGACAGCACCTGCCTGCACTGCCAAACCTGAGCCAGACCCTTAGCACCGCACCAAAAAAAAAGGAAAAGAGCTGGAATAGACATTTCTCTAAAGAAGATATATAAATGGGGCTGGGGTTGTGGCTCAGTGGTAGAGCACTCGTCTGGCATGTGTGAAGCACTGGGTTCAATCCTCAGCACCACATACAAATAAAGATTGTGTCCAGCCATCTACAACTAAAAAAAAATTTTTAAAAAGATATATAAATGAAGCCGGGCACGGTGGCTCAAGCCTGTAATCCCAGCACTTAGGGAGGCTGAGACAGGAGAATCGCGAGTTCAAAGCCAGCCTCAGCAACGGTGAGGCGCTAAGCAACTCAGTGAGACTCTGTCTCTACATAAAACACAAAATAGGGCTGGGGATGTGGCTCAGTGGTCGAGTGCCTCTGAGTTCAATCCCCAGTACCAAAAAAAAAAAAAAAAAAAAAGATATATAAATGGCCAATAAACACTTGAAAAGATGATCAATATTATCAGTCATCAGGGAAATGCAAACCAAAACCACACAGACAAGGTGAGAAAACGGGAATCTTCGAACATTGCTGTGAGCCACTGAACAATTTGACAATTCCTCAAAATGTTAGTTACCATATGGCCCAGCAAAGTCCACGCCTAGATATATTCCCAGGAGCAATGAAAACAAATGTCCACAGAAAAACTCATACCAAAGTTCATAAAAGTACTATTCATAATAGCCAGAAAAGCAAAAAATTCAGATGTCAATCAAATAATAAATGGATATGTAAACCATCAGATATGTTGCTGAAAACTCGGTCCTTGTCCCTGATGCCAATCCAATAATGAGGACAGCGTTTTGAGAAAAAGGAAAAAGATGGTTTATTGCTTTGCTAGCAAAGGAGAAGCACAGGGAACTCCTGTCCCAAAGGCTGTGATTCTGCCCATCAGCAAGAACAGGGGGCTTTTAAAGAGGTGATTCAGAGAAAATGAGATTAGGGAGGAGATCAGGGAAAAGATTAGAAAGAAGGTTAGGGGAAAGCAAATCAGGGAAAAGATCAGGAGGGAGAAAGGTTAGGAAAAAGGAAAAACCGTGTAAGTTTCAAAGCAACAAAGGACATAGTCAAAGTATCAAGTGAACCTGTTTCAGATACATATACATAATGCATTATCAGATAATAAAAAGAAATAAAAATGGCCAACAAGCACATGAAAATGTGCTTAACTCATCAGTCATTAAGAAAATGCAAATCAAAACCAAAAAAAAGGGGTAGAGGGTGTAACTCAGAGGTAGAGCACATGCCTAGTATGTGTAAGACTCTGGTTCCATCCCCTGCACCAAAAATAATAAAAAAAGGAATTACTTAGCAGCGCGCCGCTGTGGTGCACACCTGTTTCCCAGCACTTTGGGAGGCTGAGACAAGAGAATCAGGAGTTCAAAGCCAGTCTCAGCAAAGGTGAGACGCTAAGCAACTCAGTGAGACCCTGTCTCTACATAAAACACAAAACAGGGCTGGGGATGAGGCTCATTGGTTGAGTGCCCCTGAGTTCAATCCCTGATACCAAAAAACAAAACAAAAAACAAAAAAAACCAAGAGAGCCAACAATGTTATAATACCAGATTGTGGTGATGGCTGCACAACTGTGAATATACAAAAAAAAAAAAAAGAAAGAAAGAAGCCGGGCGAGGTGGCTCAAGCCTGTAATCCCAGCACTTAGGGAGGCTGAGAAAGGAGAATCGCAAGTTCAAAGCCAGCCTCAGCAATGGTGAGGCGCTAAGCAACTCAGGGAGATCCTGTCTCTATGTAAAACACAAAACTGGGCTGGGGATCACAAAACTGGGCTGGGGATGTGGCTCAGTGGTCGAGTGCCCCTGAGTTCAATCCCCAGTACTGAAAGAAAAGAAAGAAAGAAAGAAATGGACTGTACACTTTAAATGAGTGGGTTGTATGATATGCTAAATACAGCTCAATAAAGCTGTTTAAATTCTATACATAGGCCTGATGTGGTGGCTAACTCCTGTAATTCCAGTGACTCTGGAGGCCAATAAGGATCTCGTTCAAGGCCAGCTTCACTCAATTAGTGGGGTCTTAAATAACATAGTGAGACCTTGTCTCAAAATTTAAAAAAAAAAGGACTAGGGATGTGGCTTTGTAGTAAAATGTTCCTGGGTTCAATCCCCAGTACCAAAATAAATAAATCTCACGCAGACGCCTATCATTTCACTAACTTACACCTGGGAATCAGATTCGCCCTCTTTGTGAGCCAGATGCCCCCCAGCTTGGAATGATTGGCTTGCTTTACGTTTGGAAACTTCCTAATTTGTTTCACTTCTTAAACAAGGCAACTCCAAAGCCAGAGACCATAATTTCCATTCCTTCTGCATCCCCAGCGGAATGTAAAAACTCCAGAAAGCATTTACTAAATGCCTGCTGAAAGAAGGCTACTTATTGAGCACGCCCAACTTGACCAAGCCAATTCAACAACATTCCGGCATGAAAACTAGAAATATAGTTACAAGACGAAGAGAAGGCAAAAGCCTGGCACAATGCCAGTCTTTTTAGATTCAATCTAAAAGATGGTGTTAAGTAAAGGCAAGGTTCTAAAGAAAAGCAAAAGGGAAAACATTTGCATCGCTCCAACGCGTAGTCGTATGCAATCGGGGCGACCCGCCCAGAAAAAGGTTGAAGATAACTAAAATACTAGACCTAAGAGTGAGGGAAAGTTAACTGGGGATGGAGGGTACCGATGACGTAGGTTAACCAAAGGTTTTCCTGAAGCTGCTCTCTCCACACATAATACTAAGATGATAAGGCCTTCGGCGTCACTGCTGCCGTGATGAAGCTCACTTCCAGCAAGTTCCTTTTAACAAGTGAAAATGCCTAGCCGTGGCCAATACTGACAAACCATCAGTTTGCTGGCTTCTCGGCCCCTACCTTCAACCATCTCCACCGCCATCTTCTGGATGAGAATTCAGTACCCTTTCTAAAGGGTTTCTCACAGCATCACCTCCGCGCAGAGCCCGGGAAGATTGCATTTCCCAGGTCGCGCAGACCGCGGAAAGAGGGAACCTCCACCTGGCTCTTCTCTGTGCCTCCCAAATGCACGCAAAGGGCCGTCGTCTTCCTTCCCCCAACCCGCCCCAGCTTTCCAAGGTCCAGCGCCAGGGGCCCGCGAAACCCGGTGCGCGGGCCTCACCTGCACACGCCGCGGATGCAGGGCTCCAGCCAGATGCGGTAGGCGGTCTCGATGTGCTCCTGCGACACCTCTTCGGGCCGCACCGTCTCCGCCCAGCGCCAGGCCGCCTTCTCCAGCTGCAACCGCGGGGCCATGGCCCTGGCCCAAGGAGCGCCCCGCAAACCGGGCCGCCGCCGCCTCCGCTGCCGCCCAAATGGGCTCCGCCACCTGCCAGCGAAGAGGACCAAGCGCTCCCTCAGCCAGATGGCCAGTCAATCACCTGTGCGCGCCACTGCTGCCGCACCCGCCCGCGCCCAACCCGCACGACCGGCCGCAAAGCGCCGCCGCCGCCACCCGACACCACCCGCGCCCACGGACGTTGAAGGTGTACTCCCCGCAGCGGTGGGCGCATGCGCGTTCCCAGCAGCCCCTGCGCCACCCGCGCCTCTAACCGGACGGGCGGCGGAAGGGGGAGAGGTTGTCCAAGGCAGTGTTGCCACGTCCTCACCGCCGCAGCGGGGGAGCAGCGTCTCAGCCCCCAGGGTAGCGTCCTGCGTACCACTGTCCTAACAAGCCCGCGCCCGGACGGCAGAAGGCTGACTGCCCTTGCCTCCGGTACCTCCCCTTTAACAGTGGATTCACGCGCGAGGCTACTCAACGCACACCATAGGTCCTCCTGGATTGCGGGGTGGGCCCTGTCTACAGCAGAAACCGGGTCACCAAAGAAACCAGGGTCACCTCTCTGGAGGAAGATTTAACTTGAGCCTGAGCTGGTTCCGACTCCTTTCCCGAGCCCTGCTGACGTCACGGGGCGTTCTTGGCCTTTCCTGAGCTAGAACGGGACTACATGTCCCGGCGTGCACTGCGTGCTTCCCGAAGTGCGAGGCACGCTGGAATGTGTAGTCTTGCAGGTGCGTGGGCTCGGGCAGGTGCGGACGGTGCGGGGCGCGCGCAGGGTCGTGCCGTGGGCTCCCTTTGCTTGGATATTTGTTGTTCCTGGGGACCAAATCCAGGGTGCTGTTTACCACTCACCTACGTTCCCAGTCTTTTTTTTTTTTTTTTTTTGAGACACGGTCTTACTAAATTGCTAAGCCTGGGCTCGAAGTTGCGAACCTTCAGACACAGCCTGTCTCAGCCTCCTGAATGGGCGGGATTTCTGACTTGCGCCACCACGCCTGGTTCGATGCTCCCTAGCTCCCGGGCACAAAATCATTTCCTTGCAGCCATTTCTGCCAAAGGACATAAAACGTAACCTTTATATGTTTTGCCTTCTGCAAAGGACACTGTTAGTTTACATTTCAATGAGAGCCCTAAGGGGGTCTAAGCTGAAATTTCTGACTCAACTGCTGACCTGCTGGGTAACCTTGAACTGGATTCATTAGGCACTTACTGGAAAGTGTGACAAAAATAAGAAGTGGTTCCTGCCTGTGGAGTTGGATGTGGGATATCCTTCCCAGGTTGTTGAAGGGTGGGGTTGGAGTACTTGGGAAAAGGCTTCCCCAGAAAACCCCTGAGCCCACCAATTAAAACATGAGTAGACAAAGCCAACCTCAGCAACGGCAAGGCACTGAGCAACTCAGTGAGACCCTGTCTCTACATAAAACACAAAATAGGGCTGGAGATGTGGCTCAGTGGTCGAGTGCCCCTGAGTTCAATCTCCAGTATCAAAAAAAAAGAAAAAAAAAGATGAGTAGAATAGTGTGCCACAGCACACGTGTAGTACGAGGGACTGAGATCACACTGCCCAGAAACCGTGTTAGTAAAAGCTCGACGCTTGTCCCCCATGCCAACCCAATAAGGAGGACACTGGAGAAAAAGGAAAAAGTTTTAGTGCTAGCAAAGGGGAAACACCAGGGACTTTTGTCCCAGAGCTGTGATTTTGCCCATCAGCAACAACGGGGCTTTTATTTTTTTTAAATGTTTTTTAGTTGTTGACGGACTGTTATTTTATTTATATGTGGTGCTGGGAATCGAACCTAGGGCCTCACACATGCTAGGCAAGTGCTCTACCACTGAGCCACAACTCCAGCAACAACGGGGCTTTTAAAGAGGTAATTTAAAGGCTACATTCCAGGCGTTCTCTGTTGGAGTTGTAATTCACTTGTTAATTTGAGAGATGCTCATTTTTTTTTTCTTTTTGTATGGGGGATTGAACTCAAGGGTACTCAACCATTAAGCCACGTCCCCAGCCCTATTTTTGTGTTTTATTAAGAGATAGGAGCCGGGCGCGGTGGCTCAAGCCTGTAATCCCAGCACTTAGGGAGACGGAGACAGGAGAATCATGAGTTCAAAGCCAGCCTCAGCAACGGCGAGGCGCTAAGCAACTCAGTGAGACCCTGTCTCTACATAAAACACAAAATAGGGCTGAGGATGTGGCTCAGTGGTTGAGTTCAATCCCCAGTACCAAAAAAAAAAAAAAGAGAGAGAGAGATAGGATCTCACTGAGTTGCTTAGCGCTTCACCTCGCCATTGCTGAGGCTGGCTTTGAACTCATGATCCTCCTGTCTCAGCCTCCCAAAGTGCTGGGATTACAGGCGTGTGCCACCATGCCCAACTGGGAGATACTCATTTCTGAGATCTGGTGCCATGCCCAAAGTCTGAAGTACTTTGTTTGTAGTGGGTATGTGCTCGAGGACAGATAATTTTGCCCAGGATGGGGAAGACAGGTAATGCTGTTTCCCCAGAGATGAGGGAGGGGAAGAATTGAAGGAGGAGCAGGGGACAGGAAGACAAAGAAACAGTCCAGTTTAAAAATCAAGTTGCAGCCGGGCGCAGTGGCTCAAGCCTGTAATCCCAGCACTTAGGGAGGCTGAGACAGGAGAATCGCGAGTTCAAAGCCAGCCTCAGCAATGGCGAGGTGCTAAGCAACTCAGTGAGACCCTGTCTCTACATAAAACACAAAATGGGGCTGGGGATGTGGCTCAGTGGTCGAGTGCCCCTGAGTTCAATCCCCAGTACCCAAAAAAAAAAAAAAAAAAATCAAGTTGCAAGCCGGGCGCGGTGGCGCACGCCTGTAATCCCAGCACTTTGGGAGGCTGAGACAGGAGAATCTTGAGTTCAAAGCCAACCTCAGCAAGGGAAAGGTGCTAAGCAACTCAGTGAGACCCTGTCTCTACATAAAACACAAAATAAGGCCGGGGAGGTGGCTCAGTGGTCAAGTACCCCTGAGTTCAATCCCTGGTGCCAAAAATAAATAAATAAATATAAAAATCAAGTTGCAGTGGCAGAGCAGCAAAGCATAAAGTGGACCACTGTTACAGCAGGAGGATCTCAAATTCAAGGCCAACCTCAACAATCCAGCAAGACCTTGAGGCAAAATGAAAAATAAAGGCTGGGTGGGGTGGAGCACACCTGTAACCCCGAGGGCTCAGAAGGCTGAGGCAGAGAAGGATCACAGGTTCAAAGCTAGCCTCATCAATTTAACAAGGCCCTAAGCAACCTTGTGAGATCCTATCTCAGAATAAAATGGGCTGGAGATGTGGCTCAGGGGTTAAGCACCCCTGGGTTTAATCCCTGCTACCAAAGTTATAAATAAAAGAAAAATAACAAGATCTAGGGATGGATGTAGCTCAGTGGTAAAGCACTTCTAGGTTCAATCAACAGTACCTGCCCCCCAAAAAAGTTGAGTCCTGAATGGGTGGTGCACACCTTTAATCTCAGCTACTTGGGAGGATGAGGCAGAAGGATCACAAGTTCCAGGACAACTTCAGAAAATTAGAGAGACTCTGTATAGAGAGCAGCTTATGCCCTGCTCTGGGTTACTCCCTGATAAATAGAATAGTACTTTTCAGGCTGTGCTAATATTACCAAAAGCTTTGTTCTTGTTGGTCTTGAGAAAAAGGAAAAAGAAGTTGTATTGCTTTGCTGGCAAAGGAGAAACAGGGAACTCCTGTCCCAGAAGCTGTGATTTCTTCCCATCAAGGAGAACAGACGTGATTCAAAGGCCACATTCCACGTGTTCTCTGTGTGGAGTTGTCATTTCTGAGATCTTCTGGTGCCGTTCCCAAATCTGAATTACTTTGCTGTGGGTAGGTGGTGAGTGTGTGCTTCAGGACAGATAAATCTGCCTGTGATGGGAAGAAATGTTATCCAGCGATGGGGAGAGAGAGAGATTAAGGAGGAGGAGGGAAAGTGGAAAAGAAAAATACATCCATTTTAAAAATAAATTGCAGGGGTGGGCTTGGTGGCGCACATCTGTAATCCCGCTGATTTAGGAGGCTGAGGCAGAAAGATCTTGAGTTCAAAGCCAGCCTCAGAAACTTAGCAAGGCCCAAAGCAGCTTAGCAAGACCCTGTCTCAAAATAAAACATAAAAAGGGCTGGGGATATTGCTTAGTGGTTAAGCACTCCTGGGTTCAATCCCCAGTACCAAAATAAAAATAAAAACAGGGCTGGGGCTGGGGCTCAGCAGTGGAGCGCTTCCCTCGCGTGCATGAAGCACTGGGTTCGAGCCTCAGCACCACATACAAATAATAAATGAATAAAATAAAGATCCATCAACAAGTTAAAAAATTTAAAAAATAAAAAATAAATCAAAATAAGGGGCTGAGGTCGTAGCTCAGTGGTAGAACATTTGCCTAGCACACGTGAAGCACTGGGTTCGATCCTCAGTACCACATAAAATAAAGGTATTGTGCCCCTCTACGATTAAAAATACGTTTTAAAAAATAAAAATAAGCCGCAGTGGCTGAGCAGCAAGGACTATTTAAAGCACGAAGTGGACCACTGTTACACTAACTCTGAGATACTCCATTTTGTAAAGCTGTGGTTGGCTATGAGTTATTCCATTTTGAGTTTAATTGCTGAGGTTGATACCAAAAATGGCCCTTGCCCCCTTGCTGATCCAATACTGAAGACAAGGTTGAGAAAAAGGAGAAATAAGTTTTATGGCTTTGCTAACAAAAGAGAAACAGGGGACTCCTGTCCCAGAGGCTGTGATTTCTGTCTGAGGGAACAGAGGGTTCTTAAAAGAGGTGATCCAAAGGCTACTCTCCAGCTGTGCCCTGTCAGAAATCATATTTTGTAGCCTTGAGAGAGAGCCATTTCTTAGATCTGTGGTTGCCAACTCCCAAGTGTGGACTCCCGTGGTCTGTGAGCCAAAGGACAGATAACTTGACCTAGGGTGGGAAGAAGGTTAATCTTACATACCCATGGTTAGCGAGGGAAAGAGGGAAAAAGAAAGGAGAAAAATGTCAGTTTCAAAATAAGCTTCAGGGGCAAAGCAGTGAGGTTTGTACAGAGCCTGAGGTGGGCCTGTTACAGGTAAATGAGAGCCTTGTTTGAGTAAACCACGCCCCACCACAACCAAAAGGCACAAGCTGATAAGTGTCCTAATGAAAATGTCCACCTGTGAACTTACTGAATTAGAAGCACATGGATGCGTGGGTGTATCAAACACCTATCTGAAAAAGCATGCCCAGAAGCTTATAGAACATGGGAGATCACCAAATGAACCCTCTCATCCAAGGCCCATAAAATCATGGAAGATCGTCATGAGACTGGACACCAAAGCACACTGACCCTGTCACCTGGTCACTCCTCAAGAATTTTGCTCAGGAAAATCCACACAGTGATGGACCCCAGTCTCTGTCCTTAGGCTTTGACAGAGTGTGGTTTCTCTTGCAATGTGGACCACTCTCTCCAGGCGACACTCTGAAAAGAGCATCTGTCCCTCTGGACCTTGCCCTAGAATAAGTACCTACACTTTTTCAGTTCTGTGCCCTGAGTAAGTTCTTGAGTTTTATTTTTGTTTTGTTTTCCAGTTTTGTACTGGGGATTGAACCCAAGGGCTCTTTACATCTGAGCTACATCCCCAGCCCTTTTTACTTTTTTTAGACAGGGTCTCACAAAGTTGCTGAGGCTGGCCTTAAAACTTGCACTCCTCCTGCCTGAGCTGCCCTAGTCACTGGGGTTACAGGGTTTTTAATTTTTTTTATTTTTATTTTTTTTGGTACTGGAGATTGAACTCCGCAGCACTCGACCACTGAGCCACATCCCCAGCCCTATTTTGTGTTTTAGGTAGAGACAGGGTCTCACTGAGTTGCTTAGCACCTCGCTGTTGCTGAGGCTGGCTTTGAACTCGTGATTCTCCTGTCTCAGCCTCCCACAGTGCTGGGATTACAGGCTTGCACCATCGCGCCCGGCTTTTATTTCTTTTATTTCACCATTAACTACTAATATCTAGAGCCCGGTGTGGTGGTGCATGACTGAAATCCCAGTGACTTGAAGGTTTTTTTTTTTTTTTTTTTTTTTTTTTTTAAATATTTATTTTTTAGTTGTAGGTGGACACAATATCTTTATTTTATTTTTATGTGGTGCTGAGGATCGAACCCAGTGCCTCCCGCGTGCTAGGCGAGCACGCTACCACTGCGCCATAATCCCAGCCCCGACTTGAAGGTTGAGGCAAGAAAATCTCAAGTTCCAGGACAGCGTCTGTAACTTAGCAAGTCCCTCAGTAATTTAGGGAGATCCTGCCTCAAAAACTAAAAAGGTCTAGGGCTATAGCTCAGAGATAAAGCACCCCTGGATTCAACCTCTAGTACCAAAAAAACAAATAACCCTGTGATTACCTTGCTTATGACTATCAGGTGACCCACCAGTATTCAGTGAGCTGCCACTGCTGAAAGTGGTGTTGCCTGTGAATTTATTGTTATTCAGTAAATTCTGACATTGTGGAAAGATACAAACATGTTTGGCACAGCTTGCTCATAATACCTCATCTCAAAATAAAAAAAAGGGCTGGGGTTGTTGCTCAGTGATAGTGTCCCTCGGTTCAATCTCCTGTACTGCAAAAAATAAAAAATTAGTGCAACTTAGTCACAATAGAGAAAGACATCATTCCAGACCAAGGGCACAGGAGGAAAAAAAAAACCCTATCTGTGGAGGAGCCACAGAGTCTGTGACAGAGAGAGATGAGAGATTAGAATTGAAAGGTCAAGACCTTGCTCTTATCCAAGGGACTCACTGAAAGTTTTAAGCTGGTGAATGATAAAATGGAGATTTGCAGTTTATAGTTTCCTCAGTCTGGGTCAAGGTCAGAGGCAGAGAAACCTCTTATAAGACTATTGCAATAGTACATGCCAGAGATAATGAAGGCATGAACTGGGGTGGTGTAATAGGTATGAAGTGAGGAGATAAATTTGACAGGTATTTAGGGCATAGATTTGCTCCCTGCCACTTGATATTGATTGGACTAGTATTTCTTCCCCTTTCTCTTTTTTTTTTTTTTTTTTTTAATATTTTTTTAATTGTAGATGGACACAATGTCTTTATTTTATTGCTCTGTATGTGGTGCTGAGGATCGAACCCAGGGCCTCACGCATGCAAGACAAGCGCTCTACCGCTGAGCTACAATCCCAGCCCTCTTCCCCTTTCTCTTATTGGACTTTCAAATCATCCTTGGCGTTGGCGTAGTGGAGCACACACCTGTAATCTCAGCAACTAGGGAGGCTGAGGCAGGAGGAACCTAAGTTCAATGCCAGACTAAGCAACTTTAGCAAACCTCTTGATTCCCATACCACCCCCAGCCACTGTCCCATCATTTCTCTGCCCCTCCCATCTTTTTTTTTTTGTATTGGGGACAGAACCAGGGGTGTTTTCACCACTGAGCTATGTCCCCAATACTTTTTTTTTTTTGGTACCAGGCCTTGAACTCAGGGGCACTCGACCACTGAATCACACCCCCAGCCCCAGTTTGTGTTTTATGCAGAGACAGGGTCTCACTGAGTTGTTTAGCACCTCGCCGTTGCTGAGGTTGGCTTTGAACTCACGATTCTCCTGTCTCAGCCTCCCAAAGTGCTGGGATTACAGGCGTGGGCCACGGTGCAGCTGGGTTTGTTTTTTTTTGGTAAGGATTAAAGCAGTAGGAACTTCGTTATCAAGCCCATAGAAACTGTTCAGGTGGAAAATCACGATCATCACATTCTCCTGATATTGTTTTCGGAATCCTAGGCTAGAGTCCTGACTCTGGAGATCCGACAAATCAGCTGTGGCCAGAAGCCCCAAAACCAAAAAGAAAAGATAATGGTGTACAGCCTGAAGGGAACTTTCATTAGTGCAGCTACACCAGGAAGACAAGGGGACCCTGTCCTCAAGGTTTCATAGAAGAAGAAAGAGGACAAGGGTTGGGGGCTTTGCACAGCTGCCAAAGCAGGTGATCTTGACCAGGTGTGGTATGTCCATCATTATCTCAGGATTGGTCCTCAAAAAGAAAGCTGCTAGGCTGGGGTTGTGGCTCAGTGGTAGAGCGCCTGCCTCTCACCTGTGAGGTACAGGGTTCAATCCTCAGCACCACATAAGAAAAAATAAAGATATTGTGTCCATCTACAACTAAAAAAATTAAAAAAAGAAAAAAAGAGAGCTGCTAGCCAGGCACGGTGGCTCAAGCTTGTAATCCCAGCATTTAGGGAGGCTGAGACAGGAGAATCTTGAGTTCAAAACCGGCCTCAGGGCTGGGATTGTAGCTCAGCGGTAGAGCGCTTGCCTTGCATGCGTGAGGCCCTGGGTTCGATCCTCAGCACCACGTACAAAGCAATAAAATAAAGACATTGTGTCCATCTACAACTAAAAAAATATTAAAAAAAAAAAACAAAAAAACCGGCCTCAGCAATGGCGAGGTGCTAAGCGACTCAGTGAGACCCTGTCTCTACATAAAACACAAAATAGGGCTTGGGAGCCGGGCGCGGTGGCTCAAGCCTGTAATCCCAGCACTTAGGGAGGCTGAGACAGGAGAATCGCGAGTTCAAAGCCAGCCTCAGCAATGGCGAGGCGCTGAGCAACTCAGTGAGACCCTGTCTCTACATAAAAACACAAAATAGGGCTGGGGATGTGGCTCAGTGGTCGAGTTCCTCTGAGTTCAATCCCCAGTACC
>CM053400.1:13361531-13451259 GCA_028644305.1 Xerus rutilus
CTCACGCTTGTAATCCCAGCACTTAGGGAGGCTGAGACAGGAGAATCGCGAGTTCAAAGCCAGCCTCAGCAATGGCGAGGCACTAAGCAACTCAGTGAGACCCTGTCTCTACATAAAACACAAAATAGGGCTGGGGATGTGGCTCAGTGGTCGAGTGCCCCTGAGTTCAATCCCCAGTACCAAAAAAAAAAAAAAACAACAAAAAGAACCCACTATTAGCTGGTCGTGGTGGCACAAACCTGTAATCTCAGCACTTAGGGAGGCTGAGGCAGGAGGACCGCAAGTTCTAGGCCAGTTTCAGCAATTTTAGCAGGACCCTGTCTCAAAAAATAAATGTGTGTGTGGCAAGCAGTGAGCTGGGGATGTAGCTTGGGAGTAAAAGGGCCCCTGAGTTCTATCCTCAGTACCAAAAAGAATAAAAGTAAAAATAAATTTTAAAAAAAACCCAAATTATTCTTTCACAGTTCTGGAGGCTAGGAATACAAATTATAATTGTGGTTTGACCTGATGGGATAATCAGGCTGTGAAGGCAACCTACTGAATCATGGTCAGTCTATTTACAGGAAAAATGGACACATGGTTTCAGAGATGAGGACAGTTTAGAAAAGCCAGGAAGGGTCGCCACTGTGAATCCTTTTCATTCTGACGGAGATAACAAAGGCTGTTGGTTTGTGCTTTCAGTCCTCACAGCCGTTAATCTTTGTGCTTGGTTATCTGTGTCTGTCTGGGCTGTGGGGGTCACTGTAGGGTGTCGGGAGGAAGCTGGTTATTGTCATTTAGGTGACTTGTGCTGCCAGAGCATTGCGCCATTACCATTTATTCCACACCGCCGGCCCATCTTTTGGTTATTTCTGCTCCTACAGGATCATGAAGCATGGAAACATTCTGTATGGTTCCTCCATGGACCCAGGCCCATTTCCCTACTGTGATTTCCTGGGTTCGCGTCCTGAGTGGGGCAGGTCTCATAGCACTGCTAAGCATCTGCCCATCTGGTGTCCTCTGGTCAACGGGCACCTGTGGAAGCCCTGGGAGGGGCGCGTTCTGCTGCCCCGTGATCCCATCAGTGCCGGTGCCATCTACACTCCAGACTGATGCGAGGCCAGCTTTGGGGCTGTTTGCCAGGCTTGAACAACAGCAAGCTGGGCACATTCAGAAGTTTTTTGTTTTTTTTTTTTGTTTTTTTTTTTTTACTGGAGATTGAACTCAGGGGCACTCGACCACTGAGCCACATCCCCAGCCCTGTTTTGTGTTTTATGTAGAGACAGGGTCTCACTGAGTTGCTTAGCACCTCACCATTGCTGAGGCTGGCTTTGAACTCGCGATTCTCCTGTCTCAGCCTCCCTAAGTACTGGGATTACAGGCTTGCGCCACCGTGCTGGCTAAAAGATTTTTTTTTTTTGACAACTTTTTAGGTGTGTGCTGGGGTGTTTTGCTTTGTTTTCCACATTGAGGGTTTAACCCGGGGGTGCTCTACCACAGAGCTCTACCCTAGCCCTTTCTTTTGAGACAGGAGCTCACTAAATTGCTGAGGCTGACCTTGAATTTGCCATTGTCCTGCCTCAGCCTCCTGATTGGCTGCGATTATAGGCACACACCACTGCACCTGGTTTATATTTTGCTTTTTTTTTTTGTTGTTTTTTTTGCTCCTGAGGATTGAACACAGGGGTGTTTTACCGCTGAGCTACGTCCCAGCCCTTTTCATTTTCTGTTTTGATGCAGGGTCTTGCTAAGTTGCCCAGGCTGGCCTGGAAATTGTGATCCTCCTGTCCCAGTCTCCCGAGTCTCTGTGATTACAGGAGTGTGCCACCCTACCTGGCTCCTATATTCTTTTTATTTCTGTTGTCTGTTTTTTTTTTTTTGGTACTGGGGATTGAACTCAGGGGCACTCGACCACTGAGCCACATCCCCAGCCCTATTTTGTGTTTTAGGTAGAGACAGGGTCTCACTGAGTTGCTTAGCGCCTCGCCATTGCTGAGGCTGGCTTTGAACTCGCGATTCTCCTGTCTCAGCCTCCCAAAGTGCTGGGACTACAAGCGTGAACCACCGCGCCCGGCTTGTTGTCTGTTGTTGATCTCTATTCTCTTTCTGGCCTCACTAGTGGCTTGTAGGGACTAAGTGTGTCTAATTATGCCTTCTTTTTTAATTTTGTAAAAATGACTGGTCTCATTATCTTATTTTATTTTTTTGTACCAAGAATTGAACCCAGGGGCTGGGATTGTGGCTCAGTGGTAGAGCACTTGCCTTGCATGCGTGAGGCACTGGGTTCGATCCTCAGCACCACATGAAAATAAATAAAAATAAAGATATTGTGTCCATCTACAACTAAAAACAATATTAAAAAAAAAAAGAATTGAACCCAGTGGTACCTAACCACTGAGCCACAACCCCAGCCCCTTTTATTTTATTTTATTTATTTATTTTTTGGTCAGCAGAATGCACCTTGATTTATTGTACACAAATGCAGTACAATTTTTCATTTCTCTGGGTGTACACAATACAGCATGGCACCATATATGCAGTCATCCATGTACCTAGGGTAATGATGTGCATCTCATCTCACCATCTTCCTGCCCCCATGTCCCCTCCCTTCTCCTTCCTCCCTTTTACCCAATCAAAGTCCTTCATTCCCCCCAACACTCCCCATTATGGATCAGCATCTACTTATCAGAGAGAACATTCGGCCTTTGTTTTTTGGGGATTGGCTTACTCTGCTTAGCATAATGTTCTCCAACTCCATTCATTTTCCTGCAAATGCCATGATTTTATTCTCTTTTATTGCTGAGTAATCTTCCATTGTGTATATAAACCACAGTTTATTTATCCATTCATCTATTGAAGGGCATCTAGGTTGGTTCCACAGTTTAGCAATTGTGAATTGAGCTGCTATAAACATCGATGTGGCTGAGTCACTGTAGTATGCTGTTTTTAAGTCTTTAGGGGATAGACCGAGGAGTGGGATGGCTGGGTCAAATGGTGGTGTCCCTTTTATTTTATAGTTTGAGACAGGGTCTCACTAAATTGCCCAACTCAGCCTTGAACTTGTGATGCTCTCTGCCTCTGCCTCCCAAGTAGCTACGATTATAGGTGTGGGCTATTGTGCCCAGCCATTCTTGAATTTTGTATTGTGGATATTAACAACTTCTGCCAATAAGTGGGTAACAGAAAGGGGAAAGAACTGTCTCCCCACATGACTTGATATTGAGAAACCTTGCTTGATGTTGCTGTCATGGAAAGAGCATGTATTTGGAAGTCAGACAGACCCTGAGTTCAAATCCTGGCTCTGCCACTTCCACGGGAATTGAACCCAAGTGCCACTCTTGGCCTGTGTGTGAGGTGTGCCAGCCCTCTGAGGCCAGAAGGGGGCGCTTTCTCCCGTGTCTGGGCAAAAATGTCAAAGGTGGGCTCTCCCAGTCTCCCAGGCCTGGTGTGTGCCTCTCCTGTCTGGACCACTGCTGACCTGCTTCTCATAGCTGCTTCTCACAGTGCTGGGTTCCCTCTAGACTTCAGACTTCAGCCGAGACAGTTCCTCTGCTGGGAAACCAGACCGCTCACCACGTCTAGTTATGTAATATCTCTACACTTAACATCTCTGTGCCTTTGTTCATCTGTACAATGGGGATAATAGTACCTACCCCATGCCACTACTGTGAAGGATAGATGAAGCAGTTATGCCAACAATCCCTACCAGTGAGCACTCAATATTTTATAATGTATCATTGATGATCATTTCGTATTAAGTATTAATGTAATTACTTATTGATTTTATTAAAACATGCTTATTTTATCATTCCATTGTGATGGCAAAACCAGACCTGGTTGTGAAATGAAATTATAAAAACATTATGGTAAGAAACCAATGCCTGGGGAGGGTGTCAGTTCTGCTTCCCTGTCAGCCTTACTCCAGGAAGCCTCATTCACCCTGGGTCCCTACCTTTTGGACAGTAAATAACTACCCTAGGAGTCTGACTTCGCCCTCTTGAAATGTCACAGATGTCTGTGAAGGGAGCCTTTCTTCCTGTTTCTGTGAGCAGGCTTCGTGTTAGAGACCCTGCACAGGCCTCCAGCCATGTAGAGTAGGAATTTATTTATTTATTTATTTATTTTTTAAAATTTCTTTTAGTTGTAGATGGACACAATACCTTTATTTTATTTACTTATTTTTATGTGGTGCTGAGGATCGAACCCAGTGCCTCACACATGCGAGGCAAGCGCTCTACCCCTGAGCTACAATCACAGCCCAGGAATTTTTTTAAAGAGAAGGAAAAAGGGCTGGGGATGATGCTCTGTTGGTAGAGTGCTTGCCTCGTATGCACAAGGCCCTGGGTTCAATCCCCAGGACCACTAAATAAATGAATAAAAATAAAATAAAATAAAAGAGAGAAAAAAGCCCCAATGCTAGGATGGGTCTAAGATGATGTCAAATAACCTACAGATATTGTGAGAATCTGTGGATCAGGTCTCAGAATTTGGAGTTTTTGTTTTCGTCTGGACCCAGCAGCATAAAACAAAATTTGCAGCTCGGCGACCGTCGCTACCGCTACTGCAGTGCCTTGACTTCACCGCCCAGATGAGGGGAGGGGGTCCCACATTGTCTCATAGCCCTGCTTCTTTTTTTTTTTTTCCAAATTTTAAAATTTTATTATTTTTTTTTAAATTTTTTTAAAATTTTTTTCTTAGTTGTAGATGGACACAATGTCTTTATTTTATTGCTCTGTATATGATGCTGAGGATCGAACCCAGGGCCTCACGCATGCGAGGCAAGCGCTCTACCACTGAGCCACAATCCCAGCCCCTTATTATTATTTTTTTTTGAGAGGATAACATCTCATTTCTCTGGTTGTAAGTGATATAGAATCCCAACATACATGCAGTCACACATAAAGTTAGGGCTATGCTGACCATTATCTTCTACCACCTTTACTGTCCCCATGCCCCCTCCCCGCCATAGCCCTGCTTCTTGTAATGCCCAACTGTACTCCCCCGCCTTTTTCTCTCTTGCAGACCTGGGGATGGAACCCAGGGCCTCCTGCATGCGAGGTGCTCTGCCACTGAGCCACATCCTCAGCTGTGGCTTTCAGGAAAGAACAGTGCAGAAGAGTTGCGGTTCCCGCAGCGCTTCCACTGCCCCCTAGAGGGCATTTTTCTCTAGCACCGAGGATGCCTGTCAAGTTCCACCAAATTCTGGTACAGTTAGAGAACGCCCCCTTCTCTCCTGTGTTCAGCCCCGTGGTAGTCTCTCTTCCTCCCTTGGCTACATCCCATCCATGTGCAGAGCAACCCCAAATTATATACCTCGTCTACACCTTCCTCTCCTGCAGCCCCAGACTCAAGACCCAAGCTCCACACGCCCCCTCGCCTGCACTCCATTCCTGCCCTTTCCATTCTTCCCGGGAAGGTCTAACAGGTATCTCAGTCCCCAAGGGACCCAAACCAACCTCATCCTCCAGCTCTGCTCCCCCCACCCCAGCTGTGCAACTCCATCCTTCTGATTGTCTAGGTGGGCTGGTGCGGTGGCGCACACCTATCACCCCAGCTACTTGGGAGGTTGAGGCAAGAGGATCACAAGTTCAAGGCCAGCCTGGGAAACTCAGAGAGACCTTGTCTCAAAATGAAAAAATCAAGAGGGTAGGGGATGTAGCTCAGAGGTGGAGCACCCTTGGGCCCAACCACCAGTACTGAAAGGAAAACAGCGCCCCGAAACTGACCCCTCCTCACCGCCCGGTGCCTGCCATTGTCATGTCCAGGTTTGTTCTTGCCTGGTCCCGCAGCATCCGGCCTTGCTCTGTGGTTCTCATTTACTGTGTAGAAAAAGCCAAGATTTGGGGGCTCTGCGTGGTCTGGCTGGGGGCCACTCTTCCCACCACTGCGTCCACTCCACGCTGTGCTGCGTGTGCAGGCAGGCTCCGCCTCGGGGCCTTTGCGCTAGCGCCCCCTGCCGGATGGCTCCCTCACCTGTTCAGGTGCGTACTCAGAAGCCCGCTCAGCGAGGCTCTCTTTGGCCAGCCTGTCAGAACGTCCACAGCCTCTGACATGTCGTGTCTGCCTGCCTCACTTTGGGTCTTTTTCCGTTTAGTATTTATCACTATTCAATATATTACACATTTTGCTATTTATTCCTCACTGGAATGGTAAATTTCATAATATTAGATATTTTTATTTATTCTCTCAACTTTCCCCAATGCCAAAAATGGAGGTTAGCAATATTTGAAAATGAATGTACATGTTTTTTTAAAAAATTTGATCTTCCGCAGAACTCAATAATATACTTTAGTAATGTCCCCATTTTATAGATGAGAAAAATGAAGCACAGAGATGTTAAGTCATTTGCCCTAGGATTACCCAGCTACTTTACAAACATACTTCATTATTATCACCTGTACTCAAATCGCTCTGTTTTTGCCCCCAGTACCAGAGATTGAACCCAGGCGCCCTCGACCACTGAGCCACATCCCCAGCCCTATTTTGTACTGTATTTAGAGACAGGGTCTCACCGAGATGATGCAACTTCAGGGAGATGTGATTGAGTGACAGGAGGGAAAGCTCTAACTGGGAAGTGGCCAGGGAGAAGTGTCTGAGGAGGTGGCACGTGAGCCATGACATAGTGACCTGCAGACAGCAGCCATGGACCCTGGGGGAGAAGAGCACCCAGGGTAGCAGGGACTCGGAGCGCAGGGCCCTGGGGCAGGAGCACTTTGTTAGTGACGGAGCAGACGCCTGGCCCAGGAGTCCTGTGACCAGGCCGGATCTGAGTTTCCTGGTTCCTGTCTGGCCAGGGGTGAGTGGAGGGACACCCTCTCGGCCCTCTCTCCCCAGGCTCCAGCTCTGAACCCAAATCTCCACGGCAACCCGTAGACACAATCCTGTCCCACAGGAGGTGGGTCTAGAAGGGGGAGCACAAAGATCAGAGTGCAGAGACCAGAGCCACTGGTAGACGTGCCTCCCCGGTCCTTGCGTCCTGCCAGCTTCCCCACTAGCTGGCCAGGCCCCCATGCCCAGGCTCCCCAAAGACCCCTAACTGAAGATTTCTCCGGTGCCCTCCTGCTGGACGCGGCAGAGCCTGGATGGAGGCTCGTCTGCCGCAGCTGCCCGGGAGGCTGCTCCTGCTGGGGGTGGCCGCCCTGGCTGTGTCAGCTCTGGAGACAGGTGAGTGTGAGGGCTCTGGCCAGGGCACCCAGGCGACTCAGGCCCTGTCACCTTGGAGACTGCCTCCCCAGTCCTCACTCAGCCTGATAAACAGGGGCCCCCTTGAATGGGAGGGGCCCGGAAACCCTGGGCCCGGTCTTACTTGGCATCCCCATGTCCACCGCAAACACTTCCGGAAGGCTGGAGCTCCCAGTCACATAGAAGCTGGGATCTAGGGGCAGGCAGGAGAGCCCTCAGGTCTGGAAAAGCAAAGCACTGTAGGCTCAGGAATCAGATGCCCTCTGGCTGTGCTCCGTCCCTACCTCCTCCTCCTCCTGCAGCCCTCCAGGTCTCAGGTTCTCCTGCAGCACAGGGCTGGGGTAGGGCCTAGTGATGGAGCAAGGCCTGTGGTGAGCCAGGCCCGGTCTCGCACCCTGCTCGCACACAGGACAAGACAAGACAAACGTCAGTAAAACAAGAGCAGGCCCTGGCCTCTGAGAGGACCATCATCCTGTGTACATGAGATGCACGGCGCCAGACCCTCTGCCTGGCACTTTAAAGTGGCCCAATCTACGCACTTTTTCTTCTTCCTTTCTTTCTCTCTCCTTCTGGATGCCAGAGAAGGAACCAAGGGCCTCGCGCATGCTAGGCAAGCACTGTTCCACTCAGCTAGACCCCCAGCATCTTTAGAATTTTATTTTATTTTTATTCATATATTTTGGTTCTAAGGACTGAACCCAGGGGTGCTCTGTCACTGAGCCACATCCTCAGCCCTTTTTCAGTTTGTTCTGAGACAGGGTCTGGTGGAGTTGCCCGGGCTGGCCTCGGCCCCCCGAGCACTGGGTCTGCAGGCCTGTGCCACCACCCTGGCTCCAATTTCTTCATTTTTTAGACTTAATTTAATTTATTTATATGCGGTGCTGAGAATTGAACTCAGTGCCTCACATGTGCGAGGCAAGCGCTCTGTCACGGAGCCACAGTCCAGCCCAGCCTCTTCACTTTCTAAACTCCGCTCCTTCCAAGGCAGGCTCTGGCGTAGGCAGGTCTGCACAAATACTGGAAGATGCCTGCACACCCTGAGCCCCAGTGGAAGAGTCTTCCATGAAGCCCAACATCCTGCATGATCCTGGAGTACCCACTGGTACCTCAGCCTTGCCGCAAGCAACCCACCTCCTCTTCTATCTCTGCCCTTACAAAAATCAGAGCTAGTTTGGGTACTTACACATTTTCTCTTCGAATCTTCACAATTAGATGAGAATGTTTTGGTCTGTAAGTAACATACACCAAACTAGATGGAGCTTAAACTATAAAGACACTGTTTCCCTTAAGAGAGGCTGAAGCCGGGTGCAGTGGCTCATGCCTGTAATCCCAGCACTTAGGGAGGCTGAGACAGGAGAATCGCAAGTTCAAAGCCAGCCTTAGCAATGGCGAGGCGCTAAGCAACTCAGTGAGACCCTGTCTCTACATAAAACACAAAATAGGGCTGGGATGTGGCTCAGTGGTCGATGCCCCTGAGTTCAATCCCCAGTACCAAAAAAAAAAAACAGAGGCTGAAGCTGGATGCAGCTGCACATGCCTGTAATCTTGGCAATTAGGGAGGCTCAGGCAGGAGGATTGAAAGTTCAAGACCAGCCTCAGCCACTTAGTGAGACCCTGTCTCAAAGTAAAAAATAAAAAAGACTGGGGATGTAGCTTGGTGGTCAAGCAACGCTGGGTTCAATCCCCAGTATGAAAAAAAAATGGCTGTAGTTGATTCCAGAGCTGATTAATTCAGCAGCTCACTTGTGTTAGCATTTCCCTGTGATTCTCATTACACTACATAGCAAGATGTCTGCTGTAGCTCCAGACGTCACATCCGCAATCAACAGCTTTCAGAAGCATGAAATAAAAGCACTCCCTCTTTTTTTTTTTGGTACTGGGGATTGAACTCAGCAGCACTCGACCACTGAGCCACATCCCCAGCCCTATTTTGTGTTTTAGGTAGAGACAGGGTCTCACTGAGTTGCTTAGCACCTCGCCATTGCTGAGGCTGGGTTTGAACTTGCGATTCTCCTGTCTCAGCCTCCCTAAGTGCTGGGATCACAGGCGTGCGCCACCGCGCCCGGCTCAGATAAAAATAAAATATCTTTATTTTATTTTTATGTGGTGCTGAGGATCGAACCCAGTGCCTCACGCGTGCTAGGCGAGCACGCTACCACTGAGCCACAGCCCCAGCCCTAGCAGACCTTCCTTTAGTCTCATTGTTCAGAACCAGGTTACCTGCCTAGCCTCAAGCCTGGCAAATAAAATCAGGAGTACAAAACTGTATCCCTTTAGCACCTAAATGTGTCCACCCCATCCTTGGATAAGATAATAGTGGCAGCTGACACTTGATTAACTCTCTTTAAGTGCCAGGTACTGCCCTAAGCTCTAACCCGTCCACGTCCACAATCCTTTGGTTACAATCCCAACATTCAAAATGCAGCCTTCGGCCTGGACCGGCAGGAGGCTGTGTACTGTCTTTGCCCCACTTGGGGTAAATGCTCACAGGGGTGCTCTGGAGGTTGTGTCTGATCTTGGAGAGGTGCTGCAGGCTGCATTTGGCTGCAACTTAATAGAACGCACATACATCATATCTTTCTATAATGTAGAAAACTCTGCAACCCCTTCTAGGGCTGTGGAATAAAGGACTGTGGATTTGAATTAAATTAAATTGTTCAATCCTCACTAAAATTCTGAGATTGCTTAATCATCCCTATTTTTCCCTGATGAAACAGGCTCAGAGAGGGTGAGTGACTTTCTTGGGGTCACAGTGGGCAGGGGGCTGAGGCAGGTTTGGAATCAGGCCACTGGACACCAGGGTTTGTATTTTTTTTTTTTTTTTGATACTGGGCATTGAACTCAGGGGTACTCGACCACTGAGCCACATCCCCAGCCCTACTTTGTGTTTTATGTAGAGACAGGGTCTCACTGAGTTGCTTAGTGCCTCGCCATTGCTGAGGCTGGCTTTGAACTTGTGATCCTCCTGTCTCAGCCTCCCTAAGTGCTGGGTTACAGGCAGGGTCTGTGTTCGTGCTGCAGCCGACCTGGTGGACCTGTGCGGGCAGGTGTGGCAGGGGGACGCGCTGCTGCTGCGCTCACACTCAGCATCGCGCAAGTTCTACTTCGTGGCTCCGGACACCGACTGCAGGCTTTGGATGCAGGCAGCAGCCCCAGGCGACAGGATCCGCTTCCAGTTCCACTTCTTCCTGGTCTACAGCCTGACCTCAGGGGGCCTGGCGCCCAATGCCTCCTCCCTGGTGCCCGCAGACCAGTGCGCCCCTGGCTCCTACCTGCAGTTCTACGAGGGTCCCCCGGGGATGCCCCGGCCCCTGGGGGGCCCTCTCTGTGGCCTGACCATCCCCATCCCGGTGGCATCCTCTGGACCCTCCCTAGGCCTGCGCCTGGTCACTAGAGGCCGCCAGCCCCGCGTGGACTTTGTGGGCGAAGTCACCTCTTTCCGGCTGGGTGAGTTGGAGCTGAAGGCTAGGGGAGGGCAACAGCGGGGACACAGGGGACACAGAAGGCGAGGGCACTGGGTCCTGACAGAGGGAGGGAGGTGGTGACCAGGGGGCAGGGTGGGGGTGTCACAGTGAGGACATTCCAGACCCAAAGAACCCCATAAATCTGGCTTCCACAGAAGTGTGCACCAGACGGCGCCCCAGCGGCTGTGGGTACACCCACGCACGCCCACGCACACCCATGCACACCCACACACACACTCACCAAGTGCACACCTGACACCCCACCATGCACACTCACACAAATCACACACAACACGCACACCCCCACCCGGCATGCACACCATTCACGTCCTGCACACCCCATACACAGGCAGTGCCACCTTACACACTTAGAAGGGTCACACACTGGTCCTCTGTACCGCTCAGCCCTTTAGAAGTTTGCAGAGGGCATGGTCAAGACTCTCGTGATTGCGAGTAACAGAAACCCCCTCAAGGCGAGGGAGAGGGGCCCTGGGAAGGGAAGTTAATGGTCCTGGTTCGTTAAGCATCACGTGGGTCCCTTGCACTCAGGGCCCTGGTAGGGCTTCCAGCAACTCTGCTGGCCAGTATTATTAATATTATTTTTAATTTTGAGATGTTCTTGCTAAATTGCAGAGACTGGCCTTAAACTTGAGATCCTCGTGCCTCGGCCTCCCCAGGCCCTGGGATTACAGGCATGTGCCACTGCACCTGGCTTCCTGGCTTCCAGCCAGAACTGTTAGCCTCACATCGTAGGTGGGGAAGTGGCCCATGAGGTTGGGTGCCCAAGGCCTCCCACTCATAAGTCAAGCTGCTGGCCTTTCATGCTAGAGGATGGTCTTCAGTTTAAATGGGGTTTGAGGTTTTAGCCCTGGCGGGTTCCTGAGGACGAGAGCCACTTGCTGGTGTCACATCATCTGCAGTGATGGTGAGCAGACCCGCTCCAGAGCCTGGAGGCTTTATCGCCATTCACAGAAATACCGGGGCTGGAGGACTAAGAGCCGGTGGTGAGACTCAGCAGCCAGACCTTGGCGGTGGGCCCTGGGGGGCCCTTTCACACTGAGCTGGTGAGAACAGGCCTCACCCTTGCCATCTCATTTGTCCCCTTAGTCAAGTGTCGCCTTTCTTCCTCCTGGAATCGTGTGTGCTCTGAATTTCAGACTTTAGATCCCCTTTCCTATCACAGTCACTGGCTCTGGGATAAACTATATGAAAAAAAAATTTTTTTGGTACCAAGGATTGAGTGCAGGGCACTCAACCACTGAGCTGCATCCCCAGCCCTTTATATTGTTGTATGTAGAGACAGAGTCTCCCTGAGTTGCTTAGGGCCTTGTTAAGTTGCGGAGGCTGGCCCTGAACTTGCGATCCTCCTGTCTCAGCCTCCGGAGCTGCTGGGGTTGCAGGCGTGTGCCATTGTGCCCAGCAACTTTATGAAATTTGTGCCCTAAATCCTTGGGGCCATGACTAGTGGCGTCCTGCAGGCTGCGGCACGCCACAGTTCCCGTCCTGCTGCTTTCCAAACAGCTCTTGGGCAGGGACGTCCCCAGCTCCCTCCTCTCTCCCTTTCTGTGGCCTTGCCCCCTGTTAGCCAGGAGGCCAAGAAGGTGGCAGCTCCTCATTGTGCAGCAGGATTTGGCCTCAATATAATAGAAGATGGAGAGGGAAGCCCTATGGCAGCTCCAGCTTCTTGAGTCCTTCTTGTCCTCTGGGCTAGGAATGGTTTTTCTCATATCCTTGGGCCATAATCTTAATCCCTTGCACTCCAGGCACACCCTGCCTGGCTCACCCACACACCTTTACCTTGGTGTGCCTGACTCCCCACACCTCTCCAGGCTGTTTTCTCTCTCATAGACTCGAATTCTCACACCAGCTTGAATTGCCATAAGCTAAAAGAGAATTTTGAAGGGGCTCCAGTAACCAGGATGTTAAGGAGGGTTCAGGTCTAGCTGGATCCGGGAGTTCAAGCAGTCACCAGGGCTCTGTTCTCTCTCTCCGTCTTTGCACTGTGTGAGTCTTTGCGGTTGCCATCTCAGGCAGCTCCTCTTTCACTTGGCAACAGAGTGACTGAGTAGCTCCACATCCACGATCACCCTTCAGCTCTAACCTTGTGAAACAGAGTGAGTGTGTTTTCTTACAGTTCTAGCAAAAATCCTGGGGCCAAATCTGATTAGTTTTGTGGGATACGTGTCTATTGCTGCGGCCAGGAAATGAAATGTTCTGATTGGCCAGGCTGGGTCCCATGTGCACCGCTGAGTGTGGTACTGGCCAGTCCTGGGTAAGCCAGCCTGGTCCGCAGCAGGTGCGCCTCGTCCTGGCCTTTCCCGTGTGCACGTTTGTGCTGAGTATTAGCTGAGCACCTGCTCCGTGCCGCGGGCTGCATCAGGCTTTAGGGACACAGCAGTGAACAAAAAAGAAGTCCCCTGCCCTGGCAGCTGACCTGGTCGGGGAGGGACCATAAGCGGATCAGCCTGCGACGAATCTGTTCTACAGATGGTGGCGAGTGCTGCAGAGGACCCCCGACCAGAAGGGAGGGAGCAGGACAGGGTGAGGGGTGGCGGGCTTTCTAAGGAGGCTGGGAAGGCTGATAAGGTCCCATTTGAGAGACAAGCATGCCTCAAGGGCATGCCCAGGGGAGAGGGTTCCCGGAGTTGGTGGACGTGCGAGGCCATGAGCGAGGCTTTGCTGGGCGTGTTCAGGTGCACTGAACTACACAGTGTGCACACGTGTACACATGTGCAGACTCACCCGCACCACCATGTGCACGTTGTTAATTTACAAGCACAGAATTTAGAACTAGCTTGCCTCAGGCTTAGAATACAAGCTGTGTGACCTTGGTTAGGTGACCTAACCTCTCTGTGCTTCAGTCTTCTTATCTCTAAATGGGGTCATTAGCAGTATTTGCTCCGTGGAGTTGTGAGGACTAAGCTGGGAGGTGAGATGTTTAGAACCACGTCTGCCACAGAGCAGAAGTGCAATGCTAGCTGCCACCACCGTCCTCATCCACCTTCTGACCCTTGCTCCCCCAGACCTTCCTCCCTGCTCCTGTCTGCGTGCTGCCCATGGCCACCCTCTGCTCACAGCGCCCACCTCCCTCAGGGCCTCACACCTGTGCACCCAGGATCCTCATCCTGGTCTCCCCCCTCCCCCAGGACCCTGTGGAGCCTATTTCCGCTGTCAGAATGGCAGGTGCATCCCACCGAGCCTGGTGTGTGACCACTGGGGCATGGACAACTGTGGCGACGGCAGTGACCAGGGCTCCTGGCCACCAGCCAATTGCAGAGGTCAGTGATGGGTGTGGCCTGCGCCCTACTGAAAGGCTGCCAGGAGGTGTGGAGGCCGGAGGCAGGGGTGCGTGGGGAGGGCGGAGGACAGCCCGCAGCAGAGCTGAGCGCTGGAGCAGGCAGAGCAGGAGCTGCGCTGAGAGGACCCGGTGCAGCGCTGCCCCCTGATGGCTAGTGGCGGAAACGTCTCGGGTGGGCCTTGGCACGGGGCGAGACAACGAAAGGACAGATGCTGCCGGGCACGGTGGCACGCACCTGTAATCCCAGCGGCTCAGGAGGCTGAGGCAGGAGGATCACGCGCTCAAAGCCAGCCTCAGCAAAAGCAAGGCGCTAAGCAACTCAGTAAATAAAATACAAAATAGGGCTGGGGATGTGCCTCCATGGTGGAGTGCTTCTGAGTTCAATCCCCAGTACCGCATCCCCCAAAAAGGAGAGATGCTCTGTGTCATTGGAACCACGGGCCTCAGCCCTGACTGACTGATGTCTGTCTGAGGGTCCTGAGTTAATCACCCTCAAGATACTTTCAAAACCATCAATGCCTTCTGACTCTCGCATTTTACAGGTGGAGAGACTAAAGGTGGAGGTCTAGAAAAGAGACTCAGTGTCTCGCTCCAGATCACAAAACCAGAGCACAACACACGTTAGATCATCCCCTTGCCTCCAGGCAGGTCTCTGCTTAACTCTATTTTTTTTGGCACCAGGGATTGAACCCAGAAGCACTTAACCACTGAGCCACATGCCCAGCCCTTTCTAATATTTTATTTAGAGACAGGGTCCTGCTAAGTTGCTGAGTCTGACTCTGAACTCGCGGTCCTCCTGCCTCAGCCCACGGACGTTGCTGAGTCCCTGGAGCAACACCTGGGACATGGCGGATGCTTGGTAAACACCGTTCAAATGAGTGGAAGAACGAAACGCTCCTGCCTCCGTGTCCTTCTCTGTAAAATGAGATGACAGACCCATTCAGAGGTGGCAGAGGCTGGGTGAGGCACTGCAGGGAAGGGTCCAGCGGGGCGCGGTGCTCAGCGCACAGAAGGTGCCCTGTGCGCAGCCCCCTCCTGAGAAGTAGCTCGGGAGCCAGGCCGGGGGAGTTCAGGCCTCTCTGCGCTCCTGTGTGACCTGGGCAGGAGGTGTCACCTCTGGGCCTCACTTTCCTTGTCTGGAATGGAAGCGGGCAGAGTGGCCCACGCGGGAGGCCTCCTGAGGATCCACGAGACTCCCACGTGCCCAGAGGAGTGCACCCTTGTGCTAGCTGTCACCACCCACCGCAGGTCCCTCTCTGGTACCCAGATGGACCAGGAGCACAAATGCCGACCCCTCCGAGCCCCCGACTCGCAGGCCTGCAGACCCCTTCCAGATCACAGCCGAGAGGAGCCCCCCAGTAGGCGGGGACTCTACCCAGCAGGACACAGCTCCGGAAGGTAGGCGGCTGTTGGGGACAGTGCATTCCTATTCTTCCCACACTTGTCCCTGTCCAGGTGATGGGGACAGGGCTGTGGGCCCAGGCTGTGGCTAAATGGATTCCCTTTTCCCTAGCAGGCCCCTGGTTACAGGGGATAGTGCTGGCCTCCTCCCTGCTGCTGGCCTCTCCTGGCCTCCTCGTGGGCCTCCTCTGGTGCTGTTGCTCCCTGGGCTGGCTGGCCTGGAAACCTGGTGCCCATGGCCTCCGATGCAGCGCACCCTGTGACATCTGCCACACGCGTCCTGGCCAGGTCGCCCCTGGGGGACTGCAGCAGAGGGGGCTGGCCTCTCAGGATGAGGAGGCCACCCCCAGGGAGGCTGTAGGGATCCGTGGAGGAGGCTGGGCTCTGGGCTCAGACACACCCTGAGCTCCAAGTCCTGGCTGGCTGCCCAGGGCTGGTCACTTGTCTCTGAGACTCTGTCTACCCTTCTGCCCAGGTCGTGAGGGTCACCGGAGGCAAAGCACAGACAGTAACTGGTCCTGTGGCTGGTGGAGAAGGGGGACAGGCTACGCGGTGGCTCCCATCCTGTGGGATCACAGAAGGGTGTGACCTTGAGGCAAGGCAGGGAGGGGGCTTGCTCGCCATCGCCACCTACTTCACTCCAGGGCCTCTGCCCCACCCTGGCCACCCTGGCCCACCCTCAGGTGCGGGGAGTCAGGCCCAGTCAAAGACACAGGAGAGCTCTGGCGGGGATAGCACCGTTTATTAAGAAAAATCAAGACAAAGACCACAGCAGGGTCCCTCGTAGGACCCTGAGGCCAGGTATCCAATGCCATAGTCCAGGGCCCGCTTACCCTGCCGGGTCCTCAGGCCCCCAGGTGGGCAGGGCGTCACCTCCCCTCCCTCCCTCCCAGTCAGGAGCCTTTCTTCCCCTGCCCAAGGCACTGGCTCTTCCTGACCAGAGTCTCCCCCACACCCGCTGGGCCTTCACCTCCAGATGAGTGGGGGGAGTGGCCTGGTGTGGCAGGAGGCCTCGCAGGGGGCCTCTGTCTGTGGCAGCTGCCAGTGAGAGTCAGGTGGGGTTTCCCTTGCAGCCCCTGAGGGCCGGGCCCTGGCTGAGTGTTGGGGTGGGAATGCAGGCCGGGAGGGCTTGGGGCGGGGAGCTGCGGGGCAGGTGGCCCTGCGGGCTAGGAGGAGGCGGGGCTGGTGGGGCGAGCTGCCTGCGGTTCCACAGGGCACTGAAGAGCTTTCTCACCTTCCTCTCTATTAGAAAGAATGGTGGCCACAGCCACTGCGACGCCCCTTACCCAGGTGGTAAGCTGAGGTTTGCTCTCCATAGGAGGAGGAGTGCCCGCTAGCACCCCAGGCCTACGGGAGAAGCCCCCGCGGGCAGGGAGAGCGGGCAGTCCCACCCCGCCGCCATGCCCAACGCCAAGTCCTGGTGGCCTTTGGAAGCAACCTGCTCCCGCCACCTGCCCGCCCAGCAGCCTGCGGTCCTGTCCACGTGTGGGGAGGTGGCGTGCCCATCCTCCCGTCCAGCCCAGGGCAGTAGCAGCAAAGCGTGGCATTGCCTCGGTTTCTTACAAAAAATTCACCATAATAATATTAATAATAATATACTCGACATTGTCGGGCTGGGGCGCTGCCCGGGAGTCCGTGTGGGGCAGCAGGCGCCTACGAGGGGCACGGGCGCGTGTTGGCCCCCGCCTGGGCGCGGTGCTGCAGGTCCAGGGGCTGGGGGGGCGGCGCGCCGGGCCCGGCTGAGTGCAGCACCAGATTCTTGATACAGCCCGTGATGCCCGAGGAGAACCTGCCCCCGGTCAGCGCGGCCACGTCCGGGGCTCCGCCTGCGGAGAGCGGAGTAGGAGGACCCGTGGGCTCCAGAAGCCCAGGGGCCCAGCAGGCCAAGAGGCTACGGGCTGCAGGGGGCCCAGTGCGGGACTTACCGATGTAGACGCTGCCCTTGGTGTTGACTGCCACATTAGGGCCTGGGGACTGGCCGCTGACCAGCTCCTCGCCATCGACCTGGATGGAGCCCTGGCGGCCCTCTCTGCAGTGGATCTGGGTCAGGCCCCTCACCCCGAATCCCCTCCTCCCTGGCCCAACCACACACCCAGCCGTCGGGCTCCCGGTTCCTCCTTTCTGGATGGGAGATCCAGCCCCAAACCCAGCTCTGAGCCCTGCTCCAGGTTTCCTCCACCCCTGGGCCTCCCCACCCCAGGCAGCCCCTGCGGCCTGGAGCTGGCCCTGCCCGGGAGCGTCCGGCTCTGGCTCCGCACGGTCTCCCGAGGTCCATGCTGCCTCCCTGGGTGTCACGGGCATCCTGTCCCCTCGCAGAACTGTGGGCCCTTATCTCCAGTGCCTGCTGGGCACACCCTTACCGCAGTGCCGTCACACGATGCCACTCGCCGTCATTGATGGGGTCCTCAGAGACCAGGTGGGCCTCCCCGCTGCCTAGCTGGTAGCTATGGTGACACAGGCCGTGAAGGTGTGAGCTGGGGCAGGACCAGAGGTGGCGGCAAGGGTGGGTGCAGTGCAGGGGGGCTCTGGGAGTGGCAGCTGCCTGTGGGAGGTGCCAAGGAAGGGAGAGGAGGGCAGGTGCCAGGACTCACGTAAAGACAAGGTGCCCGTTCTGCAGCCCCAGGCTGATGAAGTCCTTGCCTCGGCCGGCCTCTCCCGCCTCCTGCCAAGGAAGCACAGGCTCTCTAGGGTCCCCAGCTGTGGCCTTCACTTTCCTCCCTCCTCACTGTCCCGGCCACCAGCTGCTGCCCAGGAATCCTGACTCAGTGCCAATGCCCACTCACCACACCCTGCCAGAGCAGGAGGCCGCTGGCCGTGCTGGTCCGAACCTCCAGCTCCACAGTCTCCGGTGCTTCAGGCAGGCTGTGGGGGAGGAGTGGGTGAGGGGACAGGAATCTCAGATCTCCCTGAGTCCAGGCCCTCCCCACCAATGCCTTCCTACCTCCTGGAGAAGACGCGGCTGGGCAGGGAGAGGAAGCCACCATCATGGAAGTAGGCTCCATACTGCCCGGGGGCATCTGCAGGGGGGCGAGGGTGAGACACCTGCTCCCATTGGGTACCAAGTGGTTCCCTGACCCCCACCTCCACCCCACTACCAGGGCTCAGAACCTGGATACCCAGAAGTCCCTGGAAACCCAGATACCTGGACAGGCAGAGGGGCCATTAACACAGCTTAGGGGTCTGTGCACAGACCCTGCCTGTGTCCGCTTGCTTCTCCCTGACATCCAGCACTTCTTCAACCGGGGGTAGGCAACCAACCAAAGCAGCAGCTGGGCCTGTGACTGTCACTTATATTTTTTTACCACATTAGAGTAGACATTTTTTTTTAGTTGCAAATGTTTTAAAATATTGTTTCTGTTCATGGCAGTTTTAAAACAGTGGAAGCTCTTCAGACCACAAGATCTGATAAAGAAGCCCGTGTACTGCGAATCTAAAACGTAGTGTGATGCACGCACAGGGCCATGGGTTCAATCCCCAGCACCACAAAAAAGAAAAGTTTGATAACTTTATTTCAGTCTAGCCAATTTCTTTTGAAATCCTGTGTATCTTATTTCATGTAGTGGATGACAGGGTCCATGGTCAGTGGGCCCCATACCTGTTTACCCCATCTGTCTGACTTTAGCCCTCAAAGTCCTACAGCTCCTGAAACCCTTAGTCCTCCGCAAACTGGGACAGTTGATCACCTCATTCCCTAGCAAATGGCTGCTCAGAGCCCATGTGATCCTTACCTTACAGGTGGGAGGCCAGGCCAAGGACGAGTAACCAGCCTGGAAGGGGGAAGCCCCCAGCCAGGGCTCTTTGGCTCCGGGGCTCCGCCACCCCAACGCTACCAGCTCAGACCTACCCTGAAGGCCAGCAGGCACCATGGGCCTGGCGGCTGCAAGGGTGGGACATTCTGCTACTCTTCACCAAGAAATTAGGATAACCACTGAACTTGTGAACCTCCTGCCTCAGCCTCTGGAGATACTGGGATTATAGGCGTGTGCCACTGCGCCTGGCTTTATTTCTGCTTTTAATTAGATGACCCTTCAGCATGTGAGTTCAGCCTTATTCATCTGATATTTATTGCTCCCAGGGCAACGGGGGCACACGTTTGATGTGTGTTGATTGCATGAACACAGAGGAGAAAACCTGAGGTCAGAGTGCTTCAAAGGCCTGCCTAAGGCCACCCTGCCAAAAATGAATGGGGCCAGACCCTGGTCTGTGTGGCTACTCTATTCTACCAATCTGAGCCCAGCAAGCCCCTCCAGGGGCCTGTCTTGCTTAAAGGTGGAGTTGAGGGGTGGGTAGCTGGGAGACTGGGGCTGAAGAAGCAATGGCCCCCTGGCTGGCCACTGCAAGCACATACCGTTGCCCCCGCTGCCTTCAAGATGCCACCCGGACTCTGCTACATCATGTCCAGAGCCTGTGGGAAAGGGTGGGGTCCATCTGGTGGGCACAGACACCTAGGGTACTGTGTCCAGCCCCATTGCCCCAGAGAGAGGTGGACAGAAGCCATGCCTGGTACCTTTTTGGCAGCGTGGGCCAGAGAAGCCAGGGAGACAGAGGCAGCGGGTGCCCTGGCAGGTGCCCCCATGCAGACAGGGCTCCCGGAGCTGGCAGGGGTTTTCCTCATGCTCGCAGAGGTCTCCTGCAGGCCGGGGCAGCAGTGGGTGGGTGAGCAGGGGCTGGAGGTGCTGTTGGCCACCTGTGCCCCCGCCCCCGGCCGGGTCTCGCACCTTTGAAGCCATCTTGACACAGGCACTGGAACTCGTACTCGCCAGCGGGCATGCATGTGGCGCCGTGCTGGCAGGGCTGGCGCTCACATGGGGAGCTGTCGTAGCACTGCCCGACGCCCTGGCTGCCCAGGAAGCTGTAGGTGAGGTCTAGTCGCTTGCCATTCACAGATACCTATGGGCACAGGGACACAGAGAGACTAAAAGGATGCAGGAGGCAGATGTATGGGGGCAGCTGAGAGAAGGGTGCAGCGGAGGGCAGCTGGGAACCAGGTGCCACAAGTACGCGTGCACACAGCAGGTCCCCAGCACGGGACCTCCAAGTAGGTGTTGTCAGTCCCATATTGTGGGAAGGGGAGGGGTACCGAGGACTGAACTCAGGGGCACTCGACCACTGAGTCACATCCCCAGCGCTATTTTGTGTTTTATGTAGAGACAGGGTCTCACTGAGTTGTTTAGTGCCTCACCCTTGCTGAGGCTGGCTTTGAACTTGCAATCCTCCTGCCTCAGCCTCCAGAACTGCTGAGATTACAAGAAGCCTGTGTCACCGCGCCTGGCTATCCTTCCCATTTTATGGAGGGGAAAACTAAAGCTGGTGGGTAGTGTGGCCCCAGGACCTGGGCTAGCTGCAGGCGGGCCCAGTTTGTCCCTTTTCCCTCCTCCTAGTCCTGCGGCTGCTCCTCACCTCGCCCACGCAGCCGCGGAAGTGAGCGCTCACGTTGGCAGCCGGAGAGAGCGGCACAGAGGGCTCCACGCCGCCCAGGTAGAGGAGGGTGTGCAGGTTGAGGCCCTGGCTCTTGCCAGGAGAGGAGCGCAGCACGGGGCGCCCACCATTCACCCGCAGGCTGCCGTCCTTGTTGAGACGCTCTGCGGACACACGATGCCAGCGGCCCAGGGCCAATGGCTCCGTGCTTCGCAGGACAGCCAGCCCTGGAGAGAGTGCCAGGTAGGGTTGAGACCCAGGGGGCCTGGCTGCCTTTGGGGCTTCCCACCGAGGAACCAAAGGCTGCTGAACATCACACACAGGAAACACGCAGGGCTGGGGCATCCGGCGTTTGGTTGCTGAATTTGCTCCTTAGCACCTTCTTGGGGCATGAGAGCCAAAGAGGGCACGGGACTTGGTGTGCCCAGAGGCTCACCTGCATTTGGTACCAGGTACTTACCTGACCCCAACTCATAGCGAAACTCCAGGTGGCCGCCGACCATTGCCAGGGACACAAAGTCCTCCACAGGCCCGCTCTTTCCCCCGCTGAACAGCAAGATCCCTTCAGGTGCCAGCGGCTTGAACTCAACATCCAGGCGCAGCTCGTGGTGTGTGTTGGTGAGGGCGGGCAGCGCCAGGTAGGAGCCAGCACCCGACATGGACGGGGTGGTCACCGTCACACCTGCAGTGGTCACAGGTCAGCCAGGGGTAGTGGGACAGTGGAGTCCCAGGTAAGACTCAGCAACTCAGTTTTTCCCTGGGACCCCTGTGCCCCTCACTCCCCAACCCGGAACTCAGGAACATGTGGGCACTGGCAGCCCTGGCCCTGGTGCAGCGGATCAGACTGTAGGGACCTCCAATAAGATAGCTGTCGTCCTGGAGGGGGCCTAGGGTAAAGGTCCAGGCTGCAGCATGAGGGGGCATGGCCAAGTAATCATTTTATTTTATTTTTTTTGGTACTGGGGATTGAACTTAGAGACGCTTAGCCACTGAGCCACATCCTCAGCCCTCTTTTATATATATTTTAAAGACAGGGTCTTACTGAGTTCCTTAGGGCCTTGCTAAATTGCTGAGGCTGGCTTTAAACTGTGATCCTTCTGCCTCAGCCTCCCAAGCTGCTGGAATTACAGGCATGAGCCACTGAGCCCGGCTGATCTGAGATCTTCTGGGGAATAACTCTTTCACCTGCAGGGCTCATCCTGGCCCCTGAGTGCTCTGCCCAGCTTCCACAGCCACCACTGAGACCCTACGGGTGTCATACCTGATTCCACTCACCTTCCTCACACCTCACCCCTGAGCGACCCAGGTGGCAGCGGCAGGTGTAGCCTCGGCCATCGGGCCGGTTCACACAGGTGGCGTCGGGGCCGCAGGCCTCTGGGGAACACAGGGGCCAGTGAGGACACTGACGTCTGAGCTCTGTCCTTTCTACCCTGGGGGCCAGGCCAGCTGAGAGGGCCGCCCAGGAAGTGAGGGAGGAGGGATGGGGATGCACAGTGGGGGACAGCCAGGGCGTGGGGAAGGGACTGTGTGTCTCTGATGCTCTTTAAGACTGTACTAGACCACTCCCCTCCCCCCAAAAAAGACCGTGCTCGGGTAACAGTGTAGGGTGACAGGCTCCTGGGTAATAAGATGGGGAGGTGGCAGGGACCCAGGAGCAGTGACAGGCTGGGGAGAGAACCTGGGTGGCGGTGAAGGGAATTTAGTACCTGGGTAAAAATGATGGGGGATGGGGGAGAGGCTGGGGAGGGGGTGGGTACAAAGGGGCAGCGGTGGCGGAGGCACGCACCCAGGTGACGGTGATGGGCAGGGGCGGGGCACGCACCTGGGTGGCAGTGCAGGGCCTGCGAATGCTCACAGCGGCTCCCCGTGAAGCCAGCCAGGCACACGCACACGTAGCTGCTGCTCTCCGAGTCATGGCACTGGCCCCCGTTCTGAAAATCAGCCCCCAGGAGTCAGGCCAAGGACACCCCAGTCCTTTCCCTTTCCGCACAGGACTCAGGGGAGCCAGACGGGGTGTGGGTGTGGGCCACCTGGCAGGGCCGGTCACGGCACGTGGGGCAGTGGGAGATGCCGTGGGCAGTGAGGTTGAGGTCCTGGAAGATGGTCTCCTCACCCTGGATGCGCAGCTCCCGGACACAGCCTGGGGGCCAGAGGGCAGGATGAGCCAGGGGCAGGGGCCCCACAGCCCACTGTGCCCTCCCAGGCTCCCAGGGGCTCTGCCTTACCTATGAAGCCACTGCTCAGCCCTGCGTTGGGGATGGCACCATAGTCGGGGTACCCGCCTAGGTACAGCTCCTCATTGAGGTCCAGACCCTGGAACTTGCCCTGGGGAGGTGGGAGAGTCAGGAACAGCAGACAACCTGGGCAGGGACAGTGGGGGCCGGGAGCAGGGGCCGGTCAGGTCTCACCTGGGAGGTCCCATTGACGGGGGCCAGGTTGCCCACGATCAGCGAGCCCTGAGTGAGGCTGCGCAGCAGGGTCACAGTGTGGAACTGGCCCAGGGCCAGCGGGGTGGGGTGGCGGATGGTGGCCATGCCAGAGCCTGCATCAAACCTGCTCCGTGGGGCAGTGCCAGGGTGGGAGAGAGGAGGCACAAGGTATGTAAGGAGAGCTGCTCCAGCTCCTGCCTTGTCCTCCCAGGCCTGCCCCAGGCCAGCCTGTCCCTGACCTTCTCCAGGTCTTCTCTCCCTCCACCCTTTCCCTGGAGCTGTTCCCAAGTAGCCCAGGAACTCAGATTATTTCCTGGCTCCAGGACCTGCAGCCAGCACCTGTCTTCGCTGCTCTGGGTCTTTCTTTTTTTCTTTTTTCTTTTTTTTAGTTGTAGATGGACACAATGCTTTTTATTTATTTATTGATATGTGGTGCTGAGGATGAACCCAGTGCCTCACGCGTGCTAGGCGAGCACTCGACCACTGCGCTACAAGCCAGCCCTGCTGCTCTGGGTCTTTCTGAGACGACTTTGCCTTTCTGTTTATGGCTTATGGGAATGCCTGATCAAGGTCCTGTGTCCAGTCCCCTGGTAGAGGGGGAGATCAAGGTCTCACCGGAACTCGGGTCTTCCGCCCACGAGGCCGAAGGAGATGAAGTCGGGCTGCCTGTTGGCTAGGTTGGTGGGGCTCCCCGGGCTCCGCTTCTGCCCATCGTACAGCAGCATGCCTGGGCGGGCACAGCTGTGTCAGCGGCCTCCCGTCTGGCCACAGGCTCCCGTCACACCCGCCTTTGAATGACCCAACCTCTGGAGCCGTTCTAGCGGACTCCGGCCCCTCCCCTTGGCACACTTCATGTGGCCAGGGACCTCTCACAGGATGGAGGCCCTAAACTGAAGTCCCTGCTGAGAGTCACTAGAAAGAAAGAAACTGGCTTCATGCACCCGGTAGCTTCCAGCTGAAGGAGGCGAGGGAGAAAGAGACTCACCTGAGTAGAGGAGGAGGCCTGGCCAGGGAGAGTCAGAGACCCGTGAGAGACGAGAGAGAGAGGAGGAATGGGTGAGAGATGGCAGAGGGAGGAAGGAGCAGACGGGACAAGAGACGGGACACCTGGGTGCCAAGACAAAGGGACCCTGGGAGGCTGGGATATCACAGAGGAGGAACGGTGAGGAAAGCAGGAGAGAGCCCTGAGCAGGGGGCCTGCAGCCTGGGGCTCCTGCAGAGGGAGGGCCGGGGGCCCTGGGCAGGCCCAGGGACTGCCACGAGGTCCCCTCCCAGGCCAGCCCCCAGATCCACTCCTCTGCGGCTCACCATCAGCTGAGTCTGGCCGGAAGGTGATCTTGATCTCAAACTTCCTGTAGGCGTCCTTGATGGTGGGCAGCGGCAGGAAGGAGTGGGGGGTCTGGGTGAAGTAGGGCACTACCCGCTCTGTCGGCAGACAGTACGTTAGGATGCCCACCGAGGAGTGGCTGGGGCACTGCCAACTCTGGGGGCATTGTCTTACCTGGGACCTGCAGATGGGCAAAGGCTTTGACCTTGCCCTGCCGGTTGGTGGCGGTGCAGACGTAGGTGCCTGCGTCCTGGGGCCGGACGGAGGGCAGCACGAGCATGTTGTTCTCCAGGCGGCTGTCAGGAGGCAAGTGGCCGTCCACCTGCAGACATCAGCACTAAGGACCTGGCCTCGGCCCATGTCTGTCGTGGGATCTGCCTCCCATCCTGCCCCAGGCCCACCTTCACTCGCCAGGTATGTGCTAGGCCCTGGGGGTGCTGAGACGCTCTGACCTGGTCCTGGCCAGTGAGGTAGGCCCCAGGTCCCTGCCCAGCATTTACCTTGCTCCAGGAGATGTCAGGAGTGGGGTAGCCAGAGGCCATGCAGGGGAAGACAGCTGCAGAGCCAGCGGGCACACGCACCTCTGGTGGTGTAGAGATCTGGGGCAAAGCTGGGGGGATGAGACACGGCCATCAGCATGGCGACAGCCACCATGTGTGTGCCCAGCCTGGGTCCTGACCCATCTAATCCTCACGCTATCCCTTGAGGGAGGTGCCATGCCTGTTACACAGGTGAGAGGACAGTGGCTGCTCAGTCTTGGTTGCAGAGACAGGGCCATGTGCTCCACAGCCAAGAGCTTTCCAACAGGCCCCGGCAGGAAACTGCACAGTCCTGCGGGGGACCCCAGGAAAGGTCCTAAGGCAGTATGTAGGTGAGGAGGTTTGGAGGCAAGACATAGGTTTGTAGGTGTGACAATCAGCTTTCAAAAAAATATAGCTCTGTGCCTGCCTGCGGCCGCTGTCCTCCCTCACCTTGCACAATACTGGGGTTTATGTTATGTCTCCGCCATGAGATTGGGCTGTAGCCCTCCCACCGCAGAGCTGGCCCTCCCTGTGAGTGAGGACCACAGACCCTTGTTCCTCTTGGTGCCCATGGCATACCTCTTTCCAGAGGGCACTCACTTCCACCCCCCCCCACCATTTGCAATGAAACCTGCCCCTTAAATATGCCCACCAGAAAATCCCAGGACAGCGGGCCAGGAGGAGAGGCAGCAACGGAAGCCTCTGCCCTGCTCGCGCCCCATCATGGACGCCGCTGGCCCTCACCCTGCACAAGCAGCAGAACATGGGACTGGGTGGTGCCAGCAGCGTTGGTGGCAGTACAGCGGTACTGTCCCGCGTCGGCCAGCTCCACGTGGGCGATCCTGATGACGTTTCCACTCTGCACGATGCCAGGCCTCAGGTGTCCTCCAACTTTGCTCCACGTCACCTGAGGCTTGGGGTCACCCAGTGCCAGGCACTCAAACTCAACGGCATGGCCGACCACCACGGTCTGCACGGTGGTGCGGATGTTGATGAGCACTGAGGGCAGGGCTGGGGCGGGGGAGGCAGAGGTCAGGTGGCTGGGGAGGCCATAACTGCCCAGGAACGGGCGAGCCTGGCCCTGGCCATTCCTCCCTCTCACTGTGTTTTCCCACATTCCATGACGCTCCTGGTGGCTCTGTGCGTGTGTGCATATTACCGTCCTATGATGCTCTCTTGCTGGCCTGAACACCCAATCACCCTCCGTCCTCCCTTGCAACCTGAACCAAGTCCCCCGACTCTATGCTGGCCACAAGCAGAAAATCCTACGATTACCTTCATCCTTTCACATGAAGGGGACTTCCCTACCTTGGACAACCAGCTGGGCACTGGCCTGAGCCTGTCCCCAAGGCCCATGGGCTTGGCAAACATATGTCCCTTGGCAGCTTTGGTCTAAGTTGTGGATTCTGTAAAGAAATAGGAACAAGGGAGTCAGATGCATCGAGGATGCTCTGCGATCACAGAGAGTTCACGTGAGCTGCCAGCCTTCCCATCAGCACTGGAGGCGGGCAGACGGGGCACCACCCCCACTGTAGACCAAGACCTGCTCTCTGGTCATGGGTCCGTGTCTGGCCCCAGGGCTGTTCTCTTTCCTCCACTAATACCAATGCAGATGTGGCCACTGCTTACTGAAGGTCTCCCGAGCACCAAGCAAGGGCTAGGTGCTTGAGAGGACGCACTTCCTTCTTCTACAACGCACCGTTCAGCCGAGGACACTGAAGCTCAGAGAGGTAAAGTGACTCATGCAAGGACACTGCTTCGGGGCGAGTCCCCAGCTGAGCCTTGGGCTGGGGTGTTTGAGCCCTGCCATGGCCCACCACACTCACCGGAGCACCCCATCCTGCACACTGTGGCCCGGAGGCAGCTGGCCCCCTTCCTTGAACCAACGGAGCTGGGTGCCTGGGTCGCTGGGCACGGCACAGTGGAACTCAACACTGGCCCCGATGCTCTTGGTCTCCAGCTGAGGAGTGACCTGCACGGTGGGCGTGGATCCCGCCAGGACAGAGGTGGCAGGCTGAGAGCCTGAGGGGCCTGAAGAGACAGGTGCCGGGTTCTGCAGGCCTCGCTCTGGTTGGGAGGCGGGCACTAGCCACGCTGCTGGGCTGCTCTCAAACCCCTGGGCTCAGGAGCTCCTCTTGCCTCAACCTCCTGAGGAGCTGGGACTACAGGCTTGTGCCACTGCACCTGGCTTCTAAGGTTCTCATGTGTATGTGTCATGCCCCTGACACCCCCTTAGGGACCTAGCAAACCTTCAGCCCAACATTCACAGCTCTCCTGGTAGCCTCTCTGACCAGCAAACAGAACTTTTTATTGGCAGATTCATTCATTTGCTCACTTGTGCAGTGATTCAATCAGTATGCACACAGTCCTGCGCCTTGGCGCCTGGTCCTAGGGTGGGGAGGGCACCTCCAGGCAGGAGCAAGAGCAGCCAGACATTTTTTTTTCCTGGTATGAGGGATTGAACCCAGGAGCACTTAACCACTGAGCCACATCACCAGCCCCACCCCCACCCCCCTTTTTTTTAATACTGAGGACTGAACTCAGGGGTACTTGACCACTGAGCCACATCCCCAACCCTATGTTGTGTTTTATGTAGAGACAGGGTCTCACCGAGTTGCTTAGCACCTCGCTGTTGCTGAGGCTGGCTTTGAACTCGCAATTCTCCTGTCTCAGCCTCCCAAAGTGCAGGGATTACAGGCGTGCGCCACCATGCCCAGCTCCCCTCCCTTTTTTTTTTTGGTACCGGGGATTGAACTCAGGGGCACTCAACCACTGAGCCACATCCCCAGCCCTATTTTGTGTTTTATGTAGAGACAGGATCTCATTGAGTTGCTTAGCGCCTCGCCATTGCTGCGGCTGGCTTTGAACTTGCGATTCTCCTGTCTCAGCCTCCCTAAGTGCTGGGATTACAGGCTTGCGCAACCGTGCCCAGCTTCCCACTCCCTTTTTATTTATTTATTTATTTATTTATTTATTTTTTAAATATTTTTTTAGCTGTAGATGGACATAATGTCTTTATTTTATTGCTTTGTATGTGGTGCTGAGGATCGAACCCAGGGCCTCACGCATGCGAGGCAAGCGCTCTACCGCTGAGCTACAATCCCAGCCCCCCCACTCCCTTTTTAAAACAATTTTTTATTAGTTGTTGATGGGCCTTTATTTTTATTTATTTATTTATGTGTGCTGCTGAGAACCAAACCCAGTGCCTCAGACTAGGCAAGCGCTGTACCACTGAGCCACACCCCCAGCCGCATCCCCCACCCTTTTTATCTTTTATTTTGAGACAGGGTCTTGCTAAGTTGCTTAGTGCCTCGCTAAATTGCTGAGGCTGGCTTTGGCCTTGCGATCCTCTTGCCTCAGCCTCCCCAGACACTGGGGTTACAGGTGTGTGCCACCTCACCCGGCTAGGAGTCAGATATCTTAAGGTAGGATGGCAAAGAGTGTTCTGGCTGCAGTTCACAATAAGAGAATCGGGGACGTGCCCTGGTGAAGACATCTGTGTGTGTCATGAGTGGGTGTGGAGGCATCGACTCCATTTACTAAGTGCCCCAGAAGCCGTGGAATTTATAGCAGTTGTCTTTCTAACTTGGCCTGTGTAGAGGCATTTCCTGTCCATCTTATAGAAGAGGGAACTGAGTCTCAGGTTAACTGACTAGAGAGAGGGCCTGTCTGAGACCACAGTCCAGGCCCTTGACTAGTGGGCCACGTGCTTTGCTGCTCCTAGAATTTCAGGCCCAAAAGCCGTCACTTGGCTTGGCAGGGAGCCATAGAATGCTGGCTTCTCTGGAGAGTCACTGAGCCCCGGGCAGGACTGGGCCTATCACTCATTCACTGTTGTCCCTATCAAGCATGTTCCCAGTCCACCCTGGGCCCTTTGGTGGACAAACCCAGGGCTGCTGGGATGAGTGGGTCCAGGTCCTGCCCTGAGCCCCCGGGGTCTGGCAGGTGAGTGGCGGGGATATTTATGTAACATGGTAGCTTCCCCTGCCAGTGTACGTCAGTGCTAGGAGAGGGAAGTGGTAGTGAGGGCTGGCGGGGCTGGGAACACAGTGCTCCGGGGACTTTCTGGAACAGGAAAGCCTGCCTGGGCCCTGGAGAACCAGGAAGCGTGGGGCATTGCTGTAGGAGAACAGAGGGAGGCCTTTGTGCCCCAAGTGCCTGGAGGAAAGCTGGTCCTTTTCTGCCCACCGTGAGCCCTGGCTGCTTACCTTGGACAAGCACCTGGGCAAAGGCCTCTGCTGAGCCCACCCTGTTAGCGACCTGGCAGCGGTAGCGGCCAGAGTCGTCAGGGCCTGCGGGCTCCAAGTGTAGCAGCTCGTTTCTGGCGGTTGCCCTCCCAGGGAGGCTGCTGCCCACGCGGCTCCACTGGAAGCTAAGTGGGGGCGTGCCGTGGGCCAGGCACTGGAGCCGCACTGTCTCCCCTGCCCGCACAGAAGCGTGCTCTGGGACCACAGTGGCATAGGGTGGGCCTGCGGTGGGGGGACACAGAGGTCAGGGTGGGGAAGGACAGTCAGGATGGCAGTAGGGAGTTGGATCTGGGTGATAAAAGACCAAGGAATCCCAGAGGACAGGGGATGAAGAGCACAGGGGCCAGGAAGGGACATGGATGGCAGCAAGGCAGTCTCTGGGATCCTCTGGATGGGAGGGTTCCCGGGGCTGTGGGGGGGACTCTGTCCTCACAGTGCACAGAGGAGCCCAAGGGCAGGGGATGGGCATCTTACTCTCCACATGCAGCATGATGGTGGCCTCGGCATGTCCCGCAGGGCTGGTGGCATTACAGATGTACTGGCCCGAGTCCTGCTGGGCTACTCGGGGGATGATCAGCGTGTCGCCTTCCAGCCGGTGCTGCCAGGGCAGTGGGGACCGCAGCTTCGACCAGTGGATCGTGGGCATGGGGCTGCCTGTGGGTAGCGTAGGAGAGGGCGTTGGTTCTGGGCTGCCCCAGGGACAGGTGGAGGGTGACCTCCCCCTCCATGGGGCCACTAAGTGGGCGCTTCCTGGCCATGATGTCATCTTCAGATCCCACATGTCTACAATTCAGGCCCTGGGGCACCTCTGCTGTGCCAGCCCGTGGGCCACCCCTGGCCGCACCTGTGGCTGAGCAGCGCAGTGTGGCCGTGTGCCCAGCTTCCAGGGTCAGCTCAGCTGCTTCAACTTGGACTTGGGGGGCCCCTGGGGCCGCAGTGCCTGAGTCCACGATCACCTCCACATGCTTCTGTGCTGTGCCCAGGGCGTTCTGGGCGAGGCACACGTAGGTGCCCGCATCGGACGGTTTTACTGATGCGATCTAGAGGAAAGCAAAGAGCCTGGCGACACGGGGGCTTCGAGCTCCTCTGCCTGGCTGCTGAGGGCTCACCCCCTCCACCTCCCATCAGTCCATCCATCCACCCACTCGGCCATCATCCCACCCATTCATCGACCCGCCCACCCTCTATCTTTCCTTTTCCTCTCACCTTCCCTTTCTCCTCCTCCCACCGCCTGGTCTACCCACCACCCACCCGCCGCCTCCTTGCCTCCTTGTCCACTTGCTCACACCCAGGGGTCCCTCCTCCAAGCACCTGCTCTGGGCTAGGTCCTGGACGGGGCCTCAGACCAAGAAGGAACAGCCCGACCTCACCTTCAGCACCGCGTGGCTGTCCACCAGCCCGTACGTCCGCGGCTCCAGCTTAGCAGAAGCGCCAACCCGGGTCCAACGGGCAGAGGAGCGGGGCTCCCCGGTGCTGACGCACTCCAGGATGACGTCCTTCCCCACCTTCACCCGCACGGGTCCCTCGGGAAGCACAGACACTGTGGGCGGCCCTGTCCAGAGGAACAAGGTCGCTGACCCACAGCAGGACTGGGCTGGTCATGCTCACATCACAGTCCCCAGTGGGTAACAGCTGGGTGGGCACCAGTCTCCCCTCCAGTCTCTGGGGTGGAACCTGGGGCTCAGAGAAGAAGGAGGCCCAGCAGGGAAGCAGAGCCCTGGGCGGACGCCCCTCACCCTGCACGCTGAGGTTCACCACGCTCTGGGCCACGCCGTAGGCGTTGGAGGCCACGCAGCGGTAGGCCCCGTGGTTGCTGGGCCGGGAGCCCACGATGGTGATGACGGAGCCGTTGGAGCTGACGTGGACATTGTCTGTGGGTTGCGGTGAGGGAGGAGAGGTCAGGGAGGTTTGACACGGCTCTCCTCCTACCTCAGCACCGCCAGCAGGCGTCCCTCTGCCCCATGCCCCCAACCACTCAGGCCTGGGTATGTGACAGAGTCACAGATGGCAGAAGATGAAAGTCCTTGGAGGCTCCAGGGTCCAGCCACCTCACCAGAGAGACAGGTTGGTCCCTCACCGAGGGCTACAGTGGCATGGTGTGAACCTGGTCTTCTGCCCCTATCCTCCTACCAGGGCCCTCAGGCCGGCCTGAGGCCACCTCTCCTGGCCGCTCACCCTCCAGCTCTTGGTTCCGGGTCTTCCACTCAAGGCTGATAGGTGCTGCCCCCTCGTGGATGAGGCACTTAAAGCGGGCGTCCTGGCCCTGCTGCACGGTGCTACTGGGTGGGTCGATGGAGATGACAGGGCTCCTGAGACCTGAGGCCAAGGGGGCAAAGGGCCCGGCTCAGCTCCAGGGTCTCCGCCTAGGTGTAGGCCGAGGCCCCAGCTCGGCTCCAGGGTCTCCCCTCCTCCCTTGTCTGCAGCATCCCCCACACTCACGGTAGGAAGAGCCCGCGCTGGGGACGACCGTGACCATGAAGGAAGCTTCCTGCTCAGGACCTGAGCTGCCAGCCACTCGGCACACATACTCGCCAGAGTCAGCAGGGGAGGCGTGGTGGATCCGCAGCTGGGAGCCGTGGGTCTGTCAGCGGGAGGACAGGGAAGCCATCAGGCCAGATGGCCTGAGACGGGACGTTGCCCGCACGGGTCTTCCCAAGGGCCTCGGGAGCTCAGGCTCTAGCCGAGCTCTAGGCTGCACAAAGAAGCTTCATTCCCAGAACCCAGGGTCCAGAGGGAGAAACTGAGGCTCAAGAGATGGGCAGCAGCAGGCTGGGAGAAAAGTCCAGGTCCTTCAGGAATTCTTCCCTGACAGGTGTTTTATCCCCCTGGTCCCCAAGCAGGGGGTTTGCCTGAAGTCTAGGTCCAGAAGAAAAATTCAGGGTGTATCTTCCTGTGCTAGGATCCTCCCCAGCCTGGCCCCCATACCTGGTGCCGGGTGGGCAGGCTGCCCCCACGCTTGTGCCACGTGACCTGGGTGTGGGCCTGTCCTGGCACCACGCAGTTCAGATCCAGGGTCTGCCCTTCGGCCACGTGTGAGGAGGAGGCCTCGATGTGCATGGGCTGGGCCAGTCCTGGAGCTGTGGGTACAGGGGCAGGTGAGAGGACAGCTCCTGGGGCAAAGGCGGGGGCCTATGGTCATGGCATGAAGCCAACTGGTCTTCCTGGAGGTGCTGAGGCTTGTGAGTGAGTAACAGAGCTGAGCTACATTGACCTAAGAAGGCCTCCCTTCCCTGGGGACTAATGAGCCCATCAAGGGCTGCTCCCACTGGTTAAGGAGAGGGGCTGGAGGACTGGCAGGGCCCAGCGACATAGGAACAGCTGTCAGAACTTTGCCACAGTCACATCTGGGAACCCCTGGCTGGGCTTGACCTTCAGCCATAAAAAACCCCATGTCCCAGGTAACAGTAAGCCCTGAGTGAACCTGGGGGCGTAGCTCAGTGAGAGAGCACTCACTGCATGCGTGAAGCCCTGGGTTTGATCTCCAGAAGCAACAACCAAAAAAGCGTCCTGTGGTGAGTTCAGGGGAGCAAAACCAGGAAGGGCCCCAAACCCATGTCCTGCCATTGCTCACTGCTCCTTGTTACTCACCAGGAATAGGGTCTGGGCTGGAAGCCTCGATTGTGACCAGGACAGAAGCCTCCAGGGTGCCCGAGCTGCCGGTCACTTGGCACGAGTATTCCCCAGAGTCAGCAGGGGACACATGATTCAGTCTCAGCAGGGAGCCATGGACCTGGTCAAGGTGGGGTGAAAGTGCATGGTGGAGCTGGGGGCGGTGGCCCAGGCCTCCCAATGCCACACTCTCTGGTCCCCGTGTCCCCAGACTGCCATGCAGCTGTCAGGCTACTTCCTATTGAGGTGACTCCCTTTGACGTTAGTGTGGAATTTAGGTTTCTGAGGACATTCTTTTGGCAGGAGAAAGTAAGTCTCAAGAGTAGGGAGTGTCCTTTCTAATCTGCACCAAGGGGCAAAGTGGGTGTGGCTGGGTCTCCCCAGCATCTTCTCACCACCTCCCTGTGGCCATCTGTTACATTAGCCCTGAAACCCTCATGCTGGAAGGACTGCTAAGGGCAGGGGGGCACAGATTTTCTCAGATTTCATACCTGGTGCCGGGCGGGCAGGCTGCCCCCACGCTTGTGCCATGTGACCTGGGCGTGGGCTTGCCCTGGCACCACGCAGTTCAGATCCAGGGTCTGCCCTTCCGCCACTTGAGAGGAGGAGGTCTCTATGCGGATGGGTGGGGTGCCTCCTGGGACTAGGGTAGAGCAAGGGGTCAGGGAGCTGGGACTCCCACCCCTGTGCCTTCGGACACCATGAGTGACCTGAAGTGTAGACCAGAGGCCACCTGCGGAGTGGCTTTTCTATCTTCCTCGGGCCTGGAGTAGCTGGGCTAGCCTGGGAATGGGCTAGCCTGGGGATAAAGGTACTTCTTCCTGGCCCCACTCCCAGCTCCCAACACCACTGGGGTTGGGGCTCAGGGCCAAGAGCCTCCACATGGGTCACTAATAGTTCCCAAACTCCAGCAGTATGTAGCTAAGAATATACTCTGGGGCCAGCCTGCCTGGGTCAAGTCCCAGTTTGGGGAGTTATGTGACCTTTTTTTTTTTTTGGTACCGGGGATTGAACTCAGGGGCACTCGACCACGGAGCCACACCCCCAGCCCTATTTTGTGTTTTATGTAGACAGGGTCTCACTGAGTTGTTTAGCGCCTCGCCATTGCTGAGGCTGGCTTTGAACTCACAATTCTCCTGTCTCAGCCTCCCTAAGTGCTGGGATTACAGGCTTGAGCCACCGCGCCCAGCTTCAGTTATGTGATCTTTAGAAAGCTGCTTCCCCTGTCTCAGCTTCCCCATCTATAAATGGAGAAAATGATCATACCCACCTCAGAGGCCACTGGGAAGATGGACTAAGTTACTATGTGTGAACATACCAGGGGCCAGCAGACAGCAAGTTTTTTACTTAGCAATACATGTCCTATTACGATGTCTGCTAGTGCATGGACCCCTACGCCATTAATTACTGTACATTTTGCTTTCAATTGATTCACTTTAAAATACCTTAATTACTTAGCCCCACTATAGGCACTGATTTCCATGAAGTCATGAGAGGTTTGATGTGTTACCTTTTTTTTCTAATATACCACTACTCTAAAGATGTTTAATTGAGTCACTGGCTAAAGTCACCCAGTGCTACCCCAGAGGCACAGGTCCAGGCTTTAGGGAACTCTCTGGATGATTTATAGTTAGATAGTAGAGGACAAGAGCTTTACCACCCCCTTTACATTGGGCACAGTAACATGTGATGAATATCCCTTGTGTGATGTCTCCAAGTGGGGACAGAGGAGCTGGACTCAGGCCTACTGAGGCCAGGATCCAAAGTCTGTGCCCTGAGGTCCTTGGCATGGATAGGCCCTCCCCTAGCTGCAGGCTGTCCCCTCATCCTGGGACCGCAGGAGCAGCCAGGTGACCGAAGCCTGGGAATGGAGGCCGCAGGCTTCAGATTCCACCCCTCTGCCTGCCGTCTCCCCCACCTCCCTCCCTCCCTCGTCCAGCCTCCAAGCCCTCTCAGGCACCCTCACCGGGAACATGGACGGCACTAGATCCAGAGGCCTCGATGGTGACCAGGACTGAGGCCTCTTGGGTGCCAGAGCTGCCCAGCACACGGCACACATACTCGCCGGAGTCAGCTGGGGACACCTGGTGCAGCCGTAGCCTGGAGCCATAGGCCTGAGCAGGGGCAAGACAGACAGAAGGACCAACGGTGTAAGATGCCAATCTGGAATCCTTGAAGGCTTGGAGCCAGGGTCTAACCTCTAACCCAGGTGGACCTCGCACCCCTCTCAGGCTCCCAGGCCTCTCCCTCTTGGGCAGAATTAGCCAGGGGCCCCCGGCCAATAGTCCCCCCACCATTACCTGCGAGACCCATACCTGATGGTGAGTGGGCAGGCTTCCCCCACGCTTATGCCATGTGACCTGGGCATGGGCCTGCTCGGGGACCACACAGTTCAGATCCAGGGTCTGCCCTTCAGCCACATGTGAAGACGACGACTCAATCCTGATGGGCACAGCACCGACAGAGACTGTGGACACAGGAGCAGCAAACTGGAGTTTGGCCAAAGTCAGATTTGGGAATGGGGTTTGGGGATCCTTGTCCGTAAAACTCCCCCCCCCGCTCCCAGGGTGGACGTAGTTATTAAGGACTCACGGTGTGCCGGCACTGTGCCAGCCCTTATCTGTATTAACTCATTTAACACTCACAAAGTCACATGCTTCTGTGATGGCAGAAATTCTTTTTATCTATACTAAGAGTGGCACTAGTCACACATGGCTACTGAACACTTCAGAGTTTAGAAAAAAAAATTGTTTGTAGTGCTGAGGATTAAACCCAGAGCCTTATGCCTGCCAGGCAGGCACTCTACCACTGAGCTACATCTCCAGTCCCTTTTCCAGTTAAGTTGCCCAGACTGGCCTTGAATTTGCAATCCTCCCACCTCAGCCTCCCAAGTAGCCTGGATTATAGGTGTGCGCTCCTGAGGTTGCAATGGTCCATATCCCCATTTACCTGACCAGGAGGCTGAGGCAGAGGGGAGGGAACCCGCTCAGTTCAGGAGTAGCTCACCTAGTGATCTGACTCCGGCACCTTTGTGCAGAGCCCTTAGCCTGACCACTACCCATGTCTGAGGACTCTAATCAGAGGAGACACTGTCACTCGGGTCCTACCATCTCTCTCCTGGGACGAGGGTTTTCATCAGACTCACCAGAAGGGCTGCTGGAGCGGGGGGCGACTGAGACCATGATGGAAGCCTCCTGGGCCTCGATGTTGTTGTTGGCTCGGCACACGTACTCGCCAGAGTCGGCCTCCGTCATGTGGTACAACCGCAGGCGGGAGCCGTGGGCCTGGGGGCAGAGGGACGGGAGGAAGGGCTGAGGGGCCGCGTGGTCTGGGCTGGCTGGGGCCTCTCTCGTCAGACACAGAAACACGTGGAGACACGCGGAGGCTGCCTTCTGTCCACCCCAGGCCCAGAATGCGGGAGTGTCCAGGGCCTGAGAGAAGGCACCCCTAGGAGGTCCCCAAGGTGCTCCACCTCCACCGCCGTGGTCCCCCTCTCTACCTGGTGTCTGGAGGGAAGGCTGCCCCCACGCTTGTACCACGTGATGGTAGCCTGGGTCTTCCCAGCAACCACGCAGTTCAGATCCAAGGTCTGTCCTTCGGCCACTGTGGGGGACGATGACTCAATCCTGATTGGTGGGGAGACACTGGGCACTGGGGACAGAGGGGCATGGACAATGCAAATCAGACAATTGTGACGGTGCTGGGGACCTCTGTCTCCCCCTGTGCCACGTGCCCAGACCCCCGCCCTCCATGCCTTACCGTGGGAGGGGCCGCTGCCCTGGATGGTGACGATGAGTGAGGTCTCCTGGGAACCTGCCCCGTTACTGACATGGCACACGTACTCGCCGGAGTCTGCCGGAGTCACCTGAGGGATCCGCAGCCGGGAGCCCACAATCTGGAGGGAGCAGGTGTCAGTGGGTGGGGGCAGCACCTCCGCATCTCGGCCTGGCTGCCACCACCTCCTGACTGTGGCAGCCCCCTCCCAGGGGTGGTAGAGGGCCACCTCTGGCCTTCCTGGGGCCCCTGAAATGGCACATGACCTGCCTTGGCCTGGGTGGATGGCGACTCTAGTTTTGTAGTGTTCTCAATGTCACCTCTCCAGAGAGTCTGCTGTGGCTCTGGCAGTGGTACCCAAGCTGTCACACTCATCATTCAGCATGTCTGTCTCCCTTTATTTATTTTATTTAAAAACTCTTTTTTGGTACCAGAAATTGAACTCAGGGTCCCTTAACCACTGAGCCCACCATTTGTATTTACTTTTTTAAACTTTGAGACAGGGTTTCTCTAAGTTGCTGAGAATGGCCTCTAACTTGCAATCCTCCTGCCTCAGCCTCCTGAGTCACTGGGATTACAGGCATTGGCCACCGTAGACCAGGAGCAGACAGCTGTCCCATTCCACTGGGATCTGTGGTGCCAGGTCAGGTGTGGGCCTGCAGGGGCCTCTCAGGGAGGCTTAGTGGGTGAGTGGCTCCACTGTCAGCAGGATGCACCTCGTGTCTCAGAGGACTACGCCATCATAGACCTCCATGTTTGTTGAATGACTGGATGAGCACAGTGGGGTACTGAGAACCTCCCTGGCCCTCCCACCAGGGCAGTGTCCTCCCTGCTGCTGGCTCCTTACCTGGTGCCGGCTGGGTAAGCTGCCTCCGCGTTTGTACCAGGTGATGGTGTGGGGAGCTTGGCTGGCAACCAGGCAGTTGAGGTCCAGCATGTGCCCATTAGCCAGCGAGGCCGAGGAGGACTCGATGCGCACGGGGTACACCACGCCCTGGGCTGGGAGGACAGGTGGAGGGCAGGGTGTGGGCACTGCTGAGGAGGTGATGGGCCCCGAGCAAGGCCCCACCGTCTGCCATGATCTCCAAGACACTCACGGTGGGAGGCGCTGGGGCGCTGCTGGATGGTGACAAGGACTGAGGCTTCCTGGGTGCCCGAGGCACTGACCACACGGCACACGTACTCCCCAGAGTCGGCTGGGGTCACCTGGGGCAGCCGCAGCCGTGAGCCATGCACCTAGGAGGAGGGGCAGGTCAGAGGTGGTGGGTTCAGAGCTGGGCCTGGGGCTCGTGGCCAGGTTCCTGTTTCCTTCCCTGGATTCCCACATGGCCCAGCCAGCACCATGAGGACCCTTCCATTTCCCTGCCCCAGAGTTGGAATAGGGTCTAACCTGCCCCTCACCCATGCCAGGGACTGCAGACACTTGGCACCAGGGAAGTCGGGTATAGCATTTGCTGCCATGGTGCAGGGCAGGTGAAGCGGCATGAGCTCATTTGGCAGATGAGGACATTAAAGATCAGAGAAGTCAAGAAACTGGCCTGAGTCATAAGCAGGCAAGTGGTGGGGCAGTTCTGAACTTGAACATGTCCGAATTCAAAACCTATGATCCTTTTTTTTTTTTTTGCTGCAGTCCTGGGGATGAAATTCAGGGCCTCACGTGTGCTAGGCAAGCGCTCTGCCCCCGAGCCCCAGCCCAAGCCTGAGCCCATGCTCTTTTCTGCAGTTAGGAGCGTCCTCCAGAACCCTCCGTCACGCCCCACCTCCTACCTGGTGCCGGGCGGGCAGGCTGCCCCCACGTTTGTGCCATGTGACCAGGGCATGGGCCTGCCCAGTAACCAGGCAGTTCAGATCCAGGGTCTGCCCTTCAGCCACGTGGGAGGAGGACGACTCGATTCGTACTGGCAGGGTGACCCCGAGTGCTGGTGACAGAGGACACAGGGTCAGTCCCCCGCAGGAGGTGAGAAGAGATGGTGTGAGCGGGGACAGGGGGTAGTGGTCTCATGGGAGGTGTGGACTGAAGTGTGACCTGATCCTGCACAGCTAGCACGGGGAGCCCCAGGGTGGGCCCCCGGCCCTGTCTTCATGGAGTGCCACTCACCGGGCACGGAGCTCGCAGGCTCAATGGTGACCAGGACGGAGGTCTCCAGGGGCACCGAGCCGCCTACCACTCTGCAAACATACTCGCCGGAGTCAGCAGGGGACACCTGGTGTAGTCTCAGCAGTGAGCCGTGGGCCTGTCGGGGTGCAGGGCGTGGTCAGAGGGCACCCTCGCCGCACCCGGCAGCGTTTCCTGCGCCCCGCTGCACTCAGCCCTGGGGCCTGGCTCTCCACTCTGCCTGGTGGAGGGGAACAGGGGTCTTGTCCCAGGACTGGGTGGCACGTGGGAGGAGCCCTGGAGAACCGGGTGCAGGTGCACACGCTTCCGTGTGGGTGCCTGCACGGAGTGGCTCTCGGGTTGAGATGCACCTGCAGGGCCACACTGAGAGTCCCAAGCGGGTGCCTCCTTTCCCCTTGGAGGCATCCTGCACCAAGGGATCCACAGGCCGTGGCGCTGTGATGGCAGCAGTTGCTCAGGGCACTTCCTACACACTGAGCCTGAGAGCTCTGCGGTTTAACTTGATCTTCAGGCCCCTCGTGTTATAAATGCTAGAATGAGCGCACGGAGAGGTAAGTACCTCGCCTAAGGTCACAGGCTAAGGAGCGGTGGAACAGGGATTCCCATGGAGGCTGGCGGGGCCTAGACCCCAGGTTCTAACCCCTGCACCGGGTACCTGGGCAAGGGTGCTTAAGGCCTCCAGTCCTCCCCAGCGCCCAGGGGCTACCCTCTTCTCCTTGGCCCCTCCAGCCTCCTGCCCCTTTACCTGGTGCCGGGCAGGCAGGCTGCCCCCACGCTTGTGCCACGTGACCTGGGCGTGGGCCTGCCCGGGTACCACGCAGTTCAGATCCAGGGTCTGCCCTTCGGCCACTTGGGAGGAGGAGGACTCGATACGGATGGGCGGGCTGCCGCCGGGGGCTGGGGAAGAGATCACTGGTCACCCTAGTCCTCCACCGCTGCCCAGGCCTCCCCTCTTTCTACAGCTCGGCCCAGCCTGGTAGCCCCACTCACGGTAGGCAAAGCTGGCCCCCTGGGTCCCGGTCACTGTGACTGTGATGGAGGCCTCCACGCCGCTGCTGGCCCGGCACACGTATTCTCCTGAATCCCCTGGGGAGGCTTGGAGGATGTAGAGGCGGGAGCCGCGGACCTGGGCGACCGCGGCAGGAGTGTAAGAGGGGAGCTTCCCACAGCCCAGTAGGCACCCCCACCCTGGGCTAGGAACTACCAGTCCCCCAGTTCAGGGGACAGACCCCACAACCCACCACCCCATGCCCTTTCCCAGGTGCCAGGAGCTGAGTACCTGGTGCCGGGCAGGGAGGCTGCCCCCACGCTTGTACCATGTGACCTGGGCATGGGCCTGCCCTGCCACCACACAGTTGAGGTCCAGAGTCTGTCCCTCAGCCACTGTGGGGGATGAGGACTCGATCCTGACAGGTGGGATGGGTCCTGGGGCTGTGGGGACAGGGGTGAGGGTAACAGATGCTCCTCAGAAGAGAGGGCAGGACCCGTCCCACTTGGAGCTGCCTCTGCCTTGGAGGAGGACACTCCTAACTGCAGAAAAGAGCATGGGCTCAGGCCGGGGTCATGGGGGGGTTTGGTGGCCTGGGTTTGAAGTCCTCAGCTCAGGAACCATAACCCAAGCCATGGGCTGAGCCTTGCAGAGCATGGACAGGAGACGAGGAAGGAAGCTGAGCTAGGAGATGGAGGAGGAGGCAGGGGCTGCGACCAAGGGAGTGACGTGACCAAAGAAAGCGGGGCAAGGAGACGGCAGATTACTCAGACAAGTGGCCTTCCTGGGCAGGGCCCTGAGGCCTGCTCCAGGTGGGCCTCCCTCCCCAGCTGGCAGCAGGAGTCGCTTGGACCTCACACGCCTGGGTGGCCCTCAGCCTCCTCCCGCTTTCAATGTCATCAGTCACTTACCAGGCATGGAGCCAGAGGGTTCGATGGAGACCAGGACGGAGCTCTCTAGTGGCTCAGAGCCAAGGACCACGTGGCACACGTACTCTCCTGAGTCTGCAGGGGACACTTGGTGCAGCCTCAAAAGCGAGCCATGGGTCTGTGTGCACACAGGGTGGTTGGGCGGGGCCAGAGCGGCCCTGTGCGCCCCTCCTGGCAGGCTGCACCCGGAGGCTGTAGTACCTGGTGCCGGGCAGGGAGGCTGCCCCCACGCTTGCGCCACGTCACCTGGGCCTGCCCAGGCACCACGCAGTTCAGATCCAGGGTCTGTCCTTCAGCCACTTGGGAGGAGGAGGACTCGATGCGGATGGGAGGGGTGTCGCCTGGAGCTGGACACAGGGGCTGATCAGAGGCCTGGGCTCTATAGCCTCAGCCTGCTGTCCTGGGCAGAGGGCCACGGCAGAGGACCAGCCCAGCTTGGGAGGCTCAGATGGGGCCTCTCTGGTGATGGAACCACATCTTCTGGCTCCTTCCCTCCCTGTCTCTAACTTGGGGCTCCAAGCTCATCTGCTTAGCTGTGACCTCTTATGATGAGGTGGCAGGGAGTCAGAGACCTTTACTGCCCAGCTGCACTGGAGATGCAGATGATAGTCACATGACTCTTTGCCAGAATGTTCATCATGTGCTCTAAGCACTTTCCACTGACATCGTCTCATCTAAACCACACCACCAACTAGCAGGTAATCTAGAAATGGTATTGTCTCCATTTCACAGATGAGGAAACTGAGGTTCCAAAAGGTAAAAGAATCAGTTCAAGGCAGATAAACAGAGGAGTCAGGACTTGGACCCAGGTCAGCCTAACTCGCAACTCGGTGTTCTGCCCTGATGCTCTGCTGGATGCTGACCTTCTGAAATGGTACTGTCACTTGTGGTCCAGCCTTTTGGCCCCAGCTCCTGCTCCCTGAGCAGACAGCAGAGGGTCAGAGTCTGCCTGAAATGCCCTGTCTAATGCCACCAAAGAGCACACAGCATCTTCCCTGGAGCAGCGGGGAGCCCGGGGTTCAGCCCCTGCCTAGCAGTCCCAGCTCCTCACCTAGGGTGTGGCTGGGGCCCGTGTGGGTGCTGTGGAGGACGGAGACGATGATGGAAGCCTCCTTGGGGCCCGACTCAGTCTCCACTCTGCAAACGTACTCCCCAGAATCCGCTGCTGAAACCTGGGGGATCCTCAGGCGGGAGCCGTGCACCTGGGCCGGGGGGGCAAAGGTGAAGAGAGACAAGGATGTGGTGGCTGCTCTCTCTGGACCTTGGCGGCTCAGTCACCAAACTCTCATGGGCTCTGCTCAAGCCACCCGGCCAGGAGCGAGAAGGGAGGGCGACAAGGCCTGGCCTGCTGCGGAGGGACTGGGCCAGGAAGCGTCCACCTGTGCACAGGCCGGAGCCCCTGCAGCCCAGGAACCCCGCCAGGGCTTGGGGCCTCCTACCTGGCCATGGGGAGGCAGGCTGCCCCCTCGCTTGTACCACGTGACCTGTGTGTGGGCCGGCCCCGCTGCCACACAGTTGAGGTCCAGCGTCTGCCCTTCAGTCACAGATGGTGATGAGGACTCGATCCTGACTGGCAGGGAGCTGGCACCCGAGGCTGAAACCAGAGGCAGGTGAGCAGACCTCAGAGAACCACGCCCGCCCCCCCTCCTTTGACCCCGAGGCCCCGCACCTGAGAGGACGACCACCTGAATGCGGGCCTGGGAGCTGCCTGCGGGGCTGGTGGCCACACAGAGGTAGAAGCCAGCGTCGGCGGGCGTGATGGCTGGGATGAGCAGCGTGGCGATGTCTGTGCGCTCGGACCTGGCCTGCCACACAGCCAGGGGCTCAGCCACCCGAGGGCCTGCCTGGCCCGGCCGAGACAGGGAGGGCGGGCGGAGGGGCCCCCAGGCTGGGGCAGGCCCAGGGCCAGTATCAAGGCCCAGTCGGGCACCAAGGGCAATGGAACCAGGCAGTGAAAAGGGCGATGGTGGGGGCGACAGCCCAGGCCCAGGGGCTGAGGAGGGAGTGAAGGGAGCCAGAGGGGAGCCCGCACAGAGGAAGGTGGGCAGCTGCTGGGGCAGGTGGGGGCCGTGGGCCTGGGAGGGTCAGGTCTCCTCACCTGTGGGGGGAGGCTGCCCCCTTCCTTCCTCCAGGTGATGGTGGCACTGGGCACACCTGCGGCCCTACAGTACAGCCTGACAGTCCGGCCTTCATGCACCTGGGTCCTCTCTGGGCTCACCTGGACCCTTGGCCCACTGCCCCCTACAGACAGTGCCCTGTGAGAACAGTGCTCCGGGCTGCCCACAGCTCCCCAGCCCACCCTCAGCCTGGCCCGCTCACCGTGCACCTGCAGCGTGGCCCTGGCCACGTGCTGCCCAGCGCTGCTGTGGGCCCGGCACAGGTACTGAGCCTGATCCGAGGCCTCAACCGCTGGCAGGCGCAGGATACCACCGTGGATTTGTGCCTTCTGAGGGAGCTGGCCACCAGGGCCCCCTAGCGTAGAGGCGTGGAGTCAGCACCCACTGGCACTGGCTCAGACTCCCCAGGGGCCGCTCCTGCCCCTGCCCTCCAACCTCCAGGACAGCCAGGTCTGAATGTCGTTGCCATCACAGCCTCACCTATCCACTCGAGGGTGGGTGTGGGGCTGCCCGAGGCACTGCAGCGGAACTCAGCCAGCTGCCCAGGCTGCACCGTGAGCTGTGGCGGATGGATGGAGACCACAGGAGCAGACGAGGAGCCCGAGGCTGACCAGGGAGGAGAAAGATGATGTGGTTGGGGGGGGGCGACCTCTGACCCAGAGCAAGAGCCCTCCTGCCACCCACTCTCTCTGCCATTTGTCCACACAGTTGCCAGGGGCAGTTTTGAAAACACCAGTGGGATCCAGGCACAGTGGTGGCGCACGCCTGTGATCCCAGAGACTCAGGAGGCTGAGGCAGGAGGATTACAAGTTCAAGGCCAGCCTAGGTAAGTTAGTAGACCCCGTCTCAAAATAAAAAATGGACTGGGGATGTAGCTCAGTGGTAAAGAGCCCTTGGGTTCAATCCCATTACAAAACACAAACAAACAAACAAAAAATCCCACCATATTTATATACACACACACAGATACACACACACACATCTGTGTGCACATACCTGTCTCAATGGGACCTTGTTACTTTGCTACTTGAGATCTGCTATTGCTTTTTTTTTTTTTTGGTACTGGGGATTGAACTCAGGGGCACTCGACCACTGAGCCACATCCCCAGCCCTATTTTGTGTTTTATGTACAGACAGGGTCTCACTGAGTTGCTTAGCGCCTCGCCATTGCTGAGGCTGGCTTTGAACTTGAGATTCTCCTGTCTCAGCCTCTCAAAGTGCTGAAATTATAGGTGTGTGCCACCACGCCCAGTCCCTATTGCTTTTTTTTTTTTAAATATTTTTTAATTGTAGATGGACACAATGTCTTTATTTTATTGCCTTGTATGTGGTGCTGAGGATCGAACCCAGGGCCTCACGCATGCGAGGCAAGCGCTCTACCGCTGAGCTACAATCCCAGCCCCGCCTATTGCTTTTTAATAAAATCCAATCTTCCTCAACTCCTCCACACACTGCCTTCTCACCTGCTTGGACCTATGGGTTTCTCATTCACTCTCCCTCCCGTAGCCCCAGCCACAGGGCCTCGCTGTCTCTCGTCCACAAGCTCTTGCCTCAGGGCCTTTGCACATGTGGCTCCCCTTGCTCTCTAATTGGCTCCACGCCTTTCCCTTGAAGCCTCAGCTTAGGTGTCACTGTCTAGCAGCCCAGCTGCAGTAGCCCCCTCTCCGGCCCCTGCTTTCTCTTCCCTATGCTCCTTCCTACCCACACGCATCACCATGTGCCATTATCTTGTCTGTCCATTTATTCCCTTGCTACTCAGGAGCTCTCAACTTGGATACATTTCAGGAGGGTTGAGGTCCTGTTTGTCCTTCTTCCCCTGCATGATTAGAGAGCCAAGAGCAGGGCCTGGCATACCCTAGGCACTCAGAAATGACCCATCGTGTGAAGAAATGGCGTGTAGTCCTGTGGGCAGGAGGGGTGCTGGAGAGGAGACTCGGACATGGGGGGCTACCTTGCACATGCAGCGTGGCTGTGCCCTGGTCCATGGCGAACATGTTGGAGCCTGTGCACACGTAGGTGCCCGCGTCGCTCAGCTGCACGTTGCGGATGGTCAGGATGCCGTTGAAGTCCATGGCGCGGGAGGGCAGCTTCCCGTTGTGCAGGCGCGTCCACACCAGGGTGTAGGCGGGAGACTTGAGGGCAGGGGTCGGAGTGAGGATCACATGGAAGCTTCAGGGACCCCAGGAGACGCACTCCCATCCCCTCTCCCTGCCCGGCTCACCTTGCTCTTGGCTGTGCAGATGAAGGTGACATCCGATCCAGGGCGTACGCTCTGGCTCCGTTGCTCCTCCACGGTCACCGTGATGGGCTTGCTGGGAGCCTCTGTGTGGACAGGGAGCCCTCGGTGAGCTGGGGCCTAGCCGGGACCTTGTCCTGTGACCACATTTTCTATCTCTGTTCCCTTCTCTGGAAGTCACTTCCTTCCGTCCAGCTTAGATGCCACTCAACGTCCTAGTGCCTGCCTCCTCATCCAGGCTGCACCCCAGCACCCACGGCCGCCCAGCTGGTACTGAGAGCCTCGCCCAGGAGCTCGCTGGCTCCAGCTCCTGATCCCAGGCCACAAACGAGCTCTTAACACTTGACACCTCACTGAAGCTGAGTGTCTCCATCTGGTTCGAGTTTCTAGCCTCCCAAACAACCATTCACACCCTGGGGCTCCCTCCGCCTCCACCCACCCCTCCACTTCCACAGCTCATGGCTCCTGCCCACACTTGTTGACAAAACAGAAACTGCCAGTCAGGAATGTCTCCATCTTCCCAAATCTCTAAGTCTACCCCCTCCCTCCTTCCTGGTCCCTGAAGGATGGGACCCTGCACCTTCTAAGAGGCAGACGCCTCCCAAAGACTTCCTGCCTCTTGTGCTACATCATCCTCTCCTCTCTCTCCCTGCAGGATTATTTTACTCTGCAGACCAATGTGTTCTGGAATTTTCCAGTTCTAGAAATGCTTCCTTGACCCTATGTTTCCCCATAAAGCTGCTGCCTCCCTTCCCAGCCTCCCTTCAGAGCCAAGACTTCCAGAAGAGTCTTCCGCACCTGCTGCCTTCCCATCCCTCCTCTCCACCTTGCTCCCCACTGACAAACACTCTTGTCAAAGCCTGACCCCCAAGGTTATCTCTGCCTTATCTCACATCCTGTGGCAGCTGGCCAGTGACCTGCTCTCCCGGAAGCCCTTCCCCTCCCCACTTCCTAAGCCACCCTCCCACCCCACTGGCTGCCCGCTGCAGCTTTTCCTGTCCTTCCTCTTCAACTTGACAAGTTCCACCTGGAGCTCCCCGGGCTCCGTCCTGGGCCCTGTTTTGCAGTCACTCACCCTGGGTGACTACATTCTGCCCCATGGCTTACTGCACCATCCTGGTGCCCAAAGCCCCCAAATTCACCTCTTTCCTCAACTCAAACTCACACATAAAAATGCCAGGTTGACACACCCACTTAGGTGTCTCCCCAACACCTCAAGCTTAGTAAGTCTAAGTGGAATTTGGGGTTCCCTCCAACCTGCTGCTGGCATGGGCTGCTGTGCCCCAGCCCTGACTCTGGTGCCCTCCTGCCTCACTTCCGCCACTGCCTTCCTTGGCACAAGGGCTTTCTCAGGCCACTGGAGCCCACGGCGCATGCTCATGTGGTGGGACAGAGGACAGGGAAACTGATGCTCTGGGAACAGGAGCAGACCCCAGGATGCAGGGGCAGGGTGACGCTGGGATGCGCCCTGGCTCCAGAGTGCACTCAGCCATACTGCATGCAAACTGCTGCTGGTGATAACACGGGCTTCTCTGGACCACCCCCGCCCCCACCCCGCACTCCTTGCACGTGATCCTGTTGCCGGCTCTGCTTTGCAGGAGCCCAGATTGAGACACCCTCCAACTGAGGCCTTCTCATCTCAGTAAAGGGCACCGTGTCTGCAGTTCTGGGATCCAGACCTCAGGCAGCAGCCTTCTCTTTTGCTCTCAGTGGTCACAGTCAAGCACTACCGGTTCTGTGTCTCCATAGTCATTGTCCTCATTTGGGTGACTGCCATTCCCTCCTGGTAGATGGAAGTACCCTCTGCCTGCCAGCCCAGGTCAGGAGACCGTGGGTCAGGGAAGAAGGGACTCACCAGTGACCAGTAGCTCTGCCCGGCTGGTATTGGCGTGGTGGAGGTTCCGGCAGGTGCAGATGTAGACCCCGGCGTCGGAGGGCTGCACACTGGGGAAGTGCAGCTCGGAGCCTGTGTCCCAGAAGGGAGGAGCTTGTGAGTGCAGGTGTCCCTCTCCAGCCCCGCCCTGCCTGCAGGGATAGGACCCAGGAGGGCAGGGACAGGCGCATCTCCTCTCTCACTGGGGTGACTCATGGGGCTGAAGATCCTGAGCCAGGGGTACCTTGATGTCGCTGCTGGGTGCTGCTGGGCACAGGCCGCCCATCCTCGCGGGACCAGTAGAAGTAATGGGGTGGGTTCCCGCTGACCTGGCACCGCAGGGAGTGAGGGCCGCCCTGGGGCACTATGCTCCGAGCAGGGTGGACCTGGACCAGTAGTGGGGCTTGATCTGCTGGGGTGGGGCAGAGCAAGGAGGGCCATTCCGCAGGACGCCCCAGCATCTCTCTCCTGAAGACTAGGATGCCCCTCCCTCTGCCCCCACACTCCCTCGGTTCTTGCCTGTTACCCCCACCTGGGCTGTGGTCCCACTTACCCTGTGGCAGGCACCGGCCCCCTTGCACGTTGGGGTTACCTGTGTAACCTGGGGCACACCTGTCAGGAGGAACAAACACCAGCTCTGTCAAGCCATAAGGGACCCAGTGCCTCATGGTGGACTTGGGGAGCCAGAAAGTCAGCCAGCTGCCTAGTGTGAGGTGAGGCAGTTCAGGACTTTGGAAGGAATTCAGGGACCAAACAGTCCCCAGCCCAGGGCCTGAGTTGAGAAGGGGGAGTGCAAGGGAGCACACGAGGGAGGAGGGAAACCCCCTCCCACAAATGTTTATTAGGCAACTACTGTGTGCCTGGCCCTAGGGGAAGAGCGACCATGCTGAAGCCGTTGGCTCTGCAGAAACAACTGCCTGGGACTCAGACCTGGAAAGAGAGTCAGGCTGAGGGGACAGAGCAGGTGCATATCCAGGAGGCTTCCCGAGGATGGGACTCTGAGCTGCATCTCCTGGGAGCAGGCTGCGCTCTTCTTTCAGAGCACTGACCAGTTTGTAAATCTGTGTGATTATTTTTTCCCTGACTCTCTTCCTATTCCGGGTGGTAGACCCTGTCAGGGCTGAGATGGAATCGCTTTTGCTCGCCACTTTGTTTCCAACGCCTCTGCGTACTGCGAGGCCCACAGTAGATGCTCAATAAAAATTTGTTGAATGAGGGAATGAGTCTTAAGGCTTAAGAAGTTAACCAGAAAGGGGAGAAATTGGGGGTGAAAACTATTCCATGCAGAAGAAACAGTGCATGCAAGAGAATAGCAAAAATTCAGAAAAGTTCTGTCCAGCTAGCGTGGGGAGTCAGGTGTCAGAAAAAAAAGCACGTGTGTCCTAAGAGGTGTCAACTTGTCCCAAGGGCAATATAAGTCTTAGAAGAGTTTGGGGCAGGAAAGGATAGGACTCTGGTAGACTTCTGAGCAATACTGTCTAGGGCTCCCACTAGGAATCTACCATCTGCCCCTTCCCTTTGTCTCTCATTTACAAACTTACTGCTCACAGTACTGTCCGGTGTAGCCGGGTTCGCAGGCTGTGCAGCGGTACCCACCAGCCCCCAGGCTCTCACAGGTGCGGGAGAACCTGGGGGTGAGAGGCAGAGGTCAGGCCATTGGAAGCCCAGTCCCAATCCTGCTCCCCCTCCTCCTGCCCTGAAAGCCAAGGCAGGGCCTTCTGTCCCCTAGAGGGAGTTGGTCCTGGGCCCTGAGTAGGGGCACCCACATGTTCTCTGGGTTGGTCAACGGGCAGGCGCAGGGCTGGCAGTCCTCAGGCGTCCCAGCTGTGGCATCTCCGTAGTAGCCAGGTGCACATAGCTCACAGAACTCCCCAGCAGCGTTGTGTTGGCATTGCTGCAGGGGACAAGGGTGTCAGACACCAGCCGCCAGGTGGGACTGACCCAGTGCCTCTCAGTTCTGCAATCCCTCCATCCAGAAACTCCAAGTTTGTGAACTTTTCTTAGGCAAATAATTATGGAAGCACACAGATTTCATTACAAGGACAGTCATTCAACTCAGAGGTGTTATAATACATCTAACCATCCACAAGTGGGGAACTGGATCCATTAAACAGTGTATCTTCACAAATAGCTATTGAAAAGTACAGTGTAGATTTCATTTCATGTATTTTTCTACCTAGAAACCTATAACCAGCCAGGCGTGGTGGTGCACGCCTGTAATCCCAGCACTTAGGGAGGCTGAGACAGGAGAATCACGAGTTCAAAGCCAGCCTCAGCAACGAGGCACTAAGCAACTCAGTGAGACCCTGTCTCTACATAAAACACAAAATAGGGTAGGGGATGTGGCTCAGGGGTCGAGTGCCCCTGAGTTCAATCCCTGGTACTCAAAAAAAAAAAGCATGAATATTGCTGGGCACAGTGGTGTACACCTGTAATCCCAGGGGCTCGAGAGGCTGAGGCAAAAGGATGGCAAGTTCAAAGCCAGCCTCAGCAACTCAGCAAGGCCCTAAGCAACTTAGGGAGATCCTGCCTTGAAATAAAAAATACAAAGGTCTGGGGATGTGGCTTAGTGGTTAAGCACCCCTGGGTTCAATCCCTGGTACCAAAAAAGATGAAAGTGTAAATATTCAGAGCTGGGGAAGCAGCTCAGTGGTAGAGCACTTGCCTAGCATGCATGAGGCTCTGGCTTCAATCCCAGCACCACACACACACACACATGAATGTCAATATTTGCCCAGAAAAGGAGCAAGAGAGAGCCTCACTCCAGTGTTGGCAGCGATTCCTCCAGGTGGTGGGATGGAGGGGATTTTAACTCTCCTTTTTTTTTTTTTTGTGGTGCCAGGATTGAAACCAGGGCCTTCTGCACACACAGCAAGCTCTGCCAACAGAGCTCTATCCCCAGCCCTCCTCCGGTTTTCCTCTGTGGGCGGGCTGGGCGGTGGCTCAGTGGTGGAGCGCTTGCCCAGCAGATGAGAGGCCCTGAGTCCATCCCCAGCACCATCAAAAACAAAACAAAACTCCAGTCTGACTCTTCTACACAAAGCACATGTCACTCTGGTGAAATAAGAAAGAAACACTAAGAACACCACTCTCTTTACAAAGGGTGACATTATGCCATAGCTCCTTCTTCCCTGCCACATCCATAGCCCCTTGGTGACCTTGCCTGCTGACCCAGGTGATCTTGTCCCTGGATCCAAGCCTACCTTACCAAACCCCCTCCCACCCACACACCACCCTAGGACGACCCCAGGCCCAGCCAGTGGACCCCCCCACCCCGGCCTTGCTTGCGTCTCACCGAGCAGGCCCCGGTCTCTGGGTGGCACAGGTCTGAGTGGCCGTTGCATTCACACAGCTCACAGTGGCCGAGGTAGAGGCCGCTCCCGGTGCGCGTGTAGCCAGGGGCGCAGTCCTGGGCCCAGACAAAGGTTGGCATCCATTACCAACAGGATCCCACCCGGAACCAGCAGACTCACACCTCCCTCCCTCTGCCCCCTCCAGGGTCTAGACTCCCACTGGCTCTTGGAGGGGATGCCCTGGGCCCAGCCTCCACCCCCCATCCCCTCTGTCCTCTGCCCTCATCTTCGTCTTCACCCTCTTGCCACTCCAAAGCAGGGACAGCATCTGCCCTGCCCTGCCTGGTATCCTTGCCCACCTGCACACAGTGTTCATCCCTAATGGGGATGCCTTCCCCACCCCAGGACTCTGTTCCTGAATTTTCATCTGGTGGGAAAGGTTTTTATGGAAGAACTTCACCCCAGAATGGAACAAGCAGGTTGGAGAGCCCTCAATGGGGAACAGGCCCTTGAAGAGCCCTATGATCACATTCATACTCGTTAAACAAAGTGAGAGGCACCACACACAGCACCTGGGCACTGTATACAGTGGAGACGAGTAAGCGCAGGTGTGGAAGACCTCGCTTCCCTGTCCCTTCCACGAAGCCCCTGGCCCTCCCTCCCTGCCACTCCAGAGGAACGCTCTGAGCAGCCCTTCCCACAGGGGTGCAGACGGCCCCAGGGACCCTGCGTTCTCCAGGGTCCTCTTGCAAAATGCATTAGACTTGAAAACTTTGACAATCATGAAATTCTGGTTTGAAGCATGAATTCCTATATTCAAATTCTAGAACGGTGGCGATGTGGATTTCTCATTGCGGAGCCCCAGGGGGCGTCGCTGTGGCCTGGCCTGGCTTCCCCAGTGGCACACACCTGGCGCTGCAGCGCCCCCTCCTGGTGCGTGACACTCACTACCAAGCACTAACTGAGCAAATCCTGCACCCCTACCACCCACTGCTCCAAGCAAACCCCGCAGAGGTTCTGGCAGCGCAGCCCAGGTGACAGCCCTGTCCCCCACCTGCTCCCTCCACACAGGACTTCCTCGTCCATCTCTTCCAGCCTAGCAGGGAAACTGCCCTGGGCTCAGCTGCGTGGCCCTGCTCCTTGGGAAGCCCTCCTTCAGACCTTCTGAAGGGGGGGCCCTCGCTGGCTTTTAGGGGTGACCAGCTGCAGCACAGGTGATTCCACACATGCTGCTCGCTCTGGGCTTCTGCTTATTTTCCTTCCTGTCCACAATGCCATCAGCTTCGCATCCCAGCGGTTAGGACAGGCTGGTCTTTGGAGTTCATAGACCTGGGTTCAGATGAGCTTCTGCCACGTGCAGGCTGTGTGTCCTCGGTGAGCCCTGGATCCCACAGTCCTGTCTTAGCTGAGAGAGTGCACGACTCCCTGGACCTCAGCACTGAGAGGAGGCGAGTGCAGGAGCATCCTGGCTACGGCAGCTGGCACGGGCCTCTGACAGCTTGTTGACACAGCCAAGTGCAGAGGTGGCTGGATAGCACACACTCACCTGGCAGGACAAGCCGACATAGCCCGGGGGACAGTGGCACTCCTCCACCTCCAGGGCCCGGGGTCCACTGGAGGGCCCAGGCTGGGCAACCTCCAGGCTGATGGCACTGATGCTGGCGGCCAGCGGCACTGAGGAGAACGTGGCCCGGACCAGGAGCTCGTCCAGGTCAGCCAGAGCCATCAGCAGGTGCTCACGGGTGGCCGGCTGCCCATCAGGCCGGCGCCAGAATTCCTGGGTGGGGGGCGGCAAGAGTGGGTGAGGACGCCGGGCATGCAGTGACCGAGGGCTGTGGGGGAGGGTGGGGGTGAGGGGCAGGGGCAGTGGCCCAAATCAGCCAGCCTCCAAATCAGGGCAGGGTGGGGGAGGGGCAGACACGATGCCAAGGACAGGTGCCCCTCACCTCTTGGAAGACGATCTCGTAGCTCTTCCTCTCGGGTCCCTGCAGAGCCGGCTGGGAGGCCACCAGCATAATGTTGTTGCCCTGCAAAGACATGGGCAGGGTCAGGAGGGGATCTGAGGGGGATCCTGAGGGTCCTCCACCGGTCCCAGACCCTCCGCCACACCACTCGGCCTCTCATGCTCTGCTCTCCCCAGCTCGAGTGCCCACAGGAGCCCTAACTGCTGCCCCATGCCCAGTGGGTGCCGCCCACCCAGGCAGTAGGCGAGGCCCAAGTCTAAGCCCCAGCTCGTGTCAGGCCAGCTGTGTGCCAGACTGAAGGACAGACACCAGGATGGTGTGCAGCTTCCACCTGCCCACCGAGGAGTCCAGCACTCACCGTGATCTGGACGTCCGGGTCAGAGAGTGGGCTGCCCTGTGGGCCTCCCCTATAGGACAGGGTGTACCGCAGCCTCCCGCCGTAGGCCGCCACCTGCAGAGAGGCAAGTTCACGGTCACAGGCCAGCTCTGCCCTCCTCTGGAGTGGCTTTGACCACACAGGGAAGGGCCCGGCCTCTGGAGGCCTGTCCACTTGTGTTGCTCCTCCCCTCCCCAGGAGGCCAGTGTGGGGCCTGCGGTTGCCTGGGGGACAGGCCATCTCTCTGTCCCTCCTAGCCTCACGCATGCAAGACCCAGAGCGGCTTCCTTTCCATTTTTGGAGCTCCCCATTCCCCCTGCCTGAAGGTCCAGTCAGCAGGCGCCAAGCCCCATTTCATTTACAGAATTTCCCATAAGAGGATACAGTGACGACACCACGGCAAGCTTCAAAGCTGTGCGTTCTCGGTCACGGGTGGGTGGAGGGTGGCCCTCAGAGGCCTTACTTCCAGCATGGGTGAATTCTGTCTGCCCAGAATCCACTTTCCTGTTGCTGCAAACTACACCCCGGCTCTCTTTAAGGCATGACTTCCTCCACATGCAGGGGCCCTTGTTTCAGGGGCCTGGCCCTCCTCCTCCAGAGTGGAAGGCAAGCCGGGCCTGGCCGGTCTGCACAGCCCCCCACTCCCCACTCCCATCCTGGATGGACAAGAGGACCGGGTACTGCTCCTTCTGGACAGACAGACTCCCTTTCTCTAGTCAGATAAGAAGCTGGAAAATGGAGCCGACAGAGACAGATCTTGGTGAGCTCCTGGATCCAGCCATGCCCAATGCAAGATGTCCCTGGACTTTGTAGTTTCATGAGCCAATAGATTCTGTCACAGACAATGCTGCTGGACTTGGGTTTTCTGCTGGCAGGACAGGAAGAGTCCTCATGCTTGTTAGAGGGCCTTGCAGAAGGGCCGCTGAGGCTCCAGCTCTGCCCCACGGGACTTTCTTTTCTCTCCTCGGCTCCTGGGTCTCACTATCAGCTCCACAGCACTCCGTGAGCCCACCCCACTGGCTCACCGGTGTGTTGATTCAGTTGGTGACCACTAACCAACCATCTACCGACTGCCTGCCAGGCCCTGGGCTACGCAGGCCCTGGGGCCGCTCTCCGCAAGCTCAGAGTGTGGTCAGGCAGGTAGAGGCATAACCAAACACCAACAGAAGCCCCTGGTCTCCTACTGACTCTGGATGCCAGCAAGATCACAGCCACATCTGGGACCAACCCTCTAGCAAGTTGTGGACGAATACGGCGCAGTGATTAAAGGTGAGGCCTCTGCAGCCTGAAAGGCCTGGGCTCAAGCTGCAGCTCTGCTGGCTGTATATCCTTGGGCAGGTCACTTAACCTCTCTGAGCCCCCACTTTCCTCATATGGAAACAAGAGCAAAACGAATACTTAGAGGCACCAGGAGGACCAAGCAATTCAGGACACGTGAGATGACGCGCTTGGCGTGGTGCGCACACCACGCTCGGCAGCCCCCTCACCTCCCACGGTGCCCTGCTTCGCAGACTCTCACACCTGCACCCCTCGGCCTGGCGGTCTTGCGGGTGTCTCTGAGTGTTAACTTATCCCATCTTATGTAGACGCCCCTACATAGTTTGGGGAGCAAGGCAGAAGCAATAGCAATGCCAGTACTCAGGAGAAACCAAGGCCAACCGTAACAACAGCGGGGACGACGACAGGAATGAGAATCAGACCAAGAGTGAACCCTGGGAGGCCAGGCCCCTCTGCTGTACGTGGCACAGTGTGCAGCAGGCGCTTTTTTTTTTTTTTTGTTCCAAGGGTTGAACCCAGGGGTGCTTAACCACTGGGCCACATCCCCAGCCCTTTTTATTTTTATTTAGAGACAGGGTCTTGCTGAGTTGCTTTGGGACTCGCTAAGTTGCTGAGGCTGGCTTTGAACTTGCGAACTCTTGCCTCAGTCTCTGGAGAGCTGCTGGGATTACAAGTGTGTGCGCCTGGCCACAGTGAGTACTGAATGCTTCCGGAGTGAATGAGTGCCGTACCAAGAGGCAGGCCAGCCACCGGGACACAGGGTCAAGGAAGCCGTAGCAGAGCTTGGGAGAAACTTTCCAGGTGAGGCAGCCCGAGGGGCCGGGGCTCGAGCCCCAGGCAAGTCCCCCTACCCACTGCCAGCCTCAGTCCCCGATCTGTGCCACAAAGGGCTCTAACACAGGGCCCTCTGATATATTAGGATTCTCTGACCCCTTGTGACCCTCCAGATTCCTTGTTACCTTGTCCCCCAGGAAGGCTCGGGGCAGCTGCCAATACCAGAGAGTTCCAGGAAACAGAGAGAAGCCTTCGTAGGAGAGAGCGAGCTAGGACAGAAGGGCAGGCAGTGAGAGCGGGGGCAGGGGCAGAGTCCTGCCAGCGGCAGGGCAGGGGACAGGACCCCTCCCGCCCCACGGCTCAGGTTCTGGCCCCTTTCTCTGGGGAACTTTCCTCCCGCTCTGGACCCAGCCACCCCAGCTTCTCTGAGTGTGGCCTGAGCCAGCGTCTCCCCAAATCTGATATGTCCCTCTTGTGACCCCAAGATTTAAGCAGCACATAGGTAAACATTTAAGAATGTACTGGCTCTTTGCACGTGTATTTGAAAATGTACAGCCAGCATCACTGAGGTGGTTTGTGATCAACCTAAAGGGAAATTTGAAATTAATGTCGGTTCAGGCAGTGGAGAAATTATAAAGCTGGTTCAAAAACGGCCCAAGTCAGGGTGGGGGTCCCCTGATGGGGGCCTCGCACATACCTGAGAGCTTGCTGGGGCAGACAGGGAAACAGAGGAGGGGGAGACGGAGGAGGAGCGAGAGTCGGAGGGGCGTGAGGAGGAGTGGGACCCGGGAGCTGCTCGCAGAGCCGCCCCAGGCTGGGGGGCATGGGGGTGCGCCCGGGGAGGGGCCTGGGGGTGGGCAGCAAAGCTGGCAAGGAGCTGCCAGATCTCAGCATCCATTCGCCTCTGGGCCTCGTCCATCTGGGGCACCGGGAGAGGAAGGACAGAGGAAAGGAGCAGAGAGGCACAGAGAAGATGCCCGTGAGGCTCTGCCGGGCTGTGCCAGGCTCATAGCCCCCACCTCTGTGCCCAAGGGCTAATGCCTGCTGCTCTAACGCTACCCTCCTTGGGAGCCAGGCAGGCATGACTTGGGACGGACCAACTGACTACAGGCTGCCACTGCTGGGCGTAAGCCCTCCAGAGGGTGCCCAGTGTGACGGGCAGATAGCTCTGTCCAGCCAAGATCAGAAGTGCTGGAGGCCACCCAGGAGCATATGAGGCAGGAGGAGAAGCTCCTTGGGCCTGACACTCCATGTGGGCCTACGGCACTAACCCATACCACCCATGTGGCTCTGAAATGTTTCTGGAACTCAGGAATGGATGGGCAGACAGCTCTGGGGGTGGTGTTAATGATTGCCTGGGGATCAGGCTGGGCCAGGATGGGCATGAGGAAAGATGGCCTAGGAGGGCCAGGGTCTCAATCAAAGGCTCATTCCTGGGGCCCCAGCCAAGCCTGCCCCAGCTAGGCCCTAGGTTACCTGTGATGCCCTCTGGGCCTGGCCCCTGCCCTCTGGGGGTCCCAGGATCTTCCCAGATGTCACAGCTGACCGCCACTGCTCCTCTGAGAGGGACGTGCGGTTCTAATGGAGTGGAGGTCACAGGCCAGCTCAGCCCCCTCAGGGTCCCAGAGCTGGAGCCATGGGCAGGGTGCTCTCCCATGGACAAGGTGGCCAGAAAGGCCACACTAACTGGGCAGAAAGGCGCATGCTCCCCTTTTTGGGTTGGCACACAGGTTACTCCAGGTGCTAGAGGGGCATGTGTACCTGGGGGTGGTGTTAATGTTGCCTGGGGGACAGTGCCAGGGAAGACTGGGGGATCAGATATGGCCACAAGGATTAGCGTCAAGTTAGTTTCCCTGCCACCTTGGTCACTGTCCTGACCTCAGCAAGTTGGCACCAGGGCCAGACCACACAGCCAGGGAGGCGGCCAGAGGCACATCCCTCTAGGCAGCAGCGAGGGGCCCAGGCAAAGCAGTGCCTTGACCCCAGGGCCATCGGAATGGCCTGAGCTCATGCAGACACACACTGACTTGGGCACTGGGCACTGGGCACACGCAGGGGTGGGCATCCAGGAACAGCCATGCCCGCGTCACACCAGCATCACGCAGCTCACAGCGAGGCCTACCTGGTGAGCCCGGCGCATCCGCGCAAAGTACGCCTCCCTCTGTGGGGTGCGGGGAACGGCCAGGAGAGGAGACAGAGAAAGGTCAGAGCTGCAGGACAGGGCAGCAGGGAGGCCGGGAGAGGAGGAGCGGAGGAAGAAGAGGGACTGAGGGTAGCCAGCTGTGCAGAAGGGCTGGGGGCCTGGCTCTGCTCACGGAACAGGGACGGGGTAGCCATAGAGCTTCCCCTCCTATGTGACCCTGGGAGGCAGCTGCTGGAGCGCTGGCTTCGGCCAGCAGGGGACTCCTGTGCTAAGCCCCACTCCCGTTGGGTACCCAGGATGGCTGCGACAGCTCCAGGAACACCCATGGGAAGGCTATCCTGGCGTCCATCCTAGAACCCTGTCCCCCGCACCATCCGACACCACCTCCTTCCCCAGACCTTCAGAGTGATAAAGACACTCATATCAGCTGAGCTAGTTTGTTTGTTTGGTATCAGGGATTGAACTCAGGGGCACTCGACCACTGAGCCACATCCCCAGCCCTGTTTTATATTTTATTTAGAGACAGGGTCTCACTGAGTTGCTTAGCATCTTGCTTTTGCTGAGGCTGGCTTTGAACTCATGATCCTCTTGCCTCAGCCTCCTGAGCCTCTGGGATAACAGGCATGCACCACTGCACCTGTCTATATACATATACATTTTTTGAGACTTAAGTTGCTTAGGGCTTCACCAAGTTGCTGAGGCTGGCCTCGAACTTGCAATCCTCCCACCTCAGCCTCCTGTACTGCTGGGATTACAGGTGTGCACCACCACATTTGGCTAGCAGAGTACTTTAAGGGCAACCTCTGACCTGGGTTTGAATCCTGCCATTGCCACCTAGGAGCTGTGGGACTTTAGGAAAGTTCCCTAGTCTCTCCCGACTTTGTTTCCTCAGTTATGAAACGGGGCAGTGGTACAACCTGGCTCAGACAGTTGTGATTTATGAAGCATGGAACTGCTTGGAACAATACACAGCATACAGTAAGCATTCGATAATACACCCCATAATAGAATTACTACATCCAACACCGAGCACGGAGCCCGCAGTGTAGACAAGTGAAGTTAGAGATGACCCAACACCGAGCACGGAGCCTGCAGTGTAGACAAGTGCAGTTAGAGGAAACAAAGGAATGAAATAGAAATCATGTCCCATCTGTCCTTGTGTCGCGAGGGCCTGGCCCGGAGCCTGTTTGCTGGAAACCGCATGAAAGCTCATCATCAAGAGCTGAGCACACTGTGTACCAGGCACAGTCTCCAATCCTCCAGCCACCTGGAGTTAAGGGTGATCAGGAGGTGTCCTGCCAGCAGACAGCAGAGCTGAGGTTCAGACTGATGCCTACGGCACCCCAAGGCCACACACAGAACCATGACATGCTGGCCGCGTGGCAGACATCTGCCCACCACCAAGACTCCTCTGGGGTGAACTGTGTCTGTGTCCCCATGGACCCAGGGGTTCGGCAGGGTCCTGGGTTGGGGCTGGTGCTCGGAAAGGGTTTGCAGCCCCCACATGTCCCACCTTATCTCCCTGGTAGGCCTCCGGCAGCTGCCAGTAGAAGGACTCATGGCCAAGGTGGGCGAAGTTGCCGAAGGAGAGCTGGGCGCCCCCGGGCACGGGATCCACTGTGAAGCCTCCTGTCAGGCGGCTGTTCCGCTGAGGGTTCACCAGGGCAAAGCCTTGGAAGTCCCCAGGGGCAAAGTGGGTGTAGATCTGGCAGCACAGGGAGGATCAGGCGTCAGTCTAGTACAGGGCAGGTGTGTGGGGGCAGGGACAGGGATGGAGGGCGCCAGGACAGGAAATGGGGCCTGCTGAGATCAGGGCTGGGGGAGAAGGAGTTGGGGGTGGGGGCTCATCAGGGTGGAGGATGGGGAGATGCCAGGCTCGGGGCTGGACTGGCAATAATGGGGGCACAGGGTAGGTTTTAGGACAGGGGTCAGTGTCCCTGGGCTTGGTGCGGGGATGGGCAGTAGTGGGGGCTCAGGGACGGTTGTCCTCGCAGGCAGCTGAGACTTGGCTGCACAGGCGCCTGAGCTCCCTCGGGAGCGGCAGGGAGTGGTGAGCTAGGGTTCTTACCGGGTGGCGGGTGTAGGAGGAGCTGGCACACTGCTGGGTGACCCCCATGCAAAAGCAGGGCAGGCAGCCACTGGGGTGGCTGGAGCTCAGGTGGAAGTGGTGGGGCCGACAGCGGCTGCAGGTGAGGCCCTCCACCTGCGCCTGGGCGGGTGGACGGAAGGTGTGTGCCGGGAACTCGGGGGTCTCCCGCACCCCAGCAGCCCCACCAGGCCCAACCCCTCAGGGGCCCCGAGTCCTTCCCAAGGCAGAGTGCAGGGCTCGGCACTGACCTTGCACTGGCACTGACCCGCAGCATCGCACTGGCTGCTGACGCTGCCCTGCGGGTCACAGCCGCAGCCTAGCACCTCTGGTGTCTGGCCGTCTCCTGAGGTGGAGGGAAGCCACAGCTGGAGCCCCCAAGCCCACCGAGTGCCCCCAGCCCCGCTGCTGAACCCGTGTTCATCTCTGAGGCAGGTGCTCTGCACAGCTCAGAGAGGTAAAGCCACCAGGCCCAGGTCACAGGGGGACAAAGGGTGTGCCCTAGCTCCACCTGGGAGAATGGGTAAATGGCCCTACAACTGTACTCACTGCGGCAAGGCTGGCCCTGGCTGGGGTTGCCATGGTAATCTGGGGCGCACCTGCAGAGAGAAACAGCAGAATGCAGGGCCTGCAGGGCCCAGGCCTGCGGCGGGCTCCTGTATTTGGACTCCATGACCCCACGGTGCTCGAAGAAACCATTCAGCCCAACTCACCCATTTTACAGATGGGAAAACAGACAAGGATGTGCTCTAGGCCAGGGAGTTAGCCAAATGAGACCTTGACCCTAGGACCTGAGGCCACTGGGGTCTCCTGGGAAGACTGGACTGGGAGGGGCAGGGGTGCCGGGCCTTGAGAGTGAGCTGCGGGCCAGCCTATCTTATGGCTTCGAGGCTTTGAACACCTGGCTGGAGGTGGAGGCCCCAGACTAGGCAGCTCACTGCCCCAGGGGCCCGTGCAAGAAAGAGCAGGAGGGGGCTGGGGCTGTAGCTCAGTGGTAGAGCGCTTGCCTCGCATGCCTGAGGCCCTGGGTTCGATCCTCAGCACCACAGACAAAGCAATAAAATAAAAATACATTATGTCCATCTACAGCTAAAATATTAAAAAAAAAAAAAGAAAGAGCAGGAGGCCTCTGACTCCTCCTGGACAGGAGGGCTGGGCCCACCTGCAGACTCCAGAGGCAGCCCCTCCTACAAGCCTCCACCCTTCCTGTCCCCGCCTCACCTCTCACAGTGGCGCCCACTGTGGCCTGGTGAGCACGAGTCACAGGTAGGGTGACCGTCGGTGTCCAGGAAGCAGGTGTGAGCGGCCCTGTGAGCATGGGGCCAGGTCTTCAGTGAGGAGGGCAAGCAGGCACGCCTCTCCCCAGGGACCCTCCCTCCAGCCCCGGGAGGAGACGGGAGGAAGGGCGCATGCTCAGAGTTCTGGGAGCACCTTCCGCTCAGCCCTCAGGCAGGGGCCACCGCGGGGTGCTATCCCCGTTGACAGACAGTAGAGGCTCTGTCTCGTGACAGGTTGAGGAGGCTAAGCCAGGTTCAACCTCTGCCTCTCAAGAGGGCCCAGAGGGAGGGAGTGTGGCAGGAGTGGTGGACGGGAAGGGCAGGGGCTGGACGCACTGGCCAGCAGCAGGGGCTCCGTAGCATGGGCACGGCTGGCAGTCCTGTGGCGTGCCCTGCTGGGCATCCCCATAGTATCCAGGCTGGCACTGTTCACACCGGGGGCCCACTGTGTGGTGTTGGCAGCCCTGGAAGGACAGAGCACAGGCTGAGGCTGGGTCCCTGGAGGCCTCAGATTCCCAGGGGGGAGGAGGGGGGCAGGGCTCACCTGGCAGGCACCCGTCTCAGGCTCACAGACCTCCGAGTGGCCGTGGCAACTGCAGCGTTCACAGGTGCCCAGGTAGAGGCCACTGGGCATGCGTGTGTAGCCTGTATCACAGTCCTGGGGACAGGAAAATGGAAGGGGTACAAGGTGGGGGGAAGCCTGGGGAGGGGTGGGGAGCTGGAGGTGGGGGTGCAGGTGGCTGCTGGACAGTGCTGGGCCTGGAGCTCACCTGGCAGGACGGGCCCCGGTACCCAGGCGGGCAGGTGCAGCGCTCCACCTCCAGCGCAGGGTCCTGGCCAGTGTCCTCAGGCACGGCCACATCCATGCTGATGCCAGAGATCCTGAGCACAAGACCACTTGAGTGAGCACTTGCTCTGTGCCAGGCAGACTTGATGGCCTCGTTTGTGCTCCCAATGTCACAATGCTGTGTGGCCCTGTCTGGACCCCTGGCTGGGGCCTCCATCCCCAGCAGTGGCCTGGGCTGTGGCTAATGGCTCCCTACTACAACTTTCTCTAGAGCATCAGCCTTCCTTGCCCAGATGGGTTTGCCCCAGCTGCCCGGGTGCCCAATGACAGGCTGATGCAGAGTACCATGCCCTCTGCCTCCAAGTGGGAGGCCTCTGTGGGGCAGCTGACTTGCCAGAACTCCCTGTGGGGTGAGGCAGGGGCCAGACTTGACCGGGGCCACATCCCTGCTTGGTCCCTCCCTCCCTTGTGGACTCCCCTTGGGAATCACATGCACCCCGACTCCAGTCCCAGGCGCTGCTTAGGGAGGCTGACCGAAGCTAAGGCCTGTGGGGGAGGCAGTTAGTCAAGCTCCGTTTGACAGACGGACAAAACAAGGCACAAAGAGGCCACGTGGCCTGTGAATGGCAGAGCTGGCTGGCAGGCCGCACCGCATTGTATGGCTTAGACAACAGCCTCTCCCAGAGCCCCCTCTGTCCTCCTGCCTGGGCCCTGGGCACCTGCTCTCAGCGGGCTGCTGGGTGTGGGATGCTCGGATCAGGAGGGCATCGATGCCTGCTAGCGCCATGAGCAGGTGCTCCCGCGTGGCCGGCTGTCCGTCAGGCCGCTGCCAGGCTTGCTGTCAAGGGAAGGAGAAGTTGCTTGACCCCTGACTTCCTAGGGGCCTATCCCCACCCACCCCAGGAAGGGCTCCTGCACAGGAGGCTTACCTCCCGGAAGGGCACAGTGAAGGTGCCAGGCTGGCCGGGACTGGGCTCCCGGGAAGTGTGATGCTCCAGGACGATGCTGTTGCCCTGCAGCACCACCAGCGGCTGCCCGTGCAGGGGCGCAGAGCCAGGCTGGGGCCGCTGGGTCACTGTGAAGCGCAGCTCTCCTCCGTAGGAGGTCACCTGCGACACAGGTAGACAGGTGCTCAGCGGAACCCGTTACTACCCCAGCCATCTCTTCCATGCAGGGAATCTTGCCCTCCTCCCAAGATACCATGACCCTCTTGCTTCCAAGCCTTGATCGTGCCATTTCTGATGCCCACTTCCTTTTCCCTTCCTGCCCCCGCCCACCTTGTCCCCTCGGAAGCGTGAAGGAAGGCTCCAGAAGTAGGGCCCAGACAGGAGGGTGTGGAAGGAGGAGAAGGCCAGTTCCCCGGGTGTGGGGGACGAGATGCCTGCACTGGTGGTGTGGGTGCCTGCGGCGTTGGTCAGGCTGAAGTCACCGGGCTCCTCGGAGGCCCCCAACACCTGTGAGAGGAGAAGGGGCCACAGTGGGGCCAGTCCTTGGTTCACCCGGGGCTCGGTCATCCTGCCCGTCGGCCTCCGCGGCTACCTGCGCGCGCCTCCAGGAGGAGCTGGTGCACTGGCGGCTGACGCCCATGCAGAAGCACGTGAGGCAGCCATCGGGGTTCCGGGCACTCAGGTGGAAAGAGCCATCCGCACACTCGTTGCAGAGGCGCCCGACCACGTTGTTCTGCAGGCACAGAGCCGGGAGCTGCAGGACGGCCCCCAGAAGGGGCTGCCCGGAGCTTCCGGTGGAATCGTCCCATGGACCCGAAGCCCGGGAGGGCCATTGAAAGACTGCACACATGAGGTGTCGCCACCATGTGAACATCTGAACGCTACCTCCCCAGGTAACAGAAGCTTATGCAACCATTTCCCCCTTTTCCCTTTGCCTGCCAGGGGGCTCCCAAAAAAGTTTACACGTGAAGTAAAGCAATTTGATTAAAATCATCGCTGTTACAATTTATACAGCATTTCAGGCACTGGGCTAGTTTCTCTCCTGTCATCACCTTACTTAAGCCTCCTGAGTGTCTCCAGACGTAGGTACAGCCTTCTCGTGAGGAAACTGAGGGGACAGGAAATGACTGCTCCAGGTCCCCTGGCTTGCTCATCCACTCTGGTATTAAGGACCTGGAGTGCCTGACCCCAAAACCTCTTCTCCATGACACTTGATTCTCCTGCCTTTGATGCAGGTGACTTCCTCCCTGGGAGCCTCCGGCTCCTCATTAGTGATTTAGGAATGACGGTACCTGCACCACCGTGTCAGCGGGAGGCTGGCTGTGTGGTGGGGAAGGGCTCAGCGCAGACACAGTGACCTGAGGCCGGCTCCCAGGACGGCTGGGACCCGAACGCCAATTCCAACTCCCGAGCCAGTGTTCCTGCCCGAGGCTGGGCCACCTCTCAAGGTGCAGAAGACCAGACAGCCAGGCTCATCAGCCCCAGCTGGACCACCACCCACGGGCCAAGCCCGGAGAGGATGGAGCCTCCCCCTCCCTTGCCCAGTGGCGCCAGGCCCTGGCCTGGGTGGGGTGGCGTGCGTACCTTGCAGCTGCAGCCTTCTCCGGTGGTCCCCACGCTGCCCCGCTCATCACAGCGCACAATCTGCTGGTCTGGGGACGCAAGGTGGGTGTTGGCAGGGCAGGCAGGGCTGGGACACACCCCGAGGTGGGCTGGGAAAGGGCCGCAGGACTGGGCAGGGCGGGAGGGGTGCCGAGGGGCGCGGCCGCCATACTCACTGGTGGGCCTGCACTTCCCGCCAGGCTGGATGGGGTTGCCCTCGTACCCGGGGGCACACCTGGGGGAGAGAGGGCGGTGAGCAGCCCTCCCGTGCCCGCCCGCACGGCCCGGCTCCCGGGGCTGCCGGCTCCCTCACCTCTCACAGCGGCGGCCCGTGTAGCCGGGGGCACACGCGTCGCACGTGGCTTGGCCATCCGTATCCAGGAAGCAGGTGTCGGAGAACCTGCGGGTGTCAAGCGGGCAGCGCATGGGGCAGGCTGGGGCAGGCAAAGAGGTGCGGTCCCCATGGACTCGACGCTGCCTCCTGCCCGCCTGCTCCCGGCGGCCGCAGGAAGCCAGGGGAGCCCGTGACACAGAAAGGGAGAGTGAGACCCGAGAGGCCCAAGGGGCAGGAGCACAGGACAACCCAGGGACCAGTCTCCCGTCTCCCTGCCCAGGGCGCAGCCCCAGCCTCGCGCACGAGCCGGGTCTGACCTGCGGGAGGCATCAATGTACGGGCAAGGGCAGGGCCGGCAGGCCGTGGCCGTGGCCTTGGTGGCGTCCCCGAAGAAGCCAGCTTTGCACTTGTTGCACTGGGGTCCCTCTGTGTTGTGCTGGCAATTCTAGGAGGAGGACGGGAGAGGGAGCAGCTCAGGGTCTGCGGCAGGTGTGAGGCTCGGCCTCCCCATTGTAATTCCACAGCTCCGCAGGTGGGGACCTTCTGGTCACTGACGGCAGGCAGCTCATTTCCCCACCCGGCAGCCAGTCTCACGGGTGTTACAAACACCTTCTTTCTAAGGACCTAACCCGCTACCCTCTTCCACTCTGCACCCACAGGCTAGCTCTGCCCCTAGGGTGCTCAGCCCTTTGCCCCTGACAGGTGCTCAGAGATTTGAAGATAGTAGTTCTGCCCGGCTCAAACCTTCTCTTGTTAGAAACAGCCATCTCAGTTCCTCCACCATCCTTAAGAAATAAACACGACACCTGGACCCCTTTCCCTTGCAGATGCCCTCATAAGGCCCGCGTTTCATGCAACACTCTCCAGGATTAGTCTGACCAGGGTGGAAGGGAATAAGAGCTTCACCTCCCTTGTCTGGACACTGTATCTTTGTTAATGCATCCAAAGGTCATGACAGTTTGTCTAGAAGCGATCTGGTACAAGGGAGCCTCACATGCTGCCTTTGTCCCTGTTCCCTTCCCCATACAGTGTCTAAGTGCTGGATGGCACTACTCACCAGGCAGTGGCCATATACAGGATCACAGGAGCTGGCGTGGCCATTGCAATTGCAGCCAGAGCAGGTGCCCAGGTAGGGCCCACCAGGCACCCGGGTGAAGTGGGCCTCACAGGTCTCGCAAGACAAGCCAGAATAGCCGATGGGGCATCTGTGGGGGATTGAGAGAGCGGCTGCAGAAACTGTGAGGCCCCGCTGTTCCTCCTGCACCTCCTGCACCTCCTCAGGGTCCCTGTGGCCTCGCCAGGCCAGGTCCGGCACCTGCACTCCTCCACGCTGTGGGCGCGGCCATGGCTGGTGGCGTGGGTGACAGTGGTGTCCATGGTGACGTCGCTCAGCCCCACGCTGGCCATCTTGGCGTTGTACACCGTCTGCACCAGCACGGCCTCCAGGCGCTGCAGCACCTGCAGCATCTCGGCCCGCTGCACCGGCCGGCCCGACTCGTGCACCCAGTGCTCCTGCAGGGAGTGGAGGGACGCAGGGACCCGTCAGCGCCTCCCCGTGCACCCCCCACCGGACCCTCAGCTCAGGTGCCACCCACCTCAGAGAGCTGGACTTGGCGCTGGTTAAGGACACCAGGCTGGGTGGCCTTGTGGCCGCGTGAGAGCAGGCGATATCCGGCACCCTCCAGGACCACGTCTGGCCGCTGCACCGGCTCCAGCACACCACGTGCCAGCTCATAGCGCACCTTGTAGCGCAGGGAGCCACCGTAGGAGTCCACCTGGCAGAGACGGGGCAGATCAGCGCAGGGCAGCTGTGGGCGTGTGATGCCAGGTGCCCCCTCCAGGAGCGGAGCACCCAGCCACCGGCTCCTCCCCCCTTCTGCCTCCCGGGCAAGGAGGCCGAGACGCGAGGATCTAGCTCTGTCGCGGGGCTGCTCAGTCTGTGGCAGAGGCTCTGTAACACTGGCCCACGGAGGCCGAGGTGGGGACACTCACGCAGCCTGGTATGGGGGTGGTCAGGGGATGCCAGCCCCTTCCGGAGGCTAAGTGGGTATGGTGGGCAGAGACCCTGCCCTGCGTGATGAGCTGCAGCCCCGGGCTGTGCCAGGGCACGTGCGGCCTTCCCCCAGAGCTGTGTCTGCCCGCTGCCCGCCAGCTTCAGAGCAAGCAGAGCAGAAGTGGGCTCGGAGGACAGGAGGAGTGCTGGGCCTCTCCCTCCCCGGGAGGCAGCCCGGCCCGCACCTTGTTGCCCAGAAACTGCTGCGGCAGAGACCAGAAGGAGTCGTGGATGAGGAAGCGGCGAGACAGGTCCACCAGCTGGAACTCCTGCAGGGCGGTGTCGATCTGCAGCTGCGTGGAGGACAGGGGCGGCATGCCGGGCTGGGAGGGCATCGTGATGTTCACACCTGCAGGCAAGGGCGGGTGAGGGGCAGGAGCCTGGGGGGCAGGAGCCTGCGCAGGTGGGCAAGTTCTGGGGGAAACCCGATTCAGGGAAAACTGTGTTCTCCCTCCCGAAGTTAAGAAAAAGCAAAAAAAAGTTTCCCTTTCCAGTCTCCCCGCCACCCCAGGACTCAGAGCAGCTTCCCAAGCACGCTGTGGGGGTGTGCAGTGGTGGCGAGGAGCCATTTTGGGAACTGCAAGATCAGTGAAAGGTCCGGGGATTCTTTGCAGGGGGGCTTCTCAGAGCCTTTGGCTTGATGAGAGATTCATGGACTGTGAGGCTCGGAACAGCCCAGCGGGGGCAGTAGAGAGCCACGCAGGACCAAAGACCTGGGACCAAAGCCCTGGCTCCACCGCATCCCAAATGTCTGGGCAGAGGCCTCAGTTTCCCTACCTGTAAAATGATGCCAACAGTGGCCCACCTCTTAGAATTACTATGAAGATAAAATGAGCAAATTGATTTAAAATGCTTAAAAACAGGGCGCACCAAAGGGGTGGTCAAAAAATGGCGAGCCCTCGTCATGCATGGTGTCACATACCTGTCATCCCAGCTACTCAGGAAGCTGAGGCAGGAGGATAGCAAATTTGAGTCCAGCCTCAGCAACTTAGCAAGATCTTATCTCAAATAAAAAATGAAAAGGGCTGGAGATGTACCACGCGGGTCGGTGCAGCTCTAGCAGATGGGAAACTCATTACACCCCAAGACCACCCCTCCTGGCTCTGGCCGGTTTTGACTCTCAGAAAGTTCTTCCTTATACCAAATCCACATCTGTCTGTCAAAAGCATCAACCCTGCAAGTTCAAAGCCAGCCTCAGCAACAGCAAGGCGCCAAGCAACACAGTGAGACCCTGTCTCTACATAAAACACAAAATAGGGCTGCGGATGTGGCTCTATGGTCGAGTGTCCCTGAGTTCAATCCTTGGTACTAAAAGAATAAAAAAAGCATCAACACTTGATCCTGAATGTGATCCCTTGCAACCATGGAGAAGTCCAGCCTCTCACGCAGAACGACCACACAGTCCCTGATCCAGGCTCCACGGCCCAGGTCTTTCTCCTCCTCCCTTCTGGGGATGCTTCCAGGGCCCCTCCTCCTGCTCAACCTCCACAGACAAGCCACCTGCTCGGTGGTGTGGAATCCTCACCGCCCTGACCATCCACATTCCAATCGGATAGCCCTGGTTTCCTGCTCTGCTTGTAAATAGTATGTGACCCCGGGAAGCCCGACGGCATCTCAGCCTCCAGCCTCAGGCCTTCCATCTGAAAACCACAGAACAGCCCTGACTGCGCAAACATGACCGGCATTCACTGATTGGCTGTGTCAAGCCAAGGTGCCAAGTGCGAGCTCAGCAAGTGGGGGCCATTAGTGTTCTAAACACACTGGAGGACAGCCATGGGAGGCTCCATGCGACCCTCTGTGGGTCCCCAACCTACGAAGATTCATTGGGGGCTCCCTGCACGAGGAGTGAACCCCTAGACCTGAGGCTCGGCGAGGAGGAGCTGCCTGACATTGGGTGGCCAATGACACCTCTGGGACCTGAACCCAGGTCAATTTGATGTTCAGGTGTCTCTTAGCCACCCGGCCATCCTGCCTCTCAGAGGGACAGAGGATTGAGTTGCACTGCTGGCCTTTGTATTTGGGAGAAAAGGCCCAGAGGAGGCACATCACTGGGCCACTGTCACACAGGCGGTACGCAGGTCAGCCCTGGGCTGAGAAGACGCCAAAACCTGGGCTCCCCTACTCCAGCAACCCCCGGCTCTTCTCAGTCTTAGAACACGATGCTGAGAACAAAGAGTCAAAATAACCAAGTATCGACTGCCCACCCACCATGGCCCAAGCGCTGTTCTGAGTGGCCCACAAAACCATCAGGTCCTTAGGAAAACCTAGAAGGAGTTATGAATGCACCCTTGTTTATCTATGACTCAATTATGTATCTACTTATTATTTGGAGACAGGGTCTCAACAAGTTGCCCAGGCTGGTCTCAAACTTGCAATCCTCCTGCCTCTGTTTCCTGAGTAGCTGGTCTTACAGGCATGGTGGTGCATGCTTGCACCCCCATTTTGTAGATGGACAAACTGAGATACAAGCTCAAGGAGACCGAGGGTGCACAGGCAGTAAGGCTGGCCAGCAAGAGCCAGGCCCCCAGCACGTCCTCTCCATGCCCGGAAGCAGGGGAGTGTCAAGCGTGGATTGTGGCTTTTCCTAAGTGTTTGCTTTTCCTGAAACGCTTCCCTCACAGGCTTCAGTATTTCTTCAGCAACACTGTGTCCCTCCCTGCCCACTGGTCCTGGTCTGTCCAATGCATACTGTACCCTTATGTGCTTTCTCTGTGTCCACCAAGGCCTGGTGCCACATCCCACGTCCCACACACGTACCCTTGAAGTCGTCAGGCTGGTCAAAACGCAACTGGATCTGGTCCCAGAAACGGCGACTGCTCTGGCAAACACTGGTGACCCCAAAGCAGAAGCACGGCAGGCAGGAGGCGCTGGGCTCCACGTAGAAGTGTCCGTCAGGGCAAGGGCCTGCGGGGCAGCAGGGGCAGGACGATGGTGGGCCACGGGCGGGTGGCAGGGGACACTGCCCCACTCCATGCGGGTGTCCCCCTCCTGCCCACCCGCCCGCAGCACCTCGCTGGGGGATGAGCTCCAGGACTCCGTCGGGAATGCCGAACACCATGCCGCGTGCATTCATGGCTTCGCAGGTGTAGGCGCCCTGGTCTGCCTCCTTCACGTCATGGATGGTCAGCGTGCCACGGCCACCCTCAGTGGTCATTGTCACCCTGGCGGGCCCAAGACAACGCTGGGTCAGGCCTGGGCCACTGGTGGAACCTCTCCTGTACTCTCGCAACCCCCAGGCCCAGAGTCACACCTGGGATGAGAGGGGATGTGGCCCCAGTTGAGTCTCCAGTTGATGATGGGGGTGGGGACACCGATGGCCACACAGGTAAAGGTCACCATCTGGCCCCGGGAAGCCTGGATCAACTCCTGGGGAGGGGTCACCACCTGGGGAGGCACTGGGGAGACCGGAGCAGGAGTGAGTGGTTTGAGGGGTAAAATGGGGAGGAAGGGTCCCTGAGGAGCCCCGTGAGGGAGGGGCAGGGGCTGGGCCTGGAGAGGGGCCTGCGGAACCCTCCCCGGGACCAGGCCCGCATCTCGCCCCCAGGACCCTGCTCACTGCATCCAAACTCGTCACTGCGGTCGGGACAGTCACTCTCCTCGTCACAGTGGAAGCTGGCGGGGATGCATGTGTTGGTGGAGACACAGCGGAACTGCGTGGGCCCGCACACCTCCTCGGGACGCTTGGCAGCTGGGGGACGAGACAGGCGGTGTGGGCACCTGGGCACTGCCCACAGGGAGCACTCCGTTCCCTACCTACCCAACACCCTCCTTGCCACCTTCCCCAGGGGTCCCCAGGGTCTCTCTGTCCTCTCACCCTGGTGAGCTTCCCTCACCAGGCCCAGCCAATGCTGCACATCATGGTCCACAGTGTCACGTCCAGCAGGACACAGTCACAAGTGTGCCACCAAACAGCTCCTTACACACCCACCTCCACCACTTCCTCCACCTGCGCTCCCTAAACAGAGCTCTACCCTACAGTGTCACTGAGGCTGCTGTGGCGGGCACGTTTGTCCTTCAAAGGCTCATGGGCTGGGAGCCTGTTTCCCGTGTGGTGATGTGGACCTTTAAGAGTCGGGGCCTAAGCAGGTCTTTGGGGGGGGGCACTGGGGGGTGCCCCTGGGAGGCAGCCCAGTGTCTCTCTGATCTGTTTCAAGATGTGAGCTCCTACTGCTGCCACCTGCTAGGAGGCGATGCAGCCAGGCAGGGGGAGTCCTCTTCAGAGGCCACATGATGCTGTTTGGACTTTCAGCCTCCCAAACTGTGAGCTAAGTAAACCTCTTCTCTTTATGAAGCTAGCCTGCCTCAGGTACTTCATTATAGTAATGAAACACAGACTAATCCCCAGACCTCATATACTCAGCCCCCCTCAGAGTTACAGAAGCACCACCTTGAATGAACAAGACCCTCAAAGAGGCTGGTACCTGCAAACACAGGTGACCCTACTGCTTCCTCTACTGGATGACCCCTGCAAGGGACCTGCCATAGCTGGGCCTTCTTGCAGGCTCCATAGCTGTACCCCCACTGGTCCAGGGGAGGCACCTGGTCCAAGGCAGCCACCTATAAACTGGCCAGAGGCCTGGGGTTGGCCTGGCACCAGGCCTGGGCCCTGCAAGGAATCTCTAGAAGATGAAGACCAAGGTTCTTCCTCAGGGAGGCTGAGCTTGAGAGAAGTGGGGGTGGAAACGGTCCAGAACAAAAGCAGGAGCCGGGCTCCACAGAAGAGGAGCAGAGCAGCCACCCCCGACACCTCAGGGGCTTTGGCCCCAACACTCATAGAACCGCCGAGGCCATTCAGCTCTATGCTGTCTGTTCTGGGCTTGGTCAGGACTCGCCAGGTCTTGGCTGCTCCCAGCAGAGGCCCTGCGGAGGGCTTAACTGGGCCTCCACTGCTCTCAGGGGCTGGTGCCATCAGGCAAGTGAGGCGCCCCAGGACGGGTGTCATCAGACAACCAGCTGCACAGTGCCACCCCTCCCCAGCGACTGCTCTGGACAAGGAAGGGACGGGGACGAAAGGCAAGGAGAGGCTGGACCAGTGGGGAGCAGAAATGTCAATGTGCCCAGACACGTGACCCAGGACCACAGGGCCATGGTTGGAAGGTGACCCTCCAGTTCTGCAAGGCTGCACTTCAGAGGACAGGGCACACACGTGGCTGCCTGACGTGGCATCTGTCCCCAGCCTCCCCCTCCTGTGTAACTGTCATGATACCAACAGTGGCCAAAGCAAGAGGAACAGGTGACGGATAGATGGCTGGGGGTGGGCGTATGGAGGGATGCTGGACGGGTGGATGGGTGGTGGGATGCATAGGAGGAAGGACGCTGGGTAAAGTGGCTGGATAAACTCTGCGTAGACAGATGACAGGCAGGAGGCTGGGCGAATGGGGAGCAGATGGTTGAATGGATGACTTGATGGGAAAAGAGAAGGACAAACAGCTGGATGATAGAGGCACAAAGGACTCAGAGCCAGCTTCAGATGGAAAACCTCTAGGCCTGTGCTACGGTCTAACGGTGTCCAACATTCACGTGTTAGAAACTTGATCCCAAACCCACAGCGCTGAGAGGTGGGACCCTGACCAGGTGACTAGGTCTCAAGGGCTCTGCACACATGCCTGGGCTGATGCTACCACCACAGGACTGGGCTGCTATTAAAAAGGATGGCGGAGCCGGGTGCGGTGGCGCAAGCCTGTAATCCCAGCACTTAGGGAGGCTGAGACAGGAGAATCGCGAGTTCAAAGCCAGCCTCAGCAATGGTGAGGTGCTAAGCAACTCAGTGAGACCCTGTCTCTACATAAAACACAAAATAGGGCTGGGGATGTGGCTCAGTGGTCAAGTGCCCCTGAGTTCAATCCCCGGTACCAAAAAAAAAAAAATTCTCAAAAAGGATGGCGGGTCCCTGTCTCATTCTCACTAGTGTGAGGCCATCTGCCATGTAGGCTATAGCAAGAAGGCCCTCACCAGCTGTGGTCCTTCAATTCTGGACTTCCCAGCTCCCAGTGCTGCGAGTCCAATAAACTTCTGTTGTTTATAAAGCACCGAGTCTCAGGTCATCTGTGACAGCAGCAGAGAACGGACAGAGCCGGCCCATAGGGCAAGACTTTGATACACACATACATTGAGGTCCCCATCAAGGGGATCAAGGGGACCTGGCATATCAGCCCTCAGTCATTTATGTGACCCCCATCAGGCACAGTAGCAAAGAAGAGACTAAAGGTCACAAAGGCTAAAGGTAGGTGCTCAGAGCAGGAGTCCGCACTGCTTGACACCTACGTGGGGGCCTTCCCATGCCATCAGGGAAGGTGGCACACTGTGGAGTAGGGGTGCAGCAGGAGCCGGGGGGGGCAGGGGCGCCAGCTGGACCTCGGGACACTCACGGCAGTCGGCTTCGTCGGTGCGGTCCTCGCAGTCGAAGTCGCCGTCACAGCGCCACAGCTTCAGGGCACAGTGCCCATTCCCACAGGCGAACTCATTGGGCTCGCAGGGCGGGGGCGGCTCTGTGTGCAGCGGGCAGGTTCAGCAGCGGCTCCCCCGCGCCCCGCGCCAGCCCCCCGCACCCGGTGCTCACCGCAGTCCAGCTCGTCGCTGCCGTCCTTGCAGTCCTCCTGCCCGTCACAGAGGTAGTCTTTGGGGATGCAGTGCCCGCTGTGGCACATGGCCTCTTGGGGCCCACAGGGCACGGGCCTGCTTGGACTGGGCAGCAGAGGCTGGGGAGCAGGGGTATCTGGTGGCTGCCGCGTGGTGGCTGCCTCTGGCCAGGGCGGTCGAGGTGTCATCTCCACTACGGCGGGTGGCAGGGAGCCCAGCTCCGGGACAGGCTCCTCTGTGGACAGAGCCCCTTGATGTTTACCAGACGGGGTGGTTCCTCCCCGGCCCCTCACCCCTCAAGTCCATTCCCTGCCACACCTGGCACCCCCACGGGCTAGCACCAAACTCTCACAGCCCCAGATCAACTCTGAGACCTGGCCACAGGCCACCTGACCCTCCACAGGCCACCTGTGCCCCTAGACAGCCACTCACCGCAATCGAGCTCATCGGACATGTCCCTGCAGTCAGGTCGCCGGTCACAACGATACTCCAGGGCCACACACTCATTGTGGCTGTGGCAGGCAAATTCGGTCTCAGTGCAGACTCTGGGGAGCTGGGGCACTGTGGGGGTGCAGGGAGTCAGGGCGGCAGGCAGCAGGCTGCTGGGGCGTGCAGCAGAGAGCACGGGCAGCGTGGGGCTGGGAGTGGGCTCGGGTGCTCGGCAGCAGGCCACTGTGCCAGACACGGCGGGGACAGGAGCACTCGGTGGACACACCCCCAGCACGCACAGGCACGGGACGCGTGGCAGTGGCCTCGCCCGCCCCTCACGTAGACCCACACACGCTGACGTGCCTCGCGCATGCAGCCACTGCACCACACACGAGCAGGCCACAGCCTGGCTAGCGAGGGCAGGAGGGCGAAGGCAGCCGCAGGCTCTGCCCAGCCATCTGGCCTTCGTCCTTCTGTCCTTCCACCCATTGCATTCTCTAGGTGTCCCAGTGGACCTCAGCTGGGCTCACACTCTCACCTGGCGTCACTGCAACCCCCACAGCGGCCAGCGGGGGCGGGGGGGTCTGTGCTGGAAAGGAAGGTGTGGTCAGAGCCGTCCCACCTGGGACCTGGCGCTGAGGGCCCGGCCAGTGCATCCTACCTCCTCTAGCCGGGAGGACTCATGGGAAGGTACGTGAGGAGGGCTGGCCTGGCCATCTTTAGGCCTGGGTCAGGGGATGCCAAGCAAGCAAGCTTGGTCTTGGGGTGCCTTAATGGAGGTTCTATGTGTAGCGCAAGAAGGTGAGAGTTCACTACTCTTCCCCTGGTGGGGCTAAACCATGGCAGGGATGGAGTTTGTTCTGTTCTGGGTTCTACTGAGTCAGAGGGAGGTGACGTGTTGGAGGCTTTCCAGAGAGGAGATGGAGACGGGGCTTGGAATCACAGCCTGAGAGCAAGGAACTGGAACTCGCATAGAGAAAAAAAGACGAGTCAAAACAGGAGACAGAATACACACAGCAGCCTGGGCCCACTCTGAGCACGAGGCCAGGCCTCAGCATCCAGTGTGTGTGTGACGTCGGCCAGTCTGCCGTTCTCTCCAAGCCTCAGGGTCTCTTCCTAGTCTCACCTGGCCACAGGTTACGGACACAGGCTTTGGTTTCCGTTCTCGCCTTTCCACTGTCTGCCTGTGTGAATGTGGATGAGCCACTGCCTTCCTGGGCCTCAGTTTCCTCATCTCCAAAACATGAGGATACTGTTTCACAGGAATTGCTCAGCGGCCTGGATTTGAGGGCCTCAGCAGAGGGCCCGGGATACCCTGCGTGCTCAGGAAACGACTGATCTCTGAATGCAAGGTTTTGGTGGTGTGGTCAGTGGACAAAGGTCTACATGGAGAGGGCAGGAATAGGGTCTTGTGGGTGTGCGTTGAGGACGTAGTGTTCCTCCCCAGCCGACACCACACAGGCCAATGGGGCAGGTCAGGAGGTAGTAAGCTCTCTGTCCCCAGTGGTGCACAAGCCCAAGTCAGGAAAGCCCATAGTGGAGACACCAAAAGGGGACTCACTCAAGTCTAAGAAACCAGAGCAGGTGACCTCAAGTCCCAGAATAGGCTCACCTGTGCCCAGACGTCGGAACTGGAATCCCTGGGGGGAGGTGACATAGGAGTCGATGGAGCCCCTGGAGATGACCGTGTGTAGCACTTCCTGAATCTGAGCCCCGTCCGCATTCCCTTCTGAGCCCACATCCAGCTCCACGAAGACCCAGCCGTCCAGCTCTCTAGGGTGGGACGGGGAGGGTCAAGGGGAGGGAGACACCTGTGTTCTGGGCTTCTCCATTCAGCCCCGCCAGGCTCAGGCCCCATCCAACACAGCCTGGGCCCAAAGCAGGGCCACTGAATATTCCAATTACCCTTCCTCCAAGTCCTGACGTTTTACCACAGTGATTCTCCCATCAGGCCTTTCGTGCCCAGGATCCTCTGCCGCCTTCCTGGCCCCTCCAGGTGACCCAAGCCCTCACCAGCCCCCGGGGACCCTTCTCACTTGATGAATACCACGCTGACGACCTGGTCTCCTGGAATCTTCAAGTACTCCGACTCCAGCTGGGGAGGGACACAGCACCATCAGCCTCCAGGTGGTTTCCCCGTGCCCACCCCACCATCTGCAGGGGGCGCCCCGGCCCTCCATCTTGCCTTGTCCACCACAGCCTCAGACACCTCCCGGAACTCCCTGGAGCCTGTGTCCTCTAGCCGGGGGCTGTACTCAATGGAGTGAGTGAAGTTCACCAGGGCCCGGAAATAAACTGGAAAAGAAGGGAGAGCTGCCTGCATGAGCGGCCTGGCCTGGCATGGGGTGGCCTCTGGCTGCTGGACCAATGGATAAAAGGGGGAGCCAGGGAGGCCCCCACAGGCTGACACAAGCCTGTACGCACAGCCCAGCTCTCCTATGGAACACAGGCTGTGGCGGCCTGTGGCCTGCCCAGGGCTCACAGCAGAGGCCCCAACCCGACAGAGGGGCTTCAACTAACAGGGAAAATGGACTGAGCCAGAAACCAAGTGATAATACAGAAGAGACCCCAGGGGCTCAGGCTGAACAAGGCAGGTGGCTTGCAGAGGAGGCTGGCCTGACATGGATTCCCCGTGGGTGACAGGGACATGGTTCCCCAGGATGGCCGGTTCCACTCATCTCTCGGATGTGGCTCAACCATTACCTCGTCCAGGAAGACTGCCTGAGCTGCGCTGAGGTCAGAGACCCCTCTTCTGGGCTCCCACAGCACCCTTTCCCCAAATCGCACAGACCCTGCTGGGTTACACGTGGACAGTAACAATCACGGTTTTCTTGTTTTGTTTTGTTTTTGAGACAAAGTCTCTTGCTCTGTTGCCCAGGCTGGCCTTGAACTCCAGATCCTCCTGCCGAGGCTTCCTGTGTAGCTGGGGTTAGAGGCGTGACCCACTGTGCCCAGCTACAATCATTGTTCTGAGTCAGCCACATCTTGGGCACTGACCCCATCTCTGGGTTTCTGTTCCAGTAAAGTGGGGTGTCGACTGCATTTACCACTCTGGTGCTGTAAGAAGCTAAGTGGTGCTGTGCTCACCGTGTCCCTTCCTGTGCTCATGAGCAGTCTCTGGCACAGAGCAATTGTCTGGGCGTCAGAAACTGAGGCCACTTTCTCTCGCTGCTCTCACCCACCCCTGAGCACATGGCAGGTGCTTCTAAGTGACGGCTGAGAAAAGTCATGTCACCCTGGTGTGAAGACACACACACCCACTGCTTCTTCAGCACTGACTATACATAACACACTTTGTAGTCATTACATTTTATACTGTCCTTGAGTTTAGATGTGTCACAAATACCAATTAAATTCAGTGGCAAATGAGTCACACACACAGACTAGTACACAGTAAATGCTGGATAAATAAATAATGGCTGACTTAATTCATACCCTAGGCCTGTGGTACACACACACACACACACACAATCATTTCTTGAGCACCTACTATGTACAAAGTATTTTTATGCATTAAATCTCATAATACTTATGAATTGAGGTTACAAATTATAAATACCAAGTAGCTACGAGTCACAAAGGACCCTTCAATATGCACAAAGGGCTCAGAACACAGCCTGGCACTGAGTGGGTGCGTCATGTGGGAGGCCGTGCAGCTCAGGGAAGCCTCTGGAGCACAACTGTCACTGAGCCCTGTGACCTTAGGCAAGCAGTTTACCCCTCTGTGCTCTCAGCCCCTACCTGAAACCTGAGGGTCAGAGCAGTGCCCGGGTGAGGCTGCCGTGAGGGCTAATGGGTGGTAAACGTGGTGCTGGAGCCGACAGCATGGGGGGCATGGCCGGAATCATCAGCCCCGTCTTTAGGATGAACCCAAGACGTAGATCTGGCTTTATTTCTTCCCATCCAAGACAAATACTCATTCCCTTAACAAGTCTATGTTGAGGGCCCTCTGTGCACTGGGGGATGCCAGGGGCAGGAGAGGCAGCGTGAGCTCCAGAGGAAACCTGTCCCCATGGAGATCACTCCAGCAGGGACAGAAAGGAACCCAAACAGAAGAGCAGGGCCATGTGCACTTCGGGAGCAGACGAGGAGGGCTGGGGAGGGTGGGGGTGGGCGCGGCAGAGCCAGTGCAGGTGCAAAGGCCCCAGGCCACCAGTGGGCTCCGCGAGGCGCCAGCCACAGCGTGGGAGCATGACGGGGACCTTCCACTTTTCTCTGGTCCTCAGGCCCAGAGGTGCCCCACCCAGAGCCTGGACTCCCTCCGTCTGCTGCTCAAGCTGGGCGCCTTAGGCTGATTCAGCTGAGCAGGTCCAGGAGTGGACTTCCACCCTGAGCCACGGTGCTCATGAAGGTCTGCTCGGAACCACAACCACCAACCAACAGGGCTGGGCTCCTGGGTGCTGGGCGGGTGGGGCTCTGTGGGCCAGAGCGTGGGGGCCGTGAGCTCAGCTACAGAGGCCTCTTGTGAGCCAGCACAGAGGCCCATTGAGAGTCCCCCACCCCGGCCCCTGGCCTCAGCCCACAGCCCAGTGCAGGCGAGGAGGCCGGGCCTCTGCCCAGGAATGTGCCCACTCCCAGGGGAGGGGGCCAGAGCTCCACAAAGCCCCTTTCTACTGGGGCCTGGGAAGGGCACCGACCCTCCAGCCTGACTCCATCCCTCCCTTCTCCCAGACCAGGGGCAGGTCAGGGCAAGCCCTGGGTCTCCCAGCCTGAGCTGCTTCCCGGCTACTGGTGCCTGAGCATTAGGGCAGAAGGTGAGGCCTGCTGGGTTCAGGAAGCTGCCCCAGAGCTGAAGGTGCCTGGGGTGAGGAGGTTCTGGGTGCCAGCCCGGGGCAGCCTCTCCTTCCTGGCCTCTTTCCTGAAGCAGAGGCAGGAAGGGAGGTGGGGAACAGCCCTATACTGTGGTGGAATAGGACATGCCCGGCCCACCCCAGCCCTGAGCAGGCCACTCCACCAATTCCCAGTGCCCCCATGCCCAGCAGAGCTCCCCAGGCACCCCAGGTCCCCTGGGTAAGCCTGGGATTAGCTTGTCCTGAGGTAGACACAAGCCTCCTGTGCAAGTCATGGTCAAGTGCAATGGGAAAAAGGGAACAGGGAGAAAGGAGAGCAAAGGAGGAGCCAGGAGGGAGAAGGGGAGGGAGGCCGAGGGAGAATGGCTTCCCACCCAGCCCGGGCTTGGCCACTGGTGGAGATGAGACCCCTTATCCATCATGCCAGCACAGGGGTGGCCCTGAGCCTGCAGAGTGGTGATGGGGAGAGGGAGGTGAGAAAGGGTGACAGACATGGGAAAGGGAGACCCAGAGACAGAGAGAGAGCGGAAGTGAGGTAGGGTGGAAGGTAGAGATCCAGCAGAGGCAGATGCTGCAGAGGGGCCCAAGGCAGGAGGAGGGACAAGAGACAGGCCAGGGCAGGGCAGGCGGGAGTGGGGCAGACAGGAGAGAGGTCAGCAGACTGGGAGGACAGGCAGGGAGGGGAGCAGATGCAGCAGGGCTGGGGCAGAGCCAAGGGGGCCGCAGCCTGGTCTGAAGGGAGGGGTGAGGGGAAGGGCCATCTCAGGGTCTGGATTCCAAGGTCAGGGTTGGATCAGGGCCCATCAGCCAGGACAGCTCTCCCTGAAGAGCACAGGGAGGTTTCTGCCCTTGGACAAGCCTGCAGTGGCCACACGGAGACCCCGGGCACCTGGGAGACACACTTGCTGTCTCTGGGCTGAGATTCAGTCCAGCTGGCTGGATGTGCCCGTAGGATAGCCAGGGTTTTGCCCTGGAGGGTCAATGGTGCTACCTCTTGCCACAGGTCAGCCCCACTCACAAGGAAAGGCTACTCTGCTCCCCACAACGCTGGCCAGCCGCTGTCCCTGTCCCCCCAACTCTGGCCTCTTCTGTCCTCACAGCTTCTTCCCAGGAGGGAGAGGGGCTGGCAAGGACCACTCAGAGAGGGCAGAGCTGCCCCAGTGGGCGGCCTCTGGAGGGGCTGCAGGTATTTCTGAATGGCAGGGTGCACCAGACGGGGCCTCAGCAGGCCGGCTGGCTTGACAGGAGGCAGAGATGCCTCAGTATCCACCACCCAGGGATGTGGCCCGTCCCTGGGGCTCAGCTTACACTCCCATTCCCAGGCCACACCTGGCTCCCAGGTCCCGTCATCCTGTACAGACCTACACTTGAGGTAGAGGCTGAGTCAGGACCAGGCCACGCTGGGCCCAACCCTCCTGTCTACACTGGCCCATCTGGATAACCCCGTATGCCAGCTGAGGAAGTGACCCCACTCCTGGGGAGGTCCAGGCTGCTGCAAAGGTCTTGTTGCTGGTTGGCTCTCAGCCCCCATCAAAACTAGGTTTTTGGCCCTGAGCTGCTGTTCCCTGTGCCTGTGACACAATCTGCTATCCCCAACCTCGTAGGGACTTGCCAACCAGTGACAGCCTGTCTGCAGGTCAGAGCGCACCCGCTTCTCCTCCCCCAGGGCAGGCCCAGGGAGCCCTCAAGGCCGTCCACCCAGGAGGGGGGTTCTCTGCTTGGGAGACGTGCTCTGGAGCTCCTGAGGGGGACAGCTTGGGGACCTACAGGGTGCTCTCAGCCACTTACCCATCTGGAAGTCCCCGCTGCCCAGGTCCCCGCTGCCCAGGTCATCTACAAACGAAAGAGAGATATACTCAGCAATGACGAACATTCACACGTTCTCAGAGGAACTCTGGGCTGTCAGGCATGGTTGTGGGTCAGGCATGGTTGTTGGCCCAGCCAGGCTCCAGGGAAGGGTCATGGGAACAGCATGAATGCCTCCCCCTAGGCCCGGGGAGAGCCGGCCTGTGAAGTCATCTTAGAGGACTCCATCAGAGAGGGTGTGGACCAAGGCCCCGAGCTCCAGGGACTCAGGGGGCTGTCTGATGGCTAGGGTGGAGGGGTCAGGTCAGATAGGCCTCCAAGGAGAATGGGGGGGCAGAGTCCGGATGATCACCCCGCCCTGTGAACTGCCAATACTTTCCCCAGTGGTCCTGATGCTCCCAAGCTGCAGAGAGGAGTGCTGACCAGCCCGAGGTCACAGAGATTGTAAGTGGAGGATGCTGGGTCCACAGGGCCAGGGCTCAGGATGCACACGGCCCACCTCTCGAGGCCCTGTGTAGGGTGAACTTCACGGGGACTCCTGAAGGGCCAGTAGGAAGACCCATGACCCCACCCCTCAGCCCACTCTCCCGGCTGGGGCCCCTGGCACCTCCAGATGCATCGTCAGCCAGTAGGTCCTCATCATCAGATAGGTAGCTCCAGCCAGCCCGGCCCACAGTGACAGTCTCCGTGTCCTCAGGCAGAGACAGGCCATCATATGCCCTGAGCCCGCGAGTCACCTGTGAGAGATGAGAGCCAACTGAGTCATATTTTCCAGCTGCTGCCAAGTCCTGGGGCCTTCCTCTCACCTCAGGGAGAACCCAGAGTCCACCATGGCTGCCCAGGGGTAAAATTAGACTTCACCTGGCTAAGGGAGCCAGGCTGGGGTGAACTGCTGTTTTTGATTAAGCTTCCCCAGATCCCGTTGTTCCCTGGAGGCCTCAGTGCCCAACCCTGCAAGTTCTGAAAGAACTTTTCAAAGCAGACAATAAAATGAAGATCACACCTGTAATCCCAGCACTTAGGGAGGCTGAGACAGGAGGATCGCGAGTTCAAAGCCAGCCTCAGCAACGGGGAGGTGCTAAGCAACTCAGTGAGACCCTGTCTCTACATAAAACACAAAATAGGGCTGGGGATGTGGCTTAGTGGTCGAGTGCCCCTGAATCCTGAGTTCAATCTCCGGTACCAAAAAAAATTTAAAAAATGAAGATCACGTAGGTAAATGATGACTCCTTTTTCTTTGGAGAAGGCAAGGGACAACCAGGTTATGAGTGAATGGATGGGGACACCAGCAGTTAAGGGGTGACTTGGATCAGAAAGGACAGGGGACATGGGCAAGTGGAAGGGTAGCCAATGTCAGCAGAGAGGGGACAAGCAGGAGTCAAGGAGGAGTGGATCCAGGCTGCTCCTCCAACAGCAGTTCCCCCTGGCCCAAGCTGGCCACCTCCCTGTGCCTCCACTGGGTCCAGACCTCCAGGCTGCAGGGGCACATTCCGCTGCCCTGTGAGCTGGGGCACTTTCCGCCACACTGATAGGCTCCTCCACGCCCAGGGTGGGGCCTGGCAGTTGGGCTGAATGGGGGCAGCACAAGCCCGATTGTCAACTCCATGTGACCTCAGGCTAACGCTGAGCCTAGCACAAGCTCCCGGGGCTCTAGTCCTGCGGAGAGCCAGGCCCTGCACCCAGGCTCTAGGGTGTTTCCCGTTAGGTGTTTCCACAGTGTTCCAGGTAACTTAGAAAGAAAAACCCAGGAGAGCCCAAGGTCACACGAGCCCACAGCAATAACACAGAGCCACTGTGGTCCCTTAAGCCATGTCCACATGCCCTGGTGTGAGGGCCTCTGGACCTGCCCTGGACTTGCTCTGTCTGAGCAAACCCACCAGGTAGACAAGCGGGTGAAGCCCAAGCAGGAGAAAAAATGCCAGAGCCAGTAACACCTCCCTGCCACCCTCCCCCACCCTGCCCCGTCCCCAGGTCCACATGCCCCAACCATGGTCTAGCTGCTGGGACGTCCTTCCTCCTCTGGTTCATGGATCCACTCCCGCTCAGCTTGAACAGCCTCCCTTCAGGGCCCAGCAACACTGAGGCACAACTGATAGATGCACAGCCCCCGGGATGAGCCTTGGACGCGCGCACCACCAGTCCATTTACAGGAGACTCTGGGGACGTCTCAGGCAGCGATAGGAAGGTCAGCAGTTGCCTGGGCCCAGGGCTAGGCTGGGGGTGGCCAGGAAGGAGCACAAGGGAAGCTTTTGGGTGCCGGTCCCCACCTGCATCCACCTAGTTCTCATAACTGACCTGTACCAGTAGAGCAGGTGTGTACCTATGTGGGTCACCGCAGCCTCTAGGAGGAGGCCAAGAAAGAAAATCTCCTGAGGGCGGGGACTGTCCTGACTCATCCTGTCACCTCCCTGGCTGGGTCCTGGGCCCAGCTGGGCTCACACTGTTCTTGTCTGCCTCCCAAGGATGGAAGGCAGGGGCTGTGAGGGATCCATCTCCACCCTCTCAGCACTGAGCTCAATCAAGACTTGAATAAAACAAAAAAAAAATTAAATTAAGACTTTAGTGAAGTCAGGCACAGTGGCACATGCTTGTAATCCCAGCAGCTTGGGAGGCTGAGGCAAGAGGATCATAAGTTCAAAGCCAGCCTCAGCAACAGCAAGGTGCTGAGCAACTTAGTGAGGCCCTGTCTCTGAATAAGATACAAAATAGGGCTGGGGATGTGGCTCAGTGGTCGAGTACCCCTGAGTTCAGTCCCTGGTATCCCCAAAAAGAATATAGGAGCCAGTTAGGGTGGCACACTCCTGTAATCCCAGCTACTTGGGAGGCCAAAGCAGGAGGATAGCAAGTTCCAGGCTAGCCTGGGCAACTTAGTGAGACCCTGTCTCAAAATAAAACCTAAAAACGCTGGGAATGGAGCTCAGTGGTAGAGCACCCTGTCTTCAGGGCCCAGTACCTCAAAGACGAAAAAGAGACTTGAATGAATAGTCATCATCAGCACCTAGTAATTCCAGCTGCTTCCCCGAGACTTGCTTTGGAGGACCCGCCTGCCCTCACTCAGGCTGTCTGCAGCCCCTTCCTAGGCTTGGAGCTCCTGAGGGCAGGGGCTGGGTGCCATCTGGTCCTTGGTGTTTGGAGGCCTTAAGTAAGACAGACCCTGCCACACTTTACTGTCTTCCACAGTCGGCGGCCCTTTCTCATGGTCCATGGGCACCACCACCACCATCTCCTGTCCCTCTTCTTCTCTCCACCACACAAGTGCCCATCCCTGTTCTGAGTGGTGGCCCAAGGCCCTCTGGGTCATGTCCATGAGTCCTTAGAACCTCCAGAGCTGAAGGAAATGACTGATTCCTGGGCCCCAGCTCAGAGCCCCTGCATCAGGTTCTCATCTCAGATCAGATGCATAGCTGTGCAAGTCCATGGAACTGACTAGACTAAGGGGTAAGACAAGACCTAGGTTCAGCCACCTTCCCTGGCTAGGGGTTGAGGGCAATATTTCCACTGGCTGGAGGGTAGATTTCAAGCAGGTCCAGATTGACTAGAGGGTAGTGTGAGGCAAGGGCTGGTGCAGAGGCACTGCCTTTGGGCATAGGAGGTTTGAGCAGACAGGTTCAGGGTCTTCTCATCCGAAGCCTCTTTGCATCACCACCCTTTCCCTTCCCATGAAGCAAAGCTGTATAAAACAAGCACTGAGCACAGATTCACGGCACCCCCTAGACACTGCTCCCTGGAAAGGAAAACCTTGGTAGTGAGCAAGGTTCAGTGTTTTTTCCCAGGGAGAGAGCAGCTAGTGTGTGTGTGTGTGGGGAGGGGTGCTTGGGACCAGACAGGAAATAGCAAAGTGAGATTCAACATGGAAAAAACGCCAGGAACACACATCTGCAGCCAGAGGGGAAAGAGGACCCAGAGCATGCCAAGGCCTGGCCAGGAGTCCACCACGAGTCCCAGGGACCCCCAGGTTGTGGATCCTTCCAGATGCCACCCTACCCTTGCTTCAGTCCCTTCCCCAGGTCAGGGGACCCAGGTCAGCTCAGGGCCCACAGCAAGGGACAAGTCAGTCAGAGCAGAGACTTCACTTGTTAAAAGCTGAAGATCAAAAGGTCCCAGCAGCTGCATTTCACATCTGGGAGGGGAGATGGAGCCAGACGGGAAATAGGCTCCTGGAAAAGAGCAGAGAGGAGCTGGAGGCTTGATCATGGAAGGGACTTGGATCCAGACCTGGGAAGCTGGGGATCTACTTGGGGACCAAGGAGAGCTGGCATTCACTGGGCGCCCCTGACACACTAGGCATGCGACACTGGGCTGCAGGAGGTGGGGCAGAGAAGGCCAGGCCACCGGCTGGCTGCACGTGCAGGACCTGGGTGTGAACCCAGAGGTCTGGCTCCAGTGAACCCTGGGCTGGGCTCGCTGGGAGTCACCCTCCCAGAGCCCCTCAGCTCACCACGGCAGTTCAGAGCCCCTCCTCAGCCTCAGGGTTCTCTGAGATGACAAGGACCCTCTGAGGTGGCCAAGCAGCCACAGATGGTCCCTGTTCACTGAGGGAACTGAGACCCAGGGAGAAGTACCTTGTGCAGATCACAGTGGCCCCAGCTCCCCGCCCCTAAGCCCTCTGCTACTAGGAAAGGAGAGGGGCTGGCACTGCCCAGAGGTCTGAGCCGAAGGCACAACCAGGAAGCCAGAGCTGGCCAGGACCTGCCCCAGCCTGACGGGCTCCCAGGAAGGCCCCAGGGATGCCCAAGCTGGGAGCAGCCTGGGCCCATGCAGCACGTGCCTCAGGCCCCAAGAAGGGCCATCAGTGGCTCCAAGGTCAGAGGCAGAAACAGAGCCCAGGCTTCCTGCTCTCCAGCCTGTCTCCGGCCCTGAGTGAGCCCGGCTTCCTCCCAGAGGAAGCCAGAACTTCAGGCGGGCCGGTGTTGGAGCCGGATGGCGGGCTGAGAGGAGGGGTCTGGAGGGAGACCTGGGCTGGAGGGGAAGGAACCAAGCTGAGAGGGGTTTTCCAGCTCCTGCAGTTCCTGGGGGAAGGAGGTGGCTGACTCATGCTGGCCAAGGTCAGAAGTTTGTTCGAACACCCTGGGAACAATTGCTTGGGGCAGGGATATGGGTAGGGTAGCCCCCAGCAGCAAGCGCCCTCTGAACCCAGGGACTTCTGGGGGGCACCTGCTCCCTCGGACTAGGTGTCCAGACCCTCCTCGTCAGTATGAGGGTGCACATGCAGGGAGCTCCGGGTTCAAGTCCTGTAGAGGCTCAAGAGCATGAGGGACAGAGGGTAGACCCTCTGCTCTGGCCTTCATGAGGACACAGAGGGAGCCCGCTGGGTAGGACGGCTCCTGGCACTGCAGCCAGGCCACGCCTCAGAGACCCAGGGCAGCAGTGAGAGAAGGTGGGGAGCAGCGCAGCCCGGGCAGACATAGGACACAGGGTTTGGGGCTTCCAAGGGTGTTTTTAAGTGTGGACTTCTCAGCCGGGCGCGGTGGCACAAGCCTGTAATCCCAGCACTTAGGGAGGTTGAGACAGGAGGACCGCGAGTTCGAAGCCAGCCTCAGCAAGGGCGAGGCACTAAGCAACTCAGTGAGACCCTGTCTCTACATAAAACACAAAACAGGGCTGGGGATGTGGCTCACTGGTCAAGTGCCCCTGAGTTCAATCTCCAGTACCAAAAAAAAAAAAAAAGTATAGACTTCTCCAAGATAAGAGTGTTCGGGTTCTGCTAAAATCACAGGTGGTGGTGGATATCAGCACAGAAAAGAGACAAGGGGGTTTCGTCCCAGTCAGGCCTATCCTCCACACGGTCCCTGCGGGCCATCTCCAAGCACCCCCACAGCACCCCAGGGCAGGGCTGGTGCTACGGGGACAGTCCCTGGCTCTGCAAGGAGAGAAATCCAAAGAGCTCTGAAAATCAGAAGTGTTGCTGGCTGTTGTTTTTGATTCGTGGGGCTGAGGATGGAGCCTGCGGGGCAGGTGCTCCACCGCGGAGCCTCAGCCCAGCCCATTCTGTTGTTGTTGTTTGGTTTTTTAATGTTTCTAGCAAGCTCTTTGGACATCAGGTGCTGACTGGAGGGCTGTTTCGTGGCAGCCACATTTGGGTTTGATCATGGCGTCTCCCCAGGCTCCACAGAGGCTGGCACATGCTCCTGGCATCTTTCCCCATGAATGTTCTGGATTTCAGAACATGGCTGCACCCAGGGTCTCAGGTAAGAGACTGCGCTGCTTATTCCCACTTAATGGATGAGGAAACCGGGGCTCAGGGAGGGCCAACCACGAAATGGGACTGTGTGCATGAGGCCGGTCGTGGAGCCTCATGCACAGTACGTATACAGTAAGTGCTCAGATTAGCACCACACGGGGTGCAGGGCAAGGGGCGGGTGGGTGAGGGTGATGAGTGGGAGTGTGGCGCGTGGGCTCAGGCCTGGGTTGCACCAGGTGCGGGATGAAGTGAGGGACTGGGTCTCAGGCTGGGTGGGTGGGCCTGGGCCGGTGGGCCACAGAGCTGGACCCCCAAGGCTCCAGTTGTCTGCCTGCTCTGAGGCTGGCTCTGGGACACCCCCAGGGGTGGGGGCTTGGGCTTCTCCAGAAACATTCTTCACATGCCTGGGGCAGCCAGCCCGCAGCCTCCCTCCTCCTGGCTCAGGCCTCCATCTGAGCCCCCCACCGCCCCCGCAGCTGGGCAGGAAGGTCTGAGCACCGCACAGTCCCCAGGGCGGCTGCAGCTGCCCAGGGCAAGGCTCCAGGCGTCTGGGGTTGGAGTGAGCTCACCTCATGGAAATCCAGAGACAGTGTGGGGGTGGGGACAAACCCAAGGCCCCCAAATCTCCAGGGAGGGATCCAACCCCCCCCCCACACACCAAGATGCAGGTTCCCAGGTTGTCTTCAAACAAGTGCTGCCCCTCCTGCCAACCCAGACACAAGGCCAAGGCGCTGTGCCCCACCCCCAGGCTGCCCGGGTCCTGTCCACTGCAGGCAGCAGACTGCGAGGTCGAGGAATCTGTCAGGGAAGCACTTTGCTGTGCAAACTGCCAGGGGCGGGGGAGCCCGACACAAAGGCCCAAAGGCCTTTAATCCCCTGGCAGTCTGAGGGGGCGCTGGGCCGGAAAGGAGGTGGCTGCGGCCTCCTCAGGCACGCCTGTGCACCCGTGCCACTCAGGGGACCTGCCAGTTTCTCACACTTGGGCTCCCAAGGCAGCAGGACCTCTGCCAGCCAACCAGAAAGAATACTGATTCCCGGAGGAAGGGCCGACACTCAAGGGCCACTACACACCAGTGCTGAGCTAAGTCTTCCAAAGGTTTGTGTCACTCAAATCCACAAACTCTATGAGGCAGATAGTGGTGGCAGCCCTATCTTACAGATAAGGCAGCTGGGCTCAGAGAAGTCACATCACCAGCCCAGGGTCACACAGCTAAAGCAAAAAGAACGGAGTTTGCAGCCATGACTAGGGCGCGCACGCCTGCACTCCGCCAGTAGCTCCTTGCTCTTGAGAGCTTGTACCCAGGCCTGGGACCTGGAAAGGCAGCGTTCCAGCCAGGTCCCTAGAGGAGCACCAAGGAGGCTAAGGAGGGTCAGGGCTTTCAGCAGAGACCCAGCGAGCAGGACCGAGGACTTGAAGTTTCTAGTGCTGTCCCGAACTCACCTGTGGCTCTAGACAGGCCCCGGGTTCCTTTCCTTTTAGTAAAGTTACAGCGAGTCCCTGCCGGGGGCGGGGGTCTTTCCACGGGAGGTGTCCACACCAGCCCCCTCCGCGGAAGCGCCCAGAGCCACCAGCAGGGCGGGAGCACTTGGCATCCCACCGCAGAGGCACACAGTAGGTCATTGGTATTTGTGACTCACTGACAAACTCATGAATGAACTTGTCCAACAACCCCGAGGCAGGAATTAGCCCACTGGACAGAAGAAAGCCGGGTTCCAAAAAGAGAAAGCAGGGACAGTCCCAGAGCAACAGCAAGGCGGGGCGGATCATCTCAGGGCCTCAGCTCTCCATTGACAAAACTGATGCCATAACGTGACCTGTGCCTGAGTCAGGGATCATGTGACACAGGGAGGGAGGAGGCCGGCACAGGGTCCCTGAAATCCAGCTGAGACGCCCCTTGCCCTTGTATGAACAGTCCCTCCCACCCTCGGGGCCTCACGTCAGTCTTAAAGTGGACCTGTGGGCACGCAGCTCTTTCCAGAGGCACGTAGACTTCTTTCAGAAGCATGGCCAGCGAACCCTGACACTGCTCGGCCTCTCCCCAGATGGCCTTGAGATGGTCTCTGCCTTGGGACCCCCAAGGACGCCCAGATTCCAGGCGGCCACGGCCACCTTCTAACCAGACAGCCTCAGCTTCCCCCCTCAGAAAGATTGTCACTTAGCTGGGCGCAGTGGCTTAAGCCTGTAATCCCAGCTCTTATGGAGGCTGAGACAGGAGGATCGCGAGTTCAAAAGCCAGCCTCAGCAATGGCGAGGCGCTGAGCAACTCAGTGAGACCCTGTCTCTACATAAAACACAAAATAGGGCTGGGGATGTGGCTCAGTGGTCGAGTGCCCCTGAGTTCAATCCCTGGTACAAAAAAAAAAAAAAGAAAGATTGTCACTCAGACCCGCTGTTGAATCATAGGTTCCATTCAAACCATTTCAACCTCTATTTACTGAGCATCTACTATATGCTGGGTACTGGGAATAAAATGGTAAAGCAGACAGACGGGGAATTCTGTGTTCCAGGGGTGGCAGGGTGTCACATGCCACTGAACCACACAGTGACAACACTGTGAGAAGGTTCTGAAGAAAAGGGATGGAGCTGGGGGAGGGGGTGCCTTCCTCTCTCAGTGAGAGAGGCTGGAAAAGCGCTCCACTGGGGGAAATGATAACCCTGTGGCCAGAATTCGTGTTGCTTGAGTAAATTGCAATCGAGCAGGCTGAGGGGCCGGCACACTGGAGCCTGCGGGAGGGAGGGGAAGGGAGGGGGCAGTGGGGCATGGTGAGGTGCCGGGATCCCTGCAGCGGCCCGTGTGGGCTTTTCCACTGCGCCCAGCTGCACGGCTGACCTCACGCCAGGTGCAATGGTTTACTCTTCCCAGCCCTGTGAATCCAGCACTCTCCTTGGCCCCCCAGACACCCCAAGAATGAGCCTCCCCTGGCAGCTGAATGAGCTGCCTGTCAGCTTCCAGGGAAGGCGCAGAAAGCCACCAGGAAAGGCCCTTGCCTCACCTGTGGGCCAGGGGTGGCCAGGCAGCAGAGCTGGGGAAGCCACTGGGCTGCGCTGCCGAGCAAGGAGGGCCCTGGGGGTCCTACGTTGGCTGCCGAGCACTGCGGGTGCCAGTGGTGCCACGGCACTCACCTGTCACCTCCCTTGGTTCTCGGCTCCCAGTGGCCTGCTGCCCTGGGTCACCAGCATGTCTGTGGGCTTCAGCGCCACTCCAGCCTGGTTCAGCCCTCATGGATGACGCCTCCACGGGGGGGGGTTGGGGTTTGATTTGTGAATCAAAAAATGATTCAGAAACTTTGGAGATGAGGCACCACCACCAACTGTGGCCACTTCCTAAACCTGTTAGGTCGGCCTTTCTGTTGCTCTTGGCTCTCCAGCGTGTGAGAAGAAAAGTTCTTACTGTGACCAGCCAGGCTCTGCATGCTCTTTCCCTCCCTCCCTCTCCCCCACCCCTGCACAGCACGCACAGCGCACCCCAGCCTCTTTTGCCTGTCCCCCCCCCCCACCTTCTGGCCACATTTGTCTCAACAGTGCTCAAGCCCCGCAGGCCCCTTCCCACCTCAGGGCCTTTGCACTTGCCGTACCCCACTTCCACTGCCTGGGACGCTGCCCTCAGGTATTCTGTCCGTGGCTCTTTCTCTTCCTCCAGTTTCTGCTCAGATGTCACCTTTCAGAGACTGACCCAGCTGACCACATGGAGGCCTGGAACCTCCCGTGGTTCTCTCCCTCCCCCACCACCTGCATTGCCCTTCCCTGTCCGTCCCACACAGAAGGTTCTTTCTGTGATCCTGTGTTTCCCTGTTTATTTTCTCCCCCAGTAGGAAGTGATTTCCAAGAAGGCCGGGGCTTTGCCCATGTTGCTTACTGCTATTTCCCCTGTCTATATAAGAGATGTTCAGTAGTATTTGCTAAATTAATGAACGATACCAAGGCTCAGAGAGCTGACTTGCTGGAAGTCACACGGTGGCAAGACCCGAGTTCAAGACCTAGAAGGACTCTGGGCTCCCAGGTCCCTCCTCCTGTTATTTCTGGCCACTGATGCCTGGGCTTTTCTGCTGGAAGTCCATCCTGGGAGGACAGGAGGCCATGTGGTCACTGAAGGGTATCCCAGGGAGTGGGTGGGGGCCTC